>CM062824.1:11464297-12192439 GCA_031772345.1 Himalopsyche anomala | reverse complement strand
CCACCAAATTTTAGGGGCCCCAAAAATAGCTTATTTGATATAAAACCCATGTCATTTCAGATTTAAATTATGTTCAGATTTTAATTATTTCACATTAAATTTTCTTTCGTTTTTAACAATACAAAATAATAATCAAAAATACTTTTTCGCGTCTACGTATTTTTTGATTTAAATATTTATTAATTCTACGTGTAACACTTTGAATTAAGAATATTTATTCCAATATGTGAGGCCCTAGCATAATTCTGTAAGTCAACACCGAGGAGCCCCGCCCAGGCAACCTTTTTCTAACCTGTGAGAGTGCCGGCTCTTTTTTTTGACTTACTTCAAAAAATATTTGAAATGTAGAAATTAATATTTCATTCGATTTTAAGCACATGTACGTTTTTATAGCATGAGCAGAAATTCCTTGATTCGATTGAATGCATTTTATTACTTTTAAAGCATCACAAGTCACGTATGACCCTTTTTTGTATTGCAAATTTTACAAATTCTACCAATTTTTTTCATTCGAATCTTTCGCAGCTGCAGACTTCGTCAATGTTATTTTAACGTTTTAAGGTATTTAAGCTTCCTTTAAATCTTTCGTGACACTTTAGTTTAAGTCCATCGTTTTCGGTGTTCATACCTAACCACTTTAATTCGTGATATTTTATAAACGTTGAAATGTAAAAACGACAAATCATAAATACGAAAAGTCTGAATTATAACATTGGTGTAGTGTGTGTGTGTGTATAATATTATTCTACCCGATTACTATATAAAATGTATACATATTTTTTTAAATGAGTGAAAAACGTAATCAAAGATATTTCACTAAAAAAGTGAAAATTGAGACTGAAACAAATATTGGAAATTTTTAATGTGAATACATTCAGAAAAATTTGCAGAATGCTCGTATTCCTGGCCGAATATTTGGACTGTAGATATTCGCTACCATAAAGCAATGGTAATATACAGGGGAACAAGTTGATTTAAAGATAAGTATGCCAATCGATTACCGAAAGGTGAACCTATATAAAGAAACACTGAAATATTTTAATTAAAAAAGAAAATTCCCCATTCATAAGAAGAAAAAAAATCACAATAATGGATATTGCCCTGCGATTTCAAAACATCAGCGAGATTAGTAAAATAACTAAATACATATAATAGTGTACAAAAAAACCTCATATATTATCTTTTATCATCAACCGTAAATGCAACTAAATTAAACCATATTTAAAAAAGTACAAAACAAACTTAAAAGTTTAATAATGTCCAAACTAGTATTTTCAATTTATCCCACTATAGCTTTAGAATAGTGTAAAATGTTATCTAAGGAGACCTGGGCTGAAGCTGGGTGTGTAGTCAGATATGTCACAAAACATTGAAAATGAAATTCAATGCCAATCGACCAAAAAATATTACGTTTTTCGATTTGTGTTCTCAGTTAGGTCGTATGTTATTAGTATTGAGAGTGTGCATTTTTAGTCTAAATATGTTTTTAGATAACGGGATGTGTGTCAGGTTTATTAACTATGTTTTAGCTGTTTCTCAAACTGACAATTTATGACTTATCTTACTATACGCCCCGACCCATGAACTGTTTACTGCGGTCCGTCCTCACACGAGCCTTTGCCTAGATTGGTTAAAATCAAGACTTATTTCACTGCATTTGAAAAAATGTTTATTTATGTGAAGTTGCTTTAACCTTGATTTCTCACTAGAGTTAATAAACTCTTCTGAAACGAGTAAGTTGATGGATTATACACAGGATACTTAATATCAACAAGATTTGAGCGATTGAGCCATTCACACTCTTAATTATAATTGTTATTTTCTTTCAAGCACACATGGTTCAAAATATGTCCCGTGCGGCTCTACTTAGGCCATGAATGTAAATGGCAGACTACTTTTTTTCTGCCGCGTTGTGGAAAGCGATCATGAAACGTTGGTTGCATATACACAACGCGTGGTGATGGAAACCAACTTGCTATTGCTTGACCATAATTAAGGAATATAAGACTTTTAATACTGATTCACCTCTAGTAATTTTCATAGGGATTTCAATCATCGTTCCCTTTGAGCTGCGCACGGCCGCGCAGCAATCGGAGAATACGCGCGCAGTCATAGCTGATTAGCACACACTTCAATACAACTATTCATTTTTTTTTCATTGGAATAAGCCTAATTCACCGAAAAAATATATAAATTGAATATTTACATGATTCAGCTAGAATTACATTCTTATATATTATCAGCAGAACAAGAATTTGATCCAAATGGAGTATATATTATAAGGATTAGTTGTAAGGAACGACGTGAAAAATTAGTAAAATTAATAAATTTATAAAATATGTAAAAACTTTATTAACGAATGATTATTTGTTTTATTAAGCTTTTTTCTTAATTTGTGCTTGACTTTATTTTGTGTAAAAAAAGGAACTAGTTCTGTCACATATTTTTTTAATACACTTTTTATATCAGATATGACAAATGATGCCACGTAGCATTTGAATTTCCCCCGCAGCTAGCCTCTCATTTTAGAGCAGTGATGCACAAACCGCGGCCCTTTTTGAATCTTGTGGCGGCCCTTTAATATTTTTCTCAAACATATTTTTTTCACGTAAAACATTTATTTCATAAATGTAAGCAAGCTTTTTCTTTAATGAAGGAAAATAAATCCGTTAATAGAAACAGGCTTACAAATATTATGTCAAATTAAAAAAAAAATGGTTAAAAATTAACAAAGACCAAGAATGCAATAACTTTTGAATTGCATATAAATGAAACATAAATATTTCACACTGAAACGATTTTTAATAAGTATGTACTCATAATCCTTTCATAATTCACTTAATCTTTTATACACGGTTTTTAGGCTGTTTTACATGGAACGTACATATGTTCCGTATAAAAAAGGATTGAGCGTACTTTAAATCATTTTTTTCTTTGCGGCCCGAACCCACGATTATTTGTTTTATGCGGCCCGCTAGAAAGTAAAGGTTGTGCATCACTGTTTTAGAGGGAACATTGATTGCATTTGCACCACATTTTATACAAATTATATTATTATGGGTGTTTTACGTAACATTATAATATACCATTGAAAGGTCCATCAATTCCGGAAGCTGTCAATATTCACTCAACTCATGGCAGGTATAAATTATATTAATTTATCTTTAAAAAAAAATAATAAAATAGGTAATGGTTTATGTACATTCCAAATTTGATTTCGACCATTTTTTAAATTCCGAATTATTATATATATATATATATATATATATATATATATATATATATATAAAATCGGTTTGCTCGAATTTTCAAATTTGATATTTCGGTATTGAAAAAACACCGCAAATGCCGGGATCCACGTTTTCCTAATACCGGTATTGCAAGCTCTACAAGACCATCCTACCGTTAAAATTTCACGAAAAAAAATGCAATGCATTGTGCTATCGGAAAAGTTGGGCCTCCAAACTGTATTGCGCCTGGGGCCTCCCAAGTGCTTAATCCGCCACTGAGTACATTTATCGTTTGTAATGTTACTTCATTTTGAAATATCATTCGTAAATAGAGTCGACATCGACAGGTTGCCAAGCCTCCCAGAGTGTCAAAATTATTAGGCCATAAAATGTAAAATACTCTAAATACTTACGCTTTGATCAAAACTTAGAAATTACAGAAAATACGAATCGTTCAGGGAATATATTACAAAACTTAAACAATTAAAATATTTTCTTGAATACTTAAGCTACTTTACCTATAAAAATGAAATTATTTGCTTAATATCTGAGTATAATTAAATTAGTGTTTAAAAACTTCATTGAAATTTAATTTGTCGAATATTGATCTATTAACTAGAGCCATGAAAATAGCCACTTTTTACAAACTTTTGAAATAAGTGTTTCAAAATAATCGCCGATTAAAAATGGCGTCATGAAAAAAAACTTGTCTACCTATTGCATATTTTATAATCCTGGGAATTAGCACGGTGAAACATACGTAGAATATTTTAGAAAATCGGCGAATTTTCTTCGCATAAAATAAAGCATTATATTGTAAGCGTGTCATATTTTAATAAATAATCAACATAAATCTAGAATTACTAAAACTTCTTCACTTATATTGAAAGAAATATCATAGTAGTTATGACTGAAGTTTCTAGCAAAAGGATGTAGTAGCGAAAACTGTTTTAATATTTAATTATTATCGTCTTTTTCTAAATCATTTATGCATATGTATTATTATATGAACAGGTGTTTTACAATTAAATAACAATTTCCATGAATCTAGCAATACACATGAATACAGTAAAAATATATTTGTCTTTTGAATTCGATGTTTATTGATAACAATAGTTACAAAATTTACAGGAACCTATGATATTTCCTTAATTTATCGATAATGGAAATTTGCTATAATAATAAAAAAATGCATTTAATTCTACAGGAAAATAATTAAAGAGTTATTAAAATGCTACCTTCCGTCATTATAAATTGTGATACTCAAATTAAAGCAAAATTTATTAGTAGAAGATTACACTATTTTACTTTTTTCTTGGTAGGATATTAGCAAAAAAAAAAAAACATAGCTCGTTTTATTTTGTCGATGAGACAAACAAAAATGCTTTATTCTCTTATTATTAATTCATACCAAGAAGGTTAAAAAAATACTTTTTGAACGTAACAATATCTTACACCATTTTATTTACAAAATAAGGTCTTACTATAAAAAGAGTTATTCAAATAATCTTTGTTTTATTATTGTTTTAGTTTCATCAGAAGCCCGCCGTGATACTCTTGGATTGTTCCAAGTTACAACTTGGGCGAGGAAGACTTGATGATAGTGTTGCAGCCTTTAGGCGACGCCTTGAGCTTTTCCGAGAGCTTTCGCTTCCTATGCTGAAATCGCTGGACGCTGACCAGAGACTGACTATTGTAAGAAAGTTATTACTTTTTGAGGTTTTTTTTAAAACTAATAAATATTTATCATATTAAGTTTTTTCTACGAGAACTGTTTGTTACTCAGTCGCTCAACATCACTTTTTTAAGTAGTAGTAAGGAAAGAAGGATAAGGCTACAACAGGACTAGTGGTTGACCATCGGTTCGTTCGCTATTGCTACACCCAGTTCATAAGTGTGCTAAAATAAAGACAAATTGATTTTTAAACAAGAGATATATGAATATTTCCATTTAATATTATTTATTATCTAAAAAAAAATACCGCATGTTTAGATTGACGGCGACACGGACACAGTTCCCGTCCAAGAAGAATTCAATCGAGTGATGCTGCAGCATATGCAGGAGGCGCAAGCACCTCAGCCACCATCAAAAGACTCCGGTTCGAATCATGCTCCTTCCCGCAATCTGGCCACTGCGACCAGGATCCCCAAGATGCCGAGTGGTATGGGATCAACGGCTGCAGGATCAACCGCTGCCCCGACATTCCCGGGTACGTATAGGTGGGGTCCCATGACATCATCATACGTATCAATGTTTAGAACTATTTGCAATGGTGTGTGATTTTGTCTTGGGATTTTGTTCACACGTGTACGTTGTATTTTTTAATGTTTGTTTGAAACATAGTTTAGCTTAGATATTTGGAAAATGAGTAATGCAATTAGTAAATTTTAACAATATAAAAAGTAAAACTTCTTTAGTGATTAATTAATGTAAATAACACAAGAAATATAATAAACATTTTTTTAAATGTTTTGCTCTTGTCAAACTGAGACTACTCGAGACCTTATAGCACAAAAAAGGTACTTTGGAATCAATACATTTTGGTAACGGATTATTTTTATTCATATCTATATTTTCATCAAGGTTAGGCGCAAATACATTTCGCATCTTGATAAAACGATAGTTAAAAATGTTGGTTTTTCTATCTGTTAAATTGTGCAAATCTTATATTTTGACTGTTCTGTTCAATAAATTTGTTCACAATCCCAAATAAAGAATTCTTCGTGAAGTATTGCAATGTATGCTTAATAAAGCAAATAACATTTTTAATCTAACATGTTATATACATGAAATATCAGATTTAGTGAATCGGCAATATTATACATTCAGTATAATATATATATTGCAGTTTCACGTTCGATCAGTTAAATTAATTATGACAATAAAGCTTTCTGTTACAGCTTATCACGCTTTTTTAAAAAAAGCAAGTAACTTGTAGTAGTACATGAACTTAGGTCAGAATTAGAATTTAGGCTTTGTAGAAAAAGCTTATCTCGAGTATCCTGATTAAACCATAGACATAACATAGTGCTTTTAACATACTGTGAATGAATTTGCGTCATATTTATCCTGACATATATAAATATTTGCATTTCGTACATCTTTTTTGAACATCATTACGAGTTTTTCTTTATTTACACATTTCTGTAATGTAGTTTAAAGCTTTTCATTATGAATCAAGCAAGCGTCAAATAAGTTATTTTAGAGGTTTATGGAGAGCAGTATGGATAAAATAAAAATTGCGAATTATAACTAATATTCTGACCGTTATTTTCATGCACTTTTATATCTTCTTAATGCACAGTTATAAGAATTCATCTCTCTTGAAAATAAGTATAGTGTAGTGTAGTTTCCCCCAATTGTTTGAGTTATTCTGTAAACAGAATTAACCTCCTTACATTTGTGGGAAATTAATGCTCGTTTAAATACTAAATCTTTTCTTAAACGAAAATAGTTTGCTTTTAAGTAGTTGAATAATTACACTATAATTTAAAGAAAAATAGTTCTCACGAAACGGGCGGATTAATAATCTTTTCTGATGTTTTTAAGTAATGAAATGAAAGAAGTAAATAAATTCAATCAAACAAATCAATATAAAATAGTAAATATTACAAACACAGCTTTATTAACGAATGACTTTGTTTATTTGGCAGGTATTAGCACGATAAGTCAGCATGTGCAAAACGCTGGTGCTCCCATCACAGCCGCTGCCACCAACGGCGTGAAGCACATGGCTAACGGTATGAGTAACGGTCACGCTAACGGATTCGTCACAGGCGTCGCTAACGGATTTTCGGGAATGGCAGCTAGTAAAGTGGCGCCTATGCAGGCCAAGGAGAGCAACGCGAGAAACATGTACCAAGGGGGATTAGATAGACTAGATTCTCATATGTAATTAAATAAAAATACAAAATTTACAGGAGTCATTTAAGTTTTGTGATGTGGCTATTATTTGAAAGCGAAAGAGGTTTATGTGTCAACTTTTCAATATAAGTTTATGGTTAGGTTAGGTTAGTTATGTTAAAGGTAGACATACATCTTTTTATTAGCATTAAGTTATTTATCTATATATATAATAATACATAATATATTTATAATACCAAAGTGAAGATTATCATCAATGTTATATGTTGCATTTGTTTTGTCAGTTGTTAACAAATTATACATGTCATTGTTCCTCAAAAAATAATTTTCTTCATTATAAACATCATGAAATGGGCGACCATCAAAATTGGCTGCCCGTCATACATTCCATCGCGGGTCTGGTTGTCATTGTAAACTTTCTTGGTAGATAAATCTTCAGAAAAGAGCTATTAATTATCGTCTGATATAGCCATGTTCTGTTTTGTCATGGCTTATTATCAGAATAATCTGTATCACATGCTATGCTTATATCTCGACCACAAAATAAATGGCTTTGCTGATGCTTACCGTATATTCTTGGAGAAAAGGTATTTTTTAAAAAACTAAACATTTTATTTACTTATTTAACATTATTGTAAAACAATCCCATTTGCTAACTTTGATAATTACGTTTGAACTTATTACAGGTACCTTTCTTACTATTCATTTTTATTCTGTTATATTTTTGATTTAATGTTAAAGATTCATTTTTAAAAAGTCCCATCCATTTTCCTTACAAAAAAATGTGTCATTCGCATATATTTTTTATCATTAATTTTTAATTCTTTAAAATTTATTTTAAAATTGTTTTTCATTCCTTGTTAGTCTTAATTACTTTTGTATGAATAGCCTGGTATCATTTAAAATCTATTCAGTTGATTATGCTCGCGATGATTGAAACCGGTACTGATGTATAAATAAATCACGTGGAATTAGTATAAATAGTGTTTTATTTTTTAACAAAAGAGCTGCTTAATTTATTTCAATGTTTGTTCTTACCATCTTAATTTTAAACAACTCTGTAAAACAGTGAATTCATTAGTGATAATTATTTTCCAGCGACGATATAAACGATAATTATTTGAATAAATACTGACAAAAAATCATATTTTTTCGTTTTTATGTGTTTTTGATTGTTGCTTAAAATTATATATATATCACGTTTTTACAACATGATATAATTTTATGAACGATTAAAATTAAATACTTTAACTGTAATTAATTAGAATTATCTAAAAAATATAGTGTATGATTAAAAGTGCCTTCAGAATATTATTAATGAGACAGTAGATAGATATGTTATACATATATATATTTATTAAATGTATAGAAAATGTGTTCGTACAATTTTGTAAGTTTAAATTAGTAATATACATTAATAAAGGTGTTGACGAAACTTGTATGTGGATGACATGACTCATATAATAAAGATTTAAACACTGTAAAGATATTATTTAATATAAAAAATAATATTTAACGGATAAATAGTTTGCACGCATAAATCAAAAAATAAACATTTAGTGATTCTAACGAAGTATAAAAGCTTCTTTGAAAATCAAAAAAATAAAGTATTGTGAAATAAGCTTTGCTATAATATTTCTTTTATTTTATTTTTTATTTTAGTAAATATTGTTTCAAATCTTCTATTTCATCATATTTCTCATAGCTGATTGTTGTCCTCCAAATAAGAAAAGTTTGGCAGTTGTTTATTTTCATCTAATTGGTCTTAGTTCAATTCAGCCATTATCACTGCTTTTCCGCATAACATATCGATATCGCAGTTCCAAAGTGTAACAATTAAAACATGTAGTTTTAAATTATTTATGAAAAAACTTAAAATACCGATATAAAGTTCCAAAATATAACATTTGGCATCGATTTCCAACCTGGAAGGCGTGGATTATTGCAAAGGGAGGCGCGAATATATTTTTTCTTTAAAGTGAGGCGCAGTAAAATAAACCACTGACATATGGTGATCAGTGGCTATTTATGAACAAATGTGGTTATTAATTATTTAGATCCATATTGTAACAACAACGATAATTCTATAAAAACTACCATTATTAATATTAGAATAGAAATGTTAATAACTTTAAATAATTCTATTTTTAGATCATTTAACTATTTATTTACAAAAATTACATAAATAGTAGAAGTTTACCTGCCCAAAATATTGTTTCATAATTATCTCAAAGCTGTGTTTTTTGAGTTGTCACACTTTGAAACTGAGGTATCGATGTTACAAAAATATAAGCTTTTAATATACAATCACTGTGTTTCCTAAGGTTTTTAAATATTAATGATAATTAATTTAATGTTAATGAATTTTATTAGATATAGTTATTAACCTAGCTGGTCCAAGGACCAATAACTAATGGCAATTTATGAGCCAAATATTTTTTATTTTGAATAAAATTTATCATCGTTATTACAAACAATTCTTATGGCAAATTGCTCTTTTATTTTTTGATGTAGAAAAATAGTAATATTGTTGAAAACAGCAACTCTAGTTTGATTTATGTTTGAACATTTCAGAGTTTAAAAAATATTATTATGAAAATTAAGCCTAATTTCACACAAAAAAAAAATTCTATAAATGTTTTGATTAAAATCAAAACGTATCATATTTACTTTTATTAATTAAAAAAATAATATTGTACTAGTTTATAGAATTTTTGAGTCAACGATGTCGAAAGAATAAAACTAGTGCTCTACTTTTTTGACATAAACTTATATGTATTTTTGAAGTTTAAATTATTATTCTATAAAATAAAAAAAATAAACGTTATATATGTTTATCATTATATTGGGTGTTCCCATAATATTACAATATAATAATTTTACACCTTTATACCAAATTTTATCAACACACAAAGATAAACTATTTTCGTTTTAAATGTAGGAAATAAAATCATTAGAAATAATTTTGATACACCACGATATACTTTTATTAACTGAATAGTCACTAGATGAACCGGGGCCAACAATAAAAAAATAGTTATAGATATTCAAACAAATTAGTATTAGGAAGAAATATTATATTACTAGTATTAATAAAAATTAGCACAATTAGTTATCACATTAAACATTTGCTTGTTCCTCCAGTTATATTGGGTAGCAAATTGTGAAATAAAACTATTAATGGTTAATTTTTCAAGTCAAATGTTAATGTCTGTTAATCTTTATTTATGAAAATCTTTTTTTTATCAATATTTTATTTTTTTGTTTAAAAAAGTACTTTTTTATGGTATACGTTACACTTTTACGAGCATTTCTAATTGTCACGAACATCCATTTACGTTATCTAAACGTAAGCTATGTAAGAATTAGGGACTCCAATCCCGGGATCCCTTTCAATTTTATAATCCCGAAATTCCGGAGTTGTGATAGTACTAATCCTGGGATTTCAGGATTGAGAACATGTTGTTGAAAATAAGAAACCAGAGAAATTTATTGCAATTCTCACGAGAGCTAAAACAAAAGGTCCCAGGTCTTTTCATTTTTAAAATTCCGTAAATTCCTAGTTTTTCAAAATCGGCCATCGAGATTTTTTTTTTTTGAAATCTCTGCGAGAGCTAAAAAATGATTTTACATTTTTTCATTTAAAAAAATCCGTAAATTACAAAAAGGGTGCAGGATTGGATGCCCTAATAAAAATGGCTTCACTCCCAATAATATTTAAGCAGCTTCAGTGGAAATCCTTTGATTATTTGAAAAATTAAATAATAATATCAGCAACTTGTTTATCAAAGGTGGTTTTTACGTCTTCGAGCGGTGAATTTTATTTAAATTCAAATGTTATTATTTTCATACATTTACAACATATTGTCAATATACATTTTTAATTACTTTGTTTGAAGTTTCTTATATGTGGTATCATTGTATTATAGAATAATGAATTTCCCTGACTTAAATTGTTAATCTGTAATATTTTATTGTTCTTAAATGAAGAAAATATATAATCATAAACAATAATTGTTTTCTTAAAAAAAAATAACTACGATTTAATTCAGTGATTGTTACTTATATATTTTTGTCCAGAATTTTAGCAGAGTAAAATATATTAGATTTTTTTATTTCCATATTAGTTTAATTATTTATTAAATTTTTTAAGAAAAAAAATTAATAGTGAAAAAAATGATGAAAATGATGAAAAATGTTAAACATTCAACAAAAGAATGACATACTTAATGATAAAGAAATTATTTGAATTTAAAAAATTGTGAAGACTAAAATTACTAACGTTGTACTAATAATTACCAGTTTATAGTTTATTTATTTGTTGATGGCCCACATTATTTGCCGCAGATCCTAATTATATATAAAATTTTAATTAAATGAGTATCTTGTACACAATTATTTATTTCAACTAAAATTTAAAAAAAAACTATTAATTAAAAATATTGTAAATTAATTAATATTAATAATTGTAGCTTAAGTTCTAATACAATTGCATTAGATTGCAATGACTCTTATAGCCAAAAGATTTGGATAGTTATTTTTTTATGCAACAATAAATAATATTAATTAACACTTCGCACTTATTATTTGATTCGTATTCATAAACATTTTATTAATCTAGACTAAGGTATGAAAGCTTTAGACAATAAGATAGATAATTTTGCAGAAAAAATAATATACTGCGTCTTAATTAGTATAAGAAAATCGAACAATTGTGCCTTCTTTAAAATATCTGTTGATACAATTTATAAGTGTAATGTTGAAAATCTATTTGATAGAGAAAAAAACAAGTCCTCATTTTAATTTGATAATGAAAAGTAGATTATAGAGCAAAACAATGCAATACAATTATTGAAAAACAATTAAAAAACGTTATTTTTCTGTCAATAATAATTTTCTCATTTAAATATATTTCAGTATTATTTTTATTGTTTTCAAATACTTATTATATAAAATAATTTATCGCTATGTCAATGTAACAGTAGGAAAATCTATAAATCTTAGTTTCGAGAAAAAATATTTATTTATTTAACATTGCATAAGATTGACAAATTATAAATTGAAGAAATTTACAAAGAGGAAAAAATTAATACGATTTAATATTAAAAGCAGTAGAAAAAATAATTAAATTGGCTAGAAAGTCAACTGAGTAAGCTCCAACAAACTCTACTTTAAAAGATTAAAAAATAACATTCATCTGAACTAATGGCAGCTTAGTGTCTAGCAACAGCGATAATTAACCATTTTTGTCTGGGCCACAGCATATTAATACGTAAATAAACCATGTGAAATACAAATTATAATGAAATAATTAACATAAATGTAAGTAAACATAAAATAAAATTGTATCTAAAATATTTATTCGCGTACGTAAAGTTTTGCAAGCAATACCAGATATTTGGTGACTATAATTGTTTTGGGACGTATATCAAATCTGAATGGGCCGCAGGTTGAGTCTGGCCAAAGTCAATCTGATAAATTTTGTTTTAAACTGTTTCAGTAATCTTAGTTCAAAATACGTTTTTTGTCGATTGTCTTACTGTTATATTTTTTTGATTATTTAAATTAATTTACAAACTGACAGATATACAAATATTTTAAATCGTTTTTTTTAATCCTATTGTTAATTTTTCAATTATATTTTCCTATAAAATTGATTATTCATTTAAGCAACATTTATTATTTCCTTCAACTAAAAACCGTGCATAGTTATTTTACGATATTTATAAAATAAATTGTATTTACATGAAAGATAAAACTATATTGTAAGTATTTAGAAAAATAAATAAATAAATGCTCACTAGCACTGAACATAAAAATAAAGTCTTTCATTTATTTTTATAATTATAGACATTTATAATAAATTAATGAATGGGAATTCATTTTTGTCATTAACAAAAATAGTTAATCACATCTGTAAAATTCATATAAAAAATACTTTGTCATTGAATTTAAATTTGAATGTAATATCTGAATTTGATAAGGGAATTAAAGTGTCTAAGCATTCATAATTTAATGTCATGCTGGATACTGTTTACATCCTTGTGTTATGTCGAGTTGTCAATATATTCATTAATACACGGAAATGTGTCTAAAGTTTACCCGATTTTGCTTCCTTGGACATCATGCATTAAAGCAGTGATTCTTAACTTAACTTAACTTAACACCGCGAGCTTATTGCAAGTGCACCGCGAAAGAAATGGTTAAAACGAAAAAATCCGCAAAATAGTGAAAACCGAAAAAATCAAATTATGTCCACATATTTTTTTCGATCTCTTAATTCTGGTGCACCGCCACTTTTTCCCATGATCAAAAGTGCACCCTGACTTCAAAAAGGTTAAGAACCACCGCATTGAAGTGTGGAAAACTTACATTAATAATTTATAACGGGTGAAATAAACTCACGCATGCGCACTGGAATGCTTTGTCCGCGACACTTTCCATCTAGTGGCGGAAAACTAAAGCTAAGCTTGCACAATACAAAACAGAATAGCAGTAGTCAGTGTCCTTCGTACGATATCGATCAGAAGGAGTAAATAGGTCACTGTTAAGGTCTTCAGGACACATACATTCGAAAATAACTATTGCACCATAACCTAGGAAATGTGTGGTTGAAGGTTTTACTTTGACTTGTTCGTTCTTTTTTATCATTGTTTTATTTTTTAACTGAATACTAATGCATGCTTCACATACAAAGAAATCAAATTTCTCATTTTATGTGCGCTTGAACTATTAAAAAACAAAATTGACAATATTACAAAACAAAATTTTAAGGGGATATATACATATGTATGTTGTATACTTGGAATTTTTATGAATCTTTCTCAACAGAAGCAATTTTACGAGAACTGATTTTTATTCAGTTACTTAACCTCTTTTTTTCGAAGAGAGTGAGTATACAATGATAAACCTAGGACAGGACTAGTCGCTTTCGCTAACCTAGTTTTTAGGATCGGCTGAGTGGAAGGGAACAAAAAAATATAAATTAATTTATGAAACTATCTGTACTGGGATTTAATTTCGTAAGTACTCTCACTGAAGCCAGCGATATGGACCACTCGACCACGGATCCGACAAAAATAATATTAAACATAGATTTTTGATACCTACAAGTGCTATGTTACTACATAACTTTAAAATAAATAAAATTATGTAATGAAAAGCAGTGCTATGTTTTCACTAGTAAATAAAACTAAGAAATCAAATCACGAAAATTTTGAGCAATCCTGTAATCACGGTTCCAATATAATGAAGGAGTCATAGATTTCGTTTGTTATGCAACAAAGAAGCACATCTCAAGGCGATGAAAAAAGGGTGGCAAGGCAATCATGTCTCAGAAAACTGAAAGAAAAAGTTCACATAACTATTGTATAAGAAAACGCTGTTGAATTCATGCGACAGGCATTGACTTTTTAATTCCTAACTTTATAGGATTTCGGTTTGTAGTAACAAAAATTTCTTTCGGGTGCATCGAAAGCTATCGCCATTTTACGCAGAGTTTCGCGCGCATTCCGGAATTTGGCAAAAGAACACACCCACCCTGCGAAACTATGTCATCGTTGAACTGGGGCAGTAGGCTTTCAGGGCAAGTTCACAGAATCTGGGGTTAAAAGTCAGCCATTCGCGTAGTATCAGTTCAATCGCGTCTGCTTGTACATCGAACTGTCAAACGTCGGTTTCTAAATTCAAATAGAATATAACGCTAAATACGAAAAAACAATTGAAGAACGGTTTGTGTGAAACAAAAACTGGCGTTTCTTTGTAAATTTATAATCTAGAACTCTGGTATAGCTGTTAAATCAGGATATATATTTGGATAATATGGTAAATAGCTTTCAATAATTTATTTTTATTATTTTACTTGTATTTACATATATTTACAAGCCAACAAACTATTTAAAAACAATGTGCATTGTAGAACTTTCAAATGTTGGTCGCGTTTTTGTTTGTGTAATTTGTATTATGTAGGAAAGTAAAAAGTTTTGCTAAATTTATATTTATATCGACTGCTTCTGTCGGTTCCTTTATATAATATACTATACATTTAAACAATATTTCTCACTGCTCAATAAAATATTAAAACGTTTTATCTCTTTTTCAATAGATGTCGTAGAATAAAACTATTAATTTTACTGCATAAAAAAAAACATAATTTGCAGTACAAACCTACTAAAGTATTCTTTATGTGAATTGCAAATTTTATAAAGGCTGCATCTGACCCCTTGTCGCATTTAGGCGTATGCATTAACTAATAACGTCACTTACCAGTATATAATGTTTTATGTATATATTTACAGCAGTATTATTTTATAGCTGTGCAGATTCAAATCTCTTAAGATGTCTAAGTGAATGAAGCTTTATTAAATAATAGATCTAAACGACATCAGAAAAATCAAAACTCAACGACCGTTAATGAATAGAACGAAAACTTTGACGTATTTGATTGTAATATTTTCGTAAATTTAGCATGATTGTATATCATGATTCATGTGTGTAGCAGATACGTATTTAGGTGTCATTTATTATGAAAAGTGAATATTTTATAGTATTTTCTATTTTTCGGCAAATGTTTTTCAATTTGTTTCATATTTCAATAGAAAAAACCGCTGGTTGATAAAACATAACATCTCAAGAAACACATCTAAATGTTATTATTAATTGTAGTAATAAATTGTTTTTTATGAAATTTATTTAATGTCGTTTGTGAGATTTCCTAGAGATGTCACGTTGTTACGCCATGATTTTTTTTTATAAATGGTAAATTATCATATAAATCAGTTTAATGACTAAATTAATTAACTACTAAATTGATAAAACAATTATTATATCCTCGGTATACTGGCAGAAGGTGATACATCAAAAACATTGTTTTAAAATACATAATTGTGATTTTCCATAATCACGAAATTTAACTTCTCTATAACTATTGCAATATAACCAGTTCATGAAATTTGATAATAATTTACGAATTCGACCCGTATATTAAATAAGTTTATAATTGTATATCTATAGTGATTATAAAGGGAATTGATTCGATGTATATAACTTCTTCAAATTTAGTAAAAATGCATAGAATGTGGCTGAAATTGGTTTATTCAAAAGGTTGAGTATGTCTATCTATTCGCATTCATTGTTTAAAATAACTGATTTTTTGCTAATAATAGTTGTAAAGGTTAATTTGCACATACCGCTTAGCGCCATATTTGTATGATTATAAAACACCCTTATGGTGCAGATAGCCTCTAAAAAACAAATTACACTCGATAAATTGCTTTTTTATTACAAACAAATTTAGAAAATTTACTGGAAAGACATTCGATTATTCAGTAAAAAATTGTGTGATTATGAATTCATAATTTTGGTTTAAAATCTATTTAGATAATTCACAGTATCTAGCAATTGGTTTATTCTGGTATGGTGTGAGTGCGTGACAAGCGAAAAAAAATATATACCAATGCCACTCTGCAAGAGTAGCTAATGAGTCAGGCGACATTTCCTGCAATTTGAAGACTCACTCCAACCGTACAATAAATCTAACTCAGTTATATAATATAATGGACACGTATTTTTTTATGCATGTTAACACTCACAGTCGTACATGAGCCAAATTTCGCTCAATTGAAGCAGTTGGGCAGGATTGCGACGAAAAAATTGCACTTGCGTTCGTGTACGTCTCCAAGAAGTCGCCAATTTAACCATTTCTCTACGAATTTTGTCGTACACCGTACTAACCTAAGTTTGTTTTCGGTCATTTCAAAACCATTACTATTTCTTTAATACGAGAAGACAATATTAGGTGAAAATGATGCCAACGGACAACGATGCAAACAATGAAAAAAAAATCGTATCATTTTATGTAAACTTAATTCAACTAAAATGATCTTAGAAAAAACCATCGCATATAATACATCAAAATAATAATTTTAAAATGTGTTCTCCCAGATTAAAAAAATCAACATTTGATATTCGAAATATAAATAAATTAATCCCGGGAATCCTAAACAACATTAGAGTTATCTATTTTTTATAACTTGGTAAATACTAGAGTATCCAATCCCGGAGCCTTTTTGTGATCCCGGGATTAAACACTTGATGTGAAATCGTGTATAATTTGAGAAAAGTTTTGGTAAAAGGAGAAAAGTTTGAATCGTTTTTTTTTAGCCCATCGAGCGCCATTGAGATTTTCAAATCCCTACATTTTTTGCCCAAAATATCTACGTGACTCGTTTTTTTTTTTAACCCACTGAGGAATTTGAAAATCTCAAATCCTACTTTTTTTAGCTCTTCCAAATCCAAAATCCTATAAATTTTCGGGATTAAAAATTCCTCAATCCCAGAATCCCGGGATCGCGACCTTTGAAAAACATACAAGTGCAGTATTAAACTTAAGAACGTTTACGAATACTTGATAGCTTCAATATTTTTTACCGGAAAAAATGAACTTATCTACCTACTTTGTCTTTGCCTCAACATGTTCCTAGGTGTTTAGCTATAACTTGATGAATTATGTTTTAAATATAATATTTATATTCAAATTTGTTTACTAGTTACAATTTATGTTAATCTCTAATATTGAAAAAATAAATAAATACTATTTGAAGAGAAAGAAAATTCACGAAGAGGTAAAATATGTACATCAAAATTTACGGAAAATTGAGCTTTGTTTTTTGAGATAGTGAACGAAGTGGCATTACATATCACATTTTGAAAATTTAATCGATGTAATTTATTTTGTTATTAAATGCATTTATTAAATTGATGATGAACCAGAAGCATATATGACAGAAGTAAAGTAAGTTCTACTTCTACAGCAATGTTTCTTGGCAAAAATTTTCGGGTGCTTATTTTTAAGTTATATTATAACTCGTTGTTCTTTGGTCTCAACCAAATCTTCCAAAAGTTGATTTATATCTTCATTGCCAACGTTTAGTTTTTGAGAAAATTATACAATCATATCTGTCACCTCTTCAAAATACTCGTCTCCATTGAAATTCATAACATTGTTATTATATTTTTCTAGTGTTTGTTCCATATTATATACCATTCATTCATTTTGTCGTTACTTCAGCTAGATCATTTTTCAGAGATATTATTTATTGTATGATTTTTTTTAAATTTCTCCGAAATTCTCCCAATGTTTCATCTTGCTTTGTCCCTTCGACCGCTTAAAGAAAAATTGATTCTTAAATAATTCACTTGAAGTTAGCGATACCACCTTGATCCATCAGCTGTGGTATGCTGGTGGTGTTAGAAGGTAAGTATTATAAGTCACTTTTATATTTGAATGAGACTCATCTAACCTTTGGGTGTTGAAGATGGCCTGGGGCATTGTCAAGAATTAATATAATTTAAAGGTATGTAGTTTCCATTACAGTATTTCTTTATTTCAGGAAGTGATGAATTTGTTTTTTTGTTGACCGTTATTCCGAATGGTCGTAAGTCGAGGATGTGATAATCGGACAACTAATATCAATCCAAGACCACCATATCGGCTCGATGGATAGTCCGATGTTCAGATTTTTTGCCAGAGTGAATGTAAAAAAAACATTCTTTCATGATTGGTACCAGCTCACACTGACTCTTAAAAAAACATGAAATCGAAATACAATATTATCTTATTTAAGATATCGAATGGTACTTGATATAATTTAAACATTAAAATTGTGTATCGATCGGGCTGTCTTTTTTAACATCTTTGGTTTTTCAAGTGTAATGAATGTCCGAAGATACCGACCGGTAAAAGGAGAGTAGTTATTGACAAAACTTAAAGGATTCAATTCCGAAATTTAAAAAAAAACTTAATAAGATAAGTAACAAATTCGTGTCCGTGGACGAATGATTAATGTTGGGACAGATTTTTCAATTGATTTCTGTTCGAAGGTATAAATGTCTGTGATGTCTAAAATTCCCTTTCACCACTTACACGAACCTACAAAATAAGACTAGTGATTATCTTATCAAGGCTATATTCTGGTAGCCCTACTCTATATCCAAAAGGTTGAACAACTGAGAAACAATCAGTTCTCATAAAAAATACAAACTCCATTCAAATTGCATATGCCCACATAAAAAGCAGACATGGTGAAATATAAAATCGTACAAGAAATTGAAGGAACATATATTTTATCAAAAAAATATTCATCGTCATTGATCAATTCATAATCACTCCGAGGGTTAAACAAGCTAAATTGTGGTTCTTGAATCTAAGTAGGATCGCTGATTCGGTGCATTTTACAATTATTATTTCATCCCATCCCACTGTGTCGTCTACGAAAAAATATTCAAATACGACATACGACAGTCATTGTGAATCATAATTGTATTGTTAATTTTTTAAACTTTTAACAAGAGATCCTTAACTTCCGTCGACGAATAACGGAGACGGTTAGGCATTATAAATTAATTCGTCATTCCACATCGACTACATGACGATTCATGGGGTTACGGGATATCTACCGACTCACTCAAATTATTCCTTTGCGGGTTATGTGAAAGTTTTAAACAATACATTTAAAGAAACAGCTTTGATAATATAGAAAAAAAAATCTGTATTGAAGATATTTAGTATACTTACATATTATATATACATAAGTATGTACAACAAACCGAAAAACTATCACTTATATTGTACAGACAGTCGCTTAATGGATGTGAGATAAGTTTCGTCAGTGTAGAACACGGTTTTCTCAATCGGA
The DNA here is from genome assembly GCA_031772345.1 of Himalopsyche anomala. Classification (NCBI taxonomy): domain Eukaryota; kingdom Metazoa; phylum Arthropoda; class Insecta; order Trichoptera; family Rhyacophilidae; genus Himalopsyche; species Himalopsyche anomala. Next base: position 12,172,649 of record CM062824.1, on the reverse strand, counting down.
GCCTAGTAGCCACAGCATGTTCCAAAAGGGGCATAGAGAAAAAACAATTTTAAGGGGAGCCACAGCACAGTTTTGGGAAGCCACGATAAAATGCATAAACTCCCAGATTTTTATCGGGTAGAGACAAAAAAATGTTTGATCTCCGCGAGAGAGGTAAAAAAAGGTCCCACGTCTTTTTATTTTGGGAATTGTGTTAATTTCTAGGTCAAATTTTGAAATCTGGGTTTGAAAAAAACGGTTACGGAGGCTACGAAAAAATATGAGACTAAAAAAGGACCATAGGCCCAAACAGACTGAGAAGCTATGGTGTAGACTTAAGAGAATCTAAACTTTATATAAACTCTGGTACATTCCTTTCCCACCATTATAAGACAAAACTTCATTATTACTATATATTATACATGAATTATCTACGTTGAAGTCAGTACACAATATCACATAGACACTTTATGGCTTCACATTTTTTGTTTTGTTTGCCGTATTAAATATATCAACATCAGTGGCAGTTCTACGTACTGGGCTAGGTGGGCTTAGCCCGACCTGCATTTTTCACCCAAAATGTGTAGAAAAAAAAAATTGGTTGGCTGAATAAAAATGAACAGCAATTCAGCCGATGAGCAAAATAAATACATTTCTAAACGTAACTAACCTTTCCCAAATTAACACAATATCTTTATTTTGATTTTCCTCTGTCAATATAAGACAATGTTATGTCTACCTACAATAATACTCTCGATTGTGTTTTGTATTACAATTTTAAGCCGAGCTGGCATAAAAAGGCAATAACCCCATACATAGTTCATACAGAACAGGCAACGTAACGTCAGTCTGGCGATACCTACGTATTTATAATAATAACAAAGGCTCGGGCTAATTATAATATAGTCCGAGTACATTGTTTACACTGGGGCGCAATTAAGTACGATTAGAAAATTTTTGTATTTTATTCACATTGGCCATACGGAATCTAAGCGTACACGACTGCGCTTCATAGTCTCAGCCTGCTATCATACGTCAGGGGCTACATCAGGTTAGCCCATACATACAAACACAAATACCAATCTCATTGTATTTTATGACAGTTGATGACAGTTCCTCCGTACGGCTTTTTGTACATGTTAGTTCACTTTGAAGGAGACGAATTTGAGGTCCAGTTTTTACTATTCTATTATTTCTTACTTAAATTAGCTTTGATTTTATTAAACAATAATTTATGCTTTGCAGTAGTGCCGTAGTATTTGTTAATTTGCTTGTAGATTAATGTTTACGGTGAAGTGGAAACATACACAATTTCGTAAATAGTATACAATGCTAAACTTTTCTCTAGCCCACCCAAGATTTTAGTTCACGAACCGCCACTGATCAACATAGAAACTAAATAAAGTGAAACCATTTAACTCTTAGAAACAAAGTTTAGCCGAAGTGAATCTTTATTCACTAATCTATAAACTGAAATAATGCAAAATTGAGTTTCAAAGGTTAAATGTATTTTAATATGCATTGCGAGAAGGCGGATTTTTGAGACAACGTCTTTTTATTGAGCATTAATTAATTGATTAATCAATCAAAAATAATTACAACCTAAGCGATATAAATGACGGAATACGTCATGAAACGTTAAATACTCAAATGCATTTTATTACCTCTTCCGTTTTTAACACTAAGCTTATGCAAATAATGATTGAAATCAGTTTTTTTGATAAAAAAACGTAAATTAGAGTATAATAGTTTAGTAGATTCAAAAAAAACTAACCGACTTTTGGTCTGGAAGCCAATGCTAAATCATTTTAATATATTTGTTGACATCATGTTGACATGCTAATTAAAGGGTTAAATAAACCAAAACCAGAGAAATTACATTGTTGTGAATCTTTACTAAGATGCTCGTATGTTTTGGTATTGAAATAAGAAAATTGTACTTCGTCAACATAGTTAAAATATATTTCAATCAAGCCAGTAAAAGAAAACAATTGATTACTCATCAGGTGAAGCAAGTGCTCATTATCAGAACAAATATAATACTAATTACTATCTTTATTGCTAGGAGCAATTGAAGAACAACAAAATAGAAACATGTTTTATGTAATACATACTTAAGTTTAACGATATTATGTTTTTAAACCATAATATGATGTATTCTCCAGCAACGAAATATTTCTTCTTCTTACCGGTCAAAAACCTATTTTCAATGATAGGGGATATACAAGGTACTTAAATCGTTATTAATTTATTAAATAAAGACATACGACTAAAATAATTGAATTGAAAAGCTTATTCACATGCACGACGCAGTACATTTGTGATAAATCTAAATTATTATTTATATATTAGGATGTATCGGATAGAACGTAGACATTTGATAGTCTTTTAAGAATCGCTTTGACGGATAATCATATATTTTATGTTTTTAAAATACAATTTTATAAATGCTGATAAAACAGGGTAAAATAAATGAGAACACCACCTTACGAATACTGATTGTAAGTGTTTAGTTAACACAAGTGTTTCAAGCAATTATTTGATTTTGATTATGATATTGACTTATGTTATTTGTCTGAAGAAATTATTGCATCTTGCGCAGTCCTGAACTGATTCTTGAGCGATTTCCTAGAAAGTCACGCAATCCCAGAAAAAGGGTATTGTCCTTTTTTCACAAGCAACTATATTAACTAGCCTTATTATTTTTTATTGCATAATTATTTATATATTATACGATATTAACACCTTGTAAGCGGGCGTTTTTTAGTGATGAGTGCAAAAATATATGACATTCTTAAAATCAACACAACTTCTAAACCGAACAATATTTTCGACTGAAATTTTCAAAGAAATCATATGTGACATTTAATCATTAAACATTTTTTTTTTTTTTTTTAAATCACAATTTCACTACTTTTCTAAACTGAATATAAAAACCTGTTATTAATTTAGTAGATAGCACTCCACTTGTTATCAATACGAAATATTCAAAATAATCTGTGTAAAAAATAACATTAATCCATAGCATACACTTATATAAATAATTGTAGCATAAAATTTTCATTGCTACAAATTTACAATCACTGGAAGTGTGAAATTTGATGCTCTAAATATTCGAGAAACATGTGTCGCATTTAAAAAAAATACTATGTGTGAACGAACATTCAGGGTATAATAAATTGTGAGGTTTATTGCTTATTGTCAAAAGGGGTCACTTGCTGGGGCAGTTATTTTGAAGAAGCCATTCAATTATGAGTCAATACACCAATAAAACCGACAGTACGCGATAAACGTATTTTTACGTTTCCCGCCTATAATGTGTTAAGTAACAAGCAGTTCTCATAGAAAAACTTCTGTTGATATGCCTCCATTTCGAGGCCATATGCTCTACATTAGAAGCGGACATAAATTTTACTAATGATAATCATTCTCCATCTTCAAACTGAGAGCGATTCAAGGTTTGGTGCTTTTATTAATTTAGAAGGACTAAAGCAACGAAATATATGTGACGATAGATTTATTTTATGACAGAGTTAAGTAGTCAGGGGGTTTATGATAATGCGAAGTCCCTATATAAACAGCGAGCATTGCTCTCTCAATTTAGTCAATTGGATGCTAGAACAAAATCAAGAGTGCAAAATTTAGTGAACATATCCTGTAATTTTTTTTAAACCGGATCACTTTAAAATGGTAAGTACATTTTATTCATATCTTAAACATTTTTTATCAATATGAAACAAATATATCGATGTTGTTCTTATCGTACTAACTCTAAAATAAAATTGCTAAACATGTTATTATTACTTAGGCTAACCGTCAATATAAAAACTACACATTACAGACAGTATTGAATATTTCTCGTACAAATAAATGTATCGGTATTTAAAAATAGATTTTGACATGGTAAATACCAAAAAAACGTGACATCTAATATACTATCACCATAATTAAAAGGACATTCTGAAAAATTGATACATAAACATTCAAGGCTGAGTACTTAAAAAATATTTTTACAATTTTCTTTTGTCAACGACGTTATCAGAAAGCAATCAACAAAATTTTGTTTAAAAATACTAATGCTGAAATCACAATTAGTGTTTCATTGTACAAATTATATTATAATACATTTTTGGTTTGATGTATTTTAAAACTATCACAATTTGTATGCGTCTTTCAGTTTATTGTTATAAATTGGTTGTAAAAATCCGTGATAAAAAGCTTTTTCTTTTGACATACCGTTCGCTTATAAAATATACAAAATAATCGTTTTTAAAAAGACTGGGGAAATTCATTATTAATAAAATAAAAACAATATTTTCATAAAAGGTAATCTTTATTGTAAAAACATATTAATAATACGCTGAAAAAAAGCTACGTAATCCTTTTCATAAAAATAATAAAAAATATTGTAGGTATTAGAAAAAATATAGTTAAAAGTAGTTAAAAAATCTCACTCGGTGATCGAGACCGGCTTTGTTTTTAAGTGATCTATCTATAACAAACATATGATAAAAGCAGATAAATCAGTTATAATTTTCATCCACGTAAAAAGTGAACAGATAATAACGTATTTTTATAATACACGATTATGTATAATATTATTTCGATATAAATGTTTTCAGCTTTTTTAACTGCCCACTGAAAGAGTAATTTAAAATTTCATACATGTTCTGAGATAACCTCTAAATAATATTACCAGCACTGTGGAGTCGAGTAAAACAAACGAGAATTGATTTTTTCAATCATTTCCGTTTAACTTACACATATGAACGTCTTCTATAAGAACATTCTAGTTAACAAAAAATTCTAGTGCATAGTAATCATTTTCACTCCTATTATTATTACACAGCCCTGGTTATTAAATTACAAAATAAACTTTAATTTTTATTTTTCAAGATTAAAATTTGAAGGCTGTAATAATTCCTAGCACAATTCCATTGAATTGGTTTTATTCATTATTATCTTCTTTAACGATTTTATAACAAAAGGTTCGGATACGTTGAAAAATAATGTTAACTATGTAAGACTATATTTATATTAAGTAAATATTATTTATGTCAGTTAAAATTTATATAATACATTTTCATAGGTTCCAGTCGACGTCAATCCCCTTCGCGACTTCAAGTTGCCGATAATTTGGGTACTTGGGGGACCTGGCTCTGGCAAGGGCACCCAATGCGAGCGTATCGTCGCAAAGTATGGTTTCACCCATTTATCTACCGGGGATTTATTACGTGAGGAAGTGGCCAGTGGGTCAGACCGAGGAAAGGATTTCTCAGCCATCATGCAGAAAGGCGATCTCATCGCCAACGATATCATCTTAGAACTTCTGACAGAAGCCATAAGCAAGAATGTCGCCACCTCAAAAGGGTTCCTCATCGATGGATATCCAAGAGAAAAAGATCAAGGTGTAGCGTTTGAAAATGCGATTTCAAGTCCAGCTGTTATTTTGTATTTCGATGCATCTGAAGAAACGTTGACTAACAGACTGCAGGAACGCTCCAGGAGTTCTGGTCGGGCTGATGATAATGAGGAAACCATAAAATTATGTTTGCAAACCTTCCTGAAAAATAATGACGCTGTAATTGCACAGTATCCTGATATACTGAAGCGGGTAAGTGTTTCAATAAAAACATTATAAACAATTTATATTATGTAGCGGTGCTATTCCAGCGCTCAAACACTTATTTTGGACGGTCTGAAATACTCATTACGTAATACAGTAAAACCCCGATTTGAAGTTTTTCAAAGGACCGTAATAAACAGACAAAAAGTGCAGGAAACAGATAATGCGGAAAATCTTCAAAAAATACCAAAATAAATGTTTGGTTAAAAAAAAACCTATTTATTTATTTACACTTTTTATCAAAGAATATAAATAAATTCATATAAACTAAGCTGCTTATTTGCAGTTTGGCACTTTTATAAGTCACATAATTTTAACAAATATCCCTCATACTCGTGTACTTTTCTTACTCAACTGAGAGGATAAAACAACACACATCAATCAGATTAATCATATTTTCATTTTACCGACTCTCTTGATTATCTACTAGTAAGATATTGTTTTTAAACATTTCAGATCAATGCCGAAAATTCAGTAGACGAGATCTTTGCGCAGGTCGAAGAGGAACTGGATATCATTATCTAAATAATATATTATAATCAAAGCTCAAAACCACAATGTGTTTTAAATTAAGTTTGGAAACAATACCAATAATTAAATAAGTTTTAACATCATCAAAATTTATTTTAATTTAACCCTAGTGACGGTTTTAGATGTCTTGTGAGTAGGGAATTCAATCCCGGGATCCCGCACAGTTTCCGATACATATCAATCCCGGGATTATAAGACATAGTCCCGAAACTTTCGAGATTGATTTTAAAACTGAAACATGTTGGTTTTCATGTCAGCAGTTAACGCATATGCAATAAACGATGCCCAATTTTATTATTAAAACTTTATCTTTGCGATAGGAGTTTCCGATAAGAGAGAGTCGCAGCCGAAAAGGTATCTTGTTGCCAATCATATTAAAGTTCTTCAAAGAATTATACGCACGTCTACTGTATTTGAATGCATTTGTCAACAATATTTATTATTTTTTATTGTTAAGCTTCACATTTCAATATATTTGAAATTTATTTTTCGCTTTGTTCTCCAAATCAATGCATGTTACCAGATATTAATGGCAGTGTTTGTTTTGCGTAATTTATTGTTTATATTTTGTACCGTAAACCGAAACCTTTGACTAAATGGCGAAACATTCGATGCTCTGGTACTCTGGGAATATTTAAATATTTAAATAACTTATATTTATTCCAATAAAATTATTAATAATGTATGTATGTAGACGACAATTTTAGAAATCTTTATTCTTGCAGTCTGGAGTAGGTAATTGCTTTTTTAAGCTATCGAAATTAATCATTTTAAGCTATATTTCCTATGTGTACATAATTTATACATATTGAGTTAGTTTAATAATTATTTCGCATATTTTTTTACGAGTAATTAAAAAATCCACTCATTCATCTCTACATCGTGAATAACTGAGATTACAGCTGGTTATATATTAAAAAGTATTTTTTTAAATTTATTTTTCACCAATATTATCATTTTTTATTTCATAATAAAATGTACTGATCCCGGGATCGAAAAATTCTAATCCCGAAATCCCGGGATCAACATTTTGGCTCGGGATTGGATTCCCTACTTGTGAGTGATTGTCCAATCATTATCTGGTCCTCAAAACTAGAGATTGGAATACTGGTATGTATAACCAGAACCGGGATCCTGGTATTTATTGTGCTATCCCAATACGTACCGAAATGCGGGTACTTCGGTATTGAAGATCACATATTTGAAATAAAAATCGCGATGAATTGAATCCAAATTATTTTAGAAGTTTATACTTTGTGATGTATTTTTTTAATTACGTTATTTTATATAAAATATCGAAAAAGCGATTTTTATTTACTCACCCGTATTTTGCTGCTTTACTTAAACTTTTTTTGTAATACCGGTATATTGGTGTATACATATGTCGATATAATTGATATATTCGTCCAGTATTTTGATCTCAATATATTTTAATCTTATTAATTAAGTAAAAACGTGCATACAGAGACATTGAATTATAATTACGTTACTGGTTCAAATATATATATATTATATTTCTTACAAGAACAAAGTGCATAAATTAAGCAAGTAGAAAAGCATAAAAAGAAATAAAAATAACATAGATTTTTTTTTGTTATTTTGCGATCCTCTCTTACAAGCTGACAAGTATTGCAATTTCATTACATTTAAGATCCAGATAAATAAAAAAATTGTATAAATATATAATTTTTCAGAATTTCCAAGGGTTTTATGAAATATATGTTAGTCATAACCATGATTCGTATGTGATCAAATGACTGCAGCAAGTTGAGCCCTTGATTAAACGTGTGCTCATTCAAGCCAAACCTTAGGCATGAATGTAAACGTATTTGAAAGTCTAAAAAGTTCAGCCACTTACAAGCAAACTGGCAAGCTCGTTAATGAACGTGCGTTGTATTATATTATTATATCCAACCACTTTTTATTCAATCACTTGTTATGCAAAAAAAAAAAAGTAAATGTTTATTATTTCTACGTGCAATACGTCAAAGATATTAATGTTTCGGGATAACTTTGGCCCACCTTGCGTGCTGCTATTACTCTGTCAATTTTCAAGATTAAGCGTAGCAAAACCCACACACTTTCAAAACAAGTAACTGCTGCCAATTCGAGCACTGTCTCAGACGAAAAACATCTTAACAGACTCTACATAAGTTTCCCACAAAATTAACATGTGTGACTGAATACGCGTAGACATTTTTTAGACAATTCATAGAGCTTTTCAAAGTTGGAGGTAAGTTTCAGTAAAATTATTATTCACGTATTCTATAAATGATAAACCACATGCCACACAATCAAATTCATAAAAAATTTGTTACACATATATATACATATAAACATAGTTATTAAATTAAGATTTACTGTAATATTTGGCTGTAACTTTGTTGAAGTTTAATTGGATAACTTTGTTACATAGTATACACGTGTTGTGTCACAAATTGTGACATGTGATTTTAGTAAACTCTACAATGTTCTGTCTGATGATGCTTCTTAACTGGATGGCTGCCACAGACGATATATTTCATGCTCAACACGCCAGAGACGAGTTACATCGCTAATAACTAATTAAATTAATAATTGCAAATGATAGCCAACGAGCTAGGTTCAAACGTACTTTTTTCTACAGCAAACTACGTACTTTTTTCTACTTCCAAATGGCTAAAGAGGCAAAACACGTGTACTAATTTATAACACAATAAGTGGCGTAACAAAGTTATCAAATTTATCAAATTTATTTATTTTATATTAAAATTTACTCTGTGCGATATATAAATCGCTTTTTATATATATCTGTTCTATAAATGGACCTTAATGTGACTGCCAAATTATCACTTTAGAAATGGACAATGTGAGTAGTATTTGCCAACCTTCAAGACAGCAGTTTCCGATTGATTTGAAGAAGACACAACAAAAATTCTGGCTCTCCGTGAATCCGAAGTATATAGCCAATTAAGTTGTAAAGTCGCGAAGATAGTGTGTCGTTTTTTTATATCATCCCAATAAACCGCCAATATTCACACACTTGTTTGTGTTCAAATGTTTTACATTTAGGTTGGTCGATTCGAGCATTGAATCCACTATGCTTCATGAACAAAAGATGTCACCTTATAATTTTCCTTTGAAACATCTCTGTCAGCTAAAACAAAGCAGTTTGAACTACAAATATTTAAATACAGCCTGAGTGAGGATTACAAATATTCGTTCAAAATAAATATTCAGATATCAAAAATCAGCATTAAATAGTATTTGAATATTCGAATACTATATTTTATAAATGTTATGGATGTATTTTTACTGTTTTTTTTTCATATATCTGGCGAGAGTATTAATTTTTAACACATTTCCCAGCAACAATGTTAAGTTGATTAAAGAAACACAATGATTTATTTCAGGACTTAATGCGATGTCAAATGAAATTATTTGGTTACTTAATGATTGAGAATACATTTAATTATATGAAAGAATAATTCATCATCAATCCAAATATTTTAATATCATGAAAAAGCCAAATATGTATATTCGAATATTTGATTGGAATCTTTTAGCCTTTCTACAAAACTTGCAGTATCTACGTTGATCAAGAATTTTTCTCGAAATGTAAAACCATACATATTTTTAATAGATAAAATAGTCGCATTCTCATCCCGCAAAGTAAAAAAACTCCAAAGTAACCCTGTCACGTCATTCAGCCTTCGCAGCCTTCGCAGCCTGTGTAATATTGCTAATGTTTGCCTAATATAATATTGCTAATGTTTGATTTGATGGGAACACATTGGTTGATGCAATGAATGATTTTTTCTAAACTTTTACGCTGATTTGTTATTTTGTAAAGCACAAATTTTCATTAACAAATCTCGTTTCCAACGCGTAAAGTTTTAAGTACTCAAAAGTAAACATTGCTTAAGAATTCACCTTACGATATTCTCCATTAAGCTTGCATACTTTATTGATAATTAAAGATAAAATAAAACTATCTTAAGAGTGTGAATAAAAGTTTTTTATTAATTTTGGTTTAGACGTCAACAGACAGCACAGTTGAATCTTCCTTTAGAAGTTGGTGTCTACGACAGTTGGCAGTTATCACCGTTCGGTGCGTCTCAACTAGTTAATGATATTTTGGCATAGTCCTGTCCAGACCGTTTGCATGCCCACGCAACAATAATAATAAGCACGCGGCAAAAAGCAGCGGACAATAATACATCATTTTCATGAAAACTAATTCCATCAGGCGATCCCAATTCATTCCAGTTCATTCATACATATTAAAATGGTGGAATTCGCAATACAAAAAAACGACGCGAACGCCATCTAGACACCATTTCTCACACAAACCGATTTGGGAAATAATCCGCGATGTTGTCTTTGGTCAGTAGCAACCCGAAACGGATAGCTAATGCAAATACTTTTTAATGTGGAATTTCCGAGAGAAAAAAACAAAAGATTATCGCACGGGAAAGAATGGCGATATAAACAATAATATCAATAGTACAAATGCAAGTTCACTGTTCCCAGTTGTGATTGTTGCATTGTTTGCCTTTTTCTCTCCAGATTATGGGACATTTTTACGGAACCGTAAGGCAAGTATCTCAAAATGTCTTATTTGAAATTATTAACATAGTGCATGCTCATTTTTTCTATACACAATCATAGTATGATTATTGTTAATTATCTTAAATGTTAAGGACTGTATCCTCAAGCGTTGGAAAAATCAAAGATTCTGCAATTTTTCAGCTACCACTTTTTATCCACTAAAAAGTGAAAGCCGATAAAGTTTACATTAATTTACTTTTATAAATGTTCACTTTCATTCACTCTCTTATTCTATATAAAAATAATTCAATTTTTATAGTCCGTCTTCAAAAGAATTGATTGCGAATTTTACAACGTTAAATAAGTTTGTATGGTTTTCTTTAAGTTAATCGTTAGTAATAGTAATAGTTTTACTTGGGCGCTAAATTATATTGAATTTTAGAAATAATTTCTCACGTGTTCAATTTATAAATAAACATTTAGGCACGTCAAAACATACACAATATTTGTCAACGTGTTATCACACTACATATATCAGCGATTCTTAATCTTTTCCTGAGTTACGTGAAATGGCTGATGATTGACACTCCCACTACTTTGTTTACTCGTATGTTTTACTATAATATAATTGGTAATAAAACATAGTAATTGATTATTGATTTGGCATTTACTTGGTAGAACTCCATTATAATAGAGTAAAAAAATCAACGTATTTTAGTTCTACAGTTTTTTATATTGATGAGTTGATAGCTATTTCAGCTTTTGCCATCGTCAGAACTATAGTTATTCTCTTCTCTAGTTCTAACGATGGCGAAAGCCGAAATAGCTACCAACTCATAAATATAAAAAACTGTAGAACTAAAATACGTTGATATTTTTACACTATTATAGTCATTGTTGTTTTGCACGGGTGCATTTTTATCAATGCACCAACTCTTAATATTGCAGTAATAAGTTTTCCTGGCAAGTATTAATACGAATAATTAAAAATTACGTTAATTTTTAATGTAAACTGTTGTTTTACCATACATTTTTTTATTATTATTTCATATCTGCTCCCTATGCGGAGCACATGGTCACTTCATGGTTATTCCAAGAATTTCTATCCCCCGCAAGTCTCTTTGCTTCCTCCCAGGTCATTCTACTGTCCCGTAGCTTCGATGAGTAAATCTTATGGATGGTCATCAGTGGTATTCCACGACGTCGGGATCCATCCAGTTGGTAGAAGAGACAGGTAGGGTCAAAACTCCCAGGGGGTATCCGCAGCACATGTCTAAGCCAGATGCATCGTCGGTTTTTATTTTTGATTCAAATTTAATGTTGAAATTTCACCAAGAACCTTCAGTCGAAATCTTAAAAAAATCGTAAGAAAATCTGCGAATTTGTTGAAATTTGTAAATTTACGATATTATTTTAATAAATTACATGTCTCTTAATTTTGAATTTTTGACAACAAAAAAAACTTAGATCTTAATAAGAAATCAATTTGACCGTATATACATTTCAATACACTTAATTCCATCGTAACTTTGAACAACGATAGGCATAGAAAGTCCCTTCTTATATCACGTGATATAATTGTGAAATTATTTTATCTTAATGTCATTGTAAGATTTTTGCATGTATTTGGTATAAATACCCACTTATCAAACAAATTGTTTTAAATATTCAAGGTCCGCAATAAATTAAACTAGATTAAATATTTAATCTCTCCTCGAAACGCGGTGGTGAATAACAACATAATATTACAGAACCACTGATATAATTAAAAAACAAGCAGATTAGTATAATAATTAAATCATTTCATAACATACATACGTAGTAATATTGTACATATCAACTAATTAAATGCATAATAGTATCACATATACAGCACAGTACCGCATATCTCAACTTTAAACAATTTTGTAGCATACAGAAATAGAACTATATATTTTTAACCCGTATCATACCATCCTAAAAAATCACGTTCCCTGCCATGATGGCATCTCAGTTTCACTGTTTATTGACAGTATTTAAATCTATGTTAGAAGCTAAAAAATAATTTAAAAAGTGTATATATGCTAGAATACCTAAAATGATACATACTTATTGTCAATATTAAGAGAAATATTGAATAATTTAATGGCTCAACTATTTACGATTGCATCATGGGCATGGATGTGTTAATGTCACGTTGCTTAAGATTTTTACATGAAGAATATATATTTATATCACTAGATTTAAATATAGATTCCACTTAATACAATGACACAAAATGTACTTAAATAAATAAAATATCAGCTATAAGATAAGAAATAAAAAAGTGTTTAGTTCTACATTTTTTTGAAAATTAGTTGATAGCTATTTCGGCGTATGCCTTCATTAGAACTATGTTTAAGCCTACATCTACTCAGCTATATATACTGGCTAAGAAGAGATACACAACACATCCTGTTATTTACTCTAATATTCTAATATGTACTGCTTTTTTTACCTTATTACATCGAAGTTCTACCAAGTAAATGCAGTATAAGCTGTTGATCTATATTAGTTGAAATGTAAGCTGTTGATTTTTTTTCACTGAGAAATCAAACATAGCAAGTATTTAGCGCCATTTCCATTTTACTCTTTGGGGTCAGATAAATATTAGGTCAGAAATACTTAGATGATTTTTGGACGTTGTCACCTTCTTATCTATTATTTGATTATTTACAAATGATCTACTATGTAGGTGTAAAGAATTTTTTATTATTACTTACTCATAATTCATTCAATATTTCGATTTTAAATGAAAAAACGGCACGGTTTTGGATGGTTTTTTTTTCTGTGACCAATCAGATACAGAGTAAATTGAATAGAATAACTAAACACAAAAGAATCAAAGAAAAAAGAGATAGAAATGTATGTGATATAACTTTTAATTTGTTCACTGTCAATACTAAGTGGGAAGGCATTATATTAAAAAAATAAAACAGTCTTTTGTGGCAATTCCACTTTTATTTTATATGATCAGGGCCAGTGTCGTTCATGACGATGATTATCAACTGATATACATTATTACAGTGTTATTAATACAGAACGAAGTAAAACTATTTTGGTATAACAAACAATCGGTAAGAGAAATATGATAGGAATTTAAATGTAAATATACAAAATATGAATTTTTAAGTCGATCTGTCACACACAAACGATTCATAAATACTGTTTTATTCTTTCAAGTTTTCATATGTGATTTATTATATACATTCGCTTAAGACGTAATACGTATAAAAGTTATAAAAATGAAATAAAAAAAATACGATTTACAATATGCTACTTTCCAAACTTGCGTTAGTGTATACAGTTTGCTTAAAATAACCTCTTCGTAACGCACTCTTTTGATTAGTCGAAAAAATCACAAAAGATCGGCTATGACAACAAGGTGCATAACTAAAATTATAAAATTTAAGCGGTAACCGTAAAAACCATGTACGAAAATCATATAGAAGAAGTAAAGTGTCAAAATCTTAATAATTTTGAAAATATCCCGCAGAAATACATTATAATAGTTTCAATCACGTTAATCAATAGGGAACAATGGCTCAACAATTTATATTAAATTGTTTTACTTTGAATAATCAATAACTCATATTTAAACTATAGCTAAATGTGAATCAACCATATCTAAAATAATATTTGTAGAACTAAAATACTTTGATATTTTTTAAGGGTGAGTTTACGTGGTTCCGTGATTCTTCCGTGCAAGATTCTTCCGAACACGAATTCTATTTATTACATACTCTTGCACGAATTCTTCCGTACACGTTAACTTGCGTACATAGAAAACTTCGGTCACAGAATATTACGTAGGTACATTTTAATATTTTTAATATTCGAGATACAATATCAAAGCTTACACATGTTATTTAAACATACGGAAAACAGAAACATACATATTATTTAATCTTTTACTTGTTCTCAGCCTGAAAAATAATTGGCACACTGGAACTAAGACTTTAAACGTTGAAATAAATCTCTTTTTTCGCGAATAGAATATTCTGTGTCCAGTATTTTGTTTGTAGGGATGTTTCTGTTTACGGAAGAGTCGGTTCGGTAGAATAATTGCACGGAATATTCTGTATGGAGAATTCGTGATCGGGAAAATCTTGTACACAAGATTCTGATCACCAATTGCACATAGCATAAATGAGGGCTTTAAATATGAACGCGTCACCGATAAATGAGGAGTTTGTGATCAAAAATTACCAGATCAACTTTATCCTGAATAGAGAAAGATACACTCCTCTTATAAAAACTGAGACAGTTTTGATTATAAGATATTTTTTTGATCATTAATTGCATGGAAACTACGATAGTTTTAGCGAAGCTAATAATAAAATTCTGTTCTTTTGAATTAGCACTCCAATATTATAGCGATATCTCATTTTTCTAAAAAATGGATTTGGACATGTGACATTCTATGCTACTCAAATATTCAGTATTCTATACCCCGTTATAGACGAGTTTTGTTACTCTAGTGCAGGGTTTCTCAACGGTGGGCCATGTGGCCCCCCAGGGGGCCACAGCGTGTTCTAAGGGGGCCACAGATATTTATTTTTGTTAGGGGGAGCCACAACACAGTTTAGGGGGGCCACGGGTATTTATAAAACGATATAGGGAAGACCATAATGGCGGACGTCGCTCAGCTATTTTTTGTAAATCCGTAAATAAAATAAATTTCTGGCATTCTAGATTCGAAAATCTCGGAAGAGCTATAAAAAAAAGGTGGGTTTTTGAAATTATAATTTTCATGGGAAGACAAAACAATGGTATGGGGGGCACAGAAAAATAAAGATACTCAAAATGGGCCACGCTCCCAAAAATGTTGAGAAACACTGCTCTAGTGAATTCTGTATCCATCCTTTTCAAGTTGTCTTGCGTCCACCTTATTGTTGACAGTATCTCGAAGTCCATGTTGGTGTATTAACAGCATCTTATCAATAGAGGCTCACCACTGAATTTTAATGTTAGGTGTTTTCGTATATTTGTATCTTGACACATAATTCACAGAGAGATGGCTAAAGTGACTATTTATTCAGAATATTTTATTACAAATTCAAAATACTTGAATTTGTCAAATATTTAATTGTTGTGTATTTTTTTGATATGATCAATATTATTCATATTTAACACCCGAATAACCTTTATTTAATCTGTTCAGTAAGTTTAGTCATCACTATCATGTCTTTTAAGATCTTAGATAACGAATGTTACAAAAATATTTCATTGAAAAAGAATAAACCCGATGAGTGATAATGAAATGAAACGAACCAACAATAAAGCTTTCAAAATAAAATGACAGGTGACATTTAGCGGTGTTGCATGGGTATGGAAAAATATTATCCTGATGTATTCAAACATTCACTCATAATTTAAAAAAAATCAGTGTTCGTTGAAATCATTATATATATTTTGATTAAATCAGCGTGCTTGAACGTTTAGATCAGGTTTTCTCAACGGTGGGTCATGTGGCCCCCCAGGGGGCCACAGAGATTTACTTTTGTTTTGGGAGCCACAACACAGTTTAGGGGGGCCACGGGTAATCATTAAATAATAAAGGGAAGAGCATAATGGCGGACGTCGCGCAGTCTTTTTTTTTGTAAATCCACAAATAAAATAAATTACTGGCATTCTAGATTCGACAATCTCGGAAGAGCTATAAAAAAAGGTGGGTTTTTGAAATTATAATTTTCATGGGAAGATAAAACAATGGTATGGGGGCCACATAAAAATAAACACACTCAAAGGGGGCCACGCTCCCAAAAAGGTTGAGAAACACTGGTTTAGAGTATATTACATAGTCTATAAAATGTCGAGTTGTTCACTAAAAATTGACGAATACTATATTTTATTAGTTAAGTGATTGATAAAAATTCTTCTCTTATTTGATTAAAATAAGTTTTTAAGTAGGTATAAAATAATCAGATATTTATTTGAATTTGTCATACTATCCTTGAGCCGCTGCATATTTGATAAATTCATTAAATATTTTATTAGATATTTAATTCATTTCACTACAAGATTTATCAATGATTGAATTTGGAAAGAACATAATTCAAAAAAAAATGTTTATAAAATACGATTATATCTTATATGGAGTGTGATTTCATTTAGTTTCTATGTTTACAAATTATTACGATAATTATCTATTCTACATTTCGTTTACAACTTTATTACTAACTTTTAATATGTACGTACCTTAAATAATATAATACATAATATAGCAGATTTTTTATTTTCATAAGTTTTCTTAATCTAGGTAAAACAATCATTCTCCTGGCAACACGCTCATCGACGCTTATTTCGGTATTCAATTTGTAGGACAAGGTCACCGTGGTTGCGGCGTCGCTTTTCGCGGCCGCTACAGCAAGCGCTGTGCTCGGCGGACAATAAAACAATCTCTTGAATTCGCGCCAGAACACCAACAAAATAATGAAAATGCGACCTATTTGATAATGAAAATCCCTTGCATCACTCCCGCGATCCCAGTCGAATGGACGACAAAGACGGGTAGTGTGTGATTTTGAATTTAAAAACGTTTGAAATATTTAAAATCGATTTCAAAACATGTTTGCCTGTTTTTCTAAATAGCCAAAGAGATATTTCATATTTAGAATTCGAAATTTAAATTGAAAATCGTTGAAAATGTTAGGTGTTGCGTACCATTTTTATCGCGAAGTTTTATTAAATGGCGGACATCCTCCCATATGATGCTTACGTTCTCACAGCGCAAGCGCGGTTTTAAAAATTCAGTCAGTTGAAATTCAGTACTCCAACTGGGTGTGCTACATTTTGTGGGCTTTTCCTGATATCTGTGAATCTAAAAAAACTTTTCGCTATGGTATGAAATACTTTGCATTTATTTAACAATTTTAATTATATATTATGACAAATAACATTGGTAAATAATTTTATTACACGATAACGCTAATACTTTAACTAAATTTATATCAAATAATAATTTAAAATTATTTATAAAAAGACTCTGATAAAAAAAATAGTCGAAGAAGAAATTGTTATATAAACACTACATACAATGATTTTATTTTACTAGGCCCGGTCGAGTTTATTATTTCAACAGTTTTTTAAAATATGTCGGTCTTTTTTAATGGTAAATTGCAATTTTGTTTTGAATTCATGCAATTTTCATTTAATAATTTATTATTATGCATTTTTCATTTTATCAAACAAGATAAGATTTTAGATTTTATCTGTTAAATTAATGTATGTCTTTGACAAAACGATTAACTCGTAAAGCTATATCAAACACGAATCTTCATATAGATAATTCAATAATCGTTATTTGAAATTTTATTAACAAAGTTATTTAATTTATTTAATATTAACAAAAAAACGATTATTCGACTGTTGGTTTAATTCTAGAATAAAAATATTCATTTTGTTCATAACAATTAACTATTTTTGGCAATCAAAACTTGATAAAAGGTTACCAACCTGTTATTTCTGTGATATATATATACATATACATATACACATATATATAGGTGTATTGTTGATTGACAATTAGATATTTATTCAGTTGTTGTATTATTTGTCTGATAATAATACTTCCCTAATAGTTATTCTTCATTAAACTGGTAAACTAATAAATTAGTATAAATTTCAAAAAAATGTTTCTAAAGCAAAATGAATTAAATTAAAATAAAAAAATACAGTGTTATTTTAATGATAGTATACTTTTTAAGCGAATTTTGTACCCTTTAAAAACTTCATTATTCGTTAAATGTTTTTTTTTAATTATTAATCACCGTCTATTACGAAAACTATTCAATTTAATAATTAATATGTTTTGAAAATAGGTACGTTAATTTTGTTGACAAAATTAACTGTTTGAATGGATGCCGTAATATATATAAATTTCAAGCTTTATGGTTTTAATTTAAGATAAGATGATATAGAATTTAAGTCGATTACTTAAACTAACTGCTTTGTTTCATCAATGCTTGCTTAACAAAATGATATTACATAATCTAAAACTTTATATCCACACTTTTGAATTTAAAGAAATCAACGTATAAACGTTATTTTAGTTTTTTTCTTTGCTTGTCGAGTTTTCCCGGGTGTTTGATCAGTCATCCGCAGTGTATAATTAGCTCGGACTCTAACATGTTCCGTGCATTGTGTAACATTTTTTATTTGCCTCAATCAAACATAACAACAACTTGACAATCTCAAATTCAAATTGCAATTATTTGAAAATGGAATGTTGGCGAGATGGGATCAATCAGCATTCATCCGACGTTTCCTGTAACTGGTGTTGCCTAGTCACATGTCTGTACTCCCACTTTGTAAAATCAAGTGGTATTAATATTTATTTTTTATTAAAAAATGGATCTTATATTAAGGAATTTCGAAAATCATAATGATAAAAGCGCTTAATAATTACTATTATTAGATATGTCATTTTGGGCGTTTTTACTACCATGATTTTTTAAATATAAATTTGGAAATACTTCATCGCTATAATATAATACTAAACATTTGCTTAAATTTATTGTATGAGAATGTATGAGAATTATTACTGTTAAAACATTTATTGTGAAGGATTCGATTCGCTTAAAACTCTATTTCGGTAATTTAAGTAGGAAACTCTTTCCAAGGTTGTGATTAAATATGTTTTTCATAAAATCTTCAATTTGTCAAAGTTTATTTAATCTAACTTTGTTATCATAGAGAGTGTTAGATGTTATAAAGCTGTATAATTATATATTTAAATGAGTTTTTTGCTGTCTATTTGTTTTATATATTTAAACGTATAGTATAAGTAATATTTAAAGCAATGTAATAGTAATCATAATTAACAAGTGAACTTACAGTTGACACATTGGAAATTCTTCATTATTTACTACAATTTCTTACAGTAATAAAAAAATAATATTCATCTTAATAACAAAGGTCAAAACAATTTATATTTTCTTTTTTTTCTATAAATGACTGATTGTGTTATGGATACACTAAATCAACCATTGTGAAATGTTGATTGGCCCTGACATAACATAATTAGAATTAGTCCTATTTGATTGCACTATATATTGTATATAATTTCAATGCAGCAATAACTTTTCAACGGACAAATATATAAATTGATTCCTTCCACTTCAGTTAAAATCAAAGCTTAAATCGAACGGTCGTCAGACTCAGTAGAGACCTCTTGATACTCACGTCATTATGATTTAATTATAAGATAAGTGATTTATTAAAGTGTAAAAAAATATGTTATTCGAATAAAAGTTGAACAAACATTTAAATAGTGTTTCAGTAAAAATTATATCCATAACAATTGTAACATTATTTAATCCAGCCAGTAGTTTACCAATCTAAACTTGTGCTGGTAATTTAAATGGTTTTGATTTTTTAAAATATTATTTAAGTAGACATGGCAACATCGCATGAAAAAATGAATTCAACTTGTTATGTTTGCTCATCAATACCACTGCGCTAATGGTACGTGATCGTCGATTACATGGATCGTTCATACATAAATTTCCTCATATCATTATTTATAGAGTGCATTACGCCATAAATAATGACTAATATTAATAATCACTTGAGCTTAAGAATCAGCATTTATAATAAATATTATACGTTTCGATCAAAATTATGTTGTAGTAAAGTTAAAATTTATTTTGTCACGTACGTCTTTTCGTATTATACGCGTAACTTTCACAGATAAAGAAATTAAAAGTTCGCCAAAGTTCTTAAATGTCTGTTAACTGTTGCTGGATGGATATCTAGTCTTAAAGCTGAACCTGTTTTTCCGTTAATATTGGATTTGTTTCTTTACTAGCACTAATATCATCAACTTGAACCACTCTTTGGTAAATCTTCAAAATTTTAAGCTAAATTTGATACTATGTCAGTTTTACTGCACTACTGCACATTGTAGAATAAAAATATGTTTTTAGCAGCCAAACTAGTATTATATTCAAGTTTGAATTCATAAAACATATTGTACCGTAACTGTATTTTTATATCTCTGTTCATTGTTTATATAGGGTTAACAGAAATATTGTAATTTTACCGGAAAGCAGACTATAACAATTACCTTCACCGAATACCAAAACAATACAAAAAAATAGCTTAGATACGCAAGCTTATGAGACGCTGTAAATAAAATCTTATTTATATTCGCCCGAATAAAAAAAATCATTACACTTTATTAGTTCCTTAAATATGTTACATGTAACATTTAACAAATTCGCAATCAATTATCGGTGGAATAGTTTTATATAAAAAGTAAGACACTGTTTTTACTAATTCCAAATTTATTTAATACGATCAGGACTGGTTCCATCCGCTTCATCACGAGCATTTTAGCTGACAAGAATATACATCAATACGGATCTATTTATGTTTGATATATATTCTTGATGTATATTCTTATCAGTTGATACTAGTGATAAAAGATACCGGTCCTGATCATATTAAATAAATGTGTAATTACTACGATAGAGTGTTTTGTTTTTGGCATATATTACGTAATAAAAAATATTGAAGATGTTCACTTTTAGTTCTTGGTGGAATGACATTATTATACAAAATAAAACACTGTTTTTACTTATATTCCACACCATTTATTGTAGATTAGTACCGGTTTTCCTTATGCAAAAATTGTTTTATTTTACTATGTTATATATTATATATATGTTCTTTTAGAGAAAACGCGATGCTCGATATATTTTTTGAGGCCCTTAAATTTACCAAATGTTAGTTAGAATCTATATTAATGATTTAAATCTTACGATGAGAAGTAAAACACCATAAGATTTAGTAATACGAGATTGGTTTTTGTTTGTTTATTATAATGAAATTCTGCCATTGAAATTTATCGACTCAGTTTATAATAACTTCTCTTCTTTTGAGGAACCGACATATTTAATTTAATTACTGTGATTGTTAATTTCAGGCTCCAGTCGATCTTACCCCCCTCCGTGAGGCAAAGTTACCAGTAGTCTGGGTTCTTGGAGGACCGGGATCCGGAAAAGGCACCCAATGTGACCGCATTATCGCCAAGTATGGCTTCACACATCTGTCAACCGGAGACCTGCTTCGCGCGGAAGTCGCCAGCGGCTCAGAACGTGGAAAGAATCTTACAGCTATCATGGAGAGAGGAGAACTCGTCCCGAATGCCATCGTTTTAGACCTTTTGAAGGAAGCCATGCTAGGCAAGGTCTCTAGCTCAAAAGGATTCCTCATTGATGGATATCCGAGAGAAAAAGACCAGGGTGTAGCTTTTGAAAGTGAAATTTTGCCGTGCACTATTATTTTGTATTTTGATGCTTCGGAAGACACCTTGACAAAGAGACTTCTTGGTCGCGCTCTGAGCTCGGGGCGCGCTGATGACAATGCTGAAACTATCAAACTGAGGCTGCAGACTTTCTTGAAGAATAACGATCTGGTTCTTGCCAAATATCCTGAAAAATTGAAGCGGGTATGTGGTTAACAGGATAAGTTTATAAACAATTGTAATTTAAATGTTTAGTCGCCCGACAATCACAATGTCCACTCAAACTTCAAATGGAATTGTTTCCAAACATGGTTTTTATGAGTTCAGTCTCCATCTTGGTATTTTGGTGTTGCAGATAAACTATTGTAATTCAATTGGTAAATTGATTTCTAAACTCATCGTTGGTAGCCGTTTTATCATTTTGTTTTGCAAAGCGAAAATGTTCATAAACGTTAATGGACTTAGTTTAATTGGGTTTATACAAAAACCGACTTATGAAAAAACCGGTTTTCGAATCAAAATATTTCTTATAACTCGGCTTAAGCCGGTTTTCGAAGTTAAGCAAAAAAATAATATAGCAAAAAACATATTAACATTTTATAAGGTTTTGTAACAACCTGGAATGCGATTTAGATTTGAAAAAAACGATAAAAAATCGACTAGTTTATTATTTATGACAAATAATTAAGTATATTTTACTAGCAGACATTTGTTTTTGTCGACGCTTCACAATTTTGTGAAAATGTGACAGCATTATCATTGAATAAATTTGTAAAACGCATAGCCACCTTCTTATTATGGTGATGCTTCTCAATGTACGATGCAACAGTTTCACATGCTTTCAGCTTTTCTCTTATTGCACCAGAAGATTGTTGCTCGGCTACTTCCTCCTCCTTCACTAACAAACTCTTCTTCAAAACTTCTTGCCGTGAAAAACAGTGTAACTCCATAATCTTTTTGGTGGTCAGCTCTTGAATGTACTCTTTCACAAGCTCATCAATTTTGTTGTTATCCACCTCCAGTCCCATGGTATTGGCCAAAGATACAATCTCGTTGACTGTAGACTTCACAGGTACTGTTTTAAACCCCTCAAAATCACATTCGAAAACGCTCCTTGGCAAAGCTTCTTCCAAGCTGAAGTGAGGGTTCTCTTGGTAACCCCTTCCCACGCCTTGTCAATCATCTTGAAGCAAGCAACGATGTGAAAGTGATCTTCGCAAAAGTTAGCGTCACTCGTTATGCGAAATGTCGCTTGTTAAGGGAGCATTTGTTTCACAATCTGTTTTACTCGTTATGCGACTTATTCGTTATAAGAGGTGCTAGTTCTAGAGACTCCAATCTATATGTATATGCTTTTCCGTAATTATCATATTTTAAAATTCCCAAAATTTGATTTTTGTTTGTTTTTTTTTTTATTTTACTCAAACTCAATTATTAAAGACATGAAAGTTTCTGACATCCACGTCATGTGATATTTTCGTTGTCTTTTCAGATCAACGCTGAAGCATCTGTTGAAGAAATCTTCGGACAGGTCCAAGCCGCTATGGACGCCATCACAAGCTAAACGCTTTATTTATCACATCATTTGTTATTATACTCAGTATCACCAAAGCTCGCCATTTTGTTAATTTATTGATTCATGCTAATGTTAATGAATAAAATATATATTTTTTAAATACGAATTTTCTGTAAAACTCCCTCTACCAGTGATAAACTTAGTAAAATGTATTTGATTTTGCGAATGTTTACTGTAAATGTTAAAATTACTGTTGTACATAATATCGCACTATGGAAGCTACTTATATTTAAGGCTAAGAAAATATGGTAGGTGTGTATTTAATTATTTATCATTCTTTTACTATCTAAAGTGGCGTAAAATGAGAATTCATAAGCCTAGTATGAAGAAAACGGATCAAAATATGGATAACCAATTTAATTACAACTCGAACAAATGAAGTGTATTGCAATAATTGTATTATTATTCTGTATATGTACGATTTCTATTATTTTAAGTAAGGTAATTATTTAGTGATAAATAAAATAAAATAAAAAACACAACGAAAATAATACTTCGTTAAGTGTTTCAATGGTAGTTTGTTTCGTGTACTTACCTCAAGTAGAAACGAACTTAATTTTAGCAAAGATGAGAAATAATGAAACTTTTTTTATTATTATGTTTTATTAGTAAGTGTTATAATGATAATATGTATTACCAATTTGTTATAACACATATAACTCAGTCAGATGAGATCAAAATATTATTGTGTCATAGTGAAAAAATCTTAATACCTACCATATATAAAAACGCTATAGTCTGTTCGAAATTATTGTTTGAATTTTTGACGTTTCTAAAACAAGAGAGTATCAAGAACGAATTTTTATAGCCGCATTTCAACTTCTAGTTATATTAGCACGAAATTCTAATCAAACACAATTATATGAACAACTGTTGTAAACAAATAAAAAAGCTATGGGATGTCTAAGCAGTAAACATAAAGTGAGTTTTCTGTCATTATATTTTTACTAGCTTTTATTAATTGTATAGCGTTTTCCTAAAAACGGACGAATATTTTTTACAATAATACTAAATTGTTTATTTATTAATTTTTGAATAATAATAATAATGAATTATATGGCCTTATTTTATAACAAACAATAGATACGTTATCGTGATTATGACTTCATTATGTTTAAATGATTAATTTATAAATGTATTACTGATAAACATTCAACACGCAATTGCATACAAATCACTGAAAATGATATTACTCGTAACTAGCTCATGGTTGCCAAGATTTCATTTTATTGATTTTTAAATGATAGAAAATGCTAAAAAATATTTGTTATTTTGAATCAATATAGACGAGAAAATTGCTGTTCAAATTGAATATCGTGGGAAACCCTGCTCAGTGTCATCCACCAGACCAGGGTTTCCCAAACTTATTGTGCTATGGATTATATATAAAATCTGGAAATGTTATCAGAACACAGCTTATTTTTTAGGTCGAATAGTTTATAAAAGTAAAAATATACGTTATTAAATCACTTATTATTAATTGATTAATTACTTTTTAAATATGTCTCTATGATTGAAAATCTCCGCCTGAACCTAGATATTTGACGTTTTGAACATCAGTGAAGATTTATCATCACTTGATTTTGAATATTAAGTAAACTATGCTTAAATGTGTTGCAACGTATATTACCATTCCAAATTTTCGCTGACCACCTATTTAGGTCCCAGAACGCGGAAAACCAGTGTTCCGCGGAACATAGTTTGGGAAGCCCTGGTCTGGTGGATGACACTGACCATTATTAAATGTGTACTATGGTTCAAATAACCACTATTATATTAACACAACATTATAAATACGATTTTAAACTTTCTTATTATTATTCAAAGTCACAAATGTATGCAATGATTTTTTAGAATCATACCATCCATTGAAAACTGTTAATATTATATATCGATTGTATAAACCAGTCACATTTTGTCATAAATTGTCAGGTTATATCATACCCCCCTCTAAAGGGTGACATCATATTTACACAGCACATTAAATTGAAAAATAAAATACTTCTTTGTACTGATTCCATATTGTTTACTGACGACCAGACCGGTTTCACTTGCTTCACGGTTTCTCGCTCGGTTTTATTGTAAATATTGTGGAATCAGTACAAGTATTTATGAATCAATAAGCATTCATTTTGATGATTGATATAATATAAAGATGCTTAGTGTAAGAAGTAGATAGTGTAGAAAGATATATTATAAATATCGATAACATTCCCCATTAATATTGTAAAATCCTACATCGATTTCAATGTATCTGTATGACGATTGAAATTTAATTGATAAAAAGATAAATGTTGCAATATTTTCAGAATGTCCCTTTATTGATAGTAATTTTAACATAATGCAGTCGTCATGTCGATTTAAAACTAAATATATTTTTTAATTTAATATTTATTTAACCATATAATTTCATGTCTACATCCGAAAGATTAATGACTTTTTGCGTCAACCACTCAATACTATATTTAGTATTAAAATAAAAAACATACATGAAACCATTATTCCTTCCTTACAATTAATGTAAGTTTTTTCGTATTTTCAATTAACCTAGTTATTTTTCAAATAATTCAACATTACGTTATGCAGTAGCATATTTTGTTTGCGTGCCAATTTTCGCTACGTGATATATTGATCGCCGTTGTTTTGGTATACATACGTTTTGATAAAAATGCGCTGAGGCTGTAAGTGCATATATTTGAATGTCTTAGCTACAATATACATAAGATAATATTTGATTTGACGCCCAAAAGCTCGCATTGATTAAATAAACGTTACATAAATATAATATATTAGTGTGTTTAAATGACAGGCCCGAACAAACGTAAAATGTACTTGTATTAGAAAAAAAAAAAGTAAACTATTTGTATCATTTACGTTATATTTTGAGCGACACTTTTAAAACTATGTCTAATGAGGAGGATAGCACTATAAAAAAAAACCCCAATTTCGTGACTAGTCCCGGGATCCCGGGATCATAAAATTGTAATCCCGAAATCCCGGGATCGACATTTTGGCTCGGGATTGGATTCCCTAATCCGGACATAGCTTAGTTTATTTCAAGAAATTGAAAACATTAGTTAAATCACTATTCGTTGAATTTCTGACATTGTAAGTGGAGAAAGCATGTGTATGTACAGCCTTAATACCTACTCGTAAGTTTCATTATTATTTAATCTTTCTGTTTATAAAGTTGAAACGGGAATCTGTAATCGACGAAGCAAAGCCATTAAAAGTCGCAAATTTACCAGTCATATGGATTCTAGGAGGTCCTGGATCAGGAAAATTAACCCAATGCAAACGTATTTTTCTCAAATATGGATATACACATCTTTGTGTTGGGGATTTACTCAGAGACGAAGTGCAAAGTGGCTCCGAGGTCGGGATGCGCATCGGCGAGAAAATAAAGAACAGAGAACTGGTGGAGAACGATGTTGTTTTGAAAATCATCAGAGACGCAATGTTGAATAAGCTGGCAACCACAGAAGGGTTTCTCATTAACGGATGTCCGAGGAATAAGGAGCAGGCTGATGCTTTTGAAATTCAATTACTTCCTTGTACCATGATGCTCTATTTCCAAGCATCACAGGATGTTATGACTAATAGAATATTGACACGGGCAGAATCGTCAGGGCTGTGTAATGAAAGTCCTGAAGTGGTTATGTTTAGGATACAGGCATTTCTTAAAAATAATGATGAGATTGTCAGACATTATAAAACCAAATTGAAACGGGTATGTGGCTATTTTACTTATTAGTAATGTTTAGTCTATTATTAAATTATCACTTAACATTAGGCCGTACTTAGTATCTGCGGAGCATGGTAGGGCAGGGCTAAAACGATGCCACCCCATAATGCGTCCGGCGGATCATGAACCCCCCCTCACTCACATTCAGCCCGGCTCGGTGATTGGGCCAGGCCGATCTGTGGCGGGGGGTGGCCCGCCGGCGTCAGAGTGCGCCGGGTAATCAAATCGGCTAAGTACGGCTTGGGTCGCAGAATATTACAACTAAAAGTAATGAAGTAGAAAAATATCTAAAGATTAATAGATGATCGATTCCTACGATATTTTTTTATCAGGAAATATTTTGTCTTATAAAGTATATGAGTAAAATCTGAAATTAGAGTAGTCTATTCGTATTGAGTAAGTCTCATAAGAGTGCAAACCGTTGATGGAGTGTCGTATACAGATATGACTAAAATAAAACACGACAATTGCAAAATCTTATATGTAGATTTACGTTTGTTACAAAAGTTAGTATTCTCATCATATTTTACGCATAAGTTTATTGTTTATTATATACAAATGAGTACAGAGATATTCGACAGATTTATAAAAACTTTTATGTAATTTACTTCGTTCGTATTGAATTCCCGAAACTAGCAGTGAAGATTTATTAATTTGCAGAGATGGTCATAGCTGGTAATTTTTCAACGACCGTGCACCAGTATCGTATAAAAATGGTGACAAAACAACATATAATATATGTATGATACATTTAAACAAACTCGTGAAATCTTTTATTAATTACAAACAAAGTAATTTGGAAACTACAAATTGAATACAGGTTTTACAATTTACATAAATGCAAAAAGCAAAGATTAAATAAAAAAAATCATTGTAAAAATGAATAGAATATTTTCATAATACTAAATAAAATCGCCTGCTGTAGCCCACTTGGTTAGAGCTTGCTCTACCGATTACGCAGGTCTGGGTTCGATTCCCAGTCAGATCATAGCGAATTTGAGATTTATTCAATGCAAAGTTGCAATCGAAGACTGGGTGTTTGTGATGTAAAGCCACATTATTTCCTCTCCTCCCATCCTTCTGATCCTTTAATAACTGGGTGTAGCGATAGCGATTAGTCAACCACTAATCCTGTTCTAGCCTTATCCTTCTTTCCTTACTACTTACTCTCTTTGAAAAAAGTGAGGTTGAGCGACTAAGTAACAAACAGTTCTCGTATAAAATACTTCGGTTTGAGCTACCTCTATTAGGAGGCCATATGCACCACATTGGGCGCAGACAGAACTATTAAAGCTATTATCGCTATTCAATGAAAACACAACATGTATACATTGCGGAAAATTGTATATAATATTTTCGTGTTGGTCGGAATAAACGTAACGTCAAAATTCTGCTATTGTTTTCCACACGTGCTCTTTGTTTTCAGATAAACGCGGAAATCCCCGCCAAAGAAGTTTTTCTGCAAGTTCAGAAAGAAATTGAAAATATGATTTCCAATAAAAGTGTAACTCCAAAACAATATTGATACATATATATATATATGTGAAGATTAGTGTGAACAGATGTTATGGGAAAATGTTCTGTATTATTTTTGATAACTAAATTAATTTTTATCTGTAAATATTTCAATAAAGATTCATTGACATCTATAATAAATGTAAATAATTAAAAACACAATTTGTAAAGAAATTAAAAAGTTTTTTTTTACCTCTTACCAGTGAAGGAATTGACAAAGGTGAAAATATCTAAGTGTTTAGTTACCCAAGAATTAGAAGATATGATAGAATTACAGTCATGACGATGGCGTGATTATTATTATCATTATAGTATTATCTATAATATAAGTCTTGTATTTAAATGGAACTAAATACATTTTACTTCCACTATTTTTACTTTTTGCTTGCTAGTAAAAGTTTACTTGTGAAAAGGTATTTTTTATACAATTTAAAGTTAAAGGTACAAACATACCTAGGTAAAAATAGTAAGGAATAACACGCAAGTGTGTATTTTTGACCGCGCATATTTTTTGAGAGTGACCCCGTAAAATGTCACTCTTGTCGTGACAAAGAATTAAGATTGAATTATTCCACTGTACAAAAAATATTTACGACGTGAACAAATTAGATCAAAGCAGATTTCAGTAGCTGTCAATCAGTCCTCAGCCAAGACCTCAGCTGCCCGTGTTTTTTTGACACACTGAACTAAGAAGTTTAAGCGTAAGACTAGGGCTTATATTATATGAATAAGCACACTTTATATGTATTATATCAGGGGTTACCAACCCTGTGCCCATGGCGCCCGCCGACCGATTTCAATGCGCCCGCCATCTAGTTTGGGAAAATCGTTATTTTCTTCGGATTTTGAATTTAAAAATCCTTCGAAGAGCTAAAAAAATGAGTCACGCTGATAATTTGGTCAAATCGTGAAATTCCTGGGTTATAAATAACATTGAAAAAATGTGGTGCCTGCCACCCTACCAATATTTTAGAATGGGCTTTAGGGACCAAAAAGGTTGGTAACCTCTGTATTATATAATAATGGCAACTGTGTATTTAAATATTCAACAAAATAAATAATAATGTATTTATCTAAAAATAATAATACAACAATACAAATATTTATGAATATGGTACGATTGACAGCCATTAGATAATTATTTTTAAATATTTAAATGTGTAAAATGCTCTTTTGTTTTTATATCATACTTCCCCAGTGACGGATGAATATATTAATAATAATACTGTTATGAGAGACAATTTATTTGACATCGTGTACATTACAAACGGTATTTAATTTAGTGGAAAATCGAATAGTCTTCGTGATATTATGGGATGCGTATTAGGTAAAGATACGGTGAGTAATTTAAAACTAGGTATTCCGGATATTCGTTATAATTGTTCATAAATTAGCAATGGCCTTCTGTCAAAGATATTTACAAGATTTATTCAAATAAATTAACCTTTCACTGGTTAAAAATTATAATCATAATATTTGTAGTAGCCGTTGATGACGTTGCTATCGATTTACCAAACAATTACTTAGAGAGAAATCTTTCTACTATTAATATTTACAAAAGTCACCTCCATATAAGTACTGTTAATACACTATTTTGGTGCACATGCAACCGATTCGTACTGAACAGATTATAGCAGCAATTACAATGATTCAATTCGTTCATAACATTCATTTGCATTTGTTAATGATGTACCAAACATAATAATGTATAAATAATTGAGTTGACGTTAATATCTGGTATATAATTTATAATTTCAGTCGCACAGGGCCGAGTATGACATGAATCCGGTAAAGAACACTCCGGTGATATTCGTTTCCGGCGTCCCGGGAGCCGGAAGTCAAACTGCATCGGAAACGCTGTCTCAGCTAACCGGATACCGCGTGATAAATCCAGGAGACCTCATCAGAATGGAAGCAACTAAGTATACAACATTGCGGGGTACATCTCTCGCTAAGATGCTGGATCAGAAAATTAATATACCTGAGGTTTAGACACTTAACTTTAATAATGAAATATCTGATTATATGTATTTATCATTATGAAAAAAGATGTTTGTTCAAAAGGGTTTTTTTTACAACTAGGGCTTATACAAAAACCGAATTATGAAAAAGCCAGTTTTCTAATTATAATATTGCCTAAAACTCGGTTTAAGCATGACTTCGAATTTTTAGTATACCTATTAGTTTATTTAGTATACCTTAAAACTGTTTAAAAAAAATACATTTCCCCGACAGGAAATATGTTTTTAGAAAACATAGAACGTCTCAGTCAAAATAAAATGTACAGCAAAAATATTTTTAAATAAACTTAAATTTCATGTTTTCGACGCATTCATTGATTTATGCTCACATATTTCTTCTCGTTTTACTTTTTCACCATAACGGTTTCAAGTTAAATAATTTTAAAAGTTAATAATATCGTTGAAAACAATTGTGTTGTGGAGATAGCAATCTTTTTATCGGCCCATTCAACAAGCGAACGATTAACGGGATGGTTAAACGGCGTCAATTCTTGAAATGGAAAACCAAACTGAGCACAATTCAGCTGCCAACTGTCAAAATGGCTTTCGTTGGAAAAAAAATTGCTAATTCAAAAAACAAACCTCTATTAAATAAAAATATATTCTATATATAAACACACACAGGCGCAGAAATCCTAGAGCCGGCTCTGGTCATGGGCTTGACTCTTTCTTGTATATTTTTGGAACGGTTTCATTCAAATTGTACCTGATGAAATTCAAATAAAAACTAATTTCGTTTCTTAAACATCTCAGGAAATGATCCTAGATCTCGTGAAAGAAGACATGCTCGAGAATGCCGATTCAAAGGGATTTATTATTTGCGGATTTCCCAAGAGCAGACGAATGATGTCCCTCTACAAGAGTGAAGTAAAAACGCCAGATAGACTGCTGTCGCTTCAGGTGGCCGATGATGTAGCCGTAAAACGGCTCCAGAGTAAGCTGGCTGAAGTTGGACGACCGCCGAAAGAAATACAACACGCACAAAATCTCGTCAAGACTGCAGTTCCGAGAGTAAAAATGATTAAGGAGAAATTCACTACTGGATCCGTTGTAACCGTAATATTTTTGATTTGATATTTATATTTATGGCATATTTCACAAAGCATGTGCAATCTACATGATTAGTTGTAAAATAGCCATAGGAAATGAGTCACTTAAGTATAAGTCGAACAATTAGACTCGATTACCCTCTCCAATCCATTATTACTTGTTTGTGTTAATGACAAAAATAAATTACTCACGGTTGAATTTTAATTAGATTCTTCCCGAGTCATTTGTTTTCTACTTTATCTGATATTGGTTTCGTAGTGCGATATCAGAGATTCCAATATTTTTTATACAGAGGAAAAAGTGAATCTCGATCGGAAACAGCGCATGATTTTGTCAGCAAATAATATTTTATTCCAAATAAAATTTTGCAGTAATAATCTCATGGATATATTCTTTATAAAACAGTTTTAGTAATGTTTGATCATCATTGCTAGCGCTGCATAATCTCTTAGATTGATTGAAATTGATTGTTTCTCGGACTTCATGTATTAACAATTGCAACTTTATTTTTCAGGTGAATAGTTCTTTTGGAAATCTAGAAGCGTTGCAAAATACAATCAGGGAGGCTTCGGACTCATTCAGAGATTTGTTGAAAACACCTGAGAATATGTATTTGCTCAATTTACCTGACACTAGTAGAGCAACTACCTTGTCAACCGATACGAAATGAAAACGTATTGTCTGTTACGTGATACTGTCAATTAAGTTTGCATTATTTTTAACTTCAATAACTGCACATTCTAATAACCACAATGTCAAATTATTTCGTATTTTTACCGAACGATACGTTCGCAATACTCACATTACATTTTTACTGTTTCTCGATATAGTTCATGTATACTCGTATTATTTGAGTTTCATTATAAATAAAATGAATAATCTTCTAATATTATACGGCATTGTTTTCGATGTTTTTATATTTGTGAGCTGTCATGGAAATCAGTGTAGAAAAACGGTAGCAAAAACATCGCCCAGTTTTCATTTATTGGCTAGTTGCCATAGATCGAAACTAAAGACAAGTACTCAGTCTGATCATATGTCTTTGGATGAATGTAAACAATTTGCACACGAAAGCAGAGGAATGGCTTTCAATTTTAGCCCTCTTGATAAAATTTCGAGGCGCTCTGTTATTGAGGATAATTTGAAAAGCTGTATAGTGTTGTCGTGCCCTGAGGTGGAAAATTCAACCTCACTCGTGTACGATGAAGCCTATGATTATTACAGTATTTTTTCTAATCCGATTCGTAAGTACATATATACAAAATGCTTAAATTTAATTTTTTACTTACTTTATGTACGTCAAGCTAACTTTTGACTTTAACAAAATGTGATTTAAAAACAATTTTCTATATTACTAGGCCCTGATAATAATTATTATCAGTAGCAGATTAAGAACATGAGAGGCCCTCAGCGCAATAAAATTTGGAGGCCCTGTTTTTCGGATAACATAAAAACGACAGAAAATTCCATAAAAATTCTAAGATGGAATAGCTTAGAATTTTTAGAAATAAATAAAACTCTTCCAATTAATAGAGTAATCACAAACCAATCTGATTGACTGCAGTTCATTAGCTTAATAGTTTGTAATGTTTAACGTCATTAGTAGTATGATTATATTTGTTTGCTTTATTTCGATTCTATAACCCCCTCTTTAAAAGGGAAAAATCCCAATCTAATTGATTGCAGGTCATTAGTATCATTATTTGTTTGCTTTATTTCGATTTAATCGACCCCTCCTCTTTGCTTTCCTTAAAAGGAAAAAAACCCAAACTCCATTTGTAATTCCATAATTTAAAAATTTTAGAATCAATCTTGCTTCATTACTTAAGCAAAATTTGCGATAGTAAGTCTGAAGATGCCTCTGAAAGAGGCGAAATACGTGTCACAGTTAGTTACATAGTGGAATAATCAAAGTTATTTTAATAAATTATCTCATTTTGGCTGGCTCAAAAGTGCATATAAAATATGATGTTATTTAAACTTAGGTATATAAAAAATAAGTATATACTGGTAAGCTTTAAAAAATGTACACAAATATTACTACAGGGCGGCAATTTTTTGTTTCATAATTTTAATACAAAGCATCAACAAAATAATGACGCTGTATTACAATATCTATTGTATTAATCCGTGTTGATTTGAAATAACATGTATGTACCTATAGTAAATGTGTAAAACGAATCAAGTGATTACATATTATATTTCAGCGCCGGTTAATTCGTCATGTATTGATGGCATTGGTGTTTTCTTTTTACAAACATCGCCTAAAGAAAACTACACAAAAGCTCAAGACACGTGCAAAGACTTTGGATTTGTATTGGCTGACGTAGCCACCGATGCCCGTACAAATGGATTATCAATTTTGGTGGAAACTCTATTACCAACGGGTGCCGTCAAACAAGTTTATGTCGGAATGGATGATAAAGATAATGAAGGCCATTTTATAAGATCTAATGGAGAACCGTTAACTTGTACGACGTATCGTGCTTGGGCACCAGGTCATCCGAAATATCGTCATCCTCACCAGGACTGTGCCACCATTGACTCAAAAAGAATGTGGCGGGTATTAGAATGTAATAAAAAAATGGCATTTATGTGCGAGATGTATCCAAGAGGGCGTGATATTTATTATGTTGATATTTATGAACCAGTAGTTAATTACTGCTTAGATTATGAAATATTGTTTGAAAGTTAATTTTTTTTACTCGGCAATTTGAAACATTGGCAAGTATACGTTTGAAAACATATTTTACACCTGTGACCTGAAGCCTATCTTTGGTTGACACACCAA
This sequence comes from Himalopsyche anomala, assembly GCA_031772345.1. Lineage (NCBI taxonomy): Eukaryota > Metazoa > Arthropoda > Insecta > Trichoptera > Rhyacophilidae > Himalopsyche > Himalopsyche anomala. The sequence continues at coordinate 12,138,016 of CM062824.1, read as the reverse complement.
TAATTTGTACCAACCAACTCAAATCATAAAAATCAACATGTGTGAATTTTTTAATTTTTGGTATAAGATTTTATTTTCATAAAAAGATAAATTTATCTGCAGTTAAATATTTTCATTCATAATTTTTAAATTTTTCACTATTAATAATATAGGTACGATATTCGAAAAAAATCGCTTATTTTTACTTATGATGAGTTGAAAATATTTGTAACCTGTTTTTATCCTGATAAATCGTGAAATTATTACAAAAGAGTGTTTTATTTTTTGAATATTTAAATTTCCACCAATATAATGTAAGACAAATAAGAATGAATTAGTATGATGGAGACAGGCATGCACATGATATTATTTTAGCAAATAAAAACCTGTATTTTTATCATAATTATGTTTCCAAAAAATATCGAATGTATTATCAAAATAGAAGCAAAATCAGATTTTATCAGCATTACTTTGGCAGCACCATAGACAATTTACTAGACACTATGCAGCACTATGACGTCGACATCTAAATTTTCATGTTATGGCAATTAACATGACAGATGACAGTCGCGCAGGAAAATGGTCAAGTGAAGATTGTCTTTTGTTTATTTTTTTGTGAATGAACGTGGAATGATCTAAGTATTTGTATATTATAAGGGCTCCAATTAAATTTATACCACGATTTTCAATAAATATCACAAGAAATGGGCCAAGGAAAAAGTCAATTTACCGAAGAAGAACTCCAAGACTATCAGGTTAGTGAGCGAATTGAATCTTTGTTGTTATTTGAATTATTGAAATGTACACAAAATTGAGTCCCATATTACCGTCGTTACTTTATAAATATTGTAATCATCATATTTTCTGTTTTAGGATTTAACATATTTCACCAAGAAAGAAGTTTTATTGTGAGTATAATATTTTCTTAATTCCTTCATATCAGCTTGAAATATAGAATTTTTACTGTCTTTGATATTACTGGAACATTTATTTGACATATCATTATATAATATGATTCATAAATTATGGTTGTTACAAAGAGAAATTCTTTTTTTTCAGTTATTAAAACTCCATAATGTAAATATTTAGAAAATGCGTTTGAGAAAAAAATTAAGAATACATGATAATGTCAATAAAAGTGCTTTTTGGATTTTTTTTATACTAGATCAACTCTGGGTAAACTACAGCTCACGACATTATTTTAGGTGGCCCGACAGCCATAGCTATGTATTTATAAATTGAAAATAATGCACTCATCCAAAATAACTGATTTTTGACTTAACACCTTTTGATAAATTTGACACTTTAGACTTAATCTGGTAAATATGATATATAACATGCTACTGATGAGTCTATGAAGCTAATACAAATGGAACCCTGTGTAATTTTATTATAAAATTTTCTTGTTTTTCAGTGCTCACCAAAAATTCAAAGCCTTGGCCCCAGAAAAAGTTGGCCACAACAAGAATGCAAAACTGCCAATCAACAAGATATTGCAATACCCTGAGTTAAAAGTGAATCCGTTTGGCGACAGAATCTGTAAGATATTCAGCACCAGCCACGATGGAGATTGCACTTTTGAGGATTTTTTGGATATGATGTCTGTATTTAGTGAGAGTGCCCCGAAGGCAGTTAAGGCCGAACATGCATTCAGAATTTTTGGTAAGAATTTTTACTCAATTTAATTTGCACTATAAATATGTAGATTCTATCGAAAAGTCAGTCTGTGAGATAACAGACATTTAGCTAAATCGTTAAAATTACCCAACAGTGTTCCGCAGTTCGCATATATGTATTGTAGTTTTTCTTATGTTTATGATAAACGTTAAATTGTCAAATACTTTTCAAGATGTTTATATTTAATATTGATATTGCAAATTGAGGATTACACTAGTTGTAAAAGCGTTCTAAAACTATCATTCCTCGGTGACTTTATCGGTTCAGTTCTGAATAAATCTTATAAATAATCAAGTAATAAAAATACAATAATACTGTAATAGAATTCCAATGACATTGACAATTTTGAGTAAATAAGGTCAGAAAAGGTTACAACATTTTAAATTAATTCTAGAAAAGAGGAGGGAGGAATCGCAGGCATCTGACAAGTATAAGAAGTTATTTTTTGACAACACACCTTACACCAGGCCCGCGCCTAGCAGGCGTGCGGCAAAATCAAATGAGCAAAGTTTTTTACAGTGCAATTAATTTCTGCTCTCATTGTGGACCATATTTCAACATAAGTTTCTCTCCGAAAACTAAGGTTTGCTCAGTAATCCAACCTCTTTTTCTCAGTAAACTTTTAAAATGTCCATGATTGGGTGAGAATTCAGACCTAGGATGTCTTGTCATTAAATGCAAATCAATGAATTTTTAAAAAAATTATGAAACTGTCCGTTCTTGCATTCAAATCCGTAAACAATGTAACTGAAGATACTGATGATGACCACTCGGCTATATGCTAGGAAAACGCAGTGTTATTCTGTGTAAACCATAGTTTCTCAACCTTAAACCTGTACAAATATTTTACTCGGTGGCAGATTTGAAAATTTGAATTTACAGAATTTCCAAAATGGAGAGACGAAAGCTCTATCCGGATGGTCATTTACAAAAACCCAAGAAATTGGCGGATTTGCCTAAATGAAAAGACGAGACCTTTTTTTAAACTCTTCCCAGATTTTCCAAAACCCACGAATTTACGGATTTGCGACACCTTTTTTTTTTAGCTCTTACTGTAATTTGAAAATATTTTCTCGCTGCCAGACTTTCAAAACCTGGAAGTTTATGGATATTTACCCGTGGCCCCCCAAAACTGTGGCTCTCCATAAATATTTTTTTGGTTATCTGGTTATTTTCCCCCGGTTGAGAAACCATGATGCAAATAACTGTGGAACTTGCCAGTCTACCTGTCTTTATAAAAATAACTAGAAGTCATCTTGTAATTATCAGGGCTGTTGAGTCGAACTGTTTTAACTGGGTCAGACTCGAAAAAACCTAATGCTGAACTTTGAGTCCTTTTAAAAAAAAAATGTATTCAAATTGCTATTGTCAAAGGCACTACATGCTACTTAGCCTAAAAAAACATTAAAGTTGTGTTTTAAGCTAAGGTCAGAGTTGTCTTATTTCTTGACGACTTAACAGCCCTGGTTATTATAATATATTGACAGATATAGATACATATAAGCCTATTCATTCAGTATTGCTATAATTTCTTGTATACCTAGTTAGATGTACATTTTTATTTTTTATTTTATGAATAATCGTATCTCTTGGCAGATTTTGATGGTGATGACATGTTGGGTGTCTCTGATCTGCGACAAGTCATTGAGAGACTATGCGGAAAAGCACAAAGGTTAAGTGATTCTGAAATGCAGCATCTGATAGATAATTTATTGGAGGAAGCAGATCTCGATGATGATGGAGCGCTTTCTTTCGCAGAGTTCGAGCACATTATTGATAAGAGCTCCGATTTTTCTCAGTAATATATTCTTTATTTAAATGATATCTATACATCAAATTATGGGGCTGGTGGAGCCGAGCTCCAATTTCCCTTTCATCTGGTGTATTTTGATGTAGCTTTTCCCGCGTAGCGTCCTGGATTTACCTGGGCGTAGGCGGGTGCGTGGTCTTTGGTTTTTGTTATAAGTCTCATAATCTTATTTAAATATCAAAATTTTGTATTATATTTTTAACTTCTGCGATAAAATGCATCTCGAACTTCACATTTTGAAAGACAATCATTTAAACTTCTTTTTGGAAAAGAAAGTATAACAGGATAAGAGAAATTGTTGTGAGCCAATTACTTAAAATTTAAATACATACTAATAAATCTGTATACAAATTAAGAAATAATAGCCAAAAGCATCAGTCACTGGATGTAATTTAACTTGATAATTTTATTGATAAATTACGATATTTCTTTATAGTAGAAACTTAACTCTCGCAGCTCGGAGACAAGAAAAATACTTCTCATCCGATGGGGGTCGTTTAGGGACTCCAGTGGTTTCCTCATTATTCGCTTTAATATTATGAATTTCAAAAAAAAAATAGTCCAAGGGCTTAAAAATATCTCTTTGCATCATTCCTTATACATTTTTTTATAAAAATCCGTGGTTTTTTAATAAATAATCATATTTTAAGTTGCGCGTAAAAAAGACGTCATCCGAGCACACATATGAAATTGCAACTGACGAGTTAACCCCAGCTATCTTACGAACGATTGCTTATCGCGGGCGCTTATCGTGTTATCACATATTTATATAAACTACAAAAGGTCCAAAAAACTATGATATAAGAAAATCTTAATTATAAACATTGTATCACCCATATTAAAATAGATATTTAAGAAAATGTGGGTATTGGGGTCGCATTTCTTGAGCTTAGAAGCGGAAAAGTTAATAAAGAATATATTTGGCTTTTATTCAGCAATATGGAATATCAGATAGAAAGAGGCACAAAATAAACTAATATGTGTAGATTTTCTTACAATTGCCTGAAATGTTTATATCACAATAATTGTGCTTTTTGGCAGTACTTTACACTAATAATATATATTTTCTTTTTCAGTGCGTTCCGCATCAGGTTGTAATTGCCAATTCAACAAAAAACTGAAGACTGATCCAAACTTTAGTCACAAATGCCAACTGATCTTATTAATTATTTAACTAAATTATTATGTGTTACTGTATTGTGTATATTTTAATGATCTGAATTATAATAAATTATTTACATACATTACATGGGATTTTATTATTGATCTTTTGAAAGCAGGAAATAGAAATTAGTTTCTAGTACAAGTGCAGAGGGGGGAGCCATTTTATGTTGGAAGAGCAAAAAAAATCATAAGATTAAGATTTATTCAGAAGTCCGCACTTGTGATGTGCGGGTCGCATAAAAACATATTATGATGGTTTCGGATCACAAGCATGCAGCCTGCGGGTTGTGCATCCCTGGCTTTAGATTTACTTAAGTCTTAACCGTAGTTTTAGTTGTAAAAAAATAGGGGTCGGGAATTGAGGAGAATCTCTTTTTAGTGATTTTGCATTAAAATCGGGAATCTATTTTCACAGTTCTGGTTCTGGACCGTGCAATAATATTGCAGTCTCACTAATATTGAAGTGCTTATTCCCCCTTGCATAGCACTTATTTTGGACGCTCTAAAATACTCAACACATAATTGTGTTGGACTTTCTGTATACTTAAAACATGATTAATTGTTGTTTATAACTGTTCATTTTTGTATAAATAGCACTGTTAAATTATATTTCTTATCAGTTGACGATGCTCGTAATGAGCGAAACCGGTCCTGACATATTAAATAAAGTGGAATGAAGTACAAAGGATTATTGTGTTTTTATTAATATAATGCCTTTCCACCAAGTATTGACAGTGAACACCCTAAAAGTGATTTAAGATCATTTTAAATAAGTGTTATGCACGCAGGAATAGCACCACTGGTGCATATATTACATTATTTCTATTAAAGTTTCATCATTTATGAGGGGTTGTAAAAAAATAAAATAATTATTTAAAATGGTATGATTGATTTAAAAATTTTATTCATAAGATTACAAGTGACATTAAAATACATATAAATCATAAAACTGGCACTTTCAAAAAACGTTTTTTATGTAATTGGGATTACAAAAAATCGTGACAAACATGAAAAAAGCAAAAAATATTCGTATTTAGTGGTTTTTAAAAGAAAATAGCATTATGAAATAACACTTAGAATAAATTGTGACAGACATGCGATAGAAAATACATTTTACAAACTTTACATTAAATATCTAAGCTTGTAAATAACCAGGTAATTTCATACGCATGAATATCCAGGTTGTGAAAAACGAAACAAGAATGCAAAGAAATCCTACAGATATAAGAAGTATTCTGTTCAGTTTGGGTGTCGATGGATTGTGAGTTCTATCAAGGATAATGAACCCTAATCCTCCCATGGAAAACAGGAAACTTGAGGCCAATCCTTCCATGATATATTGACCGTTCACTCTGTTCGGCATGAATGCAACAGGTCTAGAATGTCCATGTTCATCTGTCGTTGATCCTACACTTGGAGGCTCCACGATAACATCAAATATAATACCTGAAAAAAGAATAGTATATTATGTCAATACAGACAGCATGAAAGGGGCAATATATTTTTTATAGGCATTTGATTTGTTATTTTAACGCTGATGTTATTGAATATTTGCAATTCTTTTCTTTGAAACTTTTGTGATTTTACGAATGAACTCACGATAGATGGATATTTTAAAGTCTCTATAAAGCAGCATCTGGAATCTTTATATGCTTGCAGTGAGCATAAGCCCATACTGGAGTAGCGTACACCATAATTGAGTGAGTAATTATTGTAGAGGAGGAGCTTGATTTTGAGAGTAAGTTTGCACGCATTAATCGTACAATCTTGCTTTTCTACCATTAGCTTGAGGTTTGTAAATTGCATTGGGCCACTTGATTTTTGCATTGTAAATGGAAATGCAATCAAAATTGGGTTTTTAATGAATTAATAAAAACACAATAATCCTTTGTACTTCATTCCACTTTATTTAATATGTCAGGACCGGTTTCGCTCATTACGAGCATCGTCAACTGACGATGCTCGTAATGAGCGAAACCGGTCCTGACATATTAAATAAAGTGGAATGAAGTACAAAGGATTATTGTGTTTTTATTAATATAATGCCTTTCCACCAAGTATTGACAGTGAACACCCTAAAAGTGATTTTTAATGAATACCTTAAATAATCTTTTTATGTCTTATTCTCAGACTTATTACTGTCGGGTCACAAAAAAAAGCTTGGTTGCTAATGCTCAACACCTTAACTGCAAATGTAATAATTTATCGGTCCGAAGAATACCCAGATTGGGGTAACTAACATTCCCAGAGAAAATCATAAACATCTTGTACTGAATTGCTACATTTTTCATGTGTGGGACTATTCCTTAATTTAATAGGATATACAATAAATAATTTTAGTACTCGACATGATTTTTCTATTAAGTTTATTTAGTAAAACAAATGTAATAACAGCGGCTATATTTACTTTAGATATAGTCGATCTGTCAAATATCTTTAACATTTGAAACAAATATGTTTTTTTCACACTTTGTTGAAATGAAGCATCAATAATTATGATATTATATTGTTGCACAAGTTTAAGGACAAAGTTTTTGTTTTATTTCACTACTTATGATTGCTTAATATTTTTTAATTTTTGACGGACCATTCTTTAGATTTTATATGCTTCTAGAATGTGTTAAAACTTGTCCAATCAGTAAAATATTTATGTATGGATGAGTAAAATACTATAAAAGAAAAGTGTACACATCGTAGTACATATAGCTAAATGAACATATTAGTATTACGTGTCAAACAGATAACAATAAAATAAAAGTAACACATAAATGAAGGGTATTGAAATTAATAAAAGCATGATGACGCTGATAAGTGACAACACAAGTATACGATCTAAAGTAAGACAGGTACATTGAAACAGCCATAATATCGTCAATTGAACTGACAACTAGAAGGACAAATAATCAAATCACGTCTTTCATTGATGGGGTCGAGAAACATAATAAAAATCATTGTAATACCGGCATGATCAACTAACCTCCTGTCACTAAGAAGTAAGATACCAAAACGAAAGAGAACATCGCCATGGCCGAAGGCTGTTGAAGCCATGATGGTTTTTTAATTTTTATATTTGGTATCTCCAATACATTATAAGGCAATGCATACAAGGTTTCCATGATTATATTTTACAATTTCGCGAAAATATAAACTGTTTACGTTCAGACGTGTCGTACGGTGATAGCCGGCAAGTGTTGACAGTGCTGAATTTAATAAAACGTCATAGACAATTAAAAAATGTACGATTTATTACTCATTTGAATAAAAAAAAGAGTTATTCTATATTGTCAGTTTTTCTCGCATGAAATATAAGTTTTCCATCCAAAATTATAATTAACAGTTAAATAAAAATATTCCGTTAAAAATATGAATTGCAATTTGTTGATGTTTATCCAGTATACCGCTATGTTGCGCAATTACGGAATGTCACTTGACGAAATACTGGCAATTGTTGAGACAACAAGAATGAAGTACACGTCAGTTGCAAATTTTCGCGTACTTTATATTCCTATAATTTCGTCTGGATATTTTGAGTTTATTATCTAAAAAATGGTATTGAAGTGGTTGATTAAATCGCCATTAACATGACGCCCAAACCTATAACTATCTACAAATGGCTTTTGTTAACCACAGTTCTGTCAAGGTATAATATTAAACCGTATTTAAATTTTAGTATATTTTAACCTGTATGTATGTATATTAACACAAATATAATATACTGTTTTTTTGTTTTTTCAGTTGTGCTTCATTTAGCATAGTGGCTTCAGAAAACTCTTTACCACTAGAAAATAACATTACTCTTACGATAGATGAATCATTCGAGATAAATTCATCCATTGAAGATTTGGAAACAGTTGATAAAATACAAAAAGACCGTGATAAAAATCATTTGAACATCGACGATATTAGTATTAGTGATGTAAATTCGGGGGAAGCAGACATCAAAACGATTTCTTCAAACAGCCAGGAGTTTAGTTTTGCTGAAGCATTATCCCAAAATTCGGCTATCGCTAGTGGGTGAGTTGAAACATATAAATATTTCTTTATTATATAGTTATTATATTTAAATAGACGTTCTGTTCTTCCTTCGACTGGTTATGAGAGAAGTAGTCTTCAATTGTGTTTTTTACTTCATGTAATATTACCAAATCTTCAAAAATTGCATTATATTGAAATCAATTATTTCTTCATATCATAGAATCTTAAGTATATCTACAATTTTAGCAATTTTTTCATCACATGCCAGGTTCTGTAAAGGTAAAAAAGGTGATTTTGATGGTGTCTATTGGCATATGTATGGTTGGTGATCATAAATTTTACAGAAAGACAATCTTACTCTTTCTATGAAATCTATATCCCTGATATTATCTCATAAAATATAATCAAAAATTCCAAAAAAATATTTTAACATGTTAAAACAAACATTTTCGTCCAACGAGATAGAGCTGAAAAGGCTCATTCACAGTTTATACTACTTGTGTTTTGTTTTATTACAAATATATTATTAAATAATTAAACTCTTTACTTCCAGAGGGTTGATATATCAACCTTCTATAGGCAAAGTTTATTCATAAGTCATTCCTAATGGTGTGTACAGTATCAGAATAGGCTATATCTATACCCATAGATTTTGCAGGGATATAAACGAGGTATTGTTAAGGTTTGGTTATCACTGTTATCACTCTTTGATAAGTATTGCTGTACCGGTGCGGTGAAGTATTTTTTCATTTAATATCTATGACTATTCTCGTATTTTTTAGTGAATTATTATTATTCATTCAGATATGAATATCAGTGATTTCTGGTAGTATTTTTATACTTTTATTATTTGTTGCAAACGAACAAAAGAATTTTGTAAGAAAGTTAATATATGTAACCAAATTGGTATCAGTTTATTATTGAGCTTAAAATTTCATTTGGGCTTGATAACTTTCCTGGAATCAACGCTGCCAGTGAAGTACCACATGGCTACACACAAACACAAAAATAATCTAGGCCCTAATAAGAAGTAGTAGCTTCTAGAAAATTATTTTAAAAAAATAATGAATTAATGTACTTTTAACCCTTCACGCTCGGAAATCTGAAATAAAATTTCAGTCCCAGGGACGTAACATATTATTTTTTTACGGAGACATCGGTAAAGTTGATATTTATATTATACATTATGTTTTATATTAAATCTTTATTCGATTAAAACTTTGAGAGCTACTGAAATTTCGTTTGTTCGGTTTCAACGAATAACGTAATGCACCCAGCTTGAACACATTAATTAAAAGATAAATGTATTGTTTTGTCTTGAAAAACATAGTTGGTGTCATTCAGACCATTCACTGTATGACACCATTGGTTGTCAAGTATGCTTCTATTTAATAATATTACTCAGACCGCCTAATTGATAACTCTAAAATGCTCCGGCTGCCGACTCGTAGGAGCTCAAAATAATTATTTTCAAATGAAACCTAATAAGATAAATAATAATCACAACTCAAATTTGAATTTATTCTTTATAGTAAACAAGTTATTTCAATGAAATCAGCTTATTATTGCTCTTATACATATATGGAAGATAAAACAGGGTATTGTTTCCCTGGGAGTGCTTTTCTTTATCCACGTGCACAGCATATCAATAGGGCTTAAAGGGTTAACTAAGAGTTTTCATTTTTTTTTAAACCCCATATATTTTCACCCAATATGGGGCATATGGCTTCCTAATAAACCACTCTTTCATCGAACATTGATTTCATTCTTTTTTTGGTTTTGAAATTTTATAATAGATAGCATATCTCTACACCAGGACAATCAACAAAATACACATTTTGAACTAATATAACGATGAATCAAATGGAAATGTATGATTTACTGTAATTTTAAAATACAACCAACAGAGATATCTACTTACAGCGACACTCATTATACTATCAACGTTAGAGTAACACAACACATTATAATGGATACACACAGTGCTTTTTTTTGAAAAAAAAGGTGCCGGAACGCACTTTTTTCGAGCATTTTCTAAGAAGGTATACTATTTATTATATATTCGAATATCATTTTGATAGAATTATAGGCGGTTTTTTATATAATTTTTTTAATGAAAATTTAACAAAGAACATTACATACATTATGTAAACATTAAAAAAATATTTAATTTATTAAAAACGCTATCCAAAATTACATTCCAATTTGCATTTGCAATCTTTTGCATGATATTAATTTATGGTTCCTATGATACCCTATATATTCTAAAAGGATTAACAGTCAACGGCTTCCAAGAAAAGAAATGAATGTTTTAAAATAGAAAAAATAAAATTTTACGAATGTTTATTAAATTTTCGAGAAAAAAAGGTGCCGGAACGCCGTTCCGCCGCGTTACAGGGTAAAAAAAGCCCTGGATACACACATATTATATTGCTTTTATTTTGACTGATACAATATATATACGAAATTTCCAGTCAGAAATCAACAGTATTCTTCTAAATCATTGGTTCCCAAACTTATTTCCCCCGTGGACCCCTAAGCCCAGTATTTTATCCTTCGTGGACCCCCTCCCCCAGGATGCATAATAGTGAAGTTTTCCAATTTTTTAAAATACAAATATGAGCACACTGTGATTGGGTTTTTTGTATAGTGGACAATTGTAAAAAAAAATATGTTAATTTTTTATTCGTATTATTAGTGAATTTTTTAAAATGAAAATGAACAAATCAAAACACAATCAAATTCTTGCATAGAATAATAAAATCTGTTAATGAGAGGGATGAACCTGATGCTCCGATATCAATTGGTCAATATTTGGGTTCAAATTCGTAAGGTACAGTCGTAAATCTCTACGTTCAGTGATTTGCAACCGATTTCCTTTTTTCGTAAGAAAATTAGTAACTGCACTAAAACCTCTCCACGAGGTACGAAGAAGGAAATGCTATCAAAAACTTTCTTGCGATAGCCCACAATACAGGATAAGCAACAGGGATATCTTTCTGCAGCCAGAACTGCTGGTAACCCTTTCTATTTTATAAATTTAAGAGATAGTTTACTTTGACCTATTTAAACCCGCATTATTTTAGTTAAATTTGATTCCATTTATTCCGGTCCGTGCACTTCCATTTACATCTCGTGGACCCCCATTTTTTTTATTCCTTTTAGGGACCCCCTGGTAGTCTTCGCGGACCCCCGGGGGTCCGTACGGACCACTTTGGGAACCTATGTTCTAAATACTAAACTGTCATTATCTCGCAACTAAGATTTTCAGAATGTCCTACATTGGTGTCACAATATGAAAGAAGTAATTTGTGGGCGCACAATTGAACATTGATTAATATAAGGCATGTGCGCTGCTTATTAATTGACTAAGCAGTATCAAAGGTAGCCATTTTTCAATTGGAAACTTCAGAGCTATATGACTTTGTTTGTCAACTTTGTTAGTAACTGTCATAATATGTTGGCAATAAAAATCTTTTATTGAATGATACCATGCTTACATCTGTTGAATGTATTTATCTCATGTGGAATATTCATACTTTTATATGCTCCAATTTAATAATGATTCATGTGAAATTAGTAATGCTATGATTTTTTTTTCTATTCAACTGATATACACTATTTATCAATGGATAATTTCAATAGCGATAGTAATATTCTCTCTACTACAATGACACGTTTCACGTAAAACTGTTTGTGGCACTTTGCCGACATGGTATGGCATCCATACTATCTATGACTAGAGTACCATGTTCGAAATAAGATATTATGTTCAACAATAATGATAAACTAGTTTCTTTACTATTTCTGCTCCCAGTGTAAAGCACTAGTGAATCCAGTAAATATGCCAGGGATGGCGATTACGCTTGAAAATATAGATCCTACATTATAAAATGAGAAATTTTAATAGAAACCACTATTTTAGCCAACAGGGTGGGGTCTCTAAAAGTGTGTGGCCTAAGGTCTCCAAATTATTTTCAGTGGGAGGCCATGGCCGTCATGACTAACGTGACCACTTATTTTTTCCCCCAAACCATTTTCCGAATTTATTTTTGTCATTTACGCTTTTGGCAATTATTGAACAATTATTGGCTTAAAACACAATTTACCTAATTGTGTTGCTTGAAATCTTTTGCCGATTATGGGTCGATATGATATATCCATTTCTAGAGAAAAGTGTAATGTGTTTAATTTGGTAGAAATCGAGATAAATGTTTGTTTATTTATGATTATTAAATAATTATAAAGGCCAATTAATTCTGCATGCATAAAAATAATGATGTCGTAGATTCTTTGCCAAACAATTTTGCAAGGAGCCAATTTCGCGAGACATGCTTGATACACTTCTCTCCGTTTGCTTGACATATTTTACAAGAATTTGGGTCACACTTTTTGATTAAAATTGATATTCACCAGCTCTTGCGCAACATGCGAAGTAATAGACTCAATTCGATTTTGTCGTAGAGATATTTGTGTATCTTAAAATGAGCGTATCATATTGTAGTGACCTTATAATTACATTGTTTATCTTGTTTCATGCCTAAGAATGAATATATATTATTTTCAAACAGTAACATTGTTTTGAATTATCAAATTAAATTAATTTAATCATGGGCACATCTATAAAAAAGACTCATTTTTTTTTAAAACAAAATAGCAATAACTGTGAAAGAAATAATTCACATGATGCCTAACCTCTTTGTTCGACACTTACCAAAATAGTTAGATTGTATTAGTATGGTAGGTTACTTTATTTCACACTTAATTAATACATTGATCACCAAGCAAGCTTAATGTAAAATGATTCTTTGTTTTTAAGTATCAATTATTTGATTAAAATATATTGATTTCTTTTATTCACATTTTAGTCACCTCATATAAAAAATTCACATTAGGTATGCCAGCTTGCTCTGTATAAGGAATAACAACTCAAAGCTAGGTATTTCATGCCGGTCACGGTGGTCATGGTGGTCAGTGTTAATTTCCTTTTTTTTATCACTGCATAAAATATATTTTTAAACTACATTTTTAAAGGTAAATATAACGTTTTATGGGGTTACCTGCCTAGTCACATATACATATTTTTTTAAATTTATTGAGTTGTACATCAATCAAATAATATAATGCCTCCTTTTTAGATTTTATAAGTACTATTTCGTCTTATAGTGTTTACTGACAATATACATTCTTTATATTGACATTACATATATAAAAATATGTGCAACAATTTAGTCTTTTCATACTTTGTTTCTCTTACTGTTGTCCAATTGTTTAAAACAAACTGGTAATAACTGTTTGACAACCGTTATAAATTGTAATTGAGTTGTCGAGTTTTGGACCGGTTTCCCTCAGTAATTGAGCATTTTCAAACAATGAATGCTTTCACTTGTGTGATATTAAGTTAGTCTGATATCATCGTATTTAAAATATATCGGTTGTCTTTGAAAATTAAAGTAAACAAAAACAGGACTGTGCAGTCATGAAAAAATCCGCGTCTCCGACTTCGGCAATTACAAATGGTCTGACTCCGACTCCACCAATGGAAAACTTAAGTTTTGCAATATGAAATATTCCTAAAATTAAATTTAAATGATACTTGATAATGATACTGAAGACTTTTTAAAGTCAGATGCATTCACGTTAGGGGGTCAGCAAACTTTTTTCGTAAATGGTTTATCTCAGTGCTTCCCAAATTGGGGGCAGGTTCCCAGGTTTTCTCCGGGGCCGCCGTAGAACATGTCTTGTATTGGATTATTTTTTTCAGATTTAGGGAGCCGTGGTATGATTTGGGAAGCACTGGTCTATCTGACTCGGCGGGCCAGGTAGAAAACCCAATTTTCATTTTTTTATTTATGTTAGATAGATGCATCGTTCGGCTGGATTTGGCCCGCAGGCCATAGTTTTCCTACCCCTGATTGACGCACTCGAAGTTTTTAATCTGGCACTTACACCGGTTAGATTCTTTATTTGTAATTTCAGTGACTTCCGTGGTCCCCTATATTTACGATAGTTCGTCTTCCTTATGAACTAATTTACTAACATTCCAACTTCAACAAAATAATCTGCCCCTGTGTTAGTACTTATCAACGAATTTAGAGATAGTTCACCCAACTGTTACCCGACTGCCGAAATGCAGGGTGATCGTAAAGAAAGTGGTTAACATTCACGCTTATTTATCCTAGATGTTGGCACTCGTATGCAATAATTACTTTCTCGAACAGTTGGTGTGTAAATCAGAATTTTACACAATGTGTATAGTAGGCATCGGCAACCTTTTTGGCCGCGGGCAAAAATAAACCAAATGCGATTATTAAAACACGCTACGGGTCCGTGGGTATTTTCAATTTAAAAGTCATATAGTAAATAATAAATAAGTTTTTATACTACCAATATAAAAAAAAACAATTATTAATTTAATTATTTTAAAAACAAATACAAGTTTTAGTATGTATAGTTTATATAAAATATACTTTATTAGTTGTACTCAAGTGTGTTACTTGGTGTCATAGGTTGCCAACGCCTGGTCTACAGTAAAGTTATTTTCCTGTTGCTCGCTAGTCGAGATTCAAAAATTTGAATATTTTTCAATGTCAGTCATGCTTGTGTTTGAACGTTTGACGGACAAGGACACGGAGTCCAAGAGTCGTTAGCAGAACGTAATAATAATTAATATAACAGTTGTCGCGTGCGAAAAAGACGCAAGGCCATCAATCTATTTCCACATATCTTCGTCTGATCCTCTCGACATGACACCGGTGATTGCTGTCGACCGTATGAACTGAGACGTGGTGTTGTTGTTGTGGCTTTTCACCTTATTTTCTTAGCCAGTATTTTCTAAAATACGACTGCATTCCTCGGAAGAAAAAACTTGTATTATAAGAGATTTATTTACATAAACACCGTACACCTTGTTTTTACCTTTTCAATGCGCAATTCTTTGAAATTTTGGTCTACATCTATTTTATTCGTCGTTAAATTATCTTTTCCGGTTCTAAGCTCAAGAAATGCGACTCCAATACCCACATTTTCTTAAATATCTATTTTAATATGGGTGATACAATGTTTATAATTAAAGTATTCTTATATCAGTTTTTTGGACCTTTTGTAGTTTATATAAATACGCGATAACGAGATAAGCGCCCGCGATAAGCGATCGTTCGTAAGATAGTTGGGCTAAACGCGTCAGTTGCAATTTCATATGTGTGCTGGGATGACGTCGTTTTTACGCGCAACTTAAAATATGACTATTTATTAAAAAACCACGGATTTTTATAAAAAAAAATGTATGAGGAACGATGCAGAGAGATATTTTAAAGCCCTTAGACTATTTTTTTTTTTGAAATAATGAGGAAACCAATGGGGTCCCTAAACGGCCCCCATCGGCAGAAAAGTATTTTTCTAGTCTCCGAGCCGCGAGAGTTACGTGTAGGTTATCACAAAATAAATTTCATGCATAACAAAACTAAAAGAACTTCGAAAGAAATGGTTTTTGTTTTGTTTAGCGATTCAAAAAAATCTTGTCATCTTTAACAACCTTTCCCAAACGCCATGTCGCGTCGCCATGGGGCTCGCTGGAGCCGTTTAGTTTCTTGGTGAAATTTAACAACGGGCTCGCACGAGTTCTTCCTAGCCCCCTCTAAACCACCCCTGCGTGCGTACAAGCCCTAGAAAAGTACCGGGGTTGTAATGAACGGGGGTTACAATTACGTACATGGATAGTTTTCATCCATCGTAGCCGATTAGTAAAGTCATGGGCACAATTTTTCGAAGCGCGCGAAGTCGGCAGTACTTAATGACAGCCATGTTGGATTGGACTTGACGCGTTTGGTTGATTTTCAGAGAATACAGAGCCGATGTGATAAATAAAGGCTACCAGGATGCGAGAGCTAATAAATAATATTATTTTTGTAAAATTATTCAGAACATATTTTAGCGATATTACAATTATCTCATCTCAGTAAATCGCCATCAAGTTTTTTTTAAATTTTCCTCAACGACAAAAAAATACGGGAAATATTTTTTTAAATTAATCAAAATATATTATGTTTAAAACAATCGTCATTTATGGAACAAATGATAAAATAATAAAGTGAGGTGAGATTATATCATATTATCAGAGTTGTTTCATCGTCACTGCATGTTTAGGATACTCCTGCCAGTGATTCACAATGAAGGGCACAGTCCACTAGTTGTCCCAAAAGTTTTTCGGGTAGGTCGCAAAACAATTAAAATTAATAATTATTTAAACATGTTATCCTAAAAAAAATCATGACATCTTTTATTGGTAATTATTAACAAAAAAAATGAAAATACTTATTTTTTGGTTGATGATTAGTGCAGTGGTCGACGTCGTTGACTTCCGTAACCGACGGCTCAAGTCCCAGTACGAACAGCACTTTTCTATCGACTGATCGATATCTATTCATAGGCATGGGTTTGTAATGTCGAAAAAATCCCTCTCACACTTACAATAATAAAATAACGGGGCGTAGCGAGTGCGATTAGTTAGCCACTAGTTCTGTCCTAGCGCTATCCTTAATATACAAACTCTATTCGAAAAAATGGCATTGGGCAACAAGTAGTTCTCGTAGAAAAAACTTCTGTTAGGTACATGGAAGAAGATGAAAAATGATTTTACATTGACGTATATTTTTGTAATTGACAGTGAAACTAATTACTTTGTATCCAAATAACTATTTACTACTTGATATTCAAATAATTATTTACGTTATATTTATTTTATTTGCACGCAAGTTATATTTGACAGTAAAAATAAATTACTACACTATGAGAAAGGTCGTTTCAGTGAAATTTTAACGATAGATTTTACAATACTCCATTTTACACATTATAGTGAGATTAAATTTCTCCTATCAAGTCACGAGCTTAAAACACGACTATGTGTATTTCTGATGTCCAGTTGACTTTCTTCACAGATTATTATTGCACCTGTTGCGTTAGACCAGCGGTATTCAACCTTCATATCTCTGTAAGTAGTTAAATTTTCTAACCGTCCACCATTAGAGATAGATTGCCCACAAGTGGGCAGTAGGGACCAGATTAACTACCACTGCGATAAACCATTATTCAAATGTACGTCATATTTGTATTAAATCTATCCAGTTCGGGAACATACATGTGAATATATAATTTATCGATTTTAATTTTACCAGATTCCACCAGATATTTTTGTCTTTTGTTAATCAAATAACTAATGAACAGTTGTAAATATCCTTTTTGGTCTGACCAGCTGTCGGACCCACAGGTCACCTTGACTTGGTAGTTACTAAGGTAAACTATCTAGCATTCACAAAATTTGTCGTGTGAGTAAGATATACACTCCTAGTACCTCCACAATTTTTCACACACTTACAAGACAAACCTAGCACAAAACTGATCAACGCATAACGTTGGTAACGCCACGGGAAACGTCTGTTGGACACAGATGTATGATAGTGACGGGTGGTGGAAGTAATTGCTTACTAAAGTGTTCTATCGTGTAAATAAAGTGTAACCTAGTGTTCCCTCTAAGTTGCGCGGCCGCGCAGTAGTTTGAAACACTTCAGGGCTAACGCGTATTCCAATACAACCATTCAAATAATATATTTTTTTATTGGAATAACTCTTAACTGTAAATATATTAGAAATTAGATATTTGGATAGTGAGAAAATTATTTATCTTTTTTCTTATTACCGAATCAAGAATTGATATATAATATACGGATTAGTTGTAAGTCACGTGCACGTCGTACACGTGTAAAACTAGAATATTTTTCGGCATATTTTTTATTGTAACATACTATAAGTTTATTAAGAAACATTTGATTGCTTAAATAATGTGTATATTTGTATAACCCGAGGGCTACGAAACGTCGCGCTCTAATCAAATTCTTTAGAAGCTGCAAGCTAGTATGAAAGTTAGTATGGAAGTTCGAAGTGATTAACGAAATTGCTTAGAGCGCGACGTTTCGTGGCCCTCTAGTAAGAGTGATAAAATAATCCACCCATTTCCCAGAACACCCCGAATAGCTCCGAGATTAGGCGATTGTTAACGTGTTGGTAGCCCACCGCTGAATGCATCAACAAGTTTTGCATCCGAATTGTTGTTATTTGATAAAAAATTACGGTAAAAGCGATTGCCGGCGGATAGATTGCTTTCGGAAAACAATATCTAATAATAGCCAATAAAATTTACCTCGAATATACCGTCGAACGTCTTAGATCACAGTAGATTAACAGCATGTGAAAGTACAACGCCTTTTACGATTTGAATATATTTATTGTTTAATTTTCAAATTGAACCACTTTTATTGACAGATTAAAGTGACTGTGTGTCGAGTGAGAGGTTTTGATATCTTAACTATTATATAATATCAATATTCTATTTACAGTTGAAAGCACTCCCAGTTTCTCAATTTTGTAAAAGTTAATTTGAATTTTAATAGCTACCCATCAGCGCTCACTTTAATGTTCGTTAACTGTCAATTGTTCTTATTATATTTTAATATATTAAGGGAACCAGAAAGATATCGTGCATTTTTTTTTAAATAATCTAGAACACAGGTTCCCAATCTGTGGGTCGCGAAGGGTTTCCTGGGGTCGCCAACTTTTTTGATTTTGGAGATTTGAACAATATAGCAAATCGAGGATTTCAAATTCCCCGGTGAGCTAAAAAAAAGGAGTTTCGGAGATAATCCGAGGAAAAAGTATAGCAAATCGAGGATTTCAAATTCCTCGGGGGGGAAGTCGCTAGTCACATTGCTTTTATAAAAAGGGGTCGCCACCCGACAAAGATTGGGAACCTATGATCTAGAAGTTTAATTATTTTTATAAAATATAACCTCCATTGTTATTTACAACTATTTACCATCTTGTCTGCAGTTTTTCAATTTCATTTTTGAAAAAACTTTCCGGTTTGGATTTAAAATACTCATTTAGGTAGTTTTCGACATCAATCTGTTACGTAACGAAAACGTTTTCCACGTAGAGTGTGCTCTATAGATCTGAATAAAAAATAACCAGAAGGAGCAAGGTCTGGGGAATATAGAGGGTGTGGCAGAATCTCCCAGCTTAACTCCTGATGTTGGTCATTCTTGCTTTGAGGTCGTGCATTATCTTGGTGCAAAATTACACCCCTTCTGTTAAACAAACTTGGATGTTTTAACAGTGCGTTTTAAGTGTAACTGCGTATTTGACCATGGAGATTTGAATCTTTCCGATAATCACTTAATGGCTAATTGAGGATTTGACTCGACTAGAGATTTTAACTTACCATCTTTTAATAAAAAAAGAATCTAAAATACAACATCATAATTTTTAACGTTTTATTTGGTGAGTTTAATTTTTTTAATAATACAACTTGCTAAGTACGTTCTGAAAGAAGTACCTGCATGTTTTTAATTCATTTTTATTAAATAAAACTTCATAGTTAAATTTTTCATAGTTATAATATTATCATTTCATTGTAAATTGCTAACAAATGTTACTTAGCTTTTTGGTTTTTTTTAACTTAACATTGCCGTATTGTAACATTTCCTGCGTCGAGGATATCAGATTTCAATTAGGGATTGCACTGCCGTTATTACCGGGACCCCAGTATTACTGATATTCTTCAATACCTGTTTTTTAAATGTAAAAAATCCGTTATTTCGGTTTGAAAATCAACTAACATAGAATTTTAAATGTATAGGAATCATCGCATATGTTATGTTAATAAAATTTCTCGCGATGAATTATTATTTTAAATATGTTAAAGGTTGCATCCACTAGTGATAGCTTCCAAAATTTATGAGCCTTTCAATGATGTAAAATTATTTAAAGTTATTTATGAAAATCACCTATTTATGATCATGATATATTTTTTAAACTTGTATTTAATTTGTAATACATACCAGTATTATTAATTGCAAACCCGTTATTTAATATGAAATACCGATACATAATAATATATTCGTCCGGTATTGCAATCCCTAGTGTCAACGGAATAAATAACTGATCGTGATAGTACATCAGATTATGTAAATCAAACAAAAATATTTATTTGTTACTCTTTATTATATCAGTAGTAATTTCAATTCATTTGAATATCTTATAACCGAAAAAAATCACCACCTTACGTTATTATAAGAATTACGAATACCACACTGCAATATTCCAATGATGCTAATTGTTTTGCCCTAAGATGTTTATACTTGTTCATTTTACGTAAAAAAAAAAACTGGATGGTGATGCCGGGTGCGCAGGTTAATCGATATGTTACTTTCCCGCGGACGCCGTTGCACTTTTCTCTCGTCAGAGATCGACTCCACAAGACCACGCGGCACCTCTTCTGCATCTCTGATAGTATCCCCCGCTGTTACGAGGAGGTTGAATCGCGGCATGACTGTTCAGTTGCTCGGCGCCCGTCGCCGGCGAGACGCGGTCTACTCTTCGAAGTGTCAATTGAAATCAGTTACAAGGCGACATTAATTAAGCTGTCGATATCTAGTTTAAACGAAATAAATGCATCGGGGCAAAATTTTCAGTGTGTTTTGTTATAATAAGACTAAAGTGACTGAAAAACTATTCCGTATGTAATTTAATTAACCACACATACCCAGTGTTTACTCAACAGATATGTGAAAAGTTTTACGAACTTCTGGGAATTTATTTTGCGTCTGTTTTGAATAATTTTCCTGGACTCGGGGAAACTAACGGAAATATACGATGTGTCATATATATTTGCTTGATTTTGAAGCATTGGGATTTATTCTGACGATGTTGGTTGGTTATTAGATAAGTGTAAATCGGGGTCCACGTTGACCCTCTTGGGGTCCTCAGCATGTTCCAAGCACAGAGAACATATAAGTTTAGGGGAACCACAGCAATATTTGGCAACGGCCAATCTAGATATAATAAACAAAAATCGCATATAGAGCTAAAAAATAGCTCTCACTAAATAATTCTAGAAACTCATTTTGAAAATGTTTGAAGAGAAAAAATGTAAAAAAAAAGGTTTCTCACATTGCATCGATTCGCGACAGTCTAATTCTAAAATAAAAATTAGCAAAGGTAGTTCAGTCATGGTTTTGATTTAAGGGGACTATCGGAGTAATTTCAGTTATTAAAAGCCGCTCAGAAAGCGAAGGTTCCCCAACCACCTGAGATCCAATCAGGTGGTGAACGGTCATCGAGGGCAAGTAGCAACTCCGAAGAGCTGATCCTTGCCTGCCTCACGCTCAAGGAACCCCGCCACTTCTCCTCATCGCGGAGTGTCACTCTGGTAGAGTGTGCACGTTACGAGGGAGGAAGTACTACAGAAATGATCCTGTGAAGTACAGTCCTAACTTTCAATCCGTCAATGTAACTATATATAAGCTTAGGTTGGAGTTGTGCGTACGGTTTGCTCACACAGCACGTTACGCCACCTCACGTCAAATTGTCGAACAAGCGCGAGACATTACATTTTTGTCCACAATCAAGATATTATTTTACCTAGGATAAATTCTAATTTTTGGTTCGATACCTACAATTTTTATTACTCATTAATAAAATGGTGAACAAATTAATTTTTATTTGTTAGTCAAAACAATTAAATGTATACCTACCAAACATTTGGTTTCTGTGTTAGCAATAATGTTAAATAGATAAAGACATTATGTGAGTAGGGTTGCCGGATTGGCCGGGATTGTCCCGGAATTGGAATCGCTGTCCCTTATCCCGGATGAGTACTAAATTGTTCCGGAAATTTAGAGAAAACTATTTAACTAACTAATTCCTGAGTTTTTGGATTGGAAAGTCTCGGAAGAACTTAAAGAAAAAAAAAACGAGTCATGCTGGTATTTTGGGCAAATCGGTAAATTCCTGGGTTTTTGGATTCGAAAGTCAGCAAATCGGACAAATGTCCCGGATTGACTTGCAAGAAATCTGGCAACCCTACGTTGACTACCCCACGATCGTGAGTAAAACCGTTGTAATCATTCCGATATTTTATACGTCATAGTATTTGCTTAAACATCCTTAACCCTAGAGTACCGAACCGTCGAAAATAGGATCGATGAGCGATGGGGTACAAAGTGACCCAGTACAAGTTTGCGTAATTGCTTAAATGATATCAGCATTGCATTGATATCATTAGTATCATTGTAGATTACAATAACTATCAGCTAGATATTATTGGTATTTAGCGAATGGTTGAAATAAGACTTTTTTTTAAATGCAAATGTACCCCATAGGAACACGAACGTTAAATATACCTAGTTGTGTCCGCTAATGTTTTATGGTCTGCGAAATGTGACAATGATTAATAAATATTTTGCTTATTGTATTATATTTACAAATTACAAATTGCGACTTTTAAAAAATACTACAAATTACACACCTACTATCCAGTAAGACGAAGATCGACAGCAAATAAATATGTTCAATCAAAAGGATTGAAGCTAGTATAGAAATCCGTCTTCGAAAGAGCATATCATCATTGCGCTTTCGAAATCCGTTATGTGTATATTTTCACGAAATCGGACTGTTGCATTAAACAAAATAAAATAATATCACCGGCCCCGCACAGAAAAAAAACGATTGTGATATATGGTGTCCTAGAATTTATTTACAAGTATGTCGATTTTGTTGAGGACAGACATTGTAATTTGTACTGTATTTTAACATGTTTTTAGATTACAGCAATGTATTGAAAAAAAAACACGTAGCGGATTTTAAAAGAGCACCAACGATATTCGATTATTTTACCTGAAATGATGTAAGTCAGCGTTTCCCAAACTTTTTTTACCCACGACCCGGTTATTTTAATATTTTTCCTTCGTGACCCACTAAATTTGTTATGGCCTATACTACCAGCCTATAGGTAAAATAAAACAGTATATTTATGTCCATATAGGCTTTATATGTTATAATACAAAATATACAGATTTATTTTAAGATATTGGCGACCCGGTACTGGGTCGCGACCCATCATTTGGGAAACGCTGATGTAAGCCATACAAGTTTGAAAAGGTACCTGCTTCCAAAGCATACTCTGCAGTTTTTTTTACACATACAGTAAATCCCCCATTTACACTAAAGTCAGGACAGTGTAATTCGGGGTAGTGCAATTGGGGGAGTGAATCTCATACACTATTAGGTAGGTAAGATTTCCCTTAGTTTTGATAATGCTCGTCATGATCAAAACCGGTCTTGATCTTTAAAAAATTAAAGGTGGAACTTAATAGAAGCAATATTATGTTTTTTTTTAAATTCCAAACATGGCATAAAATTACTTCTTGTACTTAAAAATGGTCAATATAGAAACGATCAGAAGTAAAATAATATTATGTATAGGCATCATCATTCTTTAGTATTTTCTTGTAAAGCAAAATCGTGACTGCCAATCTACAAATAAGTATGTTTTTAATTATATTGAAGGTCAATGAAGCAACGTATTTTCCTTATTATTTTTTTATGATAAAGGATGTCTAATATATTTATGTACCTACCTATGATATATAAATTAAAATAATCTTATCAACGGATATTCTTCAAATTGTTGGACATCGTGTTATTAAAATTTATTGTAAAACTTGAGAAAAAAATCTGCGCATTGATGAAATCAGTAGTTGCTAAAAGAAAACAAAAAAAGCTTAATTACGAAATTAAAAAATACTTGTGATGGCAACACAGATAACAATAATTCAATTATTCGTCATTTATATTGGTATTCAATAGTAGCCATTTGCCGGAAGCCACAATACTGTCAGTTATCGTTTAAGGGCTAAATATATCCTACCATTTCAGTTGTCTTTACTGTGATTCCACGTGCACTGCATAACCTGCATTGCGCCTAAAAATAGAATTAATCGTTGCCACCCAACACATTCACTACACGAAATAATTTACGGTTTTAAAAAATATATTTAAATTATTAGACTTTATCCACGTCGGAGTTGCGATGCAAATTACACTTTGCAATCGAGAAGGCGTTTCTGTTTTTTTTTCTTTTCAAGATATCGGTGGATTGCAGTCTCCAGCTAACTGTTTAAATACAGTAAATCTTCGATAAATTGAACTAACATACATGTTGATGCGTCCGAGGGGGTGTGCTCTAAAATTGAATATGTTTTAAATTAAGTTTTCAAGCGTATTTTAAATAAGCATAGTGAAGTTTCCATAAATGGATTACAGACATTATGATATACATATTATAATACATGTACATAGATGAGTGTGGCTTAACGCACGTCAAATCACCAGCCGATACGCGTTAAATGCACGAATCATTCTTAGATTTAAACGTGTTGGTGTTACAACTTTTTTACTGGAAAAACAATCCGCTATATACCTAATTGGATTTTTAAAACTAATTTACATCTAAACCAACATTACTAACTTAAGTTTAATAATTATTGTACGTATATATATATATATATAATCAGTGGCGGCTCGTGGATAAAATATTTGGGGGTGCTGCGGTAGATTGTATTTCATTGTAAAATTCATTATTCTGTATTTTACTGCTTGAAAAAAGGTCTATCCCTTTTTAATTTTTTTTTTATAAAATATAATATATGTGTATACAATTATTTCTTCGTATTATGAAGAAATGAACCTTTTTGTTTCACGGGTAATTGAAATTATGACTGTTTTTGACAGTAAGATTACACAAAATAAACAATCTTAAAAATCATTTATTTCTGGTATACTCGATATGTATTTGGTTAACTAATTTGGCTTTTACTCGTAAGAATTACATTATATTAAGCTTAAAACTATTGTGGAATTCTTGTGGAAAAGTTATGTAATAATTCTTGTCTTATGATCCAATTTTCGATTGATTTTATGTTTAGTCCATTGTTATTATTATATATATTGTATCCAAAACTGCATGTGGTATTGTTAGTTTTAGTGCAATATCGAACTCAATTGGTATTCTGTAGACAATTTAGAAGCTGCAATTATGTTTGCCTTTTAGCAGTTGAGTAAACCATTTCGTTGTCTTTTAATGCAAGGTCTTAAAATTTATCACGTATTTCAGAGACTAATCGATTTACCTATGTTTTTATTTCTCTAGAGTCTAGCGCACACTTTCGTCACAATTGCCGTTTGAAATAAATGATTTCAGATAGAATTTTTGTTTTGTCAAGAGATTTAATGCTAGTTATATAAAATAAGGATCCGGCACGGTTTTTTTTTCTTTAGAGATCCGCTATTGAAATCTTAATATCCTATTTAAATACCTTCCCAAAGTCCCAAAATATTCCTATAAAGTGAAAAAAGTATATTTTACGATCATGCCTGAAACAAAAGAAGATAATTTAGACGTATTCAGAGCTTTGGAGTGGAGATCGGAGCAGTGGAGCAATATGATTATATTCAATTGCTTTACTTATTTAGTAGGAAATTTGTAGGGTTGAAAATATTATATCTGACACAATAAAATTATTTGAAATACGGCAACACTACTGAATAATAAAAATCCACACTTGCTTGCCTATTTAGGTAGTCGAGATGCATCCAAATTGCTCATCATCCAAGTGTAAAGAAGTTTTTTCAGCATTAAATTTAATTTTAAGATAAGGAACGATGATTTTATGTTAGCAATTTTTTAAATAGAATTAATAATGCTAATGGAAAATCATGAACCATTTACTTAGATTCTGCACTCTGTAGTCTGAACTCTGTAGACATCCCTGGGAAAAAATGAACACGACTAACGTTGTTACACTACGGAATACACTCTGTAAGAAGAGTCCGAAGCCATAGCGGGTGGTGGTGGTTACAACGTCGAGTACCATAGAGAATTAAAAAAAAAACATATTTAAAAATGTATATTTTCTGTATTTTCAACATTTGCATTCATTAATTATTATAATAGAGCGAGATTACAATAAACGTACCTGTTTCCATTACACCTAATTCTATTTTGCACGTTCCAATATATTGGAATGATTTAGTTTCTCTATTTACACTTCATTTTTTTACACGGTTTTTTGCATGTTTTTTTCGCATGGAACGTATCCCCGCGTGCAAAAAGAGAATCGATAATGATTACATATAGTCCCGGGACTATATGTAATCATTATTTTTAATGCACTGTTGCATATTATGCGTTGCCGGATCGCTAATGCGAAATGAAATCATACAAGTGCAGTAAGCGTGAAATAAAAACATTTCATTGCCAATAATATCACAAACTGTGTCACCGGTTCTCAATTTGCGTCTTATTATTGCAAAATATCTGTGCACTTTCGTCACGACAAAATAATAAGAAAATTCACGTTGAGGTATTAGCTTTTATTGAGAAAAGTTTTATTGCGGAAATCTGTACGCAAGCAAAATTGACTGACGGTAGGTTTTTCTATAGCGTTTGACCGAAACGACATTCGGTCTTCGGAATATTATCGATTACCGTTTGACCGAAAAAAAATACTTGCCTGGCATGCTGCTGAATTTGATTCAAAGTTGATGACCATGTAATAATACAATTTAATGGGAAGTAAGTGCGTTCGAGCCTACTAAGTTATTTTTATTTAACAGCTTGACGACCGCGGACGCATATTTGAGTCTTTGAAAAATAAAGGTTTCTGGCTGGCGGACTCATATATGCGTATAGGCGATGTATCTGGAAGATAAGAGAATCAAATTTGGTAAAGATATCTCAATTGGTTTACAAACTGTAGTGAATTTAGTAAAATTACAATTTTTGCGAATTTTTCGCAAAATTGCCCGGCCGCCAGGTGAAATTCTATAAAAAAAATGTGTGGTCGTTAAGCTGTTAATCATGGCCGCTCCCAATTAGAAGCACTAACTTCTAATTATACATCTCAACAGATGCCGTTTTACGAGAACTAGTTAATATTGTTCAGTAACTCGAGCGCGCTTTCTTGTCAATGATTTTTTAAATTATATCAAAATGTGGACCACTTATGGAGTTATCCCAACCGAAGTGTTTCTAAGAGAATAGCATTTAACCAATCACTCAACCGTTCTTTTTGTTATAGAATGGGTAAGAGAGAACTTTGGATATTAAAGATATCCATGACTTCGAATATATATCCATAAATCGATTGAAAACTCAATTTAGAGAACTGCCCATACCGAGTCTCAAACCTATAAGTTCCTTAACCCAAGCCGACGACGTTGACCACTCGACCACGGAGCTGGCGAAAAATGTTTACAGGAACCTAAAACGGGACTTTTATTTAGCATTTTAATAACTTTTTTAACTTTGGGTATTATATTGTTTTACTGCGCAAACTGAGTAGAACGGTAGCTGTGGAACGTCAATCAAATTATTCGATAATGATAATGACGCGTGACTTATTGTTTTTTTTTCCTATTCACTTTAATTATCATTTACAATTCTGCTATGTATTTTTGTATTTTTTTGAGATTTTTTCAACAATTGTTTTCAGTTTTCACGACGCTTGAAGCTTGAAGCGGGTGCTGATATATTATAATATAATACAATTAATTAGTTATCTCGATAATATACTTTGTAGTGGCTATTGGAGAGCTTGCCAGAACGTCGCAGTGTTAAAAGAATCAAAGGCCACCCAATTAGGGTTTGCAATACCGGTATTATCGAAACCGAGATCCCGTTATTTCAATATTGAAAATGAAACGAATCTGATGGTAAATAAACCACCACATATGTTTTTAAATAGTAATGTGAATTGAATTATGACATGAATAGACTAATAATTTTTTAACATCCTTAAATTATTTTTCTCAGGTTTTTCCGATTCCGACTCTACAGTACTGATTTTTTAGATGTCACAAATTCAACGTTCCCGTCTAAGCCGAAAGATTAGCTGCGCGGAAATTTCAAAGGCTGCGCGAATAGATCAAATATTAATTGAGCAAACTGTCTTGTAGTGCGCGCCAACGGAATGAGACACGGGGGCTTCCCAACTGCTGTGCGGCCGCGCATAACTTAGAGCAGTGGTTTCCAACCTTTATGTTACTACGCCTCCCTTCGAAAAAATAATTATCTTCGCGCCTCCCCATCCTTTATTAAACATAATAATAAAGACACTTTTAAAGGCTAAATAAACATTTTAAGCTGTTCGCGCTTCCCTTTGCAACAGTCCACGCCTCCCAGGTTGGAAATCGCTGACTTAGAGGGAACGTTGGTCACGATACAGTTTTCAGACGACGACACATCATGTATTTTTTTATGACGGTATTTCATATGAAATATCGAAATACCGATTTTGATATATTCGTCCGGTATTGCAATCCCTACTTATTTGATATGAATGGCACCTTTACGTTTATTGGCTGGTCCGTCATCTAAATATTTAGCATTTCATCACGTTGTAGAAATTTAGATGAATATCGTTGCCAAAATAAACGGATTAATGTGTGTAACATTATGATAAACAAACCTTTAAACTAAAAAAAATAATGCCCTCTGCTTAATGTTTGTATTAGGTCCGTAGAAAATTCGATCGTATCGTATTGGTATCGCAGCAAATTCTAAAATAAAAAATAATTATTTAGTAATCTAATTCATTCTCAGCTCTTGTGTACTGGTCGTTAGAGCATTGCCTAGGCCAGCGGTCACCAAACTACGGCCCGTGGGCTGGATCTGGCCGTCCAAATATTTCATTCCGGCCCCTGATTTTTAATATAATATATATAAAAATATTTTACATCTATGAAATACTGATTTTTTTAAATGTTCTAATAAGATTCCATCAGGAATATTTTTCGTCCTACCCCTACGAACATTTAAAAAAAAACCATCCGACCCGTTTCTCAAAAAGTTTGGTGATTCCTGGCCTAAGCTATCGGCTGGATTTGTCCTTGCAAGTTCAAACCAGATTAAGATGATTTCAATAAAACATTTGAGACTTGAGCTTTAAGTGGTTTTGGCGTATTTTATTCTCTAGTAAATTAATTAATCACACCCCTAGTTAAAAAATGACATTTTGAGATAATCGGATTTAAAGATTAACTAAACTAAACTCGAAACTTGAATTGCACGATTTTGATTACCTTAGACCGGGCATGTACAGTTTTTTTCTTCTAGTGAGCCGTATAAAAACAATTAATGATGGATTCGGGGAGTTAATTATTGAATCTTCTTTTACACAGGGGATACGTTCGATGTAAAACAGCTGTCCAAAAAGCTGTGTAAAAAAGATTAAGTAAATATAAATGAATTAATGGTTCCATTATTTTTACTGTGTTATTTTGAAACCGTGAAAAAAATCGTCAAAACAGCGTTACCGCCACTATCTTGAAAACTGAAAGTATTCTGACAATTTAATTATAATATCAGGATAGGCATTGGCCATATAATGTGACTAACAGGTATTTAACCACTCTAAAGCTAACGACCCACCGGTGTGTCGCATACCTACTAATCTCACACGCTACCCGCCAGTGTGTTGTCATTATCACGACATCAATAAATATTTTTTAGAGTTTGCATCATTGAAAAAGGGTCCGACATCTCTTAAGGACTCACAAAATGAATATTAAGTTTTCCTTTATTAGTTTTTAGGAAATTGCTAGCTTACAGGACAAAAAACGTTATTTTTTTCTAGCTGTTAACGGGTTAAGGGGTTCCTTTTTCGAGGTTATTACGAGAGTCATTAAAAAACAAAAACCTTCTGTAAAATTTATGAATTGTTGGTTACGAAGCGGGTCGATATGTTCATATATCAGAATATTGCTAACAATCTCTTTTTGTCTTCACTAAGTCTTGCTATTACTGACAGTTCATTGTATTAATAAAAACACAATATTGCTTTGTACTTTATTCCACTTTATTTAAAAGGTCATGACTGGTTTTGCTCATTGCGAGCATTGTCAACTGATCAGTTGACAATGCCTTCAATGAGCGAAACCGGTCCTCACCTTTTAAATAAAGTGGAATAAAAAGTACAAACGAATATTATTTTTTTATTAATATAATGCCCTTTCACCAAGTATTGATAGTGAACACCCTAAGACACGGGTTCCCAACCTAGGGGTCGGGTCGCAAAGGGTTTTCTGGGGGGTCGCCAACTTTTTTCGATTTTGGAGATTTGAACAATATAGCAAATCGAGGATTTCAAATTCCTCGTTGGGGGGTCGCTAGTCACATTGCTTTTATAAAAAGGGGTCGCCACCCGAAAACGATTGGGAACCTATGCCCTAAGAGTTCATTGTACATTTCAGTGACTATGCGGATAGAAAATAATCTTATGATGAGGCAATGAATTAAAATTGCACTTCGGTCATGTGGTATTTATTGTCAAAGAATATGTATCACAATTCATAACGATAACTAATATTAGAATATTGAATCATAATGAATGACTACCGAGGCATTTGTAATGTTATTATTTCACTGGGATCAGTAATCAGTGTAACAAGTCAGTGATCGGACGCCTTACGCACTGGTTTTAAATTTAGCAAATTAGTAGCCCCACTAATACCCGTATGCAGTCGCAGAACTATCGATATAATGAATGCACTTACCTAAATCGATGTATGCATATTACGGTATAATTTAAATTAGACCTTTTAATGACATCCTAATTACATGTGTCAATTAGAGTCTCATTAATAATTTATTATAGCAATTACGCAAGCCGATAAGTATACGAATGTCGTAAAAACATTAATTAATGTTTTTTTTGAAATAATTATTGAACTAATCGTTACCTAAAATTACCAGGGCTGTAAAGTCGGAGTCGGGAGTCGGGGAATTGGGTGTTTTTGTTGGGTGTGTCGGAGGCGGATTCGGAAAAATTGGAGAAAAATAATTCAAATATATTAAAAAAATATTAGTCTATTCATCATATTTATTAGTAAAATGTACTAGAATTATTCTAGTAACTAGATAGATCTGATGGTAAACAGACATGCGAGTTACATGGAAATTATTTAAAAAATCAATTCCATTTTTAATTGAAGGAGTTAAAATCATATTTTTTAGCCCTGAAAATTTCTTTCATACGAGAGATACTAGAATCTCGAAAAACACTTCTCCTTTTGTTCATTTAACGTGTCTTTTGCTGAATATACATATACGCTTAAAGGCAATGACCCTTTGAGAGTATATATGTATGTATTACATAGTTGAGCCAATAGTCGCCATTTCGATTTGCGGCTCGATAAGCGATAGGCGTTGCTTTTACAATTAAACGACGAAGAGAACAATTCGTAGACTATTAATTAAACGAATGCGTTTGTTTTATATTGTCTGTGACTGGCGTCATTAAAAATACATAAGGAAAATACACCTCGCCGCCGTGCGATTATCGAACGCTGACCTAAATCCTTGAACAAGTCGTTTTACCTCTATGCGAATACAGTACGACTTGTTTGTGAAGTATCTGACCTGCTCCATATTCACGTTACGCAAGCTGCAGGTAACTGAACTAGCAAAAAAATACCTGGCAATATTTTTATTATTTTAATTCATTGATCTTGTTTTTTATTCGAGTTCCTATATCATAGGGAAAGATATTTTTATAGACTGGCAACACGACAAAGAAACAAATCGAATCTATATTACCTACCTATATGTAATCAGTCATTCTAAATTCAAAGTAAATATTATTATTGCTTCAATATTTTAGAATCAACAAAATTATTTTTGTATTGCTTTTATCGCAGATGTGACGAAGTTTATTTATGTTTAAATTGTTAATTTTAAATTAATTATTTAGATGTATTCTTAATTATATTAATTTGTATTTTTATTGAATAAGCGATAGTAAAACGATAAACATGTTACAGATAAATCTAAAACGTGGAATGTGAAGTATTTATTTGCTTCACCTTTAACTATTGAACGATCGAGGAGTGGAAGGGGCTCACTACTCGCAATGATAATTATTTGTGTGGTGGAAACTCTAAACCAATGGTTCCCAAACTTATTTCCCCCGTGGACCCCTAAGCCCAGTATTTTATCCTTCGTGGACCCCCTCCCCCAGGATGCATAATAGTGAAGTTTTCTATTTTTTTTAAATACAAATATGAGCACACTGTGATAGGGTTTTTTGTATAGTGGACAATTGTAAAAAAAATATGTTAATTTTTTATTCTTATCATTAGTGTTTTTTTTTAAATGAAAATGAACAAATCAAAACACAATCAAATTCTTACATAAAATAATAAAATCTGTTAATGAGAGGGATGAACCTGATGCTCCGATATCAATTGGTCAATATTTGGGTTCAAATTCGTAAGGTACAGTCGTAAATCTCCACGTTCAGTGATTTGCAACCGATTTCTTTTTTTCGTAAGAAAATTAGTAACTGCACTAAAATCATTGCTGGTATGAAACTAGTAGAAACTTGCGCATGAACGTGAAGGATGGTAGGGAATTAATAGTGGATGTGAAACGTAAAATTTGTCAAATATATTTTGTTTAATAAATTTAAGAGATAGTTTACTTTGACCTATTTAAGCCCGCATTATTTTGATTAAATTTGATTCCATTGATTTCGGTCCGTGGACCCCCATTTTTTTTATTCTTGTCAGGGACCCCCTGGCAGTCCTCACGGACCACTTTGGGAACCTATGATCTAAAGGAAATCATTATTTGATGTGTCCATTTGTCTTATTTTAAGTTGATCATTATATATACATTATTTCATATATATAAACTAAATAATGATAAATTGATTTCGTGCGTTATACACCTTTGATATATATCCGATAGTGCTACAAACGTTATGCTGTATTTTCGCAATCGAGTGCTTCAGGAGCAAGCATTAAAGCATAACACCTATGTGAGTTAAAAATGCCACCTTTATGATCCAATAATTCGTTGTATTTTCTGAAAAATTCGAAATTGTCGGCGTACTAATGATCAGTGGCGTACGGTGGGTGTGCTGTACATGATTTTTCTTAAAAATACGATTCGTTTATATTCAAAATGAATTGTGTTATTAATTAGATATGAATTTGTTTTTTTGCACAGAGGTATGAATTATTAAATTTTCTGTCGTAAAATGCACCCTTCTATTTTAGCTCGATAAGCATTCTTATTCAAATTTAAATTAAGCTTAGTCCACGCAGTCTTATCTGGCCTTGCATACTTCGATATTATATTTATCACACTGAGAGCAGAAAATTAACGTTCTGCTGCTGCATTACTGCTGAATAGTTTATATTAATTGGCCCTATTTGTATAATTTCTAAAAACCTAAATTGTTTTTTTTGCATGGATTGTACTAATCCATCGTCAGTAACAATGCAAATCGCATTTTTATCCCAAATTACAGCATATCGTTTCACAATCAGCCTAAATTAATACAATTCAAAAAAAAACGTAAAACTTGGCAGCTCACACAGACGAACTACATGTAGTTATTCTAAATCGTAAGCAATCAAAGCATAAAATATACGACGCTATCAATTATCAGCCATTTTCGTTTTGTCAGTTTGTATCTAATATATGTCGTTAGGTCCAATTAATTTTAATAAAAATCGTCACGACACCACTGAGTTCGCTCTGGCAGAGTATAAAAGATTATTTGTTTTGACATATTTGATGATATTAATGGCGTTCAATGTCATTGACTTATTTGCCAACTAAACGATGGAGGCTTAACAGCTTGTCTCGCTTCTTAAAAAAATCTGTTTTTATAAGATGAATAAATTAAATCTTATTATATTTTTAATATTTGTTTTCCTTTGCTTTTTTATGAAGATGTTATAAAGAAAATATTTTACAACATTCACTAATTGATTTTAATATTAATGCTGTAAATAGTGCTGAGTGCTAAAAACAAGGTTTAAATGTCTGAACAGAACATCGACCCATGATTGGCAAAATAACTAAAATAGCGACACTATTCGGTAAATTGCATTTTAAGCCAATGATTGTTCAATATCGCCCATCAGTCAGTGTTTTGACTTGTTATCGTTTGTTCCACGTGGATCTCGGTTGAGAAACGCTGATCTAGAGTTTAAAAAACCTATCCGTACAAGTATGGGGGGCACGGAAAAATATGAGACTCAAAAGGAGCAACGGGCCCAACAAGGTTGAAAAACTATGTTTTAAAATATCGTAAAAGTAAAGTGAGCTCAGTAAATACACACTACAATAGCGTTATCGTTATCATCCTAAACTAAAAATATACAATCCATCAAAACACCGAGTAAAGACGTGAACTTAGTTGAAAGCCTTGTTATTTAAAGTTTTATTATTTTACTACTTTGATTGATGTACCCTCGGTAAACTCATATTTCGAATGTAGATTTTTAAATTAAGCTTTTTTATCTGACATCCACGATATTGTCGCTTATGATATATTTTTATCTCAACTTTCATCATCCCATTATTCTTCTTCTTCTTTGACCATGTTCGCTCCCTATGTGGAGCATATGGCCGCCACGCGGCACCTCCATGTTTCCCTGCCTCCCGCCAATTGCTTTGCTTCCTCCCATGACATGCCAGCATCCCTCAGTTCCGCCGAGTACATCCTATGGATAGTACCCGACGGACGTCCGGGACGCCGAAATCCCACCGGTCGAAAGAAAAGGCAGGCAGGATTGAGGCTTTCCGGAGGCATCCGCAGCACGTGACCCAGCCAGTTCCAACGTCTCTCCATAACCACTGACGTGACGGGACGCTGTCTTGTACGCTCCCTTATCTCTGAATTCCTCACAAAATCAAACCACCTCACCCCCATTATCCGAAGCAAGCATCTGTTTTCGAAGCTCAGTATACGGTTTTTCTGAGCCTTCGTCAGGTGCCATGATTCGCAACCGCAAAGCAGTACCGGAAGAATGCAAGAGTTGAATAAGTGGCATTTGGTTTTAATCGAGTACAGCTGTGTCCCAGACAGTCCGCATTGAGTTGAATGGCGAGCTCCTTTTTTGTACTACCGTCTTTGGGGATATGTACGCCGAGGTATCTGAAGCTGGCAACCCTCTCGATGATCTGTCCCGCGCTGGTAAGGGTCCTATCAGTCATGACAGGTTTTGAAATTGTTAGTTATTTTTTTAACAAAATATCAAATTATTTACAGTTCTTTTACTAATATAATTTTATTGAAATTATGTTGATCTAAAGAGGTAAAATTGCAAATATTTTGAAAAATTTCACGTTTAGCTATATTTCAACCCCGAATGTTTGCGTGCCCATACGGTCAGGCTCGTCCTTATTACTGTCTGTACACAATATTACACGGTAATAAAAGGATGAGCATGACTATATAGTTATGCGGAGTTGGCGTTTTTTTTAGGAATAAAAGTTATCCGTGACTTCAATATGGTTTAAAAATCGAAAAAAGCTCTCGTCCCTTAAACAAAACCAATATAATTTTACTCCTAAGTCGATACAATTTCACTTTACTTAATATTTATTACGTTTGAGTCTCGTTACTTTTATTTATCGCAGATATATGTAGGTAGACGCAGTGAAAAAACATCTTTTATTTAGCAAAAGAACAGGTAAAATTTGGCCCCGCTTCAAAATATTGTTGGCAATCTCAAGAAACGCCGGACCTAATCACGATCGAGATACGTAAAGCGCCATTCATGATAAGTGTGTTTAACATAAATAACACGTGAAATTTATAATGTGCACAGCTTACGCACGTAACAGCCTTATAAATAGAAAGTTATTTTTTCTTCGCATTCTTTTTTCGTGTGTCCGATGATTGTTTATGGTCCATCGAATTCTCTTGTTGGTTTCTCACAAACGCATACCGTCGCATCGTCGTGCTGCTCGTGCAGCAAGTCATTGGTGCGTACTTAGACACAGAAAATGATTCGTTTTCATTTTGGGACAGTACTCATTTAGAGTTATTGACTTGATGCATATAGATGAAAGTGTTTTTTCCAAATTATGTGTGTTTTGGTACGATTAATGCTGCGTGCGAAGTCAATGAACGTTACATTTTTGGGCGATTCTTACTGTAGTACGTGATCTAGTTGAATATTTTTCCACATTCTTAACGTACGTTTTTCTTCACTATAGTTTCAATTTTTTTTTACTAAATTTATGATCTTCCGTTTCCCATATAATATTTTACTATTAAATCAAATATTCGTCATCAAGACGAGTGCCTTACTTTAATGAATTGTCTTCTGCCCTAACTAGGGTTTCCAATCCCGGAGCCTTTTTCCAATCCCGGGATTGATTAATTTTCAATCCCGGAATCCCGAGATCGGGATTAGCTCACCGAGGAATTTGAAATCCTCAATTTGCTATACTTTTCCCCCAGATTGTCTCAAAACTCGTGTTTTTTTTTTAACTCACCCAAGAATTTGAAATCCTCAATTTGCTACTTTTTCCCAGATTGTCTCACAACTCGTTTTTTTTTTAGCTCACTGACGAATTTTAAATCCTGGATTCGCTATACTAGTCCACCAGATATTTTTAGCTCTTGCTTCCAAAATCCAAAATCGTATCAATTTTCGGGATTTGATAAAAATTTCTCAATGAGCTATTGTTTTTTTTTGTTATTTAAATAAAAAAGTAGTTGGCATTACAGTTGATGCCAATGCCCCAACTATTATTTTTTTTAATTAAAAAAAAAATCTCATTACTGGTTTATGCGAATGCGTAAATTAAAGTTGAAAGTTCATACGAGAAAAACTCGATGAGAATTATTGTAAGACTATAAATTACTCGAAGACAAAAAACACCCACGTCTTGGGCCTCAAATTTAAATTGAAATAATCTTGATTTGTCATTGACCTTACCGGGAATCGAACCCAGACCAGCCTGATCGGTAGAACAAGCTCTAACAAAGCAGATCACAGCGGGTGACGCCTTTCATCTTCACTTTTTACGTACCCAGTAAAAGGTCAATTGTCTTCATATTATTATGTATCAAATTATTACGATGAATTTATTAGTTAATAATTCCAATGAGTGTTATAATAAAAAAATAATGTAATGTTAAATATATACATATATTACTAGTTACATAACGACTGTAGAAAAGAAAAAGGACGTAACCCTCAGTTTTTCAAAAACAGCTTTTTTTCGGTAATCACAATGTATACAACTCGATACACGTTCTATCAAAAAGATGGAAGCTGAAAATGCCGAATTATTCTTTAAATTTAGCTTTTAAGTTTGAAAAAAGAATGGCTAGTGAAAATTGCAACCAAGAAAAAATATTTAAAAAAGGTTTTTCTTGAACAATTTATTAAATTAATATATGATAATCAGTCACCGTGCACTTCAGGGTTGTGTATATTTCATAATTTGCTTTTAACCTAAAATCATCAAAAGACGTTATTTGTGTTTCCTGTAAAATTTTATATGTGTGGGTAACGTCCTTTTTCCTTTCCACAGTCGATATGTATTATAATATTAAGCATAGCACTACAGTCCAGGGTGAACCTTTTTCGCCTCAATTAATCTTCTCCTTACAGCTTGGTCCTCTGTCTGTCGCTGACCTTCAGCACTTGGAAGTCCTGTGATATCATCCATCCAGCGAACTCGCGATCTTCCAACGCTCTGTCTTCCCCCAGGAGAATCAAATGCGAGATGTTATGTAGTCAGATTTACCTCACCCTTGCGTGACATTATATTATATGTACGACCCAGCGTAGGCGTTGAGTTTCAACGAATTATATGTACCTTCTAGTTGTAATTTATCATTGCTGAGCATTCATATCCTGCTTCTCAATAACGTATAACCAATTTCTGTATATAAATCAATGTGACAATGTTTTATTATCACTGCTCCAGTGATGCATGTAAATATTATATTTATATGTTTGCGGTGTTTTCAGTGGATTTAGTGTTCGACTTCTCAAGCCGTGAGATTTATGCCGTTTCAATTTTAAAGACTGCTTATTACCTTCTCGATATACCGCTTTGCCCGTTGGCACTGCCTACTTTTATCTCTAGAATACAAACTTGCACTTTTGCCCGTGCGCTCGCTCGTAAACACGTTCTGTGCGGGAAATTCTCGTAGACAAATAAACAAAAAGTAAGATATATTTTCTCTCTCGTTAAAACGTATCTATAGTGCTGGCAGAATTTCTTTTGGAATTTCTTTTTTTAACGTCAGTTTTAATGACAATCGATTATTATTGATATATAATCATTTTTATTCTTTTTACGCCGTACCTCTTGCAATTGATTTGTGTATTGATAAATACAGTACATATAGTTCATATTAATAAAAGCACAATATGTCTT
Source organism: Himalopsyche anomala (assembly GCA_031772345.1). Lineage (NCBI taxonomy): Eukaryota > Metazoa > Arthropoda > Insecta > Trichoptera > Rhyacophilidae > Himalopsyche > Himalopsyche anomala. The sequence goes on along the minus strand of CM062824.1, from coordinate 12,099,317 downwards.
ATGTCTTTTTACTTTATTTCCACTTTATTTAAAAATGTCAGGAAAATGCTCGCCATGAACAAAACCGGTCCTGACCTTTTTAAATAAAGTACAAAGAAATATTGTGTTTTTATGAATGTAATGCCTTTCCACCAAGTATTGACCGTGGAAACCCTAAAAGTGAACATACGGTTCATTAAAAAATTGATTAAAAATAAAGTTTTCACACATTAATTCAATTAAAACGGTGCAGTGTCTTACTAAAAAAAGTTATGTTGGGTAAAGGAAATGTTGAAAAAGCACCCCAAAATTGGATCCTTCTTTTGTACGTCGAAAACTATTCTATAATTGTCATTTATGTTACGCAAACCTTGTCGTTTTTTTATTCACGCATTGTTCGCTTAATATTTTTTATGCCGTAACTACATTTGTAATTAATATTTGATAAACATATGCATTTAAATATTGAGAGCGTGGTCATCCTATCCCATTATTTATTTTTTTGTAGTAAGTACCTTTTTATTTCCTCTACTTATTGAACACACATAAAAGAAAAGTTTAGAGAACAAGTTTATTCGATGAGGTAATGCAGTGGGGGAGAGGATGCGTGGCTCCTTATTCAGTTTATATTCGTCCTGACTCCCTTAACGAGTATGTGATTATCAATGCAAGAGTCGAGTCCTCAGCGTAGAGATAGATTTATCTAAGTTTGCCGTTTTACTACATTGATGCGCTTTGTGTATAATACACAAGACGTGTAGGTGTATTAGTTTGTATTTCTTCTGTGATTGGTCAAAAGACGCAAGGGTCGCTTTTTTGCTCTTGAAAAGAAGGGTGACCATAATATAATGTTAGAAGTAACGAAATTAGAATGAGGTAAATCACTGTGCGGTTAGACTAAAGAAGTGTTTATAAAAGTGTATAACTACATAAAAAATTGAATTGGTAAACATTTATTGATTTGTTATTTTTTAATGTTTCTAGATAGTACCTACTTATTTTGATCAAAATTTCTGTATACAGTGCATTTTTTTACATTAAATAATACATTTATAGAATTCATATTCATTGTCGACGAAGTCGAAGCCACATACTGGAAAGGAAAATAAAGAATTAGTCTGTACCCACTCTAGCAAGAACTTTAGACAGGAAACTAGGTAAGCCCCACACATAGTTTCAATACAGAGTAGAGGTAGAAAAAAAAGATATTTTTATAGTTGTGAGCAAAACCGGCTCCATACTATGATGTAGAGTTTTAGTTTTTGAATATTGAACATTCATCAATTATGATGGTATGGTACAATCCTCAATATTTTAATAAAAAAATATGTGCAATAAATCTAAATAATACATTAAAAGAACTATGGATAATTTAATTATTAAAAAATATATATTACATCATGGTCACCCTAGAGCCAAACGGCGAAGTTATGTTGAACTAACTCTACCCGCTAAATCAAATAACCTGCATATTCTCAAGCAACAAGGCGATGCCAAATATTTTGTACAGTTAAATATTCACAAATATGAATTGGGATATCCATCCGGTTTTTAATGTGTAAAGGGAGTGGCGTGGCCTAATAATATGTATAATGTTAACATGCTCAATGGTTAACATGTCGTACCAAATATGGTCTCGCTGTGGTAATTATTTCAGTAGTAAACAACAAACCTTACAAAAGTGGCAAATGAAACTACATATGTTAAATTATCGATGCATGTTTTTCAATAAGGCAATATGTATTCAATGAATTGATTGGTTTTGTCTGCTTTCTAAAAAAAGGTACCGTACCCTAATGCAATTATTGCTACACGTTTTTTTATGTGTTTGTATTTTATAGGTATATAAATGACAAATCATCACAGTGAATTGTAAACACGTATTTCTAAATTAAAATACTTCTACTTTGAAGGCCTCTGGGATTTACAATCACCTGATAATCGCTTTTCTTCCTTCGCGGCTAAGTCAGACATTTTTCAAGGATGCTAAAAGCTCGACGCTTTTCCTAGACATAAGTGAGCCAGTTAAAAGGTTTTAACATACATTGGCGCAACTGAATGCTTCTGTTACCATTCGTTAATCTCTGAAGTTCTTACAAAAGCAATTCTCTTGCTTTCAATATTTCTTTCCAGTTGTTTTCTGAATCTTCATCCTATGACATGATTCGTCAGCGCAAAACTGCACGGCTTATATATACGTCAACGTTAATTTTCCGTTAAGGCATTCGAAGATACATATAAGGATATAAGTCAGATTATTAGAAGATTAATTACCATAAAAAAAACTTGACGGATAACCGGATTTTGGGTAAGAATTAAAATGCAAACAAAAATAAAAATACGGTCGTGCTAGTTACTCCTAGTCCAAAGTCATTTTTAATTGTATCTTGTGTCGTTATCGCACATATAGTAGTATAGCTCAGTTATGTAAAACATTAATATCTAGTTCGTATTTAAAATTTGTTGTATTAAACTATGTATATAATTTTACGTACTTAATTTGATTGTTCAAATTTTTGATAAACACAATTATGTATTTATGTCATCTATACGTGCAAACAGGAAACGGAAATGGCACAATATATAAGCAGCCTTGATATATAATAGCTTCATTCACTAATTTAGTAATAGCTGATTTTTTTATTTTATTTTAAATGTTTTCTATGATAGAAATGTAACACGAAACCGTGGCAAATATACGTGCCAACCGGGCCAAAAATTATCTCCTCTACATTATCCGAAATATTATATGATAATTTGCGTGCAGGAAAACTTCCCGAAAGGATAGTTCGAGACGCTGGGACAAGTTGCTTGAAACCTACGCCATTCCATTTAAATATACCATGCAATACTGTATGCTGCACGGATTTACGGATTTAATCAATATTTTTTTAAGTCGCTATCGTCGTCTTCAAGTTGCCAAACTTACTGTTATGGATATATTTTTACTAAAACACTTATCCAATGTTGGTTCAACTTTATTCCATATATAATTTACACTTTAAATAAATCACTTAATCTTATTAATCTAATGATACGATATGAGTATCGAGGAGTTTTTACTGAGCCGTCGGCCTTTCAATTTCAACTCTCGATTGTAACTGAGGAGATTTGGAGAGAAGGATATCGGTTTAGTTGAAAGGTTCATTGTTACAAGTTGTCATAGATAATTTAACATAGCATAGAGGTAGATGTTGTGTATCCATAACATTACTACAATATCTTTAACCTGGTCCAGTCACATCAGGCCCATAGCTTGCCTAGAAATGGGATTCCTTGTGTAGTTCTAGTAACTCATTTAAATGTGCCCGAAATACATTATTATTCGAAATTCCAATACGGGTATTCCATATTAAATTACAATTAAAAATATATGTATAAATGAGTGAAAAAATAATTTAACAATCAAATAAAAAAAATATTTATATTAGATGAGCGTCACAAAGTCAACAAATAATCAAATAGATGCAACATTCAACGAGTGACTGAACGCAAGGCAAAAAACAAACATTACATCTACATAAGTGATAAATTACTTGTGTATATATAGGCCTATACAAATGGTTCGACTTCGATTTAAAAAATATGCAAAATTTTATAGATTGTTTTGGCGTATTTTTCATATCTACTAAAATGTATCCACTACCCAATCCGTGTTCATCTAAGGAAGAATCTATTGTATGTATTGTCAAATACGCCCTATTGCAGAAAGTGTCCATCTGTCGGCCCGCCCACACTGTGCTATTTAATTTCAATGCTTAAATAATTAAGATTTTTATATCATCAAATATTTTTAAATCGTCAAAAATCAAACGGATGTAACTAAAATAAAATGAGTAATTATTCTGATTTATTGAAAAAAAAAAATTAGGACTAGTTGATAAAAAATAATTTTACTCAACTCTTGATATAGTTTGTAAACCAACGATACTCAACCTGTGGCCTACAAGCAGCATACGGCCCTGCCAGACTTTATATGAGGTCCAAAAGAATCATATTCACCCGATGCTTTTTCATGCAACTGGTATTCTTTGCAAAAAAATACGTAAACTAGTGAATATTTTGTATTTTTGTGTACATACTTACTTTGTTGTCACTATTTTATGTATATTATATTATGTGGTATATTTATGTATGCTGCGGCTGAAACAATGTAACAAAACCCGACATTCGACCCAGACAAAAAATGGGTGAGTATCGCTGTTATAGACTATATAAATAGAAATCTGAATATTTTGGTATATTTACATTACGCACACTACTTTTTAGAATTGACGTTTTTTCCTGAACTGGTATGATATCAAATACTTGAGGTACGAAACATTTGCATTCATTACTAGGGTCACTGTATTATTCGTGAGCGTGGGCAAGTCATCCAATGTACACTAATGTACGTATAATTTCACAGCATGGTTAAGAACAGAACAATGACCTTTCGATTTACAATTTAATTTCGATTTACGACCTGACAGAAATACACTTTCCTGATAATTGTAGCAAGGTAAGACAAACAAACCTCTAATATCGACGAGCTCTACCTAAACAGTATTTTTTTCAGATGAAAATAACTATTCTCAATTATTTGATTTCCTTTTTAGTATTGTATAAAGGTATTTGACATTACTACTAATTGCCAAATATTGCTTTAATTTGCTTGAAATCAATTCGAGGAAAATTCGAATAAAGTCACTCGAGATCAACTTGATAAGAAATGGCATCACTATGCTGAGTATCGAATATTGATGATGTTGTACTTAAAATTATTCATTTAATATTAAGAGAGTGAGTGTGGTGGTCTTTTTTTTTAGCTTTTATTGAACATTTATAGCTAATTTAATGAGTTAATTTTTATCGAAACAGAATAATAAAGAATGTTTAACTCAACTGACACGTTTTTAAAATCCTATTAAGATAGATGATATCAAATACACGAATTTTTGTAAATAGTCACTTAATTATTTGGTTCAATTATAGGTGTTGTAAAGCGCTACACTCACCCTTAATCTATCCAGCACTGGCTTTTCTTAAAATTAAAACCTACTAAATCCAATATTTTATTAAGTTTAACGAGACGTTGATACAGAAAATATATTTATTTTTATGCGAAATATATGTAACATAAATAATTTGAAATTTAAATAAACAAGAAATTTGAGTGACTCCTTCAGAACAGATGTGCTTGCTAGACTGTGTTTTGGCTGTATTGGAAGCAACACTGTAAACCAGTGCTTCCCAACCTGTGGGCCGCGAAATTCAGTAGAAAGTACAAATATCTATATATTTAAGTCTGTCAAATCGGTGCTTCCCATATTGGGGGCCGCGGAATTTCTTAAGGGGGCCGCCGTGGGAATGCGGGATTGAGAAATTGGATTCCGGGAGAAAAGTATAGTAAATCGAGGATTTCGAATTCGTCGGTGATCTAAAAAAAAAACGAGTTTCTGTGAAAATCTGAGGAAAAAGTGTACCAAATCGCAGATTTCAAATTCCTCGGTGAGCTAAAAAAAAAAACGAGTTACGGAGACAATTGAGGAGGGCCGCGGATTTTTTTTTTTAGATTTAGGGGGCCTTGAAACGAAAAAGGTTGGGAAGCACTGCTGTAAACTATGTATCGCTACCATAAGGCAATAGTGAGATAAAGTGAAAAAAGTCGATTTTAAGATAGGTATGCAAATCGATTTTTTTCTTACTTAAAAATTGTTACAAATTGTAATCATTTCTTACATACTTCATAAATTTAATTATGAAATATAAAAGTATAGTTTTCTTTAGTCCGTTTTCATAACAATGAACTATTGTGTGATTGTCCGCAACGCTATTGAGAAACATGCGGGGAATTTGTATGTCGACAGATAATCGATTGCCACATACATAATATTTTTAATGAATGGCTTTTGTTTTTAATGCAAGACTTTTGTTTGGTGCCATATTTCCGTTTCCGCATACGGTGCAAGTAAGCGTTTTTGAAAAACGGTGATCATAATATTACTACCCGGTGAATGCGATGTTAACGTGAAACAATTTGCCTGCGTTGTCTATTATCTTAAGGAAGCATTTTAAATCTTATTTGAAAGATCGTGTCACAGGGAATATTTCAAATTATCTATTTGGCACGAAATATTGCCAATTATTTGACATATTTACTGCTTAAATCCATGCACACAGATTAATACGAGTGTGTTCATTTATGTCGCATGTGAAATTTAATTTCTGTCAAGTTTGGTGCCAAATTAATTATGTTTTATTCCGGAATGCTGGTGAAGATTCGTACACTTTCACATTATTTTATTTTATTCTAAATGGTGGGTACTTTGTTCAATTATTGACATTTATTTACGAGATTTCCAACAAAAACAAAATTTTAAATCGGAAATACATACTTCAGCTTCAGATGGACCACGGTTTCTCAACCGGGGACCACAGCGAAAAAATAATTTTAGGGGAGCCACAGCACAGTTTTGGGGGGCAATGGGCAAATATCCAGCCACATGTTTTGAAAATCTGGCAGCGACAAATATTTAAAACTTATAAAATTCTAAAGATCTCGCGTCTTTTCATTTTCGGATTTTTGTAAATTCATGAGTTTTTGAAATTGAAAATTCTGAGAAGAGTTAAAAAAATAGGTTTCGCGTCTTTCCAATTCGAGAATTCCGAAAATTCCTGGGTCGAAAAATTGAAAATTATTTTGGAATCTTTCAATCCCCGAGTCGCTAAAAACCTATTTGTACGGGCATGGAGGCCACAGAAAAATATGAGACTTAAAAGGGGCCACGGACCCAAAATGGTTGAGAAACTGTAGGCTAGACAAATGAATTTGCCTCTAAAATAATTTTCTCAGACAGTCATCTGAAGGTGCTTATTTAAAAAAAAAAACAAAAGTTCACCTATGTTGCGCATAGAGACGAAAATACCAATAATTATTCACATTTGATCTGTATAGTTTTATTCGTCTAAACGTGTAAACATACTTAGTTATCACTTTTAGGGTGTTCACTGTCAATACTTGGTGAAAAGGCATTATATTAGTAAAAACACAATATTCCTTTGTACTTCATTCCAGTTTATTAATATGTGAAATAAAGTGGAATGATGTACAAAGGAATACTGTGTTTTTACTAATACTTAGATATATAAAAGTAAAATTAACTTTCCCATTGTTTTTTTTTATCTAACAAAATTAGTTTATGGTTGTTATATATAACATTGATTTTAATGTAAATAATCTTTCGGACGGTAAAATAATACATACATGCATGTATTTCTGTTAAACTTCATGGACGCGAAAATGGCTATTTTTTAATAACACCCATCCCACACAAAGTGAACTTATAAAGTTCAATATCCCTTGGTGACGTTTTGCTTATCGTCAAATGAATGAACATTTTATGAATTTTATTTAACAATGAATTAATATTATGTACTGAATACATTGATTATAATTTTAAAAGTAATTCTTTGATAATGGTATAAAACAATTATTATACGTATCTCTGCAGATTCTTTATAGTGGAGAATATAGTAAAAAGTTTACATTTAAGAGTAAATCTTTAATTATTAATCATATTGAAAATTGGTTTATTTGCTAGTGTGTATTTTAGCTAAATAACCTTCCAACAATCATGTAATTTATGAAGTTAGAAAAAAAATAGATGCGTTGTAATATTATACACAACTTAAAGTATAGTAAAAGTGAAGTAACCTCAGTCGTAACAGATAGCAATAGTCACTTTTAGGGTGTTTACTGTCAATACTTGGTGAAAAGGCATTATATTAATAAAAACACAATATTCCTTTGTAATATTTATTTGTTAATTAAATTAACTAGGTCAGGACCGGTTTCGCTCATTGCGAGCATTATCAACTGATTTGACAATTGACAACTCAGTTGACAATGCTCGCAATGAGCGAAACCGGTCCTGACCTAATTAATAAAGTGAAATGAAGTAGAAAGGAATATTGTGTTTTTATTAACACAGCAATAGTGTTATCTCCGTAAAATAAAAATATGATATCCATCCACCAAAACACCAAATAAAACTTCAAAATTTTTTTTTACCATTTTTTCTAGATGGCTCACTTCACCTCTAGAGGTATATATTATGTGTTATACGGTCAAAGAGTCCTCTCCAAACATGATATGGCCAATTTCATATTCTCATAATAGTTTCAATACAACATCGATACGTAAAACATGTTATAAGGTGTTAATTTTTCATCGTACAGTTGTATTGAAGTGATCTCATGAAAATATGTCACAATTCAATTCTGAAATATATCAAACTGTACAATAACTGATTATATATTTTTTGGTACGAATGGTAGGTTAGCCCTAAGCCTTCTGGTTTAAATTTTGAGAAAAAATCTAGGGACATATAAAACATAGAAATTTCACATCTACCATTTTTTTTAAATATTATATATATATGTATATATATTTACCATGTCCGCTCCCAATGTAGAGCATATGGACTCCTAATGGAGTTGATCTCAACAGAAGTGTTTCTACGAGAACTGCTTGTTATTCAGTTGCTCAACCTCTCTTTTTCCTAAGAGAGTAGGAATATAAGGAAAGGGCTAGGACAAGACTAGTGGTTAGCTAATCGCTCTCAATACGCCCCGTTCATATGATAGGATGGGTGGGAGGGGGGAATTCAAGACATCACATACATTCATGCCTTTCAACAGAAATTCATAAATCGATTGAAAAATCAATTTATAAAACTGCCCGTACTGGTATTCGAACTCGTGACCTCCGTAGCGGTAGCCAACGACGTTGATCAATCGACCACACGGGCGACAATTACATATTCCTAATTGAGATAATGTCTTTGTTTTTAGTATACACAATCATATTTTATGCTAATTCAATCAGTTGTCGGTCTTCTTTTAAGTACATATAAAATTAGTAAATTGGGTCTTAGGACTGGTTTTTGTAACAAATTGGATAGCGCGCCGTGGGCCTGGCCCCTTCAGGCCCAGTCCGACCATTTTTGTTATTTTTATTATGTCGATCTGTTGAGACCACAATTTGCCCTACCCATCAATCACATCGACACATTTAAGTTTCTCCTCTTACTTATTATATGTCGAATAGTGTTCGTGTTTGAACCGTATCCAAGAAAAGTATCTTTAATTCTGCTTACTGCAGCTGGTTAAGATAAGACTAAGTAATGAAACAGTGAAAGTCAACCAAATAGTAATCCGTGAGACACATTTTGACCTTTACTCTGTATATAAATAATCACACTATGGTCAGATAAGTAAATGCCAGCAACGTTTTTAAATAGGAAACGCGTGTGCTGTGAACATATTGTTTCATAATATAATATAAACATTTTTTTTTTATTCATTTGATAGCCTTGCACGCAAACTGAACGTGACCTCCGTTTTCGTATAATAGAAATATAACTTGAGCCTATCGATAAACGTACATGTAAAATTTCTTACTAGCTTCCTAGCAAATTTGCAAATTTTACCGGCTAAAAAAACTGACACATTATATAATCATTGTGCAAACAAAGTATCTGAATCACAGTATAACCTCGGTATAACGTACTTTTGCCGGAGAGGAGTATGTATTAAAGTTGAAATTCTGTCGTATAGAATAATTTGTCTGAATGCGTTTTTTTATTATGAAGATTATCGTAACAATGCCATAAATTTCTATAAATGGATTGAAAATAATATGTGATATAAAAAAATGAGTTAGGATGAAAACTTAAGTAAATTAAATTTGAATCGTTCAAACTATGTACATTCTCACAGATTTTGTCACTAACGACCCGGGTTTCGCATTTCGGCATCTTCAGGCGTTCAAGTTCACGGATGAACTTGAACTGACGCTTAGTAAATGAACGTTTCGTGTTTTGCTGGCTCATGGGAATGCCCACAGATTTGAGTAGTAAGAAGTTTCAAGAATTATATTTATTTGTTTGATATAATTCTTTTCGAACACTCTATCGAACATCATAGTGAAATATAGTTTTAACTAACTATAAATTCTTTCCTTATACCATAATTCACATTGAAAATAATGTTCAGCAAATTTATAGTTCTCGTTAAACAGTTTCCATTTACAGAGTCCATGTGCTTTACACTAGGAACGAACATTATAACATAAACATATTTTTTTTAAAACTATGCAATTCTGCGGAAACATGAAAGTTAACTATATAACGCAATTGCTGTGTTGGTTCATTCATTGTAGCCATACGTATAACAGTCAGTGCTCATGACTGTTTTTTCTTATCACGCACTCTCTATAAGTATTTTATTTTAAGTATAACAGTGAAAGTGTTAATTATTAGTTACTTTAAAGAAGTGAAGTTAGTATACATATTTAATTAGATATAAAACTACAATCGTTCCTTAATGTGTCGCAATGATTGCGCTGGAGATTATATTACATATTTTCAGCAAACCGTGACACATTCAACGAAGTCGTGTGATGAAATTTAATAATAACAGCTGACGAAACAGACGGACTGGCTTCTCTTCTTCTTGTCTGCTGTCTGGCAAGTTGAAAAACAAGTGAAAATCAGTCATTCGTTCGAATTCGCAATAGTGAGATGCCGAAACATCACCTCTCTCCATCTCAATTGTTGCCCAATATCTTTTGAATGATGTACATACAAATACTAGATCATATTAAGAAAACGCAGTAGCTATTTGCAACACGTCAGCATATAAACAGTAAAATACTGTGGTTTCTATATGTTTACAAAATTTTATCTCAAATTCAAATTTGGAATACCATAGAGCAGACATGTTAAACTCGTTTTGCACCATGGACAACATAAACTACTTTGCATTAGGTTAAGGTCGCATTTTTAATATTGAGACGATAAATAAAACGAACCGAAATTTGTTATTTGAAAATGTATTTATGTACATATTTTGCACCGTTTTTTTCAGAAAACAAAAGTCAAATCACTTTTTACAATATAATGAAAAGAAAAACAAAATAAAATCGGTATTTTTCCTCAATAAATCAGTCTTGATAGGTGCAAATAAAAACAAAACTACATATGTATGATTACAAAACAAAGAGAAAAAAGTTGAAGATATACATATCTGCATGAAGACATATTTATTGAGCGTCATTTCAAGTTCTTCCATGCATTTAAATGCCTGAAAATGCCGGAAGGCGAAACTCAGGTCGTAAGTGAAATGCACGAAAATTTTATATTGAAATTCCATCTAGCACTATCAGTCGAAATCCTAAATTAAATACATATAATGAAGAATTTGAAATTTCCATTTCCATGAAAAATATATTTTTTTTATAGCTATTTCGGCTTCGTGTCATCGATTTTTCATAATATAGTAATATTATTATTACGTACTACCTTATTATAATCCCCGCTTTGGTCTAGTTGGTAAGAGCTTGCTCTACCGATCAGGTGGGTCCGGGTTCGATTCCCGGTAAGGTCAATGTCGAAATTGGATTTTTTCAATTTTAATTTGAGATCTAAGACATGGGTGTTTGTGAAATCAATTCTCCTTGAGTTAATCTCATGTGACTTTCAAAAATTCTCATCGAGTATATCTCGTATGATCTTTCAACTTTAAAAATATTTGACGCATTGGCGTAAGCTGTAATGTCAATTATTTTTTCTTTAAAAAATTTTAAATTTTAAAATTTTAAAACATATAAAAATTAAAATAAAATAATAGAGTTGTATCATGTACATGCCAATTCAATGAATATAACTACATATTATTACTCTTTGAATTGTGATACTCGTGTATTGTTGGTGACCAAATGCAATTTGAAATAAACAAAGGTCAACAAGTCCTCATACCGTTTTCTTAAACACTTCCTGTTGTGATACTAGACTAGTCTTATTTCTCCCCATTTGGAAACGGAGATGGGTTAATTTATGCACTATGGAATATGATTGTCATGAGAATTTAACTTTAAAGTCTTGCACCAATTGACGTTTCATGTACGTGCGAACTTTTTCATCTTTTCCAAGTCTTATGTAATTATAAAAAACGGTTGCTTAGTAAAAATAATACACGTAATTTACATACATACATCACTAATAAATAAATAAGTTTTGTATTGCTACGCACCAAAATAAAGCCGTACAAAATTTAACTCGGCGTAGACTTTGATTCTACGCCATTTTTAATTTAACCTCCGTATGGTCAGGCATAGACAGGCGCCGGTTTTATTATCCGATTCGCGTATCGGCTTACCTCGTAGCACGTTCACGCCAATGTCAAGAACACCTTTTGTTATCATGTATGACAAGTTTATGAATGTATGAAATATTTTAGTAGAGATTTTTCCCCTGAACTCATGACGGTTGTATCTATGTAAACGTGTGCGTAAATTGAAAGTATTTACGTCATACTCTATGATAATAAGATAGTTTATTGACTCTAGAATTATGCTTAATTTTATTTTCTTAATAAGATAATGTCGTGTCCTAATAGGCGCAGCGGTTAGCGTTGTTGGCTTCCGTGCCAGACCTCACAGGTTCGAGTCCCAATACGAACAGCATTTTTTCGATCGATTTCTGCTCGAAGGCATACGTGTTTGTAATGACCCCCCCCACCCTTTCCAATTTTTCAACAACTAGGCGTAACGAGAGAGATTAGTTTAACACTAGACCTGTCCTAGCCTTATCCTTCTATCCCTACTACTCTCTTTGAAAAAAATAGGTCGAGCGACTGATTGACAAAACAGTTTTCGTAGAAAAACTTCTGTTGACATACCTCTATGGATAAAAAAAATATATAATGTATAACTTTCGTGGTCTTTTTTACAAATACGTGTTGATAAAGTGTGTTAGACACTTTTACAATCCAATTATCATTATGTTGTCTTTTATATTTTATATTAAACTGATTTTAATGTTTTTAAATGAAAATGGATTTGTATACACTGCTACAAAGAAGTCTCTCAAAAGAATCGATCGATATTTGTATGCATGTATCATTGCAATAAAAATAATCAATTGATTTTTACATTGCCGCATTTGAAAACATCGATAACTCAATTATTGCATGGCCAAAAATGACACGACCTAGCAACACTAAAATTTACTATATTTAAGGTAACATGTGAATATAATACAACAAATATATATAATCAGGCTCGACTCGCTATTTGAGCGTGTTTTTGTGAATTTAAATATTTTCTCCCTTGAACAGGTTATTTCTAGAAAAATTTAATATAATCACTATTTGCTTAAACGAGTCATAATAATTTCTTATCAGGATTTTATTTTTATATTGATACATATATGATTTGATTGATTGAATTTATTAAATGAATTTTATCTAAGTCAATCTTTAAAAGATATTATTGAATATTTCAATCACGCGTGGAAAAATAGCGTACGAAAATAATATAATTTATGATTTTGTATAAAAAGATGTTACTTTTTAGGTGTTATCTGCCAATACTTGGTGGAAAGGTAGTATATTAAAAAAATAAAAAACTTATTTGTACTGATTCCACTTTTATTCAATATGATCAGGACCGGTTTCGGTTATGATAGAATTAATACCTGATCATAATAAATAAAAGTGTAATTAGTACAAATGAATATTTTTTGAATAATTTGATAACTACTTACGCAAAGTTGTTACATAATAATGCTTTGGTTAACTGGTAATAACTAAAGGTTGAAAAACAGAATCATTAGGTATTCAAAAAAAAATCGATCGTTTTAAAAAGTACATTTTTTTAAATATGCAAAGGTTTACGAATATTAAAACATTTATCTCTTATACCGTTTTATTTAATAATTAGCAAAATAAAATACACAAAAATAAATTTGGTGAAAAAATTATATTATTTTTATATTGTGAATATGTTTTATTTAAAAATAGTCACATTTTAAATTTTGCGGTAAATGTTGCATATATTATTGTTATACGTTACAAACTTGCAATACACATACATACATATTGATTGAATTGAGACGTACTTGTTAAAAAATCATTATAACATTCTTAAAATAATATAAAGTTTTTTGTTTCATAAGAATAATAAAATAAAATATTTTTTTAACTATATTTAATTGTCTTTTTTGTCAGCTTGTTAGCCTTGTTACACGCACTATGTTTACACTGTATATACCTACCTATCTTTAAATAATCTATTTAATTTGATCGGGTAACATTCATTGTAACTATATAAATAGAAATGCCACAAATATTTGAAAATCTCTATGCGTGCTTACGATATGGAAGGGTGACAAACAAACAAGGTATCGTTGGCATTTCCGATGCGTTGGCATCGCTAACGTATTCCCAGACGACGCTGCCGACGGCGACGGCGCTAGGGTGCGACGCCTGGCAGGAATGATTTCCGGCGTCGTTATATTGTAATTAAATAACAACGCACGCAAGTCGCTGCATACAACGATAACGTGTCGAAGTGTAGATTTCTTAAAGTGCACCATTCAAATATTTGATTTTGCTTTAATCGTAAAGATACACAATTAATCGAACTGTCACATTTGATTACTTCTTTTTACTGTTTTTAAATTTAAAGATAGCTCAAAAAGTCTCCATCAATATGACTTATAAAGAAGTCCATATAGTAAAGTATTAAACAAATCGACGCCGTACTAGCAGAAGTGATCACATATTGACCTTTTAGGATAAGGCCTTTAGCGTCGATTTTTTATGTTGCATATATAATTATTATAATATCAAAATATGGATGGATTTATGCCGATCTGACAGAAATAAAATAAGAAAGTTATATTAGAAATTGGTTAAAAAAATACATTGTCTGCCTTTTAATACTAATAAATAATAATAATCACTGCTAAAAATAAGTTTTTTTTTATAAACGTTTACAACAAATACACCAACTTAGTTATTCCATATAAATATTTGATGTCCAAGAATCTCATTGAGTACTTCAGTACAGTTACAATACATAAATGTCAAGTACATGGCGAATTGGCGTAAGCTGTTATGTCATGTACCATACTTTTAATTTTAAACAATAAAAAATAAATAAATAAATATTGTTAGTATTTATTGTGTTATGAAAATCATTGACTGTGATAATATAAATACCTACTCCAGTTAAATATCTAAAAAACAACACTTTTTTTATTTAACGGGAGATTTTTCTCACCTATTTTAATATAGTTTTTAAGAATATAATCTGTATGTTTTTTTGGTGAGAACCAAAGCACATAGTGATTTTACTTATTGACTTTTTTCATTTTTCATAAACGCTGGCGTGTGAATTCTGAGCATAGCAACGATAGTCGTTCGAAAGTGCTGCATTATTTGGCCCCATTGCATTATCTTTCCGAGAATGCACAATCGGATTTTTTTTAATTTGCGGTATACTAATTCATAGCCGCTTTGGATATCTCAATATCGTGCAAGACAGTTTTCTTTTAATTATAGAAATTGACATTTCGAGTGTTATTGGACCGGTTAATGTGCTGTGTTAATTAATTGTCTGAATACCATTTTCTCCAACATCAATGCTCACTTTAAAATAATAAATAATAATACTAGGAGATAAGGTTGGCAACACGAACTAAATTAGATTAAAGCAGTCTTCGCTTCCAGTACAGGTTGTTCGCTGGGAAGATTTACTACTTTGTTTGGTCACCATTTTGGTAAACATGATTTTTGACTGTTCATATTTGCCAGTCGGAAAGTATAGACCTGGGAAAATTATTCGATAAACCAATGTGTTTAAATCGTATTTTTTTCTTACCAAACTCAATAATTAATTATTGTGACGATTTTTGAATTTTGGATACAAATAATGTGCTATCAAAACACTATTTATAGTTGATTTTGAAGAAAGAGGCTCTAATATACAGATAAGCATATATCAGCTGAAAAAATTGCTGCTGTCCAAGAAAATGTTCAATACCGTGCTCAAGAAGTTGGACTTAAGACAACAACTTTCTGGAAAATTAATAATAAAGATTTTCATTTGTTTCAATTTAAAATTCAATTGACAAAATAACTTTCTGCTAAAGTTTGTTCCGATATAGACAGGTTTCAGAATTAATAAAGCTTTTTTAATGGGATAATTTTTATTACTTTTAGAAACCGTGCGTTATTTATGAAAAAAATTATCATATATTCAAATATATTATTATTGGCTTGAATGAAAGTAGACACATTCATCCATGCCTTTGGACATAAATCCATAAACCAATTGAAAAATCAATATGTATATACATGAAAAGAGTCGTTCGGGGAATCGAACTTGTGGACACCATTACCGAAGTGGACGAACTTCTGAGAACGATAACCGTTTGGCCACATTCCTGGTTTATTATATTGAAGGTTGCTAGATTGTTTTAGTGGTGTGATCTACTTTAAAAAGGATAGCATTTAATTTCCCGTCGTTTTTCTTTACGTTTTCTATAAACTTGTTGACTAGCCCAATGTTCTTCTACTATTTTACAGCAGCGGACCGATAATACAGAGATAAAAACTTTTATCGGTGATTTAATTTTATAGCATATAATACAGATTGTTAAGTAATCTAAAACTGAGCAAAGAATTGCTAATAATACAATACAATGTCTTGAAGGTATTTAAAACTGTTATTATAAGATATCCATTTATGTTGACGACTGGTTGAAAAACGTGTTTATTACTTGCTTTGTTAAAAATACTCTATATCATCTATTAAAGTATGAAATTACAATCAATACCTAGAAGACTTTTATGAGTTATTTAAATTAAACGTAATGCTTCTTCAAACTCGTGCCACTTGTTGCAAAACCATCACATACTATTTACGAGGTCGTAAATTTGTATTGAAATAAATTACCAAGAAATGTCAAAATGCATTCAAATTTGACGGCTTGTATTTTAATTTGAATTTATATGTGAAGAGAATGCTCTATGATTGGTTGTAGTCAGATAACTTTTGATTACAATGTAGTTTTCATTATCAAGTAGATTAAAACTGATAATAAGTATAATAACTGAAAAGTGGCGTAATTACTACCCATTAAAACACGGTGTCTTTTAGAAATAATAAACTCAAATGCAACACAAATACATATTATGACTAACTTCAGGTATCATTCTACGATGTGTATAATTTTATCTTTATCAATAACGTATTTTTCAAGTTTAAGAATTATTAATCGAAACGCAAATAGTCGTGCAAACATATGTAGATAGCACTATCGTTATTTGAATCGCATACTTTCAAAACCGGCTAAAACGGTTCTCACACAATTTTGAGTATGATCTAGATCAGTGGTTCCCAAAGTGGTTCCTGTGGACCCCCAGGGGTCCGTGACAAATTAAAAATCATTTGGGGTGCGTGGACAACGTCAGGGGGTCCGCGGGTAAGGATAGGATAGTTCTCGTAGAAAAACATCTGTTAAGATACCTCCATTAGGAAGGTATGCTCCATGCTCCACATTGGAAGCAGGCATGGAAAAAAATACCTTTCAAGTCATTAACTTTATTATTTCACTTGGGGGTCCACGAGCATAATAAGTTTGGGAACCACTGATTTAGATCTTATATAGCCAACCACCGGCCCGCCGAGCTGTTTTGTTCGGCCCTGATTCATCCCGGTGAAGTATTAGAGAAAGAAATTAATAGTTCCAAGGAGGGATTAAATAATGGAGATGAGACGGGCACTTGCAACAGCTTCACTCTACTAGTTCATGATCACCACCATATAAGAAATAGGAACGTGTTTTATTTAATTATTATTCTGTGGTCCTCTTGGAACACGATGCGGCCCCGGTTGAGTATAATGACCAATGTTTTAGTTTTCAAAAATGCCAAGAACTCCGACCGAAAATTTAGGTTAATTTTGAAACCACCTTTAAGAGTCAACGTGCAAATTTCAATTGGTCTTGAAATGAATAAGCCAATCAGTGCATGCATTGGCTGACAAATGATACGATCCTGACAAGTATTTTACTCGCATACCTGTGAAAATGTACAAATATCATAATACAGAGAAATGAATAATTTGTCTATTAATACTTTTTCTTCTTTTTCTCTGACGTACCAAAAGTTGTTTTAGACGGTTTTGAAAGTGGCAATGTTTTACTAATTTCATGCGTTGATAAATTTATCGAAACGTTCGTTCAAAGATGTTGCATTTCAATTCAGTAAATTCATGCATTTCATTGCACTGATTTTATTTTTCCTCCGATTCAAATAGAAACTTTTTCTTGGCGCTCTTTCAAAGGAATGTATTTCGTAACAATAACTGTTTACTAAGTTCTCTTTGATGTGTGTATTCAATCAAACTAATGGAAATTTTCAGTATCTTGACAGCAACGCATTATACTAGGTTAGCCGCACCAATTGAATCTCTCCGCTGTTAAGCACTTCCGAGACGATTAGTAAAATTGTCCATATCAATTGCTAATTTTCTCATTGATGCAACCAATTGATCGTTTACAGATTCAATTGAAGCGATTGTCATGTGCGACTTCTCGATTGACCACGAACGATAAATATATTTTTGTCTGAAATGCATTGCAAGGTGCTATTGGCGCAACCGATAGATCGTTTACTGTTGGCATGATGGGTCTAAATAAAATATCTCTGTTATAAAAAGTCTCTGGCCAGAAGGAATCGCTTCGCGCATTACTGTATATGTATTATTTTTCGGTTTATGGCCAAATTAGCTCTTTCAAGGTGTCAAAAGATTCTTTGTCCATTCTGAGGTAAAAAAAATGTAATTGTCTGGTCAAACAACCCGCCAAACTCGTAAAAATATCGTGCGTGAAGCGAATTATCAGTTTATATCACTCTTTTGACTAGCGTTTCACCTTCTTTTCTTTCTTCCGATTGGAGACACCCAATAGCATTAGCATTTGCTTAGCAAACAAATCCAAACCTGTATTTGAAATACTGGTCATTCACTAAAGCAGTGGTTCTGAACCTGGGGTGCCCGCACCTCTGGGGGTACGGGAAGGTATTTTCGGGGGTGCGGGAGAAGCCTCTAACAATATAAATTATTTTTGCGATATTTGAAAATCGAAACACATTTTTAAATGGGGGTGCGGAGACCTATTTTCAGATTCAAAGGGGTGCGGCTCCCTTAAAAGGTTAAGAAACACTGCACTAAAGGTACTGTTTTAACAGATGTTCACAACTAACTGGCAAAAATATTGACGCGTCGATTGAAGTTCCGTCAATCTCACTTCAATTGATCACATCAGTGAGCATCATTGACAATTGACATTCACCATTTTATTTCTCACTTTTTGGGTGTTTACTGTCAATACTTAGTGGAAAGGCATTATATTAAAAAAATAAATATTCATTTGTACGGTATTCCAGTTTTGCTCATGACGAGAACTATCAACTGATAGTTGATTTCAATTGTAATGCTCATCATGAGCGAAACCGGAATAAAAGTGGAATTAGTACAAATGTATATTTTATTTATCGCCTTCGGAGCGCTTTCGATTCGGACACAATCAATTAATCTAACATGTAATTACGTTAGAAAGATGCGTTTAATTAAATATAATCGTCAGTTAAATTCATAAATAATTATTTCCAAAAAAATAACGTAATTACAAGATTCAGCCTAAAACGTCTCCTGCTCTGATCGCCCTCATTTTATAATTTTCGTTCGTATTAATTTAAATAAGTTTGAAACATGAAACAGACTACATATTGTCTACAAATCATCAATGTTTGAACCAAGTATAATTGATCGAAGACGAGTAAACAACATTGTTATCATCATTATATTTTATAAATATACGGTTTCCACAATTACGTCTATCAGCTTGAGTGGGCGGCAATGCCGGCTTATGTGCGAGAGACCGCCCTCAACGAATCTTCAAAATAGTAATGAAGTTGCAGATGTTATTCTTATTTAACTATAATATTATATAGTGTATTTTGATTAAAAATTAGTATGATTGCAAAACTTTATTGCCAACGTTCGCTATAGGGCTTACACAAAAAGCAACGAATTATAAGTATACAATATTTCCTTAAACTCGGCTTATACCGTTTTTCGAAGTATATATATATTTTTAAATAAAATGGATGTTTTTTTTAAACTGTTTCTAAAAATAACTTAATTTACTGCAATTTTATTCGTTATTCCTCGTCAGTAAATATTTTTTAATGCACCGTAATGTAATATATACTCACTATTAAACTATCTACACATTTTATCTCGTCTTATTTGTAACCATGACGGCTGTATGTAAAAATATTAAAGCTTTAAATAAAACAAGATTTTGTTTAAACCAAGTTACCAGGTTGAAAAAAAACCGGCCTATGAATGTCGTAAATTTAACCAAAAATTTGGTTTGTGAAAACCGACAAGCCCTATCGCGCACACTGTTGTAATAAGACCTTTATTTACCATTTCCACTCAACGTGGATTGTATGAATATTAACGCAATTCATGTGGTTGTTAAGTTCCACTGGAAGTGGCCATGTGTTCATAAAAGAGATCTCGTTTTGTAGAAAAAAACAAAATTGCTTAGATTTCGTTTCGTAAATAATTAATAGATCACGCGGTTGCAATGCTGAAAATAAATAGACAGCACGTGCCCCCTTCCCTCCCTCCTTTTCTCTACCATGGTAGTTTGTTTTTTTTAAACCGCATTCCCCACATGTAAATAAACCGCGTAAGATGTTTTGCCAAGCATTGTGATTTATACTAACATTTTTCTGTCGTTACTTCTTGTTTATACAACGTGAATTGAGCATGTTCCGATTAAACATTCTATATTATCATCGTCGGTATACTGGCAGAAGGCGATACGTATAAAAACCTTGTTTTGAGATAATTTACATTTTCGGTAATCGTGAGATTTTAGCATCTCTTTATGCACAATCACTATTATTTATTTTAAATATTTTGAATTACTCAATAATGTACTTAAAATACTAAACACTTGATGGCAATTGTTAAACATGAGCATGTACTATAAAAATTCTAGCTTTAATCGCTATTTAGAATGGCAGATTTTTTGTTCCTTCCGCGATTCACTACAGGTAACAAAATATTCGCACACGCATTAAGACGTGCATCAGGCAACTCTTTATTCTCTCTGCTAACGTTTTACAGAAAGATTAACTACATTACACGACAAACTCATAATATAGAGTAATAGTTGATGAGCCAAAACAAAATTTGCATTTAAATGATGTTTCAACGTGAAATTTACTAATTCAGTAACGCTTATTCGACTGTTCCTTTTCTCATTTACGCATATATGGGCCCATTAGAGGTAAAGTAAGTCAAGTGGTATTTCTGAAAAAGAAGTTAGATGCATTGTAATATTCTACACGTCTTAAAATATCGTAAAAGTAACCTCAGTTAATACACATTGCAATAGTGTTATCACCGTAAATATTCAATACACCAAAACACCAAGTAAAGACGTGATAGTATTTAACAAGTCCAAGAAAAAAAAATACTCACTCACTTCACATCTAGAGGGCTCATGTGTACTGTATTTATAATTGCATATTCAACTATCTTTTAAGAATTAAAGCGCATTTTTTCCTCCAGAATTTATATTTGTACGCATGCGTGTTGAAAAGAAAATTATGTGCGTAGCCTAATATTTTCTCTACATTGTTTTATCGTATGCAATTGCCTCTTACTTATTATGCAATTTACTTGTATGCTGTTATGCAATAAAACTTGTATTAACATTGTATTGAATTGTGCCTTTCATAAATGTCCGCGTTCTATGTACTTCGTCGCTAAGTAGCTCCGAGATAACTTCCTCGTATGGATAAGATAATACTAATATCTCCGTATATGTAGAAGCCGCTCGTTATATTTTAATTAGTATACTTTCGTTGTATCTTTGTTAGAAAGCTTACTTTCATTGTATTTATCGGATAATTACTCAACTGTTTACACTAAAAAATAGATAGAAATGACAGCTCCCAAATGAATGAAATATTTCACTATTGCACCGTACATGGTATGATCACACAATATAAAAAGTTAGATTAGCAACGTCATGATTAGGGTCTTCAATCCCGGGATCCCGGGACTGCGATAGTATTAATCCTGGAATTGAGGATAACAAGTAAAAATTTCGTTTCTTATAATCGTAAATCCGTAAATTTCTAGGTTTTTTAAAATCGGTCAGTGAGAAAAAAAAAATCCGTCAGCCTAAAAAAAGGTGTTTCGCCTCCTCTTGTAGATTATTTTAAAACGTCTTAATTTCTAACTTTTTTCCCAGTGTTCAATCTAGGGATCCCGAAATTTTTCGAGAATTTAAAAAAATTGTTATATTAATTTTAATGATTAATGCAGGGATTACAAAAAGGATCCGGGATTGGATGCCTTAGTCATGATTTCGTATATAACAAGACTCATATAAGCAATATTTTACCAAAATACCCTTATTTTGTATATCAGTTTTAATGTGTTCACTGTCAATTCTTGGCGGAAAAGCTTTAAAAAACAAAACAGTATTTTGTATTAATGCCACATTTATTTGATTTAATCATGACTGGTTTCGCTCATCACGGGTATTTTCAGTTGATAAACATTAATACAAGATTATTTATAAAAATACAAGTAAGACTATTAAAGGTGTAACAAAAAATTGGAAAGAATTTTTAGATAATGATAGGACAATTCCCACGACTAAATTCAACTCATTTTCAATCGGATTGAAAACAATCAAATAAGAAAGGTCACTAACAATAAATTAAAATGTGTCCTTTTGTCCATACATTATGCATATCTAAAATAATTATAAATATTGTTAAAAATGCTTGCGATGGGCGAAACCGGTTCCAATTTCAATAAATAAATATGTAATTATTACAAATTAGTGGATCATAATATTTTCAATATAATGTCTTTCCACCAAGAATTGACAGTGAATGTTGAACACTTTAAAAGCCTCATTTTTAAAAAAATCTATTAGCGAAAATTGGGAAACTGTCAATTGTGATATTCATACTCTTTATGCTTAATTCAGCTTTCTTTTGGATTTTTTTTTATATCCAGAGTTTTGCAAAAACGTATACATTGGTCATGAACAAGGTTGTCATTCAGTACACGTGCATTATTATATACATAATATCTTTGTAATTGGCACCAAAGGCATCCCTATTCAACGTTCAGTAACAGCCAACTAAAAAGTTTGAACACGCATATATTTCTACACATAATAAAAAAAAATGTGGGCGTGTAAGTGAAATTTAAAAAAATAAACATCTAATTCTAAAGTGCGTAGGGATAAACGATTTTTGATTGATCTAGTCACATCTCATTTCCGGTCAAACCTACAGATTTATTGTATCTTACTTTCGTCGCTCTATCGTAGGGATTGCAATGCCGGACAAATATATCAAAACCGATATTACGGTATTGCAAATATCAATACCGGTATTAAAAAAAAAGTTTAAAAATAGCAAGCAAATGCGGTTAATTGAGGTCGCAATACCGTACGAGTAAATCAAAAATGGTGCTTCGATATTTTTGATAATATACCGCCATTAAAAAATATATTACAATAAAAAACGGGTGGTTTACATAAAAAAACTTACATCATACATAACGTGACCATTTATTTTTTCCCCCAAACCGGGACGCCTAAAAGAATATGTTACTTTTAGGCGGCGTTTTAAGCGTCTCCTACCTTTATACAATACAATTTATTAGAAAGTATTGTTTTTTCATGTCATATTAGATATTTTATATGAAATTATAAAAAAAAACACAGTATTTACATTGAAATGTGTTTATTTACTGCACGCCTTCGTCTAGTAGTCTAGTTTCTCTCGCCTGGATTTTAATTTTGCGCGTTTTTTTTTAAGATACTGCGAGTTTTTCGCTTTTCGAAAACGGAACATTGAAGCTATGTTCGGGGACACCTCTGAAAGTTTCATCAATCCTTAAACATGTCAATAATGATACAACTCTTAGCAGGTTAAAAATACTTCAATTCATCGCGAATAGTTTTATTAAAATATGTAAACGTTTCTCTACATTCAGAATTTGGTTTTAGTTACCTTTCGAATATCGGTATTTTTTTATTTTCAATATCTGTATTTCAGTATTGAAAAAACACCATGAATACCGGTATCCCGGTTTCGGTAATAACGGTTTTGCAATCCCTACTCTATCGGTATTACGATGTGTGATAATTGTACCTGGTCTTAGACGCAATAATAACGTCCACGTGTAATAGATAATGCAATATGTGAAAGCAATATCAACTTTTTACCAACTGGTTGTCATTAATAGCCCAGAAAAATCTGCGACTCTTTTTAATACAGCAACTGTTTTCAATGATAGAATCAATATTTTTATGATAATGTTTACATACTTAAACAAATAATGGCAGCAAACGGCTGTTACTTATGTAGATGTATATTTAATGTAAAACCAGCTGTATACATACATTTAATCATCTGTGTAATTAATTTTAATGGTATGTGAATTTGAATTTTTTAAAAATTATAATTAAACTCAATTTACCTTTGCACTGCCGGTACCTCTATAGTAGTTCATTTTTAAACAACTCCATATACCACCGTCGGAATAAGATGCTGAGATTCTACAATAGTGTGCAAGTAAATGAAACATAATTAATTAATGTATAATTCAAATATTTATCATCTTTTTCATTCAATCCTTATGGTTATGTTCCGGAACCATTTTTTTAATTTGCGTTACCTACTGTATTCTTTCAGGCTTAGTTAAATATTGCAACCTTAATCGATTGGTGAAATAACATATCTTTCTGTCCACCTCCTTTTGTAATAATTGAAAATATTCAAATCGTTCCTTGGTTTCAGGACGTTAATGAAAATGTTTAAAGTGTAAAAAGATATATGCACAAGAAGTGTAATGTTGCCGGAGTGCGCTTTGGCACTTAATACTTCTCAGTATTATGTTCTAAAATTATACAATAATTTTGAATAACGTGGATAGTCATACTTTTTAAAATAGTCCAGTGCAAAAAAAAATATTGTGGACATTTGTATTGCCTTTTTTTGTATATCTAATATTTTAACTTGTAAAATTAATAGTGAAAAGTACACAAAGAAAATGTGTGCTTTAAAAGTGCTGTCAGTTAATTCAAGTACTTGTCCATATTTATTTTTTCAAAGTTATACGATTTTTATTATTTGCGAAATACATAATTCAACAGTGCTCTTTTGAAATTTTCTTATCGTGTAGCCATTTGTGAATTCTATTCAAATAAATAATATCGTATATATACATATATAAGATAGCTATCGTATTAAATCCAACATAGCGCCATGCAGCACAGTGTGATATAATAAATTGTGTTTTTAAATAATATTATTATAAGTACACATGCTTAAAGTTTTTTGCGACGACAACTTTTTTATAAAATATTTTCTTTAATAGTATGTGAATATTAAAATTGCTCTCTACGAAAACCTTGAACACATAATATTAAATTAGAAACTTAATATAATGTTTTGCATGTGCGAATATTAAAATTAATTTGAGAGATAAATAAGTGACATAACAAATAATAGTGTAAATGTATGAATAAAAACTTGTTGGTTTGTTGCATGTGTGAATTCTTAATGTTTTGGGACTGGTTGTAACTAAAGATGCTTGTTTGTTATCTTGCAGAATGTTTTGATACATTTTTTTGGTTTCGTTAACAAAAAATATTTTTACAATACAGATATCGATTGCATTTTTAATTTGACATGTTGTTGTCGGTTGTTTGAAATTTAATAAGACTGACTTCTGGTTTTTTTTAATTATCATATAAAACTATTTCTTTTGGTGTTAGTAAATACACTTATGCTGGTAACTTGATCTGGTATCAATCCATTTTATATCCTTATATGTACAGCTTAAAAGAAACTAGCGAAGCATACAAATCTTTGTGTTTTGATCGTGGAAAAAAAAATCCTAAAAACTTATGTAATTCGATTATGTGATTCAAATATATTATATATATATAAACAACTAGGTAACATATTATTATAGGGCATCCAATCTCTGATCCAGGGATTTCGGGATTGAACATTCAACACAAAATTGTATGAATTCGGAATTGAGAAATTTTTGCTATTCGATTTTGAAATCCTGAATTTTTTTAAACGTATTTTTGTCGATTTCAAAAACACGAATTTGCGTAACTCCCAAAATGAAACAACTCGAGACTTTTTTTTCTTTCAACAACTTTCTCTAATTTTATCAATCCCGGAATCTCTTGATTAGTACTTGCACAATCCCGGGATTTTTGTATCACAAAATTGGACGGGATTTCGGGATCCGGTATCCCGGAATTTGAGCCCTATATGATAGCCATTCCAATAAACAATATAATGTTCCATCCCAATAGCCATGTAATGATAGACAAGATAAATCAAGACAAATATTATGAATGTTATTGCTGGTAGTATTAGATTCTCTAACCAGTCTAACCTGTGATAGAATTATCATTTTTAATTTCACAGGTCAACTTAAAACGACGTCAAATAGTTGCGTTTTTTTTTTTGTAATGTACTTCCATTTTCACGGTGCGCATTTTAATTTAAATTAACATAAATCAATGATAAAGACCTCGATGATAACAACCAATTGATCATAACGTATAGAAACCGAAGAAGACTTCCTTCTTATATCGACGTTCTTGCCGTACATAAAAATCTGTCACTGAACTGTTTGATATTTCCTTGTAAGGCGTAGCCAGCCTAGAAAATTTCCCTCCATACAGAGTTCCCAGACATGTCAAGCCGAGTAGGTCCATAAAATAACATGTTGCTTGAAACAGCTGTGAAATCTGAGACATTTTAACTCTTGCTTGGCATTTACTAAAATGAACGTTTGCACAACTTCATGTACCTAATTGCAAACAATAAACTATAATTAATATCTGACATCATACATTGCTGCTTTTTTAATAAAGTGCATTTATTTCTTGTACTTAAATATTTGAAAATTAAAATGTTTATGGAGAATGCAGTAGCAATTGCAATATTAATTAATAAACGTGTCTGAATTCTACATTAAATGATTAAAGCCATTAGAAAATTTGTCATCTGTTTGGATACTGTCAATTAGATAATGACTTGTTTTTTTAATAATAACAAGGCCAAATTTTCAAGGTTTTTGACAGTGGTTAATTATGAATTTTTATATTTAATGGGTGTCAATCCCGTTGTATCATACTCGTTGGTTGAGTTACAGTGCTAGAATTCCCGACTGGAAACTGTCAGAAAATTGATTTTTCAATGATGATTTATATCCGAAGATATACCTGTGTTGAGTATATGATTTTATATCTCGCCAAAACCAGTTCTCGATAAACGGCTTACTCCACATCGGTGGCGGATATGATTACAAACATTTGATACTATTTACTTGCAATTTTTTTACATTCTTGTCCAGATTTGAGGAATTATCCTGTTCTATATGAGCTTTATCACTTTAAATGTGTTTACTGTCAATTCTCGGTGCAGAGGCATTATATAAAATTAATATAAAACACTTTTTTTTATTAATTCCTCATTTTTCATCAAATTCAGGACCGTAGTCGCTCATCGCTAGCATTGTCAGCTGTTCAGTTAATTATTTAAAAGTAAAAGAATGTTCTTTATAATTAACAGAATTGTTTATAAAAGTAAAGATGAGTTAACAACGCCAATAAAGTACCAATTTTTACTTTCGTATTCTACACGTCAGACTCTCGACCCAGCATTGCAGGCGTTTGCACTTTCTAGTTATGCCGCTATCAAATTATAATTGCCCTTTTGTAAAGTAAGGGAAATGGATACTGACAAGTCAACTCTTGCAGTAATTACTGTGCAGCCAGACTAGACAGATTTAATAATACCTGAAATGACAATTTTTAATGTACTTTTTCATGTCATTGTAAGCTGTAACAAATATATCTATTTGAAAAACAAATAATCAAAAACATTACTGCCTATGAAATATTGTGCTTTATCCATATATGAGAAGATGAGTATTTGGTCACATCGATTATTTACGTATGCTTACAATGCCTAACTTAATCTTTGCTGTTAGTATAAAAAGTCAAATTATAATATATTTCGTTTTTCAGTTCAATCCTATTTTTTTAAAAAACCTTTTTTTGGACGACCTGCTGCGTGGTTGAGTGTTAACGTCGTTGACTAATATAACACGGAAGTCACGGGATAGAATTCCAGTACGGACTGATTTTATAGATTGATTTTTCAATCGACTTATGGATTTCTGTCTGAAGGCATGGATGGGAGGGAATCCCATTCATTCTATCCTAAAACGGGCGTAGCGAGAGCGATTAGCTTACCACTAGTCCTGTCCTAGTCATATCCTTTTATGCCTACTCTCTTTGAAAAAGAAAGGTTAAGCAACTGAGTAACACACAGTTATTGTAGAAAAATACATTTTGAGATACCTCAATTTGGATTGGAGGCCATTTGTTCCACACTGGGAGCAGATATGGATTAAAAAATATATATGAATGATTGTTTTATATATTTTACTAATTGATTAAAGTTCGCGCCTAGTTTTTTATTAATGTTAATTCACAACTCAACAACTTGCAGCAACTATGTGTCTCCAAATTGTTTTGCAGACACACAGAATAAGTCAAGAAACATTAAAACACGCAAATGAGTGACCGCGTTGCTTTTAATGTCTTATTTTACTGGTATCTTGGGTTTTTAATTATATGTTAAATATTGTTGTATCTGAATAATAAGAAATGCCAACAAAAGGATAGTGACGTTACAGTGTTTTAGCTTATCCAAAGTCCATGTAATTCTATACGTGATTGTAGACAAATAATATGTTTTTATTTTATATTCTTACGTGATATTTGGTCAATAACAATAAATGTTATAATGTCTAATTACGTCACGGTAGTCATAATTTTATTCGAAACATGCAAAAGAAAAGCTATTTATTTTTAATATTTGAGCGACAGTCGAGAGTTTGCTGACGGCGAAGAGACGTCAACAAACGTGATGTACATATTAAACAAATTTTCAATGCAATACTTTTCCGGACGTGCCGTATTTTTTGTTTAATCACTAGGTAAAATGTAGTCATATAACTTTTTTTTAAATCCATGTTCGCTCTCAATGTGGAGCATATAGCTCCCTAATGGAAGTATCTCAATAGAAGTTTTTCTACGAGAACTGTTTGTTACTCAGTCGCTCAGTGGCTTTTTGACGCGTATAGCCCGACATTATATATTTTTGATATATTTGTTTATATTTTAATACTTAACTATAGCCACAGTCACAATATTACACTAATGTTTTATCTATAATCGATAGATTTTGTTGAGAGCTAACGATTGAAACTTAAACGAACATCGTAACTTCTCCGAGTCAAAAGTTATAGTTATATATTTGTACTGGGACTACAATTATAGCTCACATCGCTAAAGGCTGCGCCATAGGAGGTGAATATAAGTAATACATTTTATTTAAATTAATTTAAGTTATCTTTTGACGGAATAGTCAAAGAGTACGTGTCACCTTATGGTTCTAAACTAAAAACGTTAATATATGTTAGAAATTTATTCTATTATATTCTCGGAAAAAACGTTTCGGTATAAACAATAGTTTTCGCAATTTTAAAAAGCGGTAAAATATGCGGCGTCGAATTATGGATAGCGGTGGGACAACGAAACTTGCCTTACATACTGTCCATTTTAGTTTTTCGGTATCACATTTTATTTCCCTCACTTTGGGTAAGGTGTCTCAGAATTGACGTGTACTATTTATTGTTTACAACATTTACATTATCCAGTATGAAATCGATTCGGCATTCTTGAGAATAATACCACTGTGACACGCCTTACGTGTTCATTAACAGCAACTATGATTGATTCGTGTTTAGTCGCCGGTAATAAAACATTGGCGTTGGCCATTATTGAAATTTTCCGCCGTCCGGTCGATCGATCGACGCCGATTTTGGTTCGATTCGATTCGAAAATGGAACGAGCGCGCATTCCGCTCGCCGCGCGCTTTGCATCGGTGTATGGCGCGGGTGGGCCAATTAAATAATTCAAATCGTTAGAACATTATTTTTTTCGAAATGATTAATGGCTGTTCAACTGCGTTCATTTATGCAAGTGAACTTAAATTCGATTTAAAGGGAAATCCGTTTATTTTTTGTTAATTTACAGTACCTATTGTACACAGTGATGTAGTGGTAAATAAATAGGTACCAGGTCGGTGATCGATTTCTTCCCTATTTATTTTATTTAATATCCGTCCGAGGTTACAAAAAACACAAATTTTCACAATTAAATAAATAAAAAAATATGTATTATATTTTAATATATGTATGTACCTGAAAATTAAGTAACAAGTCAAAAAGGTGGCAGGTCGGCGCCCTGGCTCATTTTCAGGTTCTAGGTCGCCGACCTGGTCCGACCTGACCCCACTACGACACTGATTGTAAAATTACTTGGGCTGAAGATTGTTTTTTAACCGCTTGAATATCGCACAAATAGATCATTAATATGTCCCAGAGATACTGCGTGTTTTTGAGAAAAATAATTGTGACTAATATACACACGAATTCGATATTTTAAAAACCTATATTGGCTCAGTATAGATAGCACTACACATATTCATCAAAATATTGCTTATATTCTAATAGAATACCAAGTATTTGATTTTTTTAAATGTCTCGGACATCCGTGTTCGCTTGCATATGTTCCGGACACCGGTGTCCGCTTGTTATTCAAGTGATTAATTCACAAATTATGTACATATTTGGTTCTTAATTTATGACCAGGTTAAAAGCGATAATAAGCATTTATAAAAAAATAAGATACACTTTTAAAAAGGCGTCTTAAGTAAAAACGTATATAACTAAACTACACTTTCTAAACTGTGCTCTTTTAAATCTTGGCTTTTTTATGATCTATGGCGCAACGGTTAACGTTGTGGGCTTCCTTGCCGGATCTCACGGGTTCGAGTCCCAGTTCGAATATATCGATTTCTATTCGAAGGATGCGTGCTTGTGATGTCTAAAAATTCCCTGGATGTAGCGAGAACGATTAGTTAACTACTAGTCCTGCCCTAGTCTTATCCTTCTATCCCTACTAGAGGTCTGCACGGCACAGAAGTGTTTCTACGAGAACTGATTGTTACTCAGTTGCTCAACCTCTCTTTTTCCAAAGAGAGTTGGGGTAGAAGGATAGGGATAGGACAGGATTAGGGGTAAGCTAATCGCTCTCGATATGCCCCGTTCATAGGATGGGATGGTTGAGAGGGGGGAATTAAAGACATCAGATACACCATGCCTTTGAACAGAAATTCATAAATCGATTGAAAAATCAATTTATAAAACTGTCCGTACCGGATTTGAACCGGGTCCTCCGTAGCCGAAGCCAACAGCGTTGACCACTCAACCACACAGGCGACCAAAGAATATAATCACGTATTTAGTGATTATATTTCTAATGTACATATTTTGAAAGTATCGACAAGAAAAGGGTCACGATTTTTTATACACGAGTACAAAAGCACAACGTGTGCGATATAAACATTGATGATTGATAAACATGAAAATATAAATAGGATATTATTGCTCAAATCTATTTTATGTGACCATAAAACGTCGTCACAAACATTCATTAACGATCGAGCAGGAAACTTATTTTTATTACCATGCTAATGAAATGGGATAGAAAAGGTTGCAACCATCGTTGCCTGTGGCATATACCTTATTATATAACAATGAATTGATCGTCACCCGAATGCCTAACAGCAGAGATGGGCTGTAGAGGGCTCGGTGAGGGCTCCTTGTTGAATTTGACTTATGCCGGCGAGCCGTTTGAAAAATAAAAAATATGTATATAATGTTGTCCAGAACGTTTGAAACATGCAATTGAAGCGGAAAAAATAGCACATATTTTGCGTTAATCTTGAAACTTTTGATTTTTGCAATCTATGGTAAGAAAGTACATTTGTCAACTATTCATATTAATTGTTTAACGGTGCATTGCGCATTTTAACACTTAAATTAAAAAAAATATATATATATATATTACAGCTTACGCCAATGCGTCAAATATTTTTAAGTTGAAAGATCATACGAGATATACTCGATGAGAATTTGTGTAAGTCACATGAGAATTACCTTCACAAACACCCATGTCTAAGATATCAAATTAAAATTGAAAAAATCCAATTTGACATTGACCTTACCGGGAATCGAACCCAGACCCACCTTATAGAGCAAACTCTAACCAATTAGACCACAGCGGGTGACTATATTTGTCACATCGCATAAAGTAACATCCGATTGCTTTAATTATTGTGTATAATTGTATAAGAATGATATACATAAAACTCACCTTTGCTTGGAACACCGCGAATAGTTTTGGTAAATTAGGCGTGCCCTTTGTTAACTTATTAGCAGCCCAACGCTGCCTAACAGCCTGCTGCAAAAGTGCAGTATCAGCACGGAACGGACAACACATACATGGCGCATGTAGCTTAGTAATATAAAAAAAAACAGCCGGAAGAGGAAGTTTACGATTGAATTGCCTGTCGAATATAAATTGAAATGTTGATTTATTCAATTTGAACTCGGCGCCATGGGGTTTTTTTTATGTATTTTTTGATCGAGTTAATCTTGAGTGACTTTCTTTAATTCACCCCTCTTGGGCATTACCGTTGTAATTTCAGATTTTATTTTACGTCTGATAATTATTTAGTTATTATCCATCAGAGTCTTGGCATTAGGGTTGGCCGTTACAAAGGTATTATTATATTTCATCTCGGCGTGTAATGATAGCTCTTTATTTATAGGGACAGGTTTTGAGTAGAAAGCGCAATGTTAGCGGTTTCACTTTATTTCCCACACTGTATAGTGCTCGGACTGCCCTGATCTCTCCACACTACCGCGCTATGACAGTTTCACGATTGTATCTATCACGTACTTGACGTTAGCATACTGCATAATGTATTATTATAACCAACGATAATTGACACTGGTATGTTGGTGAAAGAAAATCGATTACGATGTAAAAAAAATCAATAATTTAAAAAAATAATTCCATACAGACTATCAGTGATTTAGAGTTGGTATTCAAGTGTTTTTTTTTGTTTGAAATCTGTTGTTCGTTTATTCACATTTTCTGTAAAAAATAATTCTTGTGGAACTATAGTATTTTTTTTCTTTTTGGTGGACCGTGTTATTTCAAAACCGCGTAGAAAAGAGCTAGGTGTATTTTCACATAGGTACATAATTATTTATTTCACCTAATACAGTGTTCCGCAACGGGTGTGCCGTCAGCCAGATACAGGTGTGCCGCGGTCAAATACATAATGAAAAAATATTTTCACCAAGAACTTCGGTTTGTGCTGTCAAATATCGAGCCGAATATAAAACCTTTGTGATCATTAAAACAAGCAAAGGTATCACATTAATTAGTTATTATTTCATAATAATTAATAAGATTGCATAAAAGTAAGTATAGTTTTCGTATGTATACTGTTCAAATAAAAAACGAAAATTGATTGTAAAATTTGTGTATCAATTTAATACCTATATATTTTTGCTTTTGGTGTGCCGCGGAATTCTAGGAAGAATTGTTGTGTGTGTCGTAGGTGAGAAAAGGTTGCGGAGCACTGACCTAATACACTATAAACCAGGGATTCACAAACTTTTTCGTCAAAGGGACGGTTTTGAAATCATTTTTTTTTGTAGGGCCACCATTTCTTTTGTAAGTAGTTTATGCTGAAATACATAAAGCAAAAATATAAACAAACATTTCGTTGTTGAAACTTATATTTACAACTAAATATACATTATTATTACTCTACTAAAAAAAAAAAATTTCACCATGTAATATTGTAGTGTGAATACGCAAAACAGATGCGATATGGCTGTCTGTTAATTAATATCGATCTCAAGTTTGATTTATTTATACTCATGGTAGAAAATGTTTTTTTTTCACAAATATAGGCACTTCCAAGTAAAGAAGTCATTTGATAAGCATGTTTATCTACATATATTTGAATATACCTCAAGTGAAAGTCCTAAAATTCAATACAATTCTTATAACGATAAGATTCTTTTGCTTCCAGGTTCTCTTTCATATCTATTAATTCAAACTGTATATTTATGGGAACAGCGTCCGGGGCAAACGAAAAGGGATCTTGAAATCAATTCAATTTATTTGATGTTTCTTAAAATCTCATAAGCGTTTAAATTTTTAATATTCTGTATGAAGAAAAAAAATATACAGATTTAACATGACACACTTTGTGAAGCTCCGGTATAAACTATATAAACGACATTATATTATAATGATATTTGGAAGTTTATAGTAATGTTAATAAATTAACACACAAGAAAAAAAGATTGATTCCGTATTAAAAGAGTAATCGTTTTGATGTCAATTATTTCTTCTCGTGCACTTTTATTCATGGAGTGAATGTGTGATTGATAATCATCTAATTCAGACAAAATATTGTTTGATAATAGTGAGTTATTTACGGTGTGTTTATTAGAAATGTTTTATGGCAATCGATATGCTCGGTCACTTTCTCCGTTGCTATCTCACCGAAAACAATCAAATCGGCGGGGATAAAAAAAAATCTAGAAATCATGCCTAAGGCGGAATATGTCTCTGTGTGCTGAGATAAGGTGCCGTTGAACCGATAGCCGGCTATTAAAAAAAAATAATAACATGCGATAATATGCACCTGCCGATTCGCTTGCCATAATACCTGTGATGAAACAAGTAATTTATTTTTTTTAAGCGGCGTCTGCGGCTTTGCGAACGTGCCGTGAAAGTGCCATAAGGAAGAAAAAAATGAACCTATACGGATTGCCTAATCTGAGTTGTATAATCCACGATGAGAATTAAAAATCAATTGTTTTTTTTTTGCTTTGGTGAATGCAAACAGATAGCACACAACACAAACTATTTTTATCGGAATTTCTACTTATTTTCACATTGAGGGAAGTTGCAACGCTGACGCTTCGGTGATAGTGACATATATGTGCCCTTGAGAGGTGAAGTGAATGACCAATAAAACGGTAAAACTTTTTTCTTGGTTCACAGTCACGTCTTTATTTGGTGTTTGTGGTGGATTGGGTATTTTTATTTTACGGAGATAAACACTATTGCAATGTGTATTCACTGAGGTTCACTTTTACTACACTTTAAGACGTTTAGAATATTACAACGCATCTAATTACTTTTTTTATTATTAAGATACCACTTGGCTCACTTCAGCTCTTATGGGTCCATATTTATGTCAATATCTAGTTGGCAGACCTTGTTCATTAAGAGGTGTTCCACTGTCAACACTTTGTGGCAAGGCATTATATTAAAAAACTAAAACACCTTCAATTGAAAATTTCCTCCGTGATCGAATTCGGTCCTTATCACATTAAATAAATGTGGAATTAGTACAAAATAGTGTTTTATTTTTTGAACAGTTGTATCTATATTATTAATGTATAAAACCTATATTTAAAAAAAAACGATATTTGCAATAACGATAGATTATTGAATATGTTAACATACTATTTTATATTTTTTATTATTAAATTATAACACTAGTTTTTAGAAATATATCAGGTTCAATGAATATTCGCTCAATGCGCACGATGCGCAGATACAGATAAATCAAGATAAATATAATATTGTAATTATGTCAAGGATTGGCAGCGAATCATTTTAAATTTAACAAGATATCATATCGGGCTTTTAAAGCAAACTTTTGGCCGAAGCCATTTGATCGCGGAGAATTTATTTCAACGTTTGAAAGAAAAACAAAGCATTTCCACGTCCTCGTCTTAAGGTAAATATAGCTACGCACGTACCGTTTCGGTCGGATAATAATAACTTTCGCACTTTGTGTTTGATGTGTTGGAGTGTCTGCGTCAAAGATTTATTATAGGCGTCGTTGAACTTTGGCTCGAAGTTCAGGGTGATGCTAGTGGATCTCAATTCGCAGGCCGCGGATGCTTTCTACAACGTGCCGACTTACTCTCTTAGTAACGCCAGTTTGGCTTGGGTGTCACGCGAATCATAAGTGAATCAGTAGCGTGTTCGTTCAGATCGGGAAAGGTATTTTTATTCAACCGTTCTCGCTCATAATATGAAGCGTATCGACTGTGGAAAGGAAAAAGGACGTAACCCACAGTTTTTTCAAAACAGGTTTTTTTCGATAATCACAATGTATAGAATTTGATACACATTCTATCAAAAAAATGTGTTTTGATGATTTTGGGCCATATGCAAATTATTAATTATACACCACCTTGAAGTGCACGGAGACATCTAAACTGGTGTTTAATTGACATAATCTAATAGTAATTAAAGAAATTGTCTGGGAAAAACCTTTATTTCAGTATTTTTCTTGGTTTTATTTTTGTACCTACTTGAACTGTAAAACTATCGATGTTGGCATTGGTAAGGCTTTATGACAGACAGTCAAATAGATTTTTTCAGGGCGGGATTAGGCTATAGTGAGCCGAGCGTAGCTCATGTATGTTTAATGAGAAATTTTGTTACTTCGTCCAAAAATAGTATATATGTTTTCTTCTCGTTAGCACTAATTTGATTTTTCTATGCCGTATTGCGAACTCAATTTCGAATCATCTTTTCAAATGAAACACTGCGTCATACTGATAAGATTATACGACCAAAACACGTTAAAAATCATTATTTGTTTTCAACAAGTCAAGGACGTAGTGATAAAAAAAATTGTTAGAATCGTTATCACAACAATATTTTGTTATTTACATCGTTTTTAAAGTAAATATATCCAACCTACATAATCTCAAATGACTTTACATATATGTATGTATTGGAATTTATTGTCAGCTTGCTAATTGTTTTTTTAATTGAAGTATTAGCCAGACAAACGTAAATATGCGGTATGCAAAATTCGAGCGAACACAAAACAAGTACGAACATATAAAAATTCTGTTTAGTCTATGAACTAGGTGTATATAATACTATTAGAGAGAACGGATAACATATTTTTTTTCTGTGTTTGTCTAGCAATTTTGCGTCCCCGATTCAAATTGAAAAATAAATAGGAGTGGATTTGCTGGTAACTTTGTGGAAGTTTTGTGTATTTCGATTCCGAAAATTATTATTTCTCGTTCCGTCCAAAAATAAGCTGTTTTTTTAAATGATATAATATGTTAATAAAAAAAAACGAAAATACTAAAGTTTAATTATTTTGTAAGCACATATCTAATTATATTTAAAATAAACATTTTTATGTTCGAAGAATGTTGTTTTTTGGCAGTAATCTAAATATTTCTAATGGCACTAAAATTATCGTTTATTGATTTTAGATGAAGGCATATCTAAAAATGATTATTATTTTGATAATCATCAGCATTCGTTGGTTAATGTATTACAATAACGTTAATGATGTTTGGATAATTAACCGTTCGCAATGGTGTTTTACAATCACGAGGGTAATTATAACTTAGCCGAGAATCTTTAATTGCTCTGTTATCAGTTGCAATTAACGATTCTTGACTTGTTCACAATATAGTGTAATTTATAATAGACTAAACGATTTTGACACTTATTTCAGTAGAAAAGTAAGACGAAATATTAACGATGCAAATAGTTATTGTTTATTTACCATTTCCCACCCACGAATTATCTGAAGGCTGCAGTGATATAAATTAATATTACAGGAAAAAATACATCAAGAATTTTAAAAGAGTATAATATGCTTAAACTTTCAGACTTGGTTTATACACGCTACAAAAACCATATTATCAAAGTGAGCAATAATTTTGCATGCAAGGTATTATAATTCAATATTATGCTATATTATTATGGAGTTTACGGAAAACAAAACAATCAGTAAGGGGTATATTGACCATTTTTTTGGAAACCATTCCTTAAGAGCAGTGTTTCTCAACCTTTTTGGGCCCGTGGCCCCCTTTCGAGTGTCTTATTTTTGCGTGGCGCCTATACCTGTATTGAAGTATGGGTGTTATAAAGAATTTTGGGACCAACAACGAAAAGACTCGAGACTTATTTGTTGTTGGTAGATTTGTGTTTGTAGTTGTTCCCATAATTTCGAATTTCAAAAAACCCGCCGTCATACCTTTTTTTTAGCTCTTCCTAGACATTTCAATTCCTAAAACGCAAGAATTTACAGATTTCGGAAAATTTGCTCGTGGCCCCCAAAACCGTACTGTGGCTCCTCTAAAAAAATCTCTGTGGTCCCCCGTTGAGAAACCCTGCTTTAGAGTCTCATAAACTGACTCACGGTGAGTGAGAGCAGTGAGACAAAAGAGAGCACAAGTAGAGAAGTAGGTGACATGTCATAAAATTATAGCACTGCGCTCGAAATCTACTTTTATATTATCTGTGTAATCACTATTTATTATTTTATTTTTCATATTATCTCTGCACTGAGACACTAAGCCAAATCATTCATTACCGTGGCATGTAAAACCGCCTACCTCCAACCGTTATCTTAGTGGGCGGTAATTTTGCAACGCCCAACACGAGACGCATTTCGCTATCCTCATATAATACTGGCACAGTGTAAATATTAATTGAAATGTAACGCCACATAATGTGTGCTAAGTCGTACACGAGCAAAAAACATTTTTTAATTAATTGAAGAGTTAGATTACGTTACGTTCCAAGTCTAAACGAACAAAATCCATTATGTTCGAGCGTATGTTTTATTTGTGGTCTAGTTGGTAAAGAGTCTTGCCCTAGCGATAGAGCTGGTCTGGGTTAAAATCCCAGCTATGTCAATAATATAAACTTAAGATTTGAAATTTTGGACATGAGTGATTTATAACATTTTCATCGAGTTTATATCGGATATATTTTTTAAATATAAAAACAAATGGTATCCAAACCCTACATTTTTTCTGTATTTGATATCAGTACTAAATAAACATTTGTGATTGCAATCTAGACGTGATGGCTTAGTATACTTCATTCGCGAACCTCATCATTCGATCATTTTGTCACTTACCTACTCTCCCGTTCTAACTCTGCCTTATTAGTAGAAGGCATAGCGAGAAAACAAATAACTCGTGCAGAATCCAATGACAATTGAAACGCAAGACATTTTTTTTCACTCCTACACTGCTTTGTTAGACTGGAAATTGATGAATTGCGGAAAATCCAATTATAATATAACTGCGAATACTTTTCTGTTATTAGGCAATGATACGATTCTAATTGAAGACGACTATCGATTCGCGTCTAATTTTCCAACTAGAGCAGGAACGTCAAACAGCAATAAAATAATGACAGCTTTGGTAAATTATATTTCATTTGCAAAATTCTCGTATTTTTACGATTGCTATTTTATAAGTAGGTGTTTAATAAAATTATTTACACTTAATTTGACCCTTATAGTTAACGCTCTTATTTATATTCTGCTATCATGTCTACGTACAATCAAAATAATCATAGTCACATAATTCAGATACAGGACAGTTTTGGTAAAGTAGTGCGAATATAATATGAAAATAAATGTAGACATGTCATATTATTATAAAATATTATAAGTCAACCAGACGGGGCAAGTCCCCACTGATACAAAGCTACCCACCGGGTTTGCTTAAAGACTTCGTCACCGGCGTGGGGTGAACATTTATTCTAAATCACGAAGGCGACGAATGCATAACCGATGCAAGTCCAGATACTTAATGTACGCAATAAGAGCTGAAGTTCATTGTGCACAGCTACCAGTGGCGTATCTAGAAATTCGGGGACCTCATGCAAGCCCCCCCCCCCCACGCAATTTAGTATATTAAGTACGTATAAATGTGGGCCCTCATGCATTGCATGACTTTGTTATGATGTGGCTACGCCGCTGACGGCTACTTCACATATATATATCATATAACATACCGTAGTTAGATCACTTCTCTGATGACTGACATTACATTACATCTTATTAATTAACCACTTGAATACCAAGCGGACACCGGTGTCCGGAACATATGCAAGCGAACACGGATGCCCAAGACATTTAAAAAATCAAATACTTTATATTCTAATAGAATATAACCAATATTTTGATGAATATGTGTAGTGCTATCTATACTGAGTCAATATAGGTTTTTAAAATATCAAATTCGAGTGTATATTAGGCAAAATTATTTTTCTCAAAAACACGCAGTATCTCCGGGACATAATAATGATATATTTGCGCGGTTAAATGAGCACTAGCTATGCATGTGTAATTGTAGATACACTCAAAAATGCCTGTCTTTCTATATTTTCATGTGCTATATAAAATCTTGCGGCACTTTTCCTTTCAGTTCTGAGCACGTGCCAGTGTATTTAGGCATTGTATCTTTTACGAACATTCACCCGTTCACGACTGCCGAAATCCGATCTGGTTACGTATTCGAACCGCGTATTCTCGTTGCCCAAAATGTTCCTGATATGGTAACGCTCGTTTTAAAAATTTATCGCCAAACCGAAATCGAGGCCCTGCGACCGTAAAGTACCCGCTCGAGATGTATTATAAATTTATCGATGTCAGAAAAGACGAATCGTTGCGCGATCTTCGAACAGATGAAATCGACCGATCCCCGCTTACCCATTTGCCAATTTACATTTGCTCTATACCACGCATAGGCAACCTTTCCTAGGTATGGGACCAAATTATAATTCTGTCTCCGAGTCAAGGACCGGACCAAATTACTAAACATAAAGTAATAAATTAAATAAAACAAGTTGCTACTTCTTGACGATGAACGACATAATATTAATATTTTATAATGATTACAAAATTTAGTGTGAAGATTGGCCTTGAACTTGAATTACGAGACTAGCAATATTGGCTCCCTGGAACTATTAATTTCTTTCTCTATCACTTCGCTGAGATGAATCAGGGGCGGACAAAATAGCTCGGCGGGCCGGTGGTTGCCCATATATGCTCTATACGCACGCGTACGTTTTATAAATTGCTGACTTGCATATTACATATCGACTGTGGAAAGGAAAAAGGACGTAACCCACAGTTTTTTCAAAACAGCTTTTATTCGATAATCACAATTTATCAAACTTGATACACGTTCTATCAAAAGGATGCAAGCTGCAAATGCCGAATTCGTATCTAAATTTAGCTTTTAAGTTTGAAAAAGATGACCTTGTAAAAAATTAAATCCATGAAAAAAGACTGAAATAAAGATTTTTCCTGGACAATTTATTTAATTAATATTAGATTATGTCAATTAAACACTAATTTAGAAGTATCCGCGCACTTCAAGGTTGTGTATAATTCATAATTTGCATATGGCCCAAAATCATCAAAACACGTTATTGCGCCTCCTGTAAAATTTGCTATGTGTGGGTTACGTCTTTTTTCCTTTCCACAGTCGATATATACATTATGGACGAATGTCTATTTTTTTACTTACTTTTTAATTGCTGTGTTGAGGGCTTTTACGATAAGTTTTCATCCATTTTTTTCGATAGCATAAAAAAATATGTCGCTGATCGAATCAGTTTTGTCACAAAACATATCCATTTTATTACAAACTCCTCAATATTATCGATCATAAGTAGACTACTACGTTTTTAATAGAGAAATAAAGACGAAATTAAAAATAACAAATTCTCAGCGTTTGCTTCTCTTCATAACAAAAAGCTGAAATTTTCTTGATTTTGATTTTAATATAAAAGGGTTGAATGCACTGACCCGTGAATCATAATTATTTGCAAATTCTTAACATTTCTATGAATATTGTATAAAAAAACATCAGGGCTGTGGAGTCGTGTAAAAAAAGATGACTCCGACTCCAGTTTAAAAATAATTAACGACTCCCGACTCCGAGAAATTTTTTCAACAATTTCATTTTACCTTATATATGTACATGTATACCATCAGATCATCTTTAGTCAGCCAAGCATGACATGTCAACACTTTGGAATACTTTGTTTGAATACACATCATTAAATATATTTTTCAAAAAAAAATCGAGCCGTTCATTTTTCACGACTCCGACTCCGACTCCACAGCCCTGAAAAAATCTTGCGATTATTAAAAAGAACACTAAGTACGTTATTTTTAAATTTATATTTTAAAAGTTTTATTTTTTTTTATTTTGCGGAGTTTTATTA
This sequence comes from Himalopsyche anomala, assembly GCA_031772345.1. NCBI lineage: Eukaryota > Metazoa > Arthropoda > Insecta > Trichoptera > Rhyacophilidae > Himalopsyche > Himalopsyche anomala. Next base: position 12,057,312 of record CM062824.1, on the reverse strand, counting down.
ATGGGCTGAGAAATAGTCTGTAAGATTTAACGTTTAAATATTTTTTCTAATATTGAATTTGTAAGCGTACTAAATATAATGAACTGCGTATGTTTAGCTGTATTTTATACAAATATTACCATAGGTATGTTTACTTAATTGAATAAATTATCATAACTGATTTTTTTTTAATGTAGAATCTTTACGTATATTTCCAGCATATTTCACGTGACTATTCCGCGATACGTAACCCTCGCGTAAAACCGGGACTAGGTTTACTAATGTAAACACTAAACATACTTACCTACCTTACCTTACTGCATTTTATTGATCAACAATACTAAACATCTGCTGTCTCTGCCATTCGTACCCCGTTTAGTAAATTTCTCTGCACGTTGCACGCTTTTGACGTTTAGTTGACGTAAAACTTTCGTGGCGAGCGGTCGGCGTTTCAGTAGTATCATGGTTCGCTAAGATATCACTATCATTATTACTATCACGTCTATCATATGTTTATTATGACTTACGTGGTACAACGTTATTCGAGCGAAATTTTACACGTGTTCTATACATATTCGGAGAGAATGTGATGACGCGCATTCAAAAGGCGGTCAATGTTAATCGATTTGACACATTATGAATTGGCGCGAAATATTTCGTTGCGGCATATTCATATTCGAATTTTGATTTTCGAAGCTGCGCGAAGTTGCTCTTATTTGTATTTATTTTTAAAATAATTTATAGCTGTTATATATGTAATATCAAAATATGTTTACGGTAAAACAATTATTGATTTTATTTTTATAGTTCTTTCTGTAATAATGATAAGAAATGGTGTATTTTGCAAGTATTTAATTTAATGAAATGGTGATTCTGTACAAAGTGCCTTATTTATATGCAAACAAAAGCGACATGCATAAAGTGAAACTAACGTCGCGGACTTTCATCAATAGGTGAACAGCAATACCTTGACCCCCCCGTGAATGTTTAACTTTGTGACTTTTGATGACTGTATTTGCTCCAATTTTACATTTATGGGGAGTGAATTATGTAAGAGTCAGTGGTAGTGAGAGTGAAGTGTACATTCAATCAAAATGTTGGGGAGGCTGTTCAGGGTGCTCGTGTGCTTTTTGATCGCGATGCAACCCGCTTCCAGGAGTCTATCGACTGATTTATATTATAGGTAATGTTGCAGACATGTAATTTTGCAATACTTTTAATAAATTCCATATCTTTGTTTATGTGTGAATATTTAGATGCTATGATTATTTTTAATAAAAAAAAATGATAATCAAATTATTCCACTGGCTATGTAACATGGTGTATCTAACAAAGTTGTAGTAACAAACATTGAAATCGGAAGAGAAAAAGCAGACTTCACAAATATTGTAAATATTAAATTGTACATCCTGTAATCATTAACATCAAGGCTGTGTACTAATATAAAACCACGAAATGCATACCAAAATATGTAGAGCATTTTTAATGTTCAATTTAACACATTGTTATCATCTTCAAAGTATTGGCGGTGCAGGGTTGTCAAATTTGAATAACATATTTTAAGTATTTTTCACATTTAAAGTCATTCTTTTGTAACTCTAACCGGGGTTGAATGAGGCATAGTGGTTGTTCTGTATTGTTTTTGATTCTATAATATGCTACTATTCGTTTACTTATTTAGTTTACAATTATTTTTATATAAAAAATACTTGGCTCTGTATGAATAATTTGTAATACTATAATAAAACCTTATGAGTTTTTAAATCTGGGATATCTTTCTTTATTTTATCTCTTTATACACGGGATATGCTGGGATACCACAACCCTGTAAAATAAGATGGGGTGAACATCTATTATATACACTGTCTCCCTTTTTGCACGGTTTTCTTTCGCATATACATACTAATCAGTACTATGCATAGAGAGGTTTATTCCTGTATACCCGAAAATTTTGAAAGAAATATTACACAGGATTCTGATATCGCAACTGATTCTGATGCGTCAACGGGTTCGTCTCTTGTCTGATAGCAAATAATCGTTTCTACGATTTTTTAGACTTTATTTTTTCATATCCTGTATTGATTTTTAAACATGGAAACTAATCCACCGTTATTTATTTTTATTTTGGTATTTTTTTACGCATTACTTTACACGGTATTCCGTGAAACGTTATCCACCGTGTAAAAAGATAATTCAGTGTACATTTAAGATAGGAACCTGTCAGTTGCAAAAAAGAACTGAGCGTGTTACGTAAGTGATCGAAATTTCTTAATTTTACTAAATGATGCAATAATCAATATTTTTCCATAAACTCAAATCACGCGATTTTTATTTTCATCAGTTGATAAATGATTTGTTTTTTTTATCGCATTGGTATTTTAATCAGTGCGTTTTAGTGTACACATTCGAACTTGTGATATTGATTAGATTTATATCACAATCACTCACAATTGAAACAATACGAATTATAACCATCTATTCTTTCATAGAGGCATTTTTTTGTTTGTTTTGGTACCATGCTTTTTATTTATGCTTAAAGTTGAAAAAATATAATATATATTATCTTCTGAAAAATACCGGAAATAATACTTCCGCCTTACCGAGCGGGCCAGCCCTGCTGCAACCCTAATTACAAGTGTATGTAATTTAGTGCTTACAATTAATTATTATATTTCTATAAATTAACAGTCTTATAAAGTCATCCAAGTAAACTGTCAACTGAGTGACTTACCCTAATTTTTTAAATTTCGTAATTGTAATAACGAGTGGGTTAGCAAGAGGTTCTTCCACCCCGGGCGGTACCTAATTTTGCTACCCTCCCCACTAATTGAAATAAACTCGAAAAATATTTTTAAAATTAAAATAGTAATGGATTGAGGGTACTTTTAACCATGAAATATTACGAACTAAAAGAATGAGCTGCATGTATGTAATATTATTTTTTTCCATTGAAAATATTATTATTATTACTATTAAAATATAATTTATTGATATTGAAGACTCAATCCGCAGTTATTTTTTTAATATGTCAATATATTTGCCAATGGTCTGTTTTATTACGATTGAGTTATTTCTATAAAAAAAATATTGTATTTATTATTAGTAGGAATTTATATAAACAATAAAAGAATATTTTTCCTACTTAACTGGATATTTTTTTTGTGAGTCCCAAAGCTTGTACAAGTAAGACGCATGAAAGCATGGCGAAGACAATAAAGCTGGCATATTGATTAGGTGTACATAGCGACATTTATTTGTTTACACCGTCCGAAATTTGCTATTTTCTATTCGAAAGTGCTGCCCCTCAATAATTAATTGCCTTTAGGGACAGTCCTCCCCCTCCCTTACTACGCCACTGGTGATAACATCAACAAAGAAACTGTTATCACAAAAGTTGTGAAGGATTTGTATTTAAATTTTAATCTAAACATGTGTAAAGAAAACCGGAATGATTCACAGGTGACGCCTTGGTTTTTGTTATTAGGTCAACCCTGAATGATTATTATCAACACGAGTCGCGGTGTATTGATAATCTTAAAGTTTAAAAAAATTTTGCCATTTTAAAGGCAAAAAAAAAAATCTATATTACATGTCATATTTTTAAATATTAAATGTATTGTAACCTTTCTGAAAGGTTATCATTTTATATACATACACACTTATTTATAATATGTAAATTTATCAGAAACCATAATAAAATTACTATGTATACTTTCATAGGATCAGAAGTGTATTCAGAAATTTAAATATATAGCGAAATTATTAAATTGTATTTCTTACACTTTGTATTCATTTTTAATATTTGCGTATTTTAATTGTAGATAGAGTTACATACTTTCTTATAACTTTTAAGATAAAACAGTAAATAAATTTAATATTAATAAATAATAATAAAACATATAATGTATAACAATGTAATACTTTATATGTTATCAAATACGTATGCTATCACTTCTCACTATATACATGAATTTGGCATTATTTGCATGTTATGAACCCTAATTTTAAAAGATTGCGAAATTGACGGTTCGTAAAAAGATAACTAAGGCCTAAATATATACCTTTTTAACATTGTATCTACCACTACCTGCTACTTAATGGGGGTATCCTGCAACACAGGAGCATTATACACTTTCAAATGATTGCTTGTTTGAATTCAACAAACGATGCACATAAAATTAATATTTTTTTTTCTTTATTGTGTTTCAGACTCGCTGAGACAGGGCAGCCAGTCCTCGTGACGTTAGTCGATACTGCCGCAGCAGAGTTAGCCAATTCTGCACGAATATCTGACATATTCGATACTGAACGAACCCACGACAACATTACTGATATTGATGTTGACTTCAATAACACACCGGTTATATCAGAAGCAGAACGCAATTCTGCTCCAGCTCTTAGTGATGCCTTCATCGACGAATCTCAGAAGGATTTTGAAAACAATCAATCATCATTCAAAGAAATCACCGAGCGATTGAAAGAAGATCTTCTAGAATCGACTACACCCGGAAGTGTGCTGAGTGATCATATTAATGAAAATGTGCGAGGAGATAATAACACAGCTCCGGAAGCAGAAGTTGTCAAAAAACCAGATGCCATCCTTCAAGCGAGCGAACCACAGGAAGAGATTCCTTCGTTCTCAGAGTGGGCTCAAAAACAGCTGGAAGAAGCGGAGAAAAACAAAGAAAATGTTTTGAATCACTCATCGCAAACAATACAAGGAGCAGTTACATCCACGACGAATCTCAAAGTGAGGTCAAAGAATTATGCTTCACCGGATTGCGGGGCGAAGATCATTGCTGCAAATCCTGAAGCGGGATCAGCTGAATTCATTCTTTCTCCGGGGAAAGATGAATACATGCTTAACACTTGTAACAGTCGTATTTGGTTTATAGTGGAGCTGTGTGAAGCAATCCAAGCCAAAAAGGTTGATCTGGCAAATTTTGAACTATTTTCTTCGACACCAAAAAACTTTTCTGTGTTCGTTAGTGACAGATTTCCCACCAGAGATTGGGCAGCCGTAGGACAGTTTATTGCAAAGGATGAAAGAGACGTTCAGACTTTCAATCTTCATCCCCATTTATTTGGGAAATTTGTCAAAGTGGAAATGCATTCCTATTATGGTTCAGAACACTACTGTCCAATTTCTTTATTTCGAGTCTATGGAACTTCAGAATTTGAAGTCTTTGAGACAGAAAACTCACCACATTCTCAATCTAATCAGGGCGCTGATGACGATGATGACGACGACGAAGAAGTTTTAGGTATAGCTGATGAAAAGAAAGGTGACGTGTCACGAAATCTCTTCGGTTCTGCCAGAGATGCTGTCATGTCTATTATGAAGAAAGCCGCTCAAGTTCTTGTTAAAAGTGGTGACTCTAAAAACTCCACAGTACATCAAGAAGTCGTTACTCCTGATTCTAGGAAATGTCGCACCCCAAGTCACATTATTGTATGCGATAACTGCAGTAATTCTATGTTCACTGATGTGTATGACTTGATGAGTTGTCACGGGGACCATTTAAAAGATGTAATGCAAACCCCTACTATCCATAATTCGCTTTGTAATACAGATATTTGTCAACAGTATGGCTTAGATTTTAAAAGTAAACGAACGCTTGTATCTAAATCAAAAATGGCAAGCTACATCTCTGCTTTATTTATGCCGAGCTATGTGGCGGCTTTATGTAATATGCTTGCCATTATTGAGAAGAAAGTTGTGCTTAATACAAGTTATGAAACAGATCTTAATATTACTTCTAATCTTACAATTGACAAGAAAACTGAGAAGGGAACGATAGCAGAATTGCTTCAAGATCCTTTTGCAACTTGCAATGGCGACGGTGTAACGGGGTCTCCATGTAAAGAATCCATCAAAGAAGAGCCGCATCCTGAGATTGTGCCATTAATTGAAAGTTCTGCACCGTTAGACGTTATAAGTGGAACCATAGCCGACATAAAGCCTACGAAAACACTCCAAAAGGATTCAGATTCATTAGAGCCAAGCGTCATTACTATTCAAACATCTTCTGAATCGCATCTAGTCCATAATGTAAATAGTCAATCGAGCGGTTTCGGCATTGAAGCTAGTATCAAAAGCAATGCTGATCAAGTTTCAACTGAAACACTGAGCACCAAAGAACCTGAGAAAATTCACATCAATGAATCTTTGAAAGAAATTGTTCCCGAGACAATGACACTAGAACCGGACAAGGAGAAACCTGAGTTCTCTTCGATCACCGTAAACCAGGACAATGTGAATGATATCGAAGGGCTCACAGCTCCTTATGACAGCTCTACAGAAGATGTAAATGTAAAGCTGTCCACGCAAGATCAACTTTCTTTGGATAAGCTTCTTTCGGAATTAGAACAAGGCAGTAATGACCCAGCGACTCCAGCCCCGCCTCATAGCACTGTACCGACTCTTCATCAAGGACAGGGACAGAAAGAGTCGGTCTTCCTTCGGTTATCTAACAGGATAAAGGTAGTTATGATTAAGCTTATTCCCAATGTAAATCAAAAAGTACCATTAGCAGTCTTTACACCGAGGCTCAGTCATGCGTGATTAGGTGATGTGTGTTCCTTATGCACAGTGTGTATAAGGAACTTGCGTCACCCAATCGCTTAAGACTGTGCCTCGGTGTACAGCCTGCTATTGACTGATTTCTGAGCACTTAGTTTCAACTGTCAATTTTTGGTGAAAAAAGATCATACTATTAATGATTTGATAATGCTTGACGAGCGGTACCAGTTGTGTTTGATGAAAATTTGATTTAAGGTTTGTATTTTTGTTACAGGCATTGGAGAGAAATATGTCACTTTCTGGCCAATACTTGGAAGAATTAAGTCGGAGGTACAAGAAACAAGTGGAAGAAATGCAGAAAACTTTTGAGAAGACCCTTCATACCATGAATGAAGAGAGCAAGAAAAGTACAGAGAGAGACCAAAAAAATACAGAAGAAATGTTACTTCTTCAGCAACAGCTCGCCCAGATCTCTTCTGCTGTCAGTGTACTCCTGACTGAGAGAGATAGTTTGTTCGGAAACACATCGCTTCTTAAAATGATGTTATTCCAAATCTTTATTACGGTTCTTGTTACTTACATATTTAGAAGAAATCGGAAGGCTGCAGTTTCAGAATCAAATTCCAGAAGCCTGAAAAAAGAGCAACCGCAAAAGGCTAAAATGCGTCGAAGATCTGATGAAGGTGCCGTTGGGCATTCTGGTCCTGAAGTTTACAGTAAAAAACGAAGACCTTCAGAAGAGGCTCTTCATATAGCTAGAACTGCCAGCGATATTTCTGCCGGCTTGAAAGTAGATAAAAAAAAAAGAAAGCGAAAATCTTCAATTCTTCAAAGAAGTTATTCGGCAGCGACGCCTACAGAGACCGAGTTGTCTATTATTCATTCACAGCTCGGAAATGAAAAATGGGAGAGACCCGATAATGTGGCCGGAATTGACTTCCCGGTCGCTCTTGACGAAGCCGAATTTATAGTTCCTGAAGTAGAACCGATTGACTTTAATAAAATTGGAGAAGCGCCGATACCCAGAGTCAACGGCCTCACTCCGAAAAAGGAGTTTCCCAAAACTAACGGATCAATATTTGCCAACAAATCCAATGAAAGGAAAAGTGGTAAAGTAAGAAGATTAAGTTCACCCGCTTTCTTTAAATCTGCTCTCGGTAGGCAGAGCGTCAGAAGTATTAGCAATGACGGCAGTGTGCCGACTGTGACAGAAGATACGATATCTCCTCACGATGCGGTTGTTGTTAGAGAAATAAAATCTGAAGAGAGACAAGTGAGGGTCGGTTCAGAGTCACCCCAGTTGAGTATCTGGTCAAGCATCGGCGATGTATCGCAAACCAGCAGTTCTGCACCGGTTGACCAGCAAAGTGTAAAGAACAAACGGTCCAAAGGCAAAGCTTTTAAGAACCTGTTCAAAAAAGTGTTTTGAAAACAATTCTGTAAGTGCTGTGATTGTTTAGGACTACAGACAAGTTAATAATTTTGATTTTATCAAAATCGGTGAAATCAGATTCTCTTCTGCTGTTTATTAGTGTAGTCAAAATAGACATCATCAATCAGGAATCGAAAGACGTGAAAGAAAAGAAAAAAGACTAAAGGATGTTTTGTGTTGTGTTAAATTTTGTACTCATTTACATAACATAATATTTATTAGTTTATGTACTAGGTAAGTTGTGTGTTCCTTTTTTGTATAAACTTCCGAACTATCGTTATACGTTCGAAAAGACATTTGAATTATTATTGCGTTGTGTTTGTTTCTATATCGGATACATTAATGTATCGCCATTGGTTAACCATAGTCAATATTTTATTTGATAAGTAGGTATTCATAACTGTGCAAGAGCTTTCGTAACACTGTAATTTATTATATTATTTTTTCATCAGGCTTAATCAGTGTGGAATAACTTTGTAGACAAATTTTAATTACTTGTATATACTGCAATTCTTAATCAATTTAACTCGGTACATAATTGATCATGTAAAAAACGTAAATGTATTGGCTTATTTTATATTATTTTAGTGTTAAAATATCAGATCTGAAAATCATCCACTGTCATTGTTATATGTGTGTTGTATATATTTTTGGTATGCATTTGACCAATTCAAAAGTTCTTTTTCAATTAATTTTTAATCAGAATATGTACAGTATAATAATAAAAAAACAGTCTAACATAAATTGCTATCTGAAATGTAAGTTTTTGTGATTTATTGATTGTTTTACTGAATTATATTATTGAAAACCAAAGCAACAAATATAATTTCATTAAACGAAGTGTTTACGGTTGAAATCACAGTATATGATTGATTTCTCAGAATATTTTTTAAACTATCTTTTTTACTTTTGACAGCCATATAAATCTGTATGAAAATTAATTGAAACATCAATAAATTTTTCAATCGTCATTCTATCCATTTCTCAAGCCCGAGTAAATGAATAAATGCTTTTAATCTAACGTAGCTTGAAAAATAAATTGAATGCCTGAAGTATTCTTTAAGATATATTTAGAGTTAGTCTCCGAAGACTGATGACACAATGTTGCTTTGAAAACTTATAGTCGGTTACTGCTACCCTGTAATGAAAGAAAGACAAATCTACTTAAGGCAGAATCTGATGAATGCATGTTAGATATTTTAGTCGGCCTTTGAAATAAATTTATAATATTGAAGCCAAAGAATTCTAGTTACTTTTCGGGTATGCGCATTGCACTCTGTTGTTTTAGATAACTGTGTGTATTTGTTTATCCGCCGTCTTGTCAAGTTATTTTTGTTATGTATAGATTAGTTTTGCTTCTCCAAAACGCACTTTGCCGTGTATTGCTTTCCTTCTTAGTGAACTTTGATATCTTTAGGTTATCAACTCATGATGTTTGCGACAGTAAATTAATCATTGTTATTATATGCATGTACACAATACGTAGTTTCATCGATTTAATGTATTCAATTGAAAGATATTTAAAACTAGATTACGTTTATAGTTTCTACTATTCAATTTTCGTTGATGGAACAAGTGAAACTTCTACGTAATTCATAAAAAAACTAACTACACAAAACTGATTTTACTAAATTTTATCTCTCAATATTACCAAATTATCCCAAACAGTGTTTTACAGTTTTGTTATTTTTTGTCATCATTACCTTTCTTATTTTATGAACATATGTACTTATTTCTGAAGATATTTTTTTTATCTGTTGTTTATATAGATATTCTTCATATAAAAAATGTATGTATAAACAAAAATATGTTTTATTGATTGCCTGTTCACCAAAAATTAACTGTTTACACCTTAAAAATGGTAAATAACAAAGCTATCGTGGTTTAAATAAAAAAAAAAATGTGAAAATTCAAATTATTGTAAACACACTTAAAATTTAATTTAGTCTAAATACATTAATTAATTCATACATTTTTTTGTTGTTATTCATACATTAAAGGCATTCAAGAATTCATGTAGGAAATCATAAAGACGTATTATTTCATGTTTTCAATACATTACTATATTACTATATACAAGCTATACGCGAATTTATAGTCATAACTTTCAACTATGTATAAACCTCCATTTTCATTGTATACTTTGTAATTTTCTGTTATCATTTATTTTTCAAAACTATCGTTGAGTTTTGGTCAAATTCATTTTATGCACTCTATAGTAATTGTGACCGATCGAATTAATTTCTCGATCTGGCCTGTGTGAATGGATGATGTTAACATGTTAGCCAAACTATTGTTATATAGTTAGTGTTATTTAATTTAAGTGTTCCTATCGGTGTAAGACCCCATGTGATGCTACTTGTAAGCCTTGAACCCCATTATTTGATTATTACTTTCCTCACATATATTTCATAATTAATTAAAAATTGTCGTAAAATAAACATCTCGCCAACGAAAATAAACTATATTCCCAGTTATAACTTATATAAGTAAGAAAAACAATATAGTGTAAGCCTGCTTTTAGAGATTCATTTTCAATTGAAGATTTACAACTTTTTTAGCAAAATATACATTACTATCAAATTGAGCATTCAAAATAATTTATTTAGTCCAGTGTTTCTTTGAAATTAAAGTCGGCCATGTTTATAAATCCTTGTGAGACAGTCGCATTCATTTCTCTGTATCCTAATTATTTTGCGTAAAAATCAGTCAAATATGAATCGACCCCCTTTTCATGAAATCTATTGCATGTAATTTTAATACACAATAGCGTAATTTAAAAATTCTGTTTTTACTTATGTCCTGATGGCTTCAATAAGCTTAGAAAACGTGATTGAGACTTTTCCCACTCCATAAAACATTGCTTATTTATCGAATACTGCTTATATACATCAAAAACTTTTGAGTGACTGAATTTTATTGTGCATTTACTTATATACAATTTTTATTTGTGTTTTAAAATGATCTATGTTGCTATTGTACAGAGAATACAAGTATATCACATGACATTTAAGATTATTCTAACTATCATAAACCCATTATTTCTTCAATTAATAATAATTATACGTAAAACAATAATCAGCACATATTTTCTTTATTCAGGTTGAACGCATGTTAGTAAATATATTCTAGAATAGAAAGTTTTACACTAGGGGGCAGTCATTGCCATTAAGTGACTTGTGTTTCTTATGCCTACTGTGCATAAGGAACACACCACCTAACCGTGCATAACTGCGTTCCGGTGTAAAGCTTTCTAATACCAGAAATGTAATTCAGCAGTTAATACTGCAAGATATCTCTGAAAAGGCATTAGTTGATTTTATATGACTTGGTTGGAGTCGATTACCATAAATTGTTTTAAAAACAGCATGTTTCATAAACATTAAAAACACATTGATGCATCCAACAATATAATTGTTAATACCATAAAAGTGGTACTGTGTTTCCTTGCTGTATTGTGTCAATATGTCGTCTCGGTAAATTGAATTTCTGAAAAAAATGTTTGTCACTCAATCAATATTAATATAACGATGGTTTAGTTCCATAGTGCTACTAGAACATGGTAGTTTTGAGATATGGCTGACCAAAGTTTTGACACATCTAAACTGAGTTGTAACAAAGTGATAATTATTATTTGTCTCATCTTTTTAATTACTTAAGTCATTTATCTGAATTTAATTCAATTTTATTGCAATATTGACTAAACCATAGAATGATACTTCGAGTTTTATTTATATGTAAAAATGAGAGAAGATTGTATATATTTCCATTTGCAAACATCTGCTTACCGAGAGAAAATTAGTATTTTTTTCTAATTCTACTTTTGTGGAGCTATAGAAGAGAGGTATTCGAATATAATGGGTAATATAAAAATAACTCAAAACAGCAAACTTTTGACATATCCGTTCTATGAAACTAGGCCATCAATAAAAAGGTGTCTAATTACAACTTAACATTAATACTTAATAGTTTGCCAAACAATTTTTTTCACTGTTTACTGTTTATTTGTACCTGTGTGTAATTTAATTCTACATTGTAAAACAATTATGATAATTTTTTTTGAAGTGTAGAGATAATGAAAACAGTAAAGGTGATAATTGTATCTTATCTGTTGTATTAAGTCAAATAATAATTGTTATTTATTTCACTTAAATTCCAGACATTTTTTTAGTTTACTCTTTTAGCTGAATATATAAATTTGTGTGCTGAAACAAACTTGTGAATATTGCAAATTTATTCTGTAGTAATTAATTTTAATGTAGGAATAAAAACTCTGTTGTATATCAGTGGCTGTACTAGATTATTGAACACGTTTTGGTGTTCAATTGATTGCACTTGTTTGGTAAAAGGTAAACCGCCTTTAAAAAAAACACCTTTTTACTTATAATTCTTTTATCACTGCGTTCGTAGCGTTGGTATAAATATTATTTCAAAGTTTGTTAGCTTTGAATTAAAAAAAAGGTAATTATTGCTGAAAATATACTCTTAATAAATAATCATGCATATATCTAATTCAGCTTTACTGTATACCACAATATGGGTTAAATATATTCGGCTTGTGCTTGTGTTTATCTAAACTTTATATTTATATCGCAATTTGTACTGAATTTTAATAGCTCCGTAGACAGGTATGACAATAACGATCTTTTTTGTTCCCCATAGTCATAAACATGATGCGTAATATATTTGTATGAAAATTAATATTGCATTTTTATTTTATTTACCCAAACAATCATTTATTTCAAACATGTGACTTTGCAACACCCACCTGACTGGTCAACACAATCCACTTTGATTGCGGTGTCATCCGCTGGTTAAAATATCTGTACAGATAATTTCAAAAATTGAATTTCTTCATTGATTTATGCATTGGTGTTCAAACGGTGATGTCTATATTCTCTACACATCTGATTCTAATAATGAAACACAGTGATTAGCTAATAAGTAGTTCTATCCACAACTCAATAACAAGTTATAGATGAACAACTTTCATAGAGAAGCTCCTTGAGGAGTCCATGTGTTTTGCATTAGATTTTGGAAACTCAAATCATTAAAATAAAAAACTTAAATACATCTTGTTCCTAATCGAGGGCTTAAAGTCAAACGTTATCTAAAAAAAAGTGTTTTTCGTTTTTTTGTTGGTTACTCTATTTTTCATTCTCAGAACATTGTCAATCTTTTCTAGTTTCTTCTTAAATCACCAGCGAGTTTAACGTCAACTACATAAGTTGTCACTTTTTAATGCTTTTCATGATAATACCTAAAAATTTTAGCATCACCATAATCAATATAAACATAAGTACACAATAAAATATGAACATTATGTAATTAATTAACATCTGCTTTATAATGTTACAAACTAATAAAAACGTTATTTGGCTCTCTTGAAAAGTTACACTTCGGTAGATGGTGTTGTTTGACTTAAGGCCCTTGTAACGATATGAATGTCGAGGACTGCCTACAGATACATCATTTTTGACAGCTTATGGACTACGCTGTATATTTTCCATACTTTTGGTTGCAAGGAAAACCATCTTCATACAAAAAATATATCTACAAACGTAAGCAGTGTTCCCCCTAAGTCGTGCGCGTGTGCGCGCGCACATGCATTAGAACAGAGCGCACAAAAGTTATACCAGCTATACCACCATCAGAAGAAATTAATTGTCATTTTATAGTGTTGTTAAATATTGTCATAAAAAATTAGCCATTTCGTTAAGTAGGTCTAAATACTGTTGTGTGGCGCACAATTTTTTTAATTTCCTTTCAAAGTTGCACAGCCAATGTATTTTGCGCACATAACCTTCGGAAAATTAGAGGGAACATTGAACGTAAGTATGTACAAGAATATATTAATATCAGTGCTTAAATATTATTTTACGGATATTTTAATTAAAATAAATATGTGTCGAGAAGTTACTTTGATGCCCACTTAGGGCGCATTTGCTTTCAGGGATATTCTTTCAGTACCCATTAACCTCGAAAATCAGAATCCTTGGTCAGGGCCAGACGTTTTTCTGCACCGAGCCAGTTTGAATTTGTTCACCTTAGTCATAGAACTTATTCTTATTCACCACATCAGAACTATGAGTGTACCCTTTTGAATTTGCTATGACTAGCGATCTGGCACCCCTCTTGTACTTCCATCTGGCCAAAGTGAAAAAGAAATAAGGTATTTTGCCCGTCAGATAAATACTATTTATTTTTTATTCAAGTCATAAATTTACATTCAAACATTCTAAAAGCGTAGATATGTCAACAATTTCTTCATTTTGTAGTTTTTTATTTTTAGTATTTGAGTTGACAGCTTTCGATGCAATCTGAATTTCTTCTTTCCAGTTTGATATTGATTTCTTAGAGCAAAAGATGACTTCGTTAACTTCGGATTCCAATTTGTAAGATGCCATGTTGTTAAATACAGTTTTTAAATTATTTAATACATCTTTCCGCACATTTTCATCTCGGCATACCAAATTGAGTATGAAGAACCCTGAAAAAAAATATTCAATAAAGCGTCTAATTGGATTACACTGTATACAATACAGTTATAAGAGGTAAATAGAAACACGCATTCAGAAACATTCAGTATAAGCAATCAAAGGATTGCCAAAAATGAATGTAAGAGGTGAGTGTCACTAATTGTTATTATAATGTTTATCTTTGAGAAGAATAAAGATTTTAGTAATCCAAAGATAGAATAAGAAACAACTGTATTTTGATATTTATTTTATGGTTTAATATTAATGGCAAACAAGAGATGGTGGTGTAGGTAATTTCAATAAAAGAATCATAAGACATGTAAAACAAAACATACCAAAACCATTATACGGAAAACATGTTTCCCCATTGTCATAAGCTACCAAGATAGAATAAGAAATACAACATTCGACTGTTTCTATTAACCGAAAAAAATGCAAATTATTTTTTTCATGCTACCTACCAGTTTCTTTTAAGCAGCAATTGACATTATCCAAAACTTTTTTGTCGACAAATTGCTTAGGAGGACATGACATTCCTACATTGGTATCTTTACTGTCAACATCAAACAATATAGCATCGTATTTAAAACCTGAAAAAGAGAAAGAAAATAATTTGAAAAAGTTAACATGATAATCTTGTTTTAATAAAAATAATAATTACAAGTGTCACAACAAAATAAACGATTCTAGTGGTAAGATAAATCAATGAAAATATAACATTTTTATTGAAAAAAAAACATTAATTGGAATATTTTTTTAAATTATTGCATTTTTATTCACCTTTCTTTTTTGAAGTTTCTAGGAAAACAATTCCATCTTCAATTGAAACTTTCAGCCTGTCATCTACATTCAGTCCAAAATACTGTTGTGCAACAGTCAGCATGGCTTTATCGATATCCACAGCAATCAATTTAACATTTTCGAAACATTCGTGCAAGAAAGTACAGAGCCCTCCTCCTCCTAGCCCAATTATGGCAACATTTCCTTGCGACTTCTTATTCTTACGAACGGCTAGCTCGACTCCAACGGTCATATAAACATGGTGACTACATGCTAAATAACCAGAATCGATTTGTTTATCTCCAGACTTATTAACTAAAAGAAAAAAAATATTATTTATTAATTTAAGTACACAAACCTTATATATATCCCTCAAAATTGAACCCTGCTGGATGTTTTGTAACCTGGTTGTAAGAACTTCGCTTAGCAATTATCAGGTTCTAGAATCAACTGTGCAAGTCAAAATATGAAAAATATGTTTTTTGGGAAAGTGATGCGAATCCAAAAACATCCAGCGTATTGCAAATTTGCTTAAACGCCATATTCTTTCATTGTATTATTTAAAAAATATTAAGTACCTCGAATCATTTATAGTAACATTTCATTTGAATGATAAAAGTAAGATTGTATTGGAAATTTTATTATATTTATTTTTTGGATAAAGAACTGGATTTAGCAACAATGGCTTGGACATGTACTACAGATACTTCAGGGGAGCTTATCTTATAAAATGTGTATAAGATAAGCTCCCCTGAAGTATCTGTAGTACATGTCCAAGCCAGGCCAATCATCATTATTATAATGCATAGGGATGTTTCATCTTATTTTCACTAAATAATTATCGGTATCTGAAAAAAGTTTCTTTGCAAACCTGGCTTAATTCTGCATTCTGACTGAATCACAAACTGGTTGTCGAGGAAAATTAATCGCCTGTAAGAATATTTGTCTCCTTTTCCTACCTCTTCAACAACAAAATGTCCAGAAAATTCTGAAAATCCTTTGTGAATTTGATTTCTATAGCCAACATCACTTCCCAGGGATATGAAAGGAATCTGTAAATAGATTTTAAAAAGCTTATTAGAAAACAATTTCCAAAAAAAGGGTAGTAAATTTATGGACAGATAATATTAGACAGACCTGGCCAGTCAACTCCTTTGGCGCTAATGTTTTAACACTGCTTGATAATTCCTCTTGCACAGCTTTCAGATCACCATACTTTTGATCTCGAACCATACTTATCACAGCTAAGCGTTCAAAACCGGCTGACTTGAGTAGTTCTTTCCTGCCTTGTGTTGTGGAAAACATCCAATCCAATTCTCTAAAATGCAAATTAAAACTATATTTGCACCCTTAGGATTACTGACTACTAGACATGAATCACTAATGTGCGAATTGACTTTATGAATAAAAAAATAAATCTCGATTCAACATGAATTCGGAATCGCTTTGTAAGTTTGACAGTTGCATGCAGAACTAGGTTAAATGACATTTCATAAATTGTGTAGGATAGCCATATAAAGATTTAACTTTTTAATATATCCCTGTTTAGAATACATAAATTATCACCTAATTTTAAAAATAAGTCGAAAAAACCGCCTTATGAAAAAATGTTAGTTATAATAGCTTTTCACCTAACAAATGATTTGTTTTCTCTCGCTGTCAGATATTAATTGACAAAGAAATGTTAGATTAGGAAAATAAGTGATGATTCTTAATTTTCCATAAAGACCTTTCAGTACAAATTAGCTCATTTCGATTTATGCTTACTAACTTCAAAATATAGCAAGACATCTATATTTTGAAGGAATCTTACTAAATTAAATCACATTATAAAAAAAAATATTTCCATGAACATGGGAAATACTTTCAGTTTTACCTTCCTTGTGGAACAATAAATGCTGCAAATTTCTTAAGGCCTTTTGATTTTGGTTGATCAAGGACATATATTGAATAGCTTAATTTGCTTTCACCAGGCCTGAAGACATCTAAATATACCTGAAATATAAAGAAGTTTGGCATGATTAAAAATGCAAGTGATAAATCCATCAAAATTTTGTCCTGTCATTCTCAATACCTGGTTTAAATTTAATATAAGTTATAATTCAATATTTCAATAAGATTATCAAGTCTTAATCGGTAAACTATCCAATATATTAAGGTGTATGGTACTAACATCTCATTTCTTAGTGATTCTGATTCTGTAGCATAAAAGCGTCGTAAAACAAAATAAACATGAAAGTATAGAAAAAGAAAATCTCTATGGTGCATTATTTGAAGAATAGAATAGATTAATCAACCTAAAAAAGAATGTAGCTACTGCCAGTTGCTATTTAAACCGGAGTAATATTTGTAATAGTTCCCCGTTCTTTACCTCTCCTAATCCAACGAGACTGTTGTTAGCCATTCCACTTGTGACTAAAGAAGCTTGTTGAGCTGTTTGCACAGCAGTTATTATTTCACCAGGTGAAGATAATCTTTGGATCTTGTCACCAGCCATACATACCTCTAGCACTCTTAACTGGAATAATAATAATCAAAATCAGAATTTTATCAAGTAAAATTTCATGCAATTCAATTGGTAGTGTTAATTTTTTTGAATTTATTCGCCATTTAGACATTTAACAGTCTTCAAAAGCATATCTGATGTGTTCATATCTTTATCGTGCAAGTATCCTCTAGTTCTACCAAATGCACCCTATGGATAGTATCCTTTATGTAGTAAAATCCCTTCAGTATATAAATTAAATTCTATTTATTCATTCATAGATTTTAAAGTTTTACAAGCCTGCATGAGATATCTAAAATTTTTTTTCAATAAATAATTGTCTAAAATTGCGAAAATTTGAAACGTGTAAATCAAATATATTTTATAATGAAAAGGGTGTTCAAAACATTAAACAGGCCTCGATCTTCCTTGCTTCAATTCATTATATCAATACTCTAGTTACAGAGTTGGCAGTATCGAGTTTAGTATGAAAAGTGTTTGAGAACACATTATGCTGCGTTAAATTCTAACGCAACATAATAACGTCTCGGTTCCTCTTTGGAAGTAATAGATGTAGGTATTCTGGAATACTTTTTATACTTAACTCGATACTGCCAAATTAAGACTTGTTGCACTCTACAGAACCAGGGTATCAATATCAACTGAGGAACATGCTAATTGATTATAAATGAATAATTTTTCTTACCGATGATTTCATATTTTTAAATTTAGTCGCTATTATTGCAAATACCGGCATTACGGTACTTTCGCCACTTTCAGCTGTTTTCTGTTCTACTTCATGACACCGCACGATTCTCAAGAAGAAATCTGTATTGGTAAAATAATTCACTATTTTTTTAACAATTTGTTCTTGTAGCAGCGATATACAAATGTATCTTCCGCCTGTTCGAAGTACTCGGCTAATCTCATTGAAGAATTTATCAATTCTTTCTTGTACTTCTTCAGTATCATCAGGCATCAGGGCGTCAAGTGTACCTTTGTCCAAAACCACAGTGAATTTATCATCTGCATATGTCATATTCAACGCGTCCATATGAAGAAATTCCATTTCTGGTTTATCCTTATGAAGTGCTTTCATTTGCTTAATAACAACTTGTGAAATATCAATATTTGAGATATTTTTGTATCCTACGCTGTAAAGGTCAGCACTGAGAGTTGAATTACCGCATCCAATCATGAGTATTTCATCTTTGTTTTTTATGTATTTGTGCAGAATTCCGCATAACTCTGGATATTCTCCATACCTAGAAAAATGCAGGTAAGTATGTTACGGTATATGAATAATTCTTTTAGTTTTTTTTTTCAATTAAGAACAAGATAATTAAATTACTGGTTTTCTGTGATAGGTAATGTTGTGAATATTTGGAGGTTAAAAATTGCATAAACTGTAAACGAAATAAAAATAAGTACCATTCAAAAGCTTTGGATCCTCTTTTTTTGAAAAAAGAATTCCAATAGTCTTTTTCGCCGAAATCTAAATGACTTTTCGGAAGTAAATTCATGTTGAAATAACGTAAATAAAATTTTTCACGTTAGTTTTCAAGGCATGAAGTTGACATTTGAAATTAGGGAAATTAGTTTGACAGGTGAGAAATTCACCACCATAGACTAATAATTGAGAAGCGTATGAATTTTTAATTCACAATAAAAATATAATTTATTATTCTTTTATAAAAAAATTCAAAACTACTGTAATTTTTTCATATTTGTTTGGAATACGTATATTGTTACTACCGAATAAAAAAAATCAATTGCTAACTGCTCATTAGCAAAGAAGATTTCTTCGTTATTTTTTTTCCTATATGCAGATTAATAAAATCAACAGATGGCATTTGTAAAATTTAAGATTTCATAACATATGTTAATAAATTATATTCCTACAGCTGTTTTAATTCAGTTCATTCATTCTCATGTTGAATTCTAAAAAACAATAGATTAAAATTATCTTCTTCTAACATTCAATAATTACATAATTGAATGTTGATTACCGTAAACTATTATTTAAAAACGTAAAACATAATTTGTAATGTTTATTAAATTATTTTATTAGAACGAACTAGTCAAAAATACCAAGAATAGCAGAATTAATGATATGAAAATAAACCATTTTATAGTTTCGACGGTCTAATGCGCGTTATTACCAATACCAAAAAAGGTATTTGGAAGCCAATGTATTGGCAGCTCGCCGCTGCGTTAAGCAACTGACTGCCAACCAGTGGCGGTTCGTGACCTAAAATCTTGGGTGGGCTAGAGAAAACTTTAGCATTGTATACTATTTATGAAATTGTGCATGTTTTCATTTCACCGTATACATTAAAGCAACTTAAAAAATACTACGACACTACTGCAAAGCATAAATTATTATATAATAAAATTAAAGCTAATGTAAGTGTGAAATAATAGAATAGTAAAAACTGGACTTTAAATTCGTCTGTTTTGTTTCATACAATACAACGAACTCTGACGTTTATTTTTTAACGAACAGGGATTGGTACGAGTGATTTTTTATGTATGAGCTAGTTTGAATTAGCCCGTCTGTTTTTTTTAATTTGAGAAAGGCTAGTTACGTTTAGAAATGTATTTATTTTGTTCAGCGGCCGAATTGCATTTTTATTCAGCCATCTAAAGTTTTTTTTTCTACACATTTTGGGTGAAAAATGCAGGTCGGGCTAAACCCACCTAGCCCAGTATGTAGAACTGCCACTGCTACCAACCAATCAGTGGCGGATTAAGCACTTTGGAGGCCCTAGGCGCAATAAATTTTGGAGGCCCTGTTTTTCGAATAACATAAAAGTGTTGCAAAACTCTTCGTAGAATAATAATGAATATTGAAAACTGAAATTATAATATAAGGATTTATATAATTTATGCTATTTTTGAGGCCCCTAAAATTTGGAGGCCCCAAACGCGCGCCTCTTGCGCTTATGGGGTAATGCGCCACTGCAACCAATTATCGTAGATAACTTCTTCAAAAGTAAGCTCAATGCGGATTCCAAATGGTCCTCACTCATTGAGAGCGGACATTGTAATATATATTTACATAATAATATTATTATAACAACATAATCATTCATCACACACACATATTATATAATATTAACAATGATGTAAATTTATGTTTTGTACAATATAAACTTATAATTCATTGATTAATATTATGGTCCATTAATTTCATTTCATTAATTTTCAGTTTGCGAATCCTGAGTCATATGTGAATAAATTAGATATGGTGGTAATCAATTTATTTCTCATACAAACGTGGTGAAACGTTGTTCTAGTTTTATTAAAAAGTATATATTACTTGACTACATATTCAAAGGTTTAGTGAGCATTGTCTAGTCACTAGTGCAATGTAATATTATCGCGATGTAAGGCTTCTGTCACCCCAACAATTCCGCGTATAAGGGTAAGTTGCAGTCGAGTGGGTAAGGGCAGGGGTGGGCTGCCAATATTCTAACAAGGGGCTCGCTAAATCTCGGCCATAATGATTTTACATCAGGAATATGGCGTACCCCGTGGCATGCGGCCCATTTGTTTTTTTGTGGCTCTCAAATGTTTCTTTTTTTAAATTAAAATATAGCACATATTTTTTAAGTAAATTATTTAATTTAATATACATATGTAGGTGAGATTTATCGATGAAGATGCAGAATAAATCGGTTCATAGAAATAGGCTAATTGATTTTGCAGCTTAATAGATACTACAGATTCTAAGGAATTAGTTAAGATTTTACAAAGGCAAAGGTCGTATCAACTTTTGAATTCAATTCTTTGAATTACACGTATTGCTTAATATTTCAAAATAAAAAAAAGTATGTATGTACACCGAATCCTCTTTTCCACGGTTTCAAAATAACACGGCCGAATGCAATCGAAATTATCTTTCATTTATCTGTACATATGTATATACACGGCTGCTTTACATGAAGCGTATCCGCGTGTTGAACGAGGATTGAGCATACTTTAAATTTAATTTTTACTTCGACCTGAAACTAACAATTTGTTTTTTTGCAGCCTGATAGATGAAAAAGTTTGTGCATGCCTGCTTTACGCCAAGGATTGATAGTGAAAACCTTAAAGTTGATTTTAGTCATCATCAAAAATAAGACATGCTTGATTAAAAGTTTGCTCTTTACTCGTAATTATTATGTTATTCGCAAAACTTAAACATCGTTCAGCTTCTATATTACATTGATAAAGAATTAACAATATTTTTGTAACCCAAGAGATTGTTTGGGGCTCTGACAAACGTAGTTCTATTCAAAATATGAACTAAATGAAAATAAACGAAAAAATCTATAAATAAACAAAAGATTTCACTAGGCTTAATAATCTAAAAACATTTAAGGGTTTTCGGCTTCTATGTACGGTGTTTAATATATTTGTGCACTACCAAGAAGAAGATCGTAAAAAATCTACAAAGAAATATTGGGACCTTGCTCTCACAAAAAAAATGCAGAATAATTATGTCCGAAGGTCGTGAAATGAAAAAGACTTGCATGTGCTAAGTACATTAGAAAGTAGGTTCATAAAAATGGGACACCGGATATCAGAGCAATAAAATATCAAACATCGGCATTGTTAGACAATAGACAAAACACCGGCAAGGGTGTCCTTTATTATTCAGGCGAAACAAATTTATTTTACGAAAAAGTTAAGTAAGGGCCAGCGAAGTCTTATGTTTTATAATGCAATTTAACCGTCTACCTAAATAGCAATTAAGTACTGATTTTCTCAACTTAACAAGGGGCTCGCCGGCCGGCCCAAAATTTAACAAGGGGCTCGCGCGAGCCCCCCCGAGCCCCCTCCAGCCCACCCCTGGGTAAGGGTGTATCGTAATGGAAATCTCATTAGTGATTTTCCGGCATGGCTGTGATGATATATTATATACTTTTAACTCACTCCTTTTAACAGGTACGAATTGGTTAAAATCGTGTTTTCCTTGCTTAGTAAATAAAAATAAACTAAATTGGTGTGCAAACTAAACTTGGAAGCAACTACAGATTGCTTCTAAGTCGATTTCTTTTTTAATCTGAACGCTACTCCTTCTGTGCAATGATTATTACAATAGCCCTAAGTCAGGATATAAAAATAACTGCACATAAGTCTTATTCCGTATTAAAGATGGTGTCGAATAAAAGCAGATAGATTTACCTATTTTTACTTGATATCAAGACTGGAACGGACTTAACATGACAACGTCTTGAGCAATGGCTCATGAATCATGACATACGAATGACAATCATTTTAAAAATGCTAAACGCCTATACGCCAAAAATAACATGCTGTAATTCCGAATCGGATATTGCCGATACGATGATACCTTTGAGAAATATTATATTATATTCGGAAGTACACATTACATAAATGAAAAATTAAATGATATGACCGGCTTATAATAATCTTAAAATATCAAAATATTTATCGTCAGAACTAGGCAGATGGCATACGCCAAAAAGCTAAAATAAACTAAAATTAAAAAAAATGTAGAACTTGACACTTTGATCCTCCTCCTACTACTCCTGCTACTCCTTTCCTAGTCCTATCCTTTTATCTATACTATCTTTGAAAAAAAAAGTTGAGCGTCTGAGTAACAAGCAGTTCTTGCAAACAAAACTTATGTTTAGATAAACTCCGTTAGGAGTCCATAGTGGAAAAAAATGTTGCGATCTACGGTTCTGCTTTGGCTATATATTTCCTTTGCGCATTTGTATCGGTGGCTTCTAAGGTTTCTGCTTTTCTGGCCAATAAGCTCACTACGAAATCATGCAGGCAACTGGATTTAAAAGTAAAGGGTGGAAGGTATAGGGTTGAAGTCGCGAAAGGCTTCGTCGTGCCGTTGGCCGATACTGCTATTCTTATCCAATAATGAGTGATTAAACACAGAGGGTGATTTGGCTTATGTGCACCAGTATATTATTATTTTAATCCTTGACATATTATGTATGTTGATAGTTGCTTTTTTAATAATTAAAATTGTAACGTAGATCTAACGGCAGCATACTCCGGCATGGAAAACATATATAGTATCTGTTGCAGGAATGAACACAATATTTATATCTAAAGTTGTGATATTTTTTCAATTTAAAGTAGAATTCACTAAGCAAAAATTATAATAACTATAGAATAGGTTATGAAATAAAAGAAATCATAAAAGTGTCAGAAAACGCTTTATAATTAGAGTCCAGAAAGAACAACCGCAGTAAGAAGTGTGAAATTTCTTATATTTTTGTATTAAATATTACCCACTGACCATTGTTTGACCATCTTCGAAATAATTGCTGTCAATATGTTAAATGAAATGAAATATTATAATTAGTCAAAATACGTATTACCTAAATGATAAACTGTTCATATACAAACATTATAATTAAATATTTTGCTTGTTTCCATTTTGAAAAATATTTGGTCATTTTTAAGGTGTTCACTGTCAATACTTGGTGGAATGGCATTATAATAAAAATCTTTTATTTTTTTTATTTTTATTTTTTTTAAATATTTGGTACAAATTACATTACATGTCATAATAAAATGATATAATAAAACAATGATTTTTACCAGGGCTGTGGAGTCGCGTGAAAAAAAGACGACTCCGACTCCGACTACGAGCATTTTTTTAATAATGTTATTTTAACTTATATGTATGTATACCATCAGATCATCTTTAGTCAGCCAAGCATAAAATGTTAACAATTTTGACTTTTTTGTTTAAAAACACATCATTAAATATATTTTTCAAAAATAAATCGAGCCGCTCATTTTTCACGACTCCGACTCCGACTTCACAGCCCTGATTTTTACATTTAAAATATGTACGGCATATTCTGTGTACGAAGTATTCTATGTATGGAAGTTCAGTGTACGAAAGACTGTGTTCGATAGGAATCTGTGTACGGAGTATTCTTGTACGGATTATTCGTGTTTGGAGTAACCTGTTCGAAGAATTCGTGTTCGGAAAAATCCGTTCAACATAGTTAACGATGTTGGATTAAATACGTTAATTTTATTGCGCATATGTACACGATATTATAGATACCTCATTGTGTAACATAACCAGGTTATAATTTTGTATATCACCAAGGCGTTATAACTATTCAAATATTTAATATATCGACCGTGGAAAGGAAAAGGACGTAGCCCACACAAAAAATGTATTTTGATGATTTTGGGCCATATGAAAATTATGAATTATACACAACCTTGAAGTGCACGGAGACTTCTAAACTGGTGTTTAATTGACATAATCTAATATTAACTAAAGAAGTTGTCTAGGAAAAACCTATATTTCAGTCTTTTTTCTTGGTTTTATTTTTTTACAAGGTCATCTTTTTCAAACTTATAAGCTAAATTTCGATACTAATTCGCCATTTGCAGCTTGCATCCTTTTGATAGAACGTGTATCAAGTTTGATACATTGTAATCAGTGACGTTCCTAGGCTATGTGCCGCCCTTAGGTAGAGTTTAAAATAGCGCTCTTACTATTTTTCTAAATATTTTTTTTAAATTACCTTAACTGCCGCTTACAGTGCTGAGGTCAGTAAATGTCTCATTTAAAGAAGATTTTTGCGATAAATTCAACTACTGTTTACCCATCGGTCATAATATTATTAACATTTAAAATGTTTTTTGTCGGCGTTTTTTTTTATCAAAACATTGAGTCGTCATGTTTATTCTAAACTAAATTCGTGTGTCAAAAATATTCAGTCATTTAAAAAAAAACTGTGATCATTTGCCGCTCCCTTGGACTTGCCGCCCCTAGGCAACTGCCTACTCGCCTATGTCCTCGGAACGTCCCTGATTGTAATTATCGAACAAAAGCTGTTTTGAAAAAACTTTGGGTTACGTCCTTTTTCTTTTCCACAGTCGAATTATGTAAGTACTGAACCACTGGAAAGTTTGAAGGGAGTTGGTAAATTGTTTCTGCGCGAATGGGCATAGCGTGAACACAAATTTATTATTCATATAATTGAACAGAATCCCTACACTTGCCGTGCTTTAAAAGCTTTTTATAATAATACACAGAGCACTCAAATCAAACACTAATGTCACCCAAGAGAATTCACCATTTAATATCCACTCACAGATAACGCTAATGTAATATATTTAGCTCAACCATTCATAGATTGGCTTTGTTTATCGTTAAATCGCTTTTGATTTCAGTAAGTTATTACGTACAACATTTAAAAAAGACATCGATCAAAAACGACATACGTTGACTTTTACCAAACTTATTATTCAAACTAATTTATCGATCACTTTACGATCGTCGTAAACAACTGACTCCCTGCAAATTAAACCTGTTCATATCCAGTGGAGGTCAATTCGGGATATTGGGTAGTAAAAAATAAATAATGTCACTCTCAGGGACATATTCTGAGTAAAACAATGTCCGTTTTTATGTAAGGTGCCTCACGGTACGTGCCCTGTTTGATTGATTGCAAAGTTACAAAGAACATGAAAAAAATGTATTGCTTTGATAATGAATCAATAAGATTTTACTTGCTTGTTTAATATTTAATAATTCCTACCAATAAAAAAATCTACTTTGACCAACCTATCGTATTTTGGAATGAACCTCTCTTCTCTAACTTAATCAATATTAACAAAACATTTATTATGGGCCCATTGGAGGTAAAGTGAGCAAGGTGGTATTTAAGCAATAAATAAATTAAATGCGTTGTAATATTCTACACGTCTTAGACTTAGAGTATCGTTATAAGTGAAGTAACCTTTGTTAATAATACACATTGCAATAGTGTTCTTCCTATCCGTAAAATTAAAATATGCAATCCACCAAAGCACCAAATAAAGACATGATGGTATTTAAAAGTCCAAGCCTTGTCTTTCCTTTTATTGGTTTAGTACTTTTCTTTATATATTTTGTATTATTTCGACCATATAACGGCAAAATGACGTAACCCACACAGAATAAATTTAATAGGAGGCCCAAAAAACATTTTTTAATGATTTTGGGCCAAAGTTAAAATAATATGTATACACAACCTTGTAGTGCACGAAGACTAATAAATGGTGTTTTATTCACTCAATCTAATATTCAGTTGTTTTAGAAAAACCTTAGTGTCAGTTCTTTTTTGCACGCTTTCTTTCTCAAGCATGCATTTCTTTTTCAAGCTTAACAGTTTAATTTTTATATTAATTCGGCATTTGTAGTTTACATCTGCTTGAAAGAACAAGTGAGGACCTCAATTGCAAAACCTACCTAAATACCATTTTTGATTTTGATGCTAACCTTTTCTTTATTTCAATATCTACACAATCGACAGATTTCTGATTTCAAAACCTCTCTAAATACAGAGAAAACGCATTTACAAAAACGTGTTTAGTTTCAAAACATACTCAAATCCAAAAAGTTAAGTAGGTTTTGAATTTAATGCGCCCAAGTATTAAATTGTATACGATGTGATTATCGAAAAAAAGTTATTTGAAAAACTGTTGGTTACATCAAAGAGATTCAAACCCGTTGACACAGCAAACGAATACAACAAACAGCCAAGACTTTAGACATCTCGGCTTAAGGACCGATGAATTTTTATAGAGATCTATACGTCCCTTATTCCACGCAATCAAATATTTTACATATGGTCATTAATATCAAGTATCTGAGTAGATTGTTAATCGAAAAATCGTAAAATTTGCAAGGCTACTCGTGGTGCAGTTTTGTTGCGATAGGTGTGTACGCGAGGATGCAATAAAGTGGTGCATATGTTATATGCACGCGCTTTAGTCGGAAGAAAGGTGCACCGATATAGTTTTTTTCATCAGCGACATGTGGGACTCGAGCCAGCCTTTATTTTATTTTATACCTCACCTGTGTTGATCCGCGACTCCCTCACATCTTAACAGTATAAGCTGAAGTAATTTTGATGGTAACGGATCCGCGATTGAGTGAAAGGTCGTAGTTTAATTCAATTGTTATAATTGCATATATTTTTTAAATCTATGTCCGATTCCAATGTAGAAACATACGGCCTCCCAATGGAGGAGGTATCCCAAGAGAAGTTTTTCTACGAGAACTGCTGGGTACTCAGTTATTCTTCTTAGCGCTACAGTCTGGGGTGAGCCTTGGCCGCCTTAATCAACTTCCTGCTTTTATCATTTTTGAAATCTGACATTTTTTTACTTTACTGACAAGGGCTCGTCCGAGCCCCTCCATCCTACCCCTGCTTCCTGGATTTATCGTCTCCGAATGAAGTGGTTGAACAATTTCTGACTGCCAACTTTGACCAGTTCTCATGAAATTATCTAAAGCAAACACGAAATGATTCTTTGACTTGGCGTCTTTCTTCTTTTTCGAGTTACCGATTACTAGACCTCTCATCCTTTTTATCTGCGTGGTGATGATTTTTGAAATCAATGAAAAGGTTCCCCACCCTGTGATAGCTTATATAATTATTTCGTATAATTGCACAGGTCTGGGTTTGATTCCCGGTAAAATCACAGTGAATTTGAAAATTATTCAATTTAAAATTGTGATCTAAGACTGGGTGTTTGTGATGTCAACTCACATTATTTCCTTCCCTCCCATTCTTCCGATCTTTTAATAACTAGGTGTAGTAATAGCGATTAGTTAACCACTAATTCTGTTCTAGCCTTATCCTTTCATCCCTACTACTCACTTTGAAAAAAAGTGAGATTGAGCGACTTAGTAACACACTGTTTTCGTAAAAAAAACTTCTGTCGAGATACCTCTATTACGAGGCCGTATGCTCCACATTGGGAGCGAACACGGATTAAAAAAATGATTGTACAAGTTTATCATAGTTTATTTATTTAAATATCGACAGCAACAGGATCCGGCATTTAGTAGCATACCGCTGTGATCTGATCAGTTATCTCACTTTAGCACCGAGGCTCGTGCTATGTTCACATTGAATGCAGATACGCGAACGGTAAAATAATTTTAATATTCCACTTTCGGCTTCGCATTTATTTGATTGCAATATCGTTTTCTGCCTGGTGTATTTAAAGACGTCAAATCCGGCGTTTAATTGCAAGCATTCAACTGTTTATGGGCTTTAACAATTAGTAAAATAAAATGAAAGGAAAACAAATAATGTGATTGCCATTTTTTATTATGCCTTCCTTATTCACCTTTCAAAATCATTCGGTAAAGTTTCAATAACTGAAAATATTATTAAAAATCAAATTAGATTTAACTTTATTTATTTTGGGCCTGCAGCCAAGTTAACCCTTCCCTTACTGTGCAAAGAAGCACAAGCTCCTGAGCTTTGTATCCGTTACACATCAGGCAAACAGGAGTGAATCATGACAATTATATGTAGTACTGCTGTAGTACTGTTATACAATTGTTTACAATTTACTCCCGTTTGCCTGGTGTGTAACGGATACACAGCTTAGGAGCCTGTGCTTTTTTTGCATAGTAAGGGAAGGGTTAACACCGTCGTTGCTTTCGGCTGCAATGTTCACGGGTTCGAATCCCAGTACGGACAGCTTTACTTTTCTTTATAAATTTACTTTTCAGTCGAATTATTGTTTGTTAGAATGCATGAATGTATGTGATGACTAAATTTTCTATCGCGTATTGAAGCTTAGGGTGTGCGATTAGCTAATCAAGCGAATTTTCTCCTTTTACTCGTTTTGAGATTTTAGCGAGCCTCTTGTTAGTACCGTTGGTGACAGATGATATTGATAATTAGTATTTTTTAAATATTGTAATTAAATAATCAAATTGATCCCCAGAAGCATCAAATTGTCGAGCTTGTGATATTCTATAATATTTTTTATGCACTATTATATCAATAATTATTGTTGATAACTAACTATGTCAGCACCACGCCATCGCCGTGTCAGTATTATTACGTCGTAATAATTTTTATCGTTAGATTATTAATTATTGTAGAACTTCCGTAATGTTTTAAGAATAAGTGAAAACAAATACTAATACCTAATATGTATGTTGATATTTTGTCGAATATTTAAAAAAATATAAAAGATAAAAAAACAGATTTAGATAAAGCGAATTTTATATATCTAAGATCATAATAGTTCACGTTAAACTGTTCTGTCAACCATTTAAGTGCCTCTTTATAACAGAGAAAGTTTTCCGGGTGAAAAATTCAAAGAAAACGGTTATAAAATTCTATAACGACTTAACATCAACTAGGTATGTATGTATTAGTTATTTTTCAAAAAGCTTATCACCATGATAAAATCATTATATTGTTGAAAGAACGGCAACGTATTTGAAAAAAGAATTGCGTGAAAATATCTTAAAATAATGACGTTTTTAATTATCTTTAAAATATTCACAACGGACTTATGTAGTTTCAAATGTGTATTATACAATTATAGCAATTATATTTTCCTATTCTTTATCAAAAATATTTTTACCTGTCAAAGCACTGTGGGTATTAGGCCAATGATGGATAAGGGAAATTAATCTCTTCAAATTTCTCCCACGAAAAAAAATTGATACTCACTGTGCCAAAGCCCAAAGATGAATTTATTGTATCCAAAAAGCTTCAAATTTCAAATAAATATGTTATTACAGATCCATGCCTTCAGCAATAGGTCCTCTAAAATTCCTAAGTACAGGTTGCAGAATCATTAGCATACATTTTTATCGTTGCAATTTGGGCGGCAATTCGGTGGACCGTAGGTAATGCAGGGCACCGTTTTATCCGCCTGTAATGGCGGTGGCGTGCCGCGCTAAACAATCAATTTGCCGCAACAGCTGTTTGCGTCGGAGATAATAAACAAAAAAAAAGAAAAATGAATGCTGCGGGCATGTGGCCGCTCACTAAAAGATTTGCGAAAAAATGCTTTTATATCTGTTCAGGGTGGTTTGAACTCTGATTCATTGTTGCTACACTTAATTGACAACTTAAAAGAATTTTACTACATCAATGGATATTGAAAACAATTTTAAACGCTATAATTAATACATTAAAATACTAAATAAAATATTTTTAAAAATATATCTTAGTTTGTTCGTTTGCCTATACTTTTGACGATAGATGCCATATTTTTAAAATTGGAAACTAAAATGTCATAATAATTAAGTCTTCTTAAAATAATGATGGAAGATTTCAAACAGCTGATTATAATGACAGGAATCGGGCGACACCCGTTGCCAGTCGAGTTATTTATTTTAAATGCACTATGTGATTATAACGGAGCATCTTCCTGCGCAATGCTGAAACCAACTGCCCAGTCCCATTATAATTTGAAAGAAATACAATATAATGTAGCATTATTACATCTTTCATTTGACTCGCGTCGAGCTGAACAATTATATTATATTGTTGCACCTAAACGTTCACAAATTGTTTAAATTTGTATCTTACATGCAGTTTGCAGTAAGAAGACCGCTAGAAGTAAGAAATCAAGTAAAGTTAAATTAAAAATCTTCAATACAAGGCCTAATAACTTCCAAAAATATAAATAAAAAAACGATAAGCAATTTTAAGTGGTTAGATTCAAATATTATAAAGACTCACTTAGTTGATTCATATTGTGATGTCATATATGTATATTTAAAACTTAAATATCTAGAACTTTGATAACTTTGTGAATAAAACAATTTTGTCGTATGATTCTCAGGAGAACTTGATCATCATTGATGACAATTAAAAACACCCTCGATGTGGGAAAAAGTTAAAATCTGTCTGTAAACATGACGAATACATTTAGTTAATTCGGAACATTCTCAGGATTAAAGTCATTTAAGATTTGAATTTTTGATATACTATGGAATAATTCATCGCTTGATTAAATTGGAATTTACTCAGTAGAAATCCATTAAACAAGGCTTAAAAATTTCAACGTATTTTCGTTCTACATTTTTTTTATACTTAGTGGATAGCTATTACTACATTTAAGATTACATTTACTAAGCTATATATTACTGACTTTTAAAGAAAACAAAATACTTTTAACATCCTAAAAAATACAGTTTTTTAGTCACAGATTGGCCTTAAGTTTTTCTGGGAACTATAATAAATATGAGATTATCAAGTAGTTTTTAAATCCTTCGGTAGTCTTCAAATTATCTACCACCATTATATTCATAATATATTTAAAATTAATACTTTTATGTTTTATTATCAGGTCCGTTTTTGCTAATGACGAGTATGGTCAACTGATAAGAGAATAAAACATTACAGTGCTATTTATACAGAACAAAGTAAACTTATTAGGGTTTAAAAACAATTGGTAATGCAAGGAATTCGCAGATAAAGATACAAAATATAAATCAGTGGCACTAAATTGACTATAATTAAAATGTTTATGACGTCTTAAAAAATAAATGAATAATTAGAAAACTCGTAAAAGAATAAGTAGCTTAAGTGGCGACTAACAATAAATTGGAATGTACATACTTAATCATGGATCTGGGATTTTTTTACAAAATAATTCATAATGTTACATTGATAAAATTGATAACAAAAATTCTAATGTTGTAATGGCTCAAGGTTTGAATAAAATGATATATTACTATTACTTCAGTCATTATAAGAAGCTCATGTAATTTATATATAACCATTTCGAATTTAAACTAAACGTACTTTAACGACTATTCATTTAGTCTTATTTTACGCGGAATATAAGAATTTTAGAGAATACAAAATATCTCTCATACAAGCGGCTTTACTAGTTCATATTCTTTGCAAATAATTTCTTCTGCCGTTATCAATTTAAGAGAGTCACCTGCAATAACATTCACGAAAATAACGATTATTATCGACACCCTTTGCAGAATTAAATTAAAACGATAGCTTTCAGTCTAGCCAAGACACCCAACAATCGTCGTCTGTGCAATTTAATAATTAAAAAAATCCAATCTTCAAATAACTTCCCACCTAACTTAGTGTCATTTCTTTGCTACATCTGTCATATATTTCCATGAATAGCATCGTAAACGACATTTTTTAGATTAGCGATACTCAACCTGCGGCTCATTCAGATTTTATGTGATGCCCAACACAATCATAGCTATCAGTAGGGCCGGCGCCACCATGCAGGCGAAATAGGCAACCGCCTAGCGCGCAAACTATTAAAGGGCGCATAAGTAGAGTATTAAAATTATTTTTATATACTATAATAATAAATAATAATAGTATATTTAATTTAATCTTAATTTTTTGTTTGTTGTAAATATGTATCTTTTTCTATATGATTTGAAAAAGAGAGATTGGGCGACTGAGTGACAAACAGTTCACGTAGAAAAACTTCTGTTGAGATACTTCCATTAGGAGGCCATATGCTCCACATTAGGAGTGGGTATGGATGTATATAAAAAATCTTATGATTCCGAATTGCATTTTCTTCATTATTTCGAAAAAATGAGACTATTTGTTTTAAAAAGGGGACGCGCCATTAACCGTTGCCTAGGGCGCCAAATAACCTCGCGTCGGCACTGGCTATCAGATGTTTTTTAAGCATCTGGTATTTTGGATACATTTTTATATTTGTGTAATTACATTCACGTTGTCACTTTATTATGTATAGTATGTGGTATATTTACGTATTACCATTAATTTGGTGCGGCCCACATTATGTAACCGGTATGGAACCTAGAAGAAAAATAGTTTGAGTATCGCTGGCTTAGACGCTCTACTGCGAAATCTTCTGCTCTGCATTAAGTGTGGAAATGGTTGCATAAATATCTTTTAAAATATAAATTATAAAAATTCAAAGCTTTGAAATTTATGCTTATATGACTAAAGACGCTCAAATGTTCCATCACGAGCCACACCTACCATGGCAGCTGTAATCTGTCGGTTACGTTTGATTAATATGTATTAAGATTGTTCCCGCACGAAAACGTCATAATTGCAGCCAACTTCGCGATAATTCGATAATTTGAATTTCGCGGTTGGCGCGCAAACCGCTGGCATGTGTTTATTCGCTCGTTAACACGCACATCAAACGATATCTAATGGAAGACTTGTTACCGGTCAATGTTATCAATTCTTGTCTATCGCTGGGATGCATAACTTAAAATCTATCTCGACTTCAGATGTCGTGCACTTTTGCATAATATTCATATCCACTGTGGAAAGGAAAAAGGACGCAACCCACAGTTATTTCAAAACTGGTTTTTTCGGATAATCACAATGTATCAAATTGATACACGTTCTATATATAAAAAAATGCAAGCTGAAAATGCCGAATTGTTTTCTAAATTTAGCTTTTAGGTTTGAAAAAGATGACTAAAACCAAGAAAAAATACTGAAATATAGGTTTTTCCTAGACAATTTCTTTAGTTAATATTAGATTATGTCAATTAAACACCAGTTTAGAAGTCTACGTGCACTTCAAGGCTGTGTATAATTCATAATTTGTATATGGCCCAAAATCATCAAAACACGTTTTTTGCGCCTCCTGTAAAATTTGTCATGTGTGGGTTACGTCCTTTTTCCTTTCCAAAGTCAATATAATTAGCCCATCGAACAAGAGAGCCC
Organism: Himalopsyche anomala; assembly: GCA_031772345.1. Taxonomy (NCBI): domain Eukaryota; kingdom Metazoa; phylum Arthropoda; class Insecta; order Trichoptera; family Rhyacophilidae; genus Himalopsyche; species Himalopsyche anomala. The sequence continues at coordinate 12,023,165 of CM062824.1, read as the reverse complement.
TAAAAGCGTTCGTATAATCCGTATTTTTTTTTTATTGCAAATTTAAATTTTAAGGCTTCAGATGGGATCAAACAAATGGTCGATTCTTAAAGAAGCAAAACACGTGTCACAATTTGTTGCAGTACAGTGGTGTAAAAAAGATATCAAATTTAATTTTATGTTTAAAATGAACTTCCACAAAGTTACTGACCACCGAAAATGTGTAGTTTTTACTGTCTGGGCTTGGTTTGTGGTCTTATTTTTTTTACAGTGCCTTGCATTCATATAACAATGCAATAGGGCCGCATGAAGGTTTTTGGTGACATTTCGTGGGCCGCAGTATATTAGTAGGAAATATCACATACATTGTTACATAACATAAATGTAAGTATACAAAAATAAAAATTAATCAAAATATTCATTCGTTTACGTATTTTTTTGCAAAAAAATACTAGATGTTTATAAAATCATCTGGTGGCCAACGGTCCCTCTAAACTGCGCGCGCGTGCGGCCGCGCAGCAGTTGGGAATCACCGCGCAATCATTCCAGGTTGGCTCGCACTACAAGACAGTTACTCAATTGATATTTGATCGGTCCACGCAGCCTTTGAAATTTCCGCGCAGCTAACCTCTTGTCTTAGGAGCATTGCTGGTGACTACGATTTTTCGGGCCTCACATAAAATCTGAATCTTAGATATATTATTTTATAGTTAAGACACAGTGTAGGTCATTAAGCACAATTATTTTCTCGATATTTATAAGATCTATATTAATTGTTATCCATCCCTGCACCGTCGAAAATACATGTTAGAAAACGAAAACAAGAGTTTTGGGATTTGCATTTCTTTTTATGAAGGCGTACTAAGCTAAATAGGTGTTAATGCGTGAAACAAAGTGTTGTTTAATAAAACTGCAATTAAAGTAAACACCTTGTCTCTTCAGGCATTTATGATATGCGGTCATTAAATAAATTTAAAAGTAACCACCTTCTTGTTGCTTTATTTTTTAAAGGTGCACGATTTTCTTTATAATTAAATACCGCATTGTATTTTTTGTCTTCTGAATGTTAAGTTGTTTTTTCGATATGGCAAGAATAACTGACATTACCGGAATCTTAGTTAAGTGACCAGCGTGGTTGGTTTTGAAAGGATTAGATTTATCTGGTGACTAAATTCTTCCCCACACATCCAACCCTTAAAATGGGACATAACCTAAGGCAAGACGTTAACTGCGCGGAAATTTTAAAGACTGAGCGGACCGATCAAATATTAATTGAACAACTGTCTTGTAGTGCGCGCCAACCCGGAATGAGTGCGCGGGGGCTTCCCAACTGCTGCGCGGCCGCGCGCAGCTTAGAGGGAACGTTGGACATAACCAATCGTTACGATTAGTTTACCATTAATCCTGTTCCTATTCTATCCTTCTACTATTACTCTTTCCGAAAACGAGAAGTTCTCCTAAAAAACTTATGTTGAGATAAGTTATGTCAGGAGTAAATTATGATCCACACTGAGGCAGTGGCGGATTAAGCACTTTGGAGGCCCCAGGCGCAATAAATTTTGGAGGCCCTGGTTTTTAAATAATATGAAAGTACTGTAAACCTCTTCGTAGAATAATAATGAATATTGAAAACTGAAATTAAAATATAAGGGCTTAAATAATATATGCTATCTTTAAGGCCCCAAGTGCGCGCCTCTTGCGCTTATGGGGTAATCCGCCTCTACACTGAGAGGAGTAAAGAATTTGATTAGCACGACCGCTTCCTACTGTAAAGATGAACTGTCAGGCTGTGATCGAGAATTCTAGTCTCGAGTTTTCAAGAAATTGTGGATAGTTCTTGTAAAGCAAAATATATAATATATGTATACAAATTCTAATTCGAAGAATGTCAAACATATTATAGAATTCTTTCATGTTAAGTCTTCTTACAATGGAGTTGTTTCAAATAAATTTAAATTCAATAAATGAATAATTCAGTGGCGTAGCTAGAAATTAGGGGCCCTCATGCAAATGTCACAAGAGCCCCCCCCCCCTTCGCATTTTTTTATATTGAGTGTGTATTAATTTGGACCTCCTTTTCACCGGGGTCTCATGCAATGCGTGATTATTCTATAAGGTGGTTACGCCGCTTGAATTAGTTTCTGATTCGCATTCTGGTTTTTCCGAATGTATATAAATACATAGGTATTACTTTTTCATTTCTGGTATAATACAAACATCTGTTTAAGATTAAGAATTTAATTAAAAGAAGGTATCGTGTCATATTTTTGATACATTCGGCAGTAACTATGTGGTGGTTTTTTTATATTTCATACAAATTGATAGCTAAGTATTCCATGGGCTGTGTAAAAAAATGTGACACATATTTGAAAATGCTTCTCAAAGGGTCGAAGCACGTGTTACAATTTAAATTGTACATAGCATGTTGATCTTGGGGACCAACTATTTTTTTTTTAAACAGACAATTCCAATATATGTCATTTTTTTCTTTTCTATCTTTTCTTTCTTTGAAAATGCCAATTGAATATTGATCATAATATTTAGTCTATGTGTTGCCAGCGTAAGGTTATTTTTATTTTCTCTTCACTTCACACGGTTATGATTTTCATTCATGAAACGCGGTGTTCACTTATTGAGGCGAAATTCAAATTCGGAACGTGACCGGATCAGGGTGCGCGCGCTCGCCCCGCGGCCAGTCTTCATGCGCCTTGCGGTCTTATAATGGCCGCCGCGTGCGGTCATTTGGCAGCCATGTCATTACGTGCAATTATAATTTTCTTTGCCGTTATTTATTTTAATTTTGCGACCGCTTTTTGTGAACAGATTTCCCAAGACAGATTTCGATTTCGTTTCGCCAAAATACGCGTCATATTACGCAAAAATATGCGGAGCTCGATTCCAGATGCAGGAAATTAATATGTGAAGTAGTGAAAGAAGCATACTTTTTTTTATCTCTGTGAGCTTCCGTTTGATGATCCGGGGCTCAAATTCCAGTCTGAATATGTTTTAGTATTACAGTAATTTGGATGAAAGGGCCTTCTGACTTGTGAATCTTTATTCTAATATAGAACTAGAAATCTGTAAAATTTTTGGAGCACACTAAACATAATTATCATATTCTAGGATGATCAATTTTACTTTAACAGAGTTGTAGTTGTTGAATAGTTTTCATACGAGCCTTAATTTATCGGTACCCTTTTGATGACGTGCGATCTAATTAATTTAAATATCGACACCCCTATGTAATTCATTGCAATGTAATTTCTTGTCGTAATGACCACGTTGGTATGCAATGTTCTCTCTTAGTTTCACGCGCGCTCGGCCACGCAGCATTTTAAAAATCCCCGTTCACTCATTACGGGTTGGCGCGCAGTCCAATACGACTATTCAAATAATATATTTTTTTTAAATTTGGAGAACCCTAGTTGGCCGAATAAGAAAATAAAAATTTAGATAGTTTTACTAGAATTAAATTCTTTACTTTTAACAAGAAATTGATCTAAATGGAGTATACAACGACGTGAAAACCTAGAGATTTATGATTGATTTTATAAAATATGTTAATAATTTTATAAGCGACTGATTATTTATTTCATTCTGTTTATTTTATTTTTAAAAATAGATTATACACTTGCAAGGAAAAACCTATTTATAAATCATCAAATGATTATATTTTTTATTATCCAAATAAAACCAAAAAACGCATTTTTTAAAAAATATCAAATATGACAAATTATGCCACGTTTTTGTTGGATTGCCCGAGAGTCTTTGAATTTTCCGGGCAGTTAAAATCTCGTCTTAGAATCGAACATTGGGCATGACCAACCGGTCCAACAACGATTCAGACTGACGTTAATTTTTCCTATTAACTTCTCATCTCACGAAATTTCTAGAAATAATTATAATAAGATTCTAGAAACATAAACGAATATTGCATTTTAAGCTGATAAAAACTATAACTTGCTAAGCCAAACCCATCTTGCAATTTATATTATAAAATGTGTACACAATTTTACAATATATTTTTGTTCTAATTACTAATAAGATTAAAAAATCACTAACAACACAATTAATTCAACAAAAGTCGTAATTTACCTATTAAATAGCTACTGAGGAAATATGATTTTACGATGCCAATGATAGGGAAATGTATTGTGTTTATATGGTAACATATTGAACCATAAACAACATGAACACTACTTTCTCTTTATAAACAATTTTGTATTTGGAATTCACTCTTGAAATATTGTTATTGTTTGTATACTCACCGCAAAGTAAATAAAGAATGTTAGACTTTAAATTGTTTTTTAATGTTTCAGTAAGGTATATGTATATTATACTTCATATCAAGCTCAAAAAGTAATGTCGGTTAACATATGCCTAACTTCCCTTTTGAGAGGGTATTTTTTTATACCCAAGATGCCGTATTATATTATATCGATCTTTGAGTCACCTCAGATAAATACTGTATTCTGAAAAAAATACTAACGGCATTTAAAACTGTGGCAAGACCATAGTGCTCAGATTTGAATATTTTTTAATATATTTAAGTTCTACGTATCTTTACTTTTGTTATTAATTATTTAAGTATCCATAAATTATGTTTAGAATTTTCTTTTTTCTCTTTTGAGTAACAAAAGCGAGTCGGTTGCAATAAATTTTAATGATAGCCCATTTTATTGACTGGGAATTTACTGTGTCACGAATATAGTAATACATATAAAAATATTCAGACGTGTTGTCTCATACAGTGGTTGGCTGCCAATATGTTAACAAGGGACTTCGCTAGTATACAAGTTATTCGCAGTGTTCCGAGGAAAGGGGGGATTTTTATCACTCTTTTAAAATTATATGCAATGATTATTAAATATATCGAATGTTACTATATTAAATTTTATTATGAAATAATTCGGAATGTACTGTAGTTCAATCAATGTCAATAGCTAAAAAAAAAATTACCGAACATAGATTAGATTGCAAGAGTGGAAAATTCCAATGTTGACAAAGAAATAGGTTATATTTCATGTTTCAAACGTTATACATCAACCGTCGTAGATAATATACATGTCAGACACACTTAATGTACAACACCGTTGCGCATAAATTTATGAATATTGTTTTTTTTTTAATAATTTAAATTTGACAATTAGTTTGAGATAGTCCCTTCGAGCCTTCCCCTGGTCCCATACATATGTATCTAATCTAAATTCTATTTTTATACAAATTAAGTCAAAATAAAAATTACTGTTCCCAAAAAAAAAACCAATAATCGTATTTAGTTTTTATGTAAATAGCATAAGTGTTTTTAAATATTTAAATGTATGATTTTTAATGTAATGCTAGCTGTAAAATAAACAAAACAATCCATTACATATTTGTTATGGCATCAAAATAAATTCCCTAACAACATACAAAAAAACTAAGTCCATTTTTAAGCAGTGAGTGGCTTTACAAAATTGATAAGGTTACCTTCTACTGTTTTCTAGAATTATAATTCATGTTTAATAATAATTATTTCAACAATAACTATTACATTTAAGTAATAATTTTAATTTAATTAACTAATTGTCAGTTTGCTTCCGACTGACAACTTCACTCTTAATTATAATTATCTGTTTTAAAATAAAGTTTTATCGATTCGGTAGTATTTTAATGGGGCGACTACCGCTATTTTTATTTTTATCGTTCTGATAAGCTTTTGCGCTGTCCCATCTGCTTCTTTTTTATGAAAATCCATACTGCATGTATTTGTTTTATCTTCAGCGCCACTTGAATAGAAGTGCCTTTTTCAATCTATGTATATTATTATTTTTAGATGTAGGTATTTGTAGCCGTATCCGTAAAAAGTATACTGCACCTACTCATAAATTAAATTACTGATATACCTTTTAATTTATATTGAAACATGATTAGTACAATGATCTAAGTGTAGAACAATTTCCTTGTCTATTTCTCTGTTCAGCCTTCATTTAGAGTTCATAAAATTGGGCTTTTTTATCCATTATTAATACTATAATTAGTTCTGTTAAATTTCTGTATTTAAAAACTTATTTTCTAAATTCCGACAGACATTGTCGGCAAAACCATATTTAAACTGAAGTGGAAATCGAAATAATGCTTCTTTATTTCGTATATACTATCCTTCCAAGGACTCTCAACTCCCTTTTTTAAAAAATTGAGTTATGAATGCCATCTGAAAGATAATTTTTAAATTTAATATCAATATAAAAAAAGCAAAATAATCACTAAAATAGTGCTAAAATCACTATTGAAAAATAGTCATCCGATAAAACTATGTAGAGATATTTCATTGTAAAAAGTTAGCAACTGTAGTTTTTTTCAGAAAAAGACAGCCAATTCACCTACCTAGTACGTATTGCAGTAGTTTCGTGTTTTCTACGAAATCTATGCTTTACCAAAATTAAAAAAGAAAAAACTTTGTCATTTTTCTCGAAAGTGTCAGTCATTTTTTGCATTCTTCCTTGGAAGGGCAGAATACTTTTTATTAAAAGTTGTATATAACACCGCATTTATAAATAAACCAATAAACATTATAATAGGTAGAAATGACTCTCTTATGTCTGTTTATTAATTTTTAAAAATATATATTTCCAAAAAAAACAGTGATAAAATACTGAGATTGCATTTAGGATATTTCTGAAGATAAAACATCTTTCATGCACCTTGCAATACTTTAAAATCAAGGGATGATTTTTGGATGTGTGTTTTTTTCTCCCCCGCGTTATAATATTATATATAAGCCGATTAGTAAAGCGGTTGCATACTAACTCCTCTTCACTTTAAAATTCTAACGTTTTTTGGTATGATAATATCTATTAAAATCTGCCATTTGAAATGTTCCTTCTAAGCTAAATTGGTTCTCAAAAGTTAATTATATTCTTTGTAGACTACCGTGGTTTCGTAGATTATTATATTTTTTAAATAGTTACGTTTTAATATATACTTCAAATACGTCTTATTGGCATTGACTCTAAAACAAATATATGTATTAAATACCACGCCAAGAGAGTGAGATTTCACTGAAAAAATGACATCATATTATCTGCGTTTGTATAATACGTATAACAATAGAGGATTGAAATCTGTGAGGCTTATTAACATGTAATTACTAATTAGCTGAGCATGTAGTTAAGTGATCAACGTTGCGGTTGCTGCGTTCACGTGTTCGAATTCCAGCAGGAACATTTTCACAATTTTGGTTCTAAAGTATGGAATCACCGTTGAAACTTAAAATTTAGCATCGCTTATTACAAACCGAGAATGTAAAATTCTTAAAGATAATTGTCAATCCTATAGATTTTAATCTCGCTAATAAAAATATAAACCTAAAAATTGAATACTTTTTCTTTATAAAACATTTGAGGAACCTTCAAAAATATACTCGTAAAGTAGAGCCTTGGGATCGTTGCGCCCCGGCAGGATTTTTTGTCTCTGCACGCGCACCTGTCGTTAAAAATACTCCCCACCCCTCTCTTTCGCCCCCTCTCTGGGCCATGTGCCTCGTGTCTCGTCTCCACCCCGCCGCTGAACGAGATTGCGCACTAACGGTGATTTTCGGCGCGTGCCTGCGGTTTACGAAACCCTTCTTGACGCCCGCCACTGCTTTCTACAGGTGGATCAAAATATTTCCACGTTTCCGGTCCAGACTTATTTTTGCATAGTTAAAACAAGACATGCCTCCTTAATAATTATTATCAAACAACTTACGTCATCGAATTTGTATTTTTTTGACTGCAACAGCTCACAATCGGAATTAAATATAACAATATGACTAAGCACAGACATATTCAGCTTAGATCAATTCAAAATTTAGCCAACGGAACTCGCCTAACAAAAACGTTTGACGTGAAAATTCAAGAATAATAAGAAAAAAAAGTTTTAGCAGTAGAAATGCTACATGATACATTTACGTAACTGTAATAAGAAAAAAATAAACGCGTTGAAAGGAAAAGAATTCGCGTTATTGAATGCGAAAAATGATCACGAAATATTTTACTTTGAACAGGTTTATTAGCTTTCATAATAAACAGTACAAAAAAGGTACTGATAATCGCCTTACTTCGGCATTTTTATAAAGTAACAGTTAATTTTAGATTTGTATGATGTAATTATTGTAATTAATTTAAGTAATGTTTTATTGTTAATGCTCACCGTGCATGAAAACGGTTCTGACCTTTATTAAAAATGTAGAATTAGTTTAAAAAAAGTGTTTTATTTATACATACCTTAAAAGAGAACTGATACAATGTTTTTATGGCTTTTTTAATATGATTACTAATCAAAAAAATCGCGGCCGTTTTTTCGTAAATTTCCTTAAATGACAACGTTGTTAACAAAAAAATATATTTGCACATATTTATGACTTCTTGTTAAACTGTGTTAATTGCGATTTTTCGCTGTAGTTGAAAGATGACAATATTATTTAGGTTATATTTTTTTCGTATTCCGACCGAACTGTATTTTAATTCAATGAGGTATTCTCGCGCAAAACATGTATTATAACGAGTTACTTGATACACATTGTAAGCAAAAGAATAAATCATTTTATTCATTCTGAAAAAAAATCTTCTGCAATATTATGATAATATAGAAAATAAGTCAATTATTTGTGCTTTATAATTCATAGTAACATATTTATTATATTGACAACGACAAGGCAATTTTGTCGCTCGGATCATGTTGTATATTGTATCTTTAAACGTTTTCTGGCTTTTAACGTATTTAATGTCATAATATTTTTTATCACCTTACCTGTGAATAGTTGAGAGATATTTAATATATTGTATCTGTAAATATTAAACAATATCTACTTTGAATACATAAATGCATTCAGAAATTACAGTGGATATCGCTTAGCATAAAAAACAATTGATTTTTTTTTGTTTTGAACGATGTAAAAATAAGAAACAACTATTCAGTAAAAACAGCTTATTAACTCTTTATTAACTCTTTATTAAATAATCCTGTTATTAGTAGTAGTTAGTTAATAATCCTGAAATTCTCACGACTATTAATTTACATGCTCCCAATTTATTCTTACGTGGGCGAAACTATGAGCAAAAACTTTTATTTCTAAAAACTTATACCTCGCTTAAGAGGTATGAGTCACCAGTTCCAAGGGCCGTTCGATTAATCAACGCATTGCCTAGAGAAGTGGACAATTTTAGTGATGGTATTTTGTTTGATAAATTTTTCTATTATATTTCTTGATTTTTTATGTTGAATTTGATGTACTGTGTATTTTTATTTTATATATTGTCTTATTATATTTTTCAAGTGCATGGCGATTTGGCGTCAGCTGTTATGTCATGTACTGTAATTCTATTTTTTTTAACAAATAAATAAATAAATGTGTCACTCACACTCTTTTACCATACCATTTTTGGTATAAAGTTTTGTTATAATATCATTAAGTCATACCGTAATAAGAAATCAACTTTATTTTGACATAGCCGGCCGCATCTTGTATAACTTTTAAATACCTGGGATTACTTATCAATTAGATTTACACAATAAAGTAAGTTTACTCGAAACTGGAATTAAATGGCGATCTGAAAACTGTCACATCCAACTTGGTTTGGTAAATACATACAATAATTTTTCAGTGTTAACCATTTATAAGTTTTTGTGTTACTGACAATCCAACTAACAATGGAAAAGAATTTTTATCGTACCTTTTAAAGGAAACTCGACCTTTAATTAAAATATTTATAAATAAAACTAACACTACTAGGTAAATTAAGCTTGCCATTTTTCAACGAGCTTAAATCCATAATTAAGTTACAGATATGAAAAGATTTAACGAATAAAAGGATATTAAATAACATACATAAAATGCAATGTGGTATTTGAGATCCCGGTAACCTGTTTGTATTTTTATTGTTATGAAATCAGGGCAAATAAGGCAGGTGCTTTGAGTTATCCTTTTCCCAGCTGAGTTCAGGATTCCATATGAGACAAAAGCTTTAAACGTGCTCATCTTAAAATGTTATGTGTATATCAGGACTGACCAAGTCGTATGTGACAGAGATTTGCAATGGTTGAATGTTACATTAAAAAATAGTGTCAATATACCTACGAAATTATGCAAGTTTTATGTTTGGTGTTAATTATTATATTTAAATGGAAGATTATATGCATGGAGGTATTGTACTCAAATAATAACTAATTTTTAGTAATAGTGATTATATGCACAAAATGCCAAAACAATGAAGTAAATATTTTTAAACGACAAAAAAGTTCATTCCAAAGTAAAATAAAATATAACAAATTCGGCCCCAAAGTTTCAAAAATATTCGTTAACTAAAATAAAATTTAGCTTTAAAAATATTTAAAATTACGCACTAAAATATAGTATTTTTTTTATTTGATTTGAGAATCAAAGTCAACAATTACTTTATTATGAAATTTGGAAGTTTATTTACCACTAGGCTATATGATCGACTACATGAATTTCAAAGTATGCACTTTGATTGAATAACTTAACGCTTAGCATATAAGTAACAAGACCGCAAGTTGTTTGCGGTCCTTACTTTGACTGTTCTGTTATATTAAAAGATTCGTTGTTGGTTTGAAAAGCTCCTGACAAAAAGTCAACGTTTTTTATACGTATCTTTCTTCGCTAGAGATGAGATTGTTTTTTGTCCCGGTTAAAATATGTTTTCAAGGTGTTTTCGATCAATTACGTACACCTGTTGGTCATTTTATTCGCTTTATTGTTATATTTACTATGAGTCGAGCGATGGGATACGGGTTCGGTTTATTTTTATGGCCGTTATTTCAGTTTTGACGATTCGATTTTAATAGGGTTTTAATATACTGATAGAGTTGTATTAATTTATTCCATGCTTTCGCACTGAAGACGACGGGCTCTCAGTGAACAGATTATACACAGGATTTTGTATATCAAGTAGATTTGAGTGGCTGAGATAGTCACACTCTTTTTAGTAATAATTATTATTTTTCAGTTTTTTCAATCAGACTAGTCTATGGATCAAAATTGGTCCCGTGCGGTTCAGCTCGGGCTATGAATGTGAAGAGTATACTCTTTTCTTTCTGTCGATAGCGTTGAGGAAAGCGGAAATAAAGTTATCTGCTGGTAGTGGGAAAACAAATCCTGGATCCTGACTCCTGAAACTTCTCTAACCATCCTTTAAAAAATAACGAATTTTCAAATGTACAAAAAACAGATCAAATATATTATAACTACGCAGTTTTCGTCGTCTTCAAATTCCCAGTTGTATCAGAATAACATTGTTCTTCTCTGTAGTCTAGTCCAAAGGTCGTCCAAGATTGCGATAGTGAAGAGTTCCAAGGTTGACAGAAAAATAGTTTTTATTCTTTTCGATCTAATTCCATGTTTCAAACGCTATATTTAAGTTGTCGCAGATAATATATATGTCAGAATCACAAAATGCACGTCACCGCGTTAGTAAGGTCAATTTTAGTGCATATTATACATAGTATTATAACGTATAGATCTAAAACATTGTTTTTCCTTATTTAACAAGCGGTTTGCCAGCCTGTCAAATTCAACCCATTCACCCTATTAATTATTCTGATTAATGATTAATGATTCTTCATATATTTTATGGAGCCAGTAGGTTTCGGTATGACCATTCACCGAATCACTATCTTCTCACAGTTTTCAACGTTGTTACTTGTATCACAGGCTACCGATTCACAGCATTAACCAGACGTACTTCGTATAGCATCAGGGTTAAGTGTTTTCAAATGATTGCGAAGAGTATCTCAATAACATTTACTCCAAAACTTGCACTAAAGTGTTCTGAAATAAACACAGTTTTTACTTCTGAAAACATGAATGACTTAAAATCTAATCGCTCCCCAATCGGCGACACAAATTCATGTAATAGATTAAAAGATAATAAGTCACTTTCATTACCATTGAGTTGGTTTGAATATTGATCTGATCGTCGGTTATTGCAGTGCGATAGGCTAGAATGCAAATAAGGAGTAGATTTTCTCTCGTTTACTGTTGAGTTGTACTCAGTCAGTACTAAGTGCCTCCTGGTCAACGCATGCATCAGTGCTGATTTACGGTCGTGAGTCATGGCACCTTACGAAAGCACAAAAAAACTGTATACTGGTATACTGTACTTTGGGAACAGATGTCTGTGGTATAATACTAGTGGTACGGTGGTTTGACTTTGCCAGGAACACGGTGGATCTACGGGACGTTAAGATGACTTGAGAGGGGATCTCGAAGAAACCGTAAAGTGGCCATATGCTTTGAGTAGGGAGCTGATATGAATACAAAAACTATGTTTTTGAGGTATGACCGTATATGAAGCGATACGATTTGGCAAAAAAGTCATTAAATGTAAAATATGGTTGGGTGAAAAAATCTAAGCACTTCGCAGCTCGGATGTTTGCTGAAAATGGCTTCTTTGGAGTACCGGCTGCTTCACAATGAATAGATATATTAAATTAAGTTCACTCCAATTTTGTGATCATAATGGAAATACCATGGCATATCTGGTTGAGCAATACCACGAAGAACTGCATTGTTACAATGTTGTAAGTGCCTGATAAGATTTTCTATAAAAATAAATTCTAACAATGGTAAATTTTTTTTTTTTTTTTTTATTCCATATCCGCTCCCTATGCGGAGCATATGGTCACCACGAAGTTCCTCCATGACTCTCTATCTCCAGCCAGTCTCCTTGCTTCCTCCCAGGTCATCCCAGCGTCCCGCAACTCCGCTGAGTACATCCTGAGAATGGTCATCAGTGGCCTTCCACGACGCCGGTATCCATCCGGTTGGAAGAACAGACAGGCAGGGTTCAGGCTCTCTTGAGGCATCCTTAACACGTGTCCAAGCCAGGACCACCGCCGCTTCTTTATTTTGGACGTAATTAGAGGCTGGTTAGTCCGCTCTCTAATCTCCGTATTCCTGACAAAGTCAGACCATTTCACTCCAAGCATTCGCCGCAGGCATCTGTTTTCGAAACACAGTATACGGTTACTCTGCGCTTTCGTAAGGTGCCATGATTCGCAACCGTAAAGCAGCACTGTCAAGATACATGCGTTGAACAGGAGGCACTTGGTTCTGACCGAGTACAGCCGTGAATCCCAGACTTTCCGCATTGAGTTAAAGGTTGCTCCAGCTATCCCTAATCGGATCGCGAGCTCTTTACACGGATTGCCATCCCCCGTGATGTGTACCCCCAAGTACCTGAAACCGTCGACTCTTTCGATGTTTTGACCGGCGCTCGTCAAAGGGTAGTGTGGGTCCGGACAGGCACTGTTGCAGAGTACATTGGTTTTACTCGCATTGATTTTAAGACCGATGCGATACGAGTTGCTCTGCAGTTTATCCATTGTATCTTGAATACCCTCGACAGATTTGTCAAATATAACAGCGTCGTCTGCATACTCGAGGTCGCATAGCTTTAGATTGGGGGCAACGGTCACACCTCGGTCAGGTGGAATTGACTTCCTCAGAATGAAGTCGAAGATTATAATGAACAGGAACGGAGCTAAGACGCAGCCCTGTCTGACCCCGGTTGAGACCCCAAACCATTCAGTGGTTATATCACCGATTCTTATGCAGCATTCGCTCCCCTCGTGCAAGCATTTGATGATGGCAACAATCTTGGTTGGGATTCCGTACAATTTTAATATGTTCCATATAGAGGACCGGTGCGGACTATCAAAGGCCTTCTCGTAGTCTACAAAGCAACATGCCAGCGAGCTGTTGTATTCGTTGCTTTGCTGAAGAAGGCACCTAAGATTGTGTATTTGGTCCGCGCAGGATCGGCCAGGTAAGAACCCGGCCTGATTTTCCCTGAGGATATTCATAATTGGAATCCTTATTCTCGCCAATACTATATGTGCCAGAACCTTGCCAGGCACGCTGAGCAGCGTTATGCCACGGTAATTGTCACAGCACAGTGGGTCACCTTTTTTGTGGATTGTGACTACCTCGCCATTAACCCAGTCCCTCGGACAGCGCTCTTGCGCCCACACCATACTAAGAAGCTGGTGCAGGGGGTGCAGAAGCGCCTCCAGGCCGTACTTTAGGAGCTCTGGATGTATACCATCCATGCCTGGCGCCTTCCCGTTTTTTAAGCGCCGCACAGCCGAGGAAATCTCAGCATGTGTCGGCGCATAGTCAGGAATGTTTAACGCTCGAGGAATTTCCGTAATTGTGGCTTCATTGGGTATATCAAATGGGTCCGAGGGAGGGGGGCGGTTAAGCACCCCGCAGAAATGATCTCTCCAGATCTTTTTGACACGCTCTACGTTCGATTCTATTGTTCCGCTGGGACTACGGATAGGCCCCGCGGTTGGCATCCGTCTGCCACAAATTTCACGTGTAATTTTGTAAAGTCTCCTTGTGTCATTCCTACGTGATGCCGCCTCTGCTGCTTCAATTTTCTTGTCCAGGAATCGGCGTTTATCGAGTCGCACAGACTTTTTGACTACCTTATCCTGGAGTTGATAGTTAGTCTGACGTTCCTCGACTCGATTTGGGTTTGTTTCACTGTCCCTCAGTGCTTTACGCCGGGCTCTCTCTTCAATATTTTTCCACGTGTTGTCAGACATCCACTTTGGCTGGGTACTTTTTCTGACTCCAAGCACCCCATGTGCGGCTGACGCGACTGCATTCTTTATGCTGGACCATTCTAATTCAATTGGGTCGCGGCGTGGACTTTGCCGGTCATTAGCACAGTCGACGATGTTCTTTCTCACAGCGACGTCAAAGTCTACCCGAATTCGAGGAGATTGTAGCCTCTCGATGTCGATTCTCTTTTGTGTTGGATGCCTTACTGGGCGTCTGAGTCTGAGACGGACTTTACCGACCAGCAGCTCATGATCGCTGTATATATCGGCACCCCTGTAGGTTCGGACGTCGAGAAGTTCCCTTCGGTGAGACGTGCTGTAGAGAAAGTGGTCAATTTGTGCCTTTGTGCAACCGTCAGGAGAGGTCCACGTATATTTGTGGATGTCTCTGTGGGGGAATATTGTACCACCAACGGTAAGCTCATTCATAGTGGCGAGCTCGATGAGTCTCTCACCGTTGTCGTTGGCTACACCGAGGCCATGCCTTCCCCTTCCCATCACTGCGGGGCCAAGCAATGGGTAAAATGGTAAAAATTACTTTAAAAAAAAATGTCCACTCCTAAATTGCTAACTTAAAACTCAGACGTTTTCACGTGCTATCAAGAATTGGTATGCTTTAAAACGAGAACAAATCTATGAGTGAAATGCGTTAAGAATTCTTTCTCTCTCTAAAGCACATTAGGCAGAGTGTGGAATTTCTGACTGGACCATTGGACACTTACTCTGGTCTTTCAGGTTTTAAGCCATACACATCGCTCAGTCGTATTTGAAAGCATCTGTATGTAGAACCGGCTTATTGCAAACATACTGCCCTCCTATTTAGTATCTATAATCTAGATATAAGTAATTGAACGAAAACTGGTTATATTTATTTTCGATAGATTTGATAGTATTTTTATAAGATTTCATTTTAAATATTGAATTAATATTGATAACTTTGTTATTCTACTAATTGTATAACTATTTGTGGCACGTGTATCGTTTCTCTTAAAAGTTTCTCAGAATGACAACCAGCAGATTTAATATACATATATATAAATTTTTTAAACCATGTCCGCTCTCAATGTGGAGCATATGGACTCCTAATGGAGTTTATCTCAACAGAAGTGTTTCTACGAGAACTGCTTGTTCTCTCTTTTTCCAAAGAGAGTAGGGATAGAAGGATAGGGCTGGATAGGACTAGTGGTAAGCTAATCGCTCCCGATACGCCCCGTTCATAGGATAGGATGGGTGAGAGGGGGGAATTCAAGACATCGCAAACATCCATGCCTTTGAACAGAAATTCATAAATCGATTGAAAAATCAATTTATAAATCTGTCCGCACCGGGATTTGAACCCGGGCCCTCCGTAGCCGAAGTAAACAACGTTGACCACTCGACCACACAGGTGGCATATAAATAGGTATAATTACCCAACCTTTCTCTCTTCGAGGAATTAGAAGAGATTGAAAAGGTGAACTTACGAAATGACTACGTTTACATGATTCGAGCTCTTGACAACGCAATTGATTGGACAAACAGTGTAGTCGTCTCGGTTATAACCAGTGCTTTTTTTTGAAAAAAAAGGTGCCGGAACGCACTTTTTTCGAGCATTTTCTAAGAAGGTATATTATTTATTATATATTCGAATATCATTTTAATAGAATTAATGACGGCTTTTCATATAATGCATAGAAAATAAAACAAAATATACATATTTTAAAATAGAAAAAATAAAATTAAACATTTATTAAAATTTCGAGAAAAAAAGGTGCCGGAACGCCGTTCCGCCGCGTCAGGGTAAAAAAAGCCCTGGTTATAACCTTCAAATAAAACTAAAGAACGTAGATTTTTCGTCGAATATTTCACATATATATTTATACAATTATAGTTATTTTTATTGTTTATTGTTGAAAAAAAATGCTTTCACACTTACGCCCTTGTTGTCCTGTGTTCGTGTGTTATTTGTCTCAAAACAGCTGTGCATGAATTACAGTGGCTGACAACACAATCGGTCGTCCTCGCGGCATAGCACAAACACAATAATACGGATTTGATTGTCCTTATGAAATCGTAGAAGAGAAATTTGCCAGCCAACATGATATGTAGGTACCCATAACGGTATACAAAGCGGTGCCCCTTTTAATATCTCGCAGCGACAAACTGCCCACGCCACTGATTTCAGAACTTTATGATATATACACAAAAACTTTAATTGAATTTATAATTTATATTACTTTGATATTCAATTTACCTTACTTTATTTGTTTAGAATTTCGACTAAAGGTACTTGATGGAATTTCAATATCAAATTTTAATTGTCTGAATGCTGTACTCTTCATTTCGCCATTTGGCTTCTTCAGACTTGTCAACTACACGAATGTCCTTGAATTTACTTTATTAATATAACACCCTTAGTTTCAAACTAATAAAAAATGGCATTATAAGAAAATTGGACCTAGAGATTAATACTGTCTTAAAAAAACGTTATTTTATTTTGAAACTCGTGTTTTTGATTAATTGCCATGTTACCTTCAGTATAACTTAATAATTATTTTTATCTTTCCTTTTATTTTTATTTAGACATTCCCTTTTCAACAGCAAAGAATCTATTTTCTATAATCTATCTATACTATAGATAGAATAACGATACTCAACCTGCGACCCATTCAGATTTTATGTGAAGCCCAAAACGATTAAAGTCAACAGACGTTTTTTTTAAAAATCTAGTATTGTTTGCTAAAAATTAAGCGAATGAGTATTTTGGAAAAATTTGTTTTTTTGTGTACTTATATTTATGTTATATCACTATGTATATTATGTACAGTGTGTGGTGTATTTACATATTACTATTAATATGGTGCGGTCCAATTTATGTAACAAAAATCAGCATGCGGCCTAGACGAAAAAAAGGTGAGTATCGCTGCTATAGATAGACTACAGGATAAGGATAACTAATTGAGTAGGATAGTGGTTGATTTATGATTTGCCCAATATTTTACTTCGTATATAAATTTTAATATTAAATTAAATGATTCTAATTAAAACAATTGCAGTCAGTATTACTAAATTCTGTGTAGTAAATTATTCGATTTTACGTCATGAACATTTTTTGTAATTATCATAAATTTAACCCGTTGACCTTTTGGCATGCTATCATTGCGATAAAAAAAACTAAATTACAGTGTTAATGTAATTAATGTTATTATTTTTAAATAACGGAGACTAATTTTAATTGCAAAATTAAGATACTTAGTGTTTAATTAAGAAATGGTTTTCATTTACAATATCAATGTTAAATTGACAAGCTCAATAAATCTCAGTTTTTATTCTAAAAACGTTGCCATATTATGATGATTTTATCTTGAGAAATCAATGAATTATTAGACGGTTTATTGTAGGTTGATTTTATTAGAATTGATTTTTATTTTCTCTGTAAGCGCTCATACATAACGCAACTGAGTATAATAGTACTCAAAATGTGAATAAATAATCATCTACGGTTATATATTTTCACAATAGAGTCTGCACTTATATTGTGAAGGAATATCTGTCAATAATAGTTATTAACTAACAAGTAGTTTAAGATCACTAGAATTACGACAATAATCCCGGTAGCAAATATATTCTACCACAAGGGTGTCCAACCTTTTTTGGCCTGGGATCGACTTTTCAATCTTAAGTTTTCTCACGATCGACTTCTAACATGATTCCTATAAGAATTTTTTATTTAATAGGGTTTTTCCCCTTCTTCAAACTTAGAAATGTTTATTTTAAATGCGAAATACATTAGATAGGTATATGCTTACAAAATAATTCAATTTTAGTATATTTCTATATTTTATATTTAAATTCTATATTTTTTAGAAATTCACGGAAGCTTTCGGTATTGATCAAATTTTGCTTTGCGGTCGATCGTGATCTACCGGTTGGATATCCATGTTCTACCATATCTGTTTTCAACATGATGCATATTGATTCCAATAAGAGTTTTACAACATAAGATAGATAAGATTTTTAAGTGAAAAATTTATCGTCCTTTTTCTAACAAGGATATAAGTTAAACCTAGGATAGGATATGTTGTAAGTTGGTTTTTCTCTGGACGCTCAACTTTTCAGAATTAGGTAGAGTAGAATCTTTCTAGGGTATTTTCATCAGCAGATTGGTTCGTAAATTAAGCAAATCATATTGAAACGAATGTTCTAGAACGATTTTACTCGTTCATATAATTAGGTTGGATTATAAAAAAATATTTTTAACTATAAATAATTAATTAATGATCACACAGGCGGCTTCAAAGGCAAGGTATGGAATTCCCCCCTCCCACCCATCCTATCCTATGAAGGGAGCTAACCACTAGTCCTGTCCTTGCCATTTCCTTCTATTCCTACTCTCTTTGGAAAAAGAGAGGTTGAGCAACTGAGTAACATGCAGTTCTCGTAGAAACATTTCTGTTGAGATAAACTCCATTAGGAGTCTATATGCTCCATGTTGGGAGCGGACATGGTAAAAAAAATGTAAAAAATATGAGAAATCTTATAAAAGTTTGACTTTTCATTGCTAGATTTAGGTTAAAGTCATTTTTATTTTCGATTTTCTTTGTCGATTCTTTCTGAAAATTGGTTAGAATCAGCAGATTTTTAATAAATAAAATTATTTATAAATATTATTTTTTTTTATTTACAAATTTCAATCATATATATTCCTAAAACAATCAAATGGCTTACTGCTAGTAAATATATTTTTTAAATAAGCTCATGTTATTTAAATTATTGTCAATGAAGCGTGCGCATATGTTTTTACTTGCAGCCAAAAAAATGACGGAATGTTAGTGATAAGTAAAGATAAAACAAAAAGAAATATCAAGTTTTCATAAAACTTTATTTAAAAATAATAATATGTAGAATACATCTTATTATAATAATAACATTCTTTGTGAATGCAAAGTGGATCTTTAAGTAATATAAGTTTTGTATGCTATATTTTGAGAACTCGGGATTTCGGATATCACAATAATAATGTTTGCATATTGATAACGCTGTTCGATGTCCTCGTGTGGAGATTTGTTCGCAATAGGAGCCGCCAAAGCTCAAAACGTAATACCGTCTCTAAAAGGCATATAACTATTCCAATAACCATGTTCCTCTGTTGCATCTACTAGGTAGCCGAGATGTTCTATAAAGAATAATTATGAAATGGTATATATAATAATAGTCAAAAACGGCTGACTGTACGTTAAGACTGGGGCTTTCAATCTTTTCAATGTTCCCTCTAATTTTTATATTGTGTATGTGGACCATCCACTGCTTTGTGCAGTTAATTTTCAGCAAACACAAAAAGTGTGCGCAAGTATAGCTAGGATGTTTGATAAATTCATTTGTTATTGTATTATGCCGCTAAAATTCTAGCAATCAAAGAAGTTTATGAAGATTATAATATTATTCATACCCGATTGCCGACAGCAAGTTAACTCATTATTTACATTACTTCTTTTTACAATATTTCTGTGTGCGGCCTGTGCCGGATATGTAAAAATTACACACCTTAGCGGAAACATTGCCAACAAATCAGTGGACTTAGGTGCACGGGATCCAATATTATGGGATGTGAGATAATTCCACAATCTTTTATCGGTTGCCGTTTTAGCTTGGTATCATCACTGAGGCCCGATTTGTATTTTCGGTTTGACGGTTGACGAAGGGAATTAAAGCATTTTTTCTATTTCACGAATTGAATTATCTCTATTTTATTTAAAATATTAAGTATTAATAAAAAGAATTGCGTTCGATAGTCGATCTGTAGCTGACAGACTGTGCGTGTTTGAATTTACTCGGTGACAGTCGTTAATCAAGATAATTTCAAAGATTGTACTGCGGGATCTATTAAAATGCATCGTAATTGTATTAATATTTTGACTGTTTTCTTATGAATTCTTGAACCACCTGCTTGCTTTTATAACAAACGCGCAATGTCATTTTTATTACTTGAAAGTGTTTATGATTACTGATTATAATCTACAAAAAAATTTAAGTGGTTTTTTTGTTGTTGTAAATTCATCAAATATTGACTGTTTTCGGTACTTTTTTTAAAATGAGGAGCTTTAGTACTGTAACAATCATTTTCCTGCGTATTTTCTATACGAAGTATGGCTTCCAAAAACCATAACAATTTAAATCATTTATTATTTATGAAAGATCTTATAAAAATCTATCTTAATTGTTATCATAAAGATTTATTATATTCATTTATGTAAGATAAATCTTTTAAAATTCAATACACGGCTATATCTTACATTATTATAACGAAGTTATTACAATTGCGTGCCAATTAATCAATATATCCAAAAAAAATCGTAGATCAAATTCATCTGTACTTATTTTATTTAAAGGCCCGTCGCATGTTGGCGAAATCACGGTTTATGTTTGTATACCCGTTATTGCGATCCCTCCTAAGTGTGGCCGAAATCACTGATATATTTTAAATTTGAGTTTTTTTTAAAATATACTAATACAAATATGTTCGCCGGGTATTTCAATCTATAATGCCGGGTCCGTCGGCGTTAAACTCGACTGGGATTTTCGAATCCTAGTTTAGAATGTTTCTCTCGAATTTCAGAAAACACAAATGTCTGTAATGTCTCCCACACATCCGAACTCTTACTTTGAATGAAATTAATTTTAAGCTAGAGCAATTAGCTAACCACTAGTTCTGTCATAATCCTTCGATTTTTTTAGATATCACAAAAACCTATGCCGTCGAACAGAAATCAATTGAAGAAAATGCTGTTCGCACTGTGACCGCCAGGGAAGTCTCGTATTCTTCTGAGTGACTACCAATCAACGTATTTAAAGGATTGAAAAGTGTCAAAGGTGCTATGAAAAGTTATAAAAAAGAGAAATAAAAGTATTGCAATATTGATTTAAAACAATAAAATGGCAAGAAAAAAGGTGCCGGAACGCCGTTCCATCGCGTTACATGAAAAAAAGCACTGCTACTATCATATTAATTATTATGATCATGCAATGTTAACAATGTTCCGCTTCCCTGCTCTTCTATTATGTGTTGAATTTTTAATTCATAGTTCTGATTTAAAATTCGACGTTTCATGCTAAGCATATTAACTATCGATGACAATAAAACTGAAGATAAAAAAAGTTCAGTGAAATTTTAAACTATTCACTGTGACCAGCGATTAACGTGACCCAACTGTCAGTTCGCATCACAAAGAAATTAAAATGAGTGTGGGAGAGGCGCAGATTGCGTTACTTGTTGTCGACTTATCGATTAAAAAAGTCGACAGTAACAAAATTACTGAATCATTTATGATAGCTAGAGTCGCTGTGAGAATTATTTTGTGCTTTGTTCAGTTGTGATTTTTTAATACACAATAAAGTGCCTTCCATCAATGTTTAACGGGAAAGTAATAAATATGTTGAAAAGTGATATTTAACTACAGATGAATAGGATATCAAAATTGTGGTATCATTTCTAAAACTTGACATCTTTTTTTTAAATATTAAAAGTTAGCTCGAAGGTTTTTTACGCCATGTCTGCACGTAGTATGAAGCATATGGGATGCTAATGGAATTTATCTGAACGGAAGTGTTTCTACGCGAACTGCATGTTACTCAGTTGCTCAACGTTTCTTTTTTCAAAAGGGAGATGGTATAGATATAATGATAAGATTAGGACAAGACTAGTGGTTAGCTAATCGCATATCGCTACGAGGAAATCAAGACGTCACATACATCCATGCCTTTTGACAGAAATACATAAATCAATTTATAATAACTGTCTGCACAGCTGACTGGAATAATGATAATCAGTATTTTATCTTTTATTTGATTCTTTATTTGTCCCCTTCGTGACCGTTGAAATATTACAAAATAACGTTTGTTTTAATACCAAAAAAGTAAAATTGTTAAGCATTTGCGGTCGAATCAACCTGTTTCTGTATATGAATAAAATACCATTAATATTAAAAAATATTCTTTATGGAAACAAGTTAAGTTTACTATTGACTTACATTTCTTTTCTAATAATTAATTTGGTGTATATTTATTATGATTGAATTAAAATTTACTGAATTTAAAGACTTTGTTACATCTTCTGTATACACCATTAGAGTTAATTAATTTTGTATAAATAACTTTACATGAAGAATTTTTTTCAATATTTATTCATTTTTTTTTTTTTCTAGAAGATGATTGTTTTGAAATATTAAATACAGACGCTCATACGCTTTGATACAATTTCTTATATCGTATAAAATACCACAATTTTAATAATTTTGGAATAAAATGTGCTATATGAATTAAAATGTAATTATACTTAATCAGCAAATCTGAAAAAAATATTATATACTCAATGACTGACTTACACATAATTAATATTAACAATCTTGTTTTTCTACTGTCTCTAACTATACGATGTAAAATGTGTTTCGCGTGATTGAAAAGCTTCTTTAGTCTGACCTTGGGCTTTCAAACCGGTTTAAACCGAAACCGGTTAACCGGTTTTTCGGGTGTTTCAAAAAAAACCGAAATCCGGTTTATTTTGGGCGGTTAACCGGGTTAATTAAAAAATCTTTTTCTGGTTTGAGCACCACAAGATTTTATAAAACTATTCATATTTATTTGAAAAAAAAAACGAAAACCGGTTAGCTTAAATGTCCGGTTAATTGGAAGCCCTAGTCTGACCTGTGCAATACTGTGAAACTGACTATACAAAAAATATTTGTCTAAAATATTATAATTTGAGATTTAGAAGTATTATGTCGTCCCCGGGAATAAGACATTTTAAACGTATCTTCGGCTAATTTTCGTTTTATTTCAATAAAATATCAACAATAAATTAATTGTTTGGTTCAAAAATAATCAGATAACAAGAAAATACTAAAATAAAAATTCAATACACGTTTAAATAATGACCCTCTCATTATTAATACAAACATGATAAGATATTTAAAATTTTTTTTTGAAAAGTTAATTTCAATTAAATTTATAATTATTATAAAGCGTTATCGGTTAAAATTTACGCATAAACAGAAGGCAAACAATTATCTTAAAGTTGTAAATATTAAACTTATTGAATTCTACTTTCTACTCAGGTTCCTTCATATATGAAATGTTTTGGGAACCACACACGCACAAAAAGACGTAACCCACAGTTTTTTTTTCAATAATCACGATCTAGACCAGCGGTCCGCAAACTTTTTGGGTCCACGGACCACTAAATTCACAATTTTAATCCAGCGGACCACTAACTGGACTTTTGTGTTAAATATTACATATTGTAATAAAAAGTGATAAATGCGTCTAAAAATGCAGTAAGCTCATAAAATTATGTCAGATTTCTCTGCGGACCACCAGGGCCGGCGCCACCATACAAGCGAAATAGGCAACCGCCTAGGGCGCAAACCATTAGGGGGCGCATAAATGCAGTATGAAAACTATTTTTATGTATTCTAATTATAAAAAAATAGCAGTACATTTTATTTCATGTTTGTATTTTTCGTTGTAGTTATGTATCGTATTCAATATAATTCGAAAAATACAGGTTGAGCTACCGAGTAACAAGCAGTTCACGAAAAAAAAACTTATGCCATATGCTCCACATTAGGAGCGGATATGGATAAATATAAAAAATCTAATGATTGTGAATTTTTTCGTTTTTTATTATTTCGAAAATAATATGGGATGATTTGTTAAAAAAGGGCGCGCTAATAACCTTTGCCTAGGGCGTCAAATAGCCTCGCGCCGGCACTGCGGACCACCTAAATTTTCTCGCGGATCACACTTTGCCAACCGCTGATCTAGACAACTTAACACACGTTCTATCAAAAGGATTTAAAATTGAAAATGTCGACTAAGTATCTAGATTTAATATTTATTTAAGTTTGATAAAAGAAATACATGACATGAAAATTGCGAACAGGAAAAAGGGTTAAGCTGAAAGGTTTTTTAATAAAATGTATTAAATTAATATTTGGTTGAGTCAATTGAACAGCATTTTATAAGTCTTCGTGGACTTCAAGATTGTGTGTATTTCATATTTTGTCTTTGGCCTTAAATCATCAAAAAACGTTTTTCATGCCTTCTGTAAAAAAAAATACGAATCATTTTTTTTCTTTCCAAAGTAGATTTTTTTCATAAAAAATGTTCAATTCGTTCATATGATTATTCGTCTCCGCACTATCCATTTATCGATTGATAATTAAAGCAGTTGGCGATCCGTGTCGATCACACGGTGGTAAGATTTGTCTCGGGGCGTTGGATCTCCCGATTTGGAACTGCCCATCACCGTTCAATCAGTTCGGCGAGTCGACGAAAGAGGTAAATTAAAAGAGACCCAAAATTAAAAACCGTAATTTATGGGCGAAAAGTAAAAGTTGAACACTCTCTTTTCGACAGCGATGGGCGGAAGGTCAAATTTTAAGGAGGTAGAACCAACCTGCTTATTAAACATAAGTGCTTTTACAGAAGTAGTATCATAAGTTGACAAAAAAATGCTTCTGTGCCATGTTGTTTGTAATTACGTGCAATTGTCTTTTGACGTGAAATTAACATTCAAATTTTACTTAATTTGCCAACCACAACAAGATGGTTTATTTATTTTTCTATAAATTTAAACATTGTATTAATGCTGTCATTCTGCTTTTATTATCAATCTTACGAATTAAACCTGAAATGCTTTCAAAACTCAACACTCACAGTCCGGTTCCCTACAAAACTAATATTAAAACAAATAAATTTTAACTGTTTAATTTTCAAACCAACTAAGGTGAATGCTATAGTTCTTAGACCAGGGGTGGAGAACCTTTTCTTCTCTAAAGGCCGCATTCATTTTTCTGATTCGACATAAGGCCGCAGTAAACATTGACTAGGGAATCTTTGGCCGGAAACAAGAATTTACGATCAGAATATGTCAGGAATTTACGAATTTACATAAATTTACAGAATTACAGAATTGGCCAGAAGGCCGCAGGTTCCCCACGCCTGTCTCAAACATTTAAGGAAGCACTTTTCTTAAAAATACCATAACTCAAAAAATATAAGCTTCTAAGTAACATAAGATATATGTTTGTAGATGTGAAATTTAATGAGCTTCAAGGAAATTAAGATACAAATTATAGAAACTTCAAGTTTTTTTAGATATTCGTATTTGACTGAAAAAGATTGAAAGTTATAATAATGGGACTGTATTTAACCGTAATTGAACACACGTGTCACAGTTATTGGACACAAATTTATATTTAAGCCCTAGCCTCATTTAAATATCTCAATTCTTGTACACAACTAGAAACTCAAACATAAAAACATATTTAAATTCTCTATACGAGTTATATTTAAAGTTTAAAGTCGAAGTGTCCAATAACCGTAGCTGTCTAGCTTACTATAGCAATCACTTAAGCTTCATTGGGAAATCGATCATCAAGTTCATTTGTTAGATATTTCCAAATAACCTGTTTTGAGATAATAAGTAATATTCAAAATGCCATCATAAATTTTGTATTATTTATCTGCGCCCATGGTTTATATATTTTATCAACAGGTGTTTACAGGATTTTAGGTTGGTCTCTTTAGTAGAATATTAAGAAATATTCGTGTAAAATATAACATATGAACATTTTATGTTAATTCATTAAAAGTTAAACGGCGTTTATATTTGTTTGGTGTCAATAACAATGCTATGTTCTGAGTAAATTATATTTAGAGTGATCATTTTTTATATTTCTTTGGCTCAACTTAGGATAAAATATAATTGAACCAAATCATCTGGATAATGTGTATATAAAATTATATTTTTTAGTTTGAAATAAAGTTACATATTTTTGCTAAAAAAGAGAGGTTGAGAAACTAAATCAAAAGCAGTTCTCATAAAAAAACTAATGTTAAAAAACCGTCAATAGTAAAACATATGTTCCACATTGTGAACATTGGATTACAAAAAGAAAATGTGAATTCCAGCAACTTTTTTTTTCAAAAAGAGCATTATTTACATATATTATGTACATATATGTCTTTTAGCTGTAGGGAAAACATTCAGAAGAAAACAGGTTTTTTTGCTGTCAATCATATTTTATTAAAACCATACATATTATTGAACTTAAAAACACATGGTAATGAGACAAAGAATACAAAACAAACTTGTTCAATATTATAAATAAGTAGATAGTACGGAAAATAATTTTTACTTTTGGCTTTAAAACACAATATCATACAATAAATATTTTTTCAAACATTTAAAAGAACATCAATATTATTAACTTAAATATGCATTTTATACAGTGGGACACTTTAACATTAATCTTTGGCATGCTAGCCGTGTATGACTCGTTTTGTACAAAAAAACCTGAAATATTAAACATAAGAATTATTTAAAATTTTGCGATATATATATAAGAAAACACTTGAATAGTGCAATTATATTTGACCATTTTTATGGATAATTAAAAGTGAACGCAAATGTGATTTATTTTTACAGTGCAATAATACAATTCACAGAATCTGTGGGACCACGGCTAAGTCTTATATTAAATAAATACAATATTTAAAAAAAAATGTTATGAATTTTTTATTACGAAAAATTGTGTTTTTGTGTTTTTTGCGATTTTGTCAATATTCGATATTTGGAGAATGTGAGTTATGATACTAGACTCCTCAAGTGTTAATAAACACCACGCAAGATGATTCAAGAAGATTTTTCACAGAAAGTAAAAAAAAAATGGTTGCATTATTTAATCATTGATTTATATTGTAAATTTAGCCCAATTACTCGATTTTTTTTTATTCCACTGTAAATAGTACCCAAACAACATGATTCGTTTAACAATTACTTGTGTATAAATATTAAAAAATAAATATGGTGAATAATTTAAAAAAAAACAAATAACTACAAGAATATTAAAATCAATAGAACATGTGTGACAAATGAAAATTTAGATAAATATTAAAAATAAAATTCTTCATATGAAATTTAAATTGAAAACTTTGTTATTCCACAAGTTTTAAAACGTTTTTCGTCCATTTCAGAAGTATGTTCAGCCAAGCTATTGTCAGTTTATTTACGAATAAACTAAAACTTGATTCTATATATATCTCAAGATGCTTTTCAAGAGACGCACACACTGTCACAATTTTTTACGCAACCTGTGAAATAACTTAGTTATAATTTTTAATTTTACAATAAAAATAAATCGTTGACCTTAATGTTAGACTAATTCACAGAAACTAAGTCTCATAAAAAAGTCAGCTGATTGATATATATTATAATTTATATTTTTGGAGATGTAAAAATTGAAAAAAAATACTTCACGAGGCATTTCAATCTCATTTCAAGTATTATCAAATTTTATCTCAATGATGCCAAACCAGTCGATCGCAAAGTAAAATTTGGTTGATTCCGAAAACTATTATTTTCTAGTTCCCTCCAAAAATTAGTTGTTTGAAAAAATATTTTTTTTAAAAATATATAAAATTGAATTATTTTGTAAGCACAAATTCGATGATATTTCACATTTAATATAAACATTTTTATGTTTGAAGAAATGGAAAATATTAAAAAAAAAATCATATTAGGAGACGATTGAGAGAAAACTTTAAATTGAAAAGTAGCTCCCAGGTTGGGCACCCTTGCTCTAGGTTAATGATATGGTATGGAAATATGTAGTTTTAATGTTATCGATTTATAATGTTGTAGCAAAACACACAGAAAGTTACTCATAACTGTCATTGGTAACAAACTCTCTCAATATTACGACTAGACACCTACGTATCTTTGAATTATATATACAAATTAAATAATATTAACTAATGTTTACAGTAAAATTATAGTTAAGTACTGGCAAATAGACAACGACAAGAGTTCCGAGAGTTAAGACACTGTTTTGGTATAAGTTAATTACAAATTATAGTAAGCGTTTTACACTTAAATAGTATATATACAATAACTAAACTTAAAGTTTTCTTAAACTTTGGTGATTAACATCGCTTTACACACACTTTGAAAATCTATTATATAATTAATATGAAATGTTTTATCTTATCAATGATGACTAACACCAAAAATTGATACGTTGTTAAAGATATATTTTCAATTATTTATACTTACAACCATCATATCTGTTCATGATTTTAATATTAAAAAAAGGCATGTGATCGATATTAAGACGAGCATGAGAATTTTAAATACACAAACTAACAATTTAAAAATAAATACTTTTCACTATAAATTAAGGACGGATTTGATTGTATTTTTTAAAAAATACTGTAGTTTAAGATTAATTCAAAACCAGAATAAAATATTTCATGATTAGCTTTTAAATCATGTAGATAAATACTAAGTTTTGAACATTCATTTAGATGCTTGAATTGTACATAATATTACAAAGTCAAAAACAGTGTTTGTTATTAATATTATTATAAGGCTAATAAATAAGTTCTATAACTAAAGTGCATTTTATTTTCAATATTTTTTTAACTGTACAGTTACTTATATTAATTACTACATTTCATTTAATGTCAAAAAAACAGGAAAATAATTGTTTATATGGAGTCACCAGATCGAAATCAATCCATAATGAATATTCTGAAATTATTGCTACGACATGTAGCTCAAAATATATACATCTTAATTAAAGAAGTAAAGGCAATAATTCAGGCAACTACGGGTGATTCAGATTATCATAGGTGTATAAAAATACAATGGTATTTTTTACTGGCCAATGATTTTTTTTCAATGTTAAACTAGTACTTATGGACTGAACTTTTTAGAATCCATCAGATTCCCGGCGATTTATGTATTAAAATTATAGCATACATAGACAGTGGTGGCCTGCCAACACGTTAAAAAGGGTCTCGCTTAATCTCAAAGCAATGCTCGGTGTTCCGGGGAAGGAGTAAATTTTTCACTCTTAGTCAATTATATTCAATACTTAAATAAGCAATCGATTGTTGCTTAATACACATATATTATGTAAAAATATGCAATTTACCGTAAACTAATCAATCTAAATAAATGGCTAAAAATGTACTTCTTTTAATATTGAAGCTGTCTTAGATAATATACGTCAGAAATTACAGTTATATACTAATTTGATCTGATAATATTGTTTTCTTTTAAATTAACAAAGGGCTCGCCAGCCTTAGTAAAATTCAACATGAGATCGCGAGAGCCCATTGCTGTATTCATCGTAGGCCAGTGAACACTTTTGTTAAATTGAGAAGAAAACAATAATCTCAGGTCAAACCAGTTGCTAACTGTGAATTCTGAAATATATAATATTATTTCCGATCATTATATCGTTTGAAACATGGAATTGAAGGAAAAAGAATAGTATAATATTTCTACATTAATTTAGAGTCTCTTGAAAAACATCGTGAATAATTCTGAAATTAAACTAGCCCTTTGTTAACATATTAGCAGCCCACCGCTGTACATGAATATATTTGTGTAGATTGTACTATAAAATCTTTTGATGGCAATGCATACTTCAACAACTACTTGTAACGTGACCAGCAACGCCTAGCATGGGAGAGACGCCCATTCTTATCCCTGCAATACCGGTGACGCTTCCGGTGTCATTTCCGTAAAAGTGGTGATACTGCCTCGACGCATGTATGATAGAAGATGGCGCCGCTTCGGGATGCTGCGACTCCCTGTGTCGTCGTAGGTCTACTTTTCGCTGAAAGGCTTTCTCGCACAGTCCACAGGTGAAAGGTTTGTATCCGGTGTGTTTGCGCATATGTGTGATGAGGTTCGAGCTTTGGCTGAAAGCTTTCGAGCACACGACGCATTTGTGGGGCTTTTCTCCTGTGAAAATAAGAAAAAGAAAATTTTAATAAATTTATACTATTAAATGATTTGAAGATTTTTCACACTATTGTACAAAAGACGAAGACATTAATATCCTATCTTTAAAAATTGTTCAAATAAATTGTTGTACTAGTATAAACAAGGGATTGTGTTTAAAACTATTTCTACTTCTATTCACCTTTGCTAAAGAATAAAAATCATTACTTTTTGTGAATATTTTTGATGATTTACTCAACATTATGTGTGATAACATCGTGCTTATCTAGAGCCAAATTATATAGGAAATCAAATACATTCGACCTCTCAACTATACACAGTCGACTGATTGGGAATACTACGTTATATGGGACTAGACACGCATACAAAAGTTTAGATTTTGTTTTTTCAATTGTTTTTTGTAAATTTAAAGAAATCAGCCAATCAAAAATTTTTCACGTTACGTCCACCTTTTCCTGCACTTTATTTATTAATTAAAGCATGACAATTTTATAAACATATGATTATACATAAATACTTTATGAAATAAAATAATAACGTATTGTGTCCCAAATTATTTAATATTAAAAATGAACCACGGTTCTGTAATTTTGTTTTTGCATAAAATATTCACTCTTTGTTTCTATCCAATAATATTCCCGTAAGTAGTCAATTATTTCAAACAAACGCGCAATAAATAATTCATTAAATAGTCAAGTTTTGAAACTACGGTGACACGATTGTTCTTAAATCTTTTATTCTTTCACTTACCACGAACTGTGAAACTTTCGACACCATAAAACTTTTATCAGAAAAACAAATCCACGCCATTGGGAAAAGTTTGTTTCTGTCATTAGATATTTATTAAACAGCTTCAACTGAAATATTCAAATCTGGATGGAAAATTTATACTTCATAAGTTCATAAGTTTCAAGTCGAGCAAAATATGCTCCATACGAGAATCGAAGTCAATATTGAATCGTCTATTCACATATTCGATTATCTAGATCTAGATAATCGAATATGTTAATATTTGAGGTTAGATTAACACTATTTTATAAAGTAAAGTTTTCTTTATAAATAGTAAATACCAACTTCAAAAATATTAAAGATTTAGTGTGAATCAGGTTAAGTAACTGTATAGTAATTGCATTTATTGTATTATAATATAAAATATATAATAAATACAGTAATCGATTTTTATTTAAATTTTGTAGTGTTTATAATTACTAGTTTAAGACCACTGTTGGTCAGTAAACAGAAATATTTGACAGCCAAATAGAAGAGATATTTTTGATTATTGCCGGCACGCGACATTCACGTGTCCTGATGTAAAAAAAATAGAAACGTACGAGAGAACTGTTATAATTACTAACAAGTAAACACTAATAGAATATTGAAATGCAATTTATATTAAACGTATTTCTGTTTGATTGTGGTATATTTAAAAAAATGAACAAAATTATAGAGGGTTAGTCTTGAAACACTTCTCATTATCAAAACCCTGTCTAAAACGTCTATCCACTAGCAAACATTCCATGTTCATCATGTATAATATCGAAATTACTTCATGTTCAAAATAGTATACAGTTTAAAATGAAGAACTAAGCTTAAAGAGATCATTGTTATTTTTATATTTATTTAGAAAATAGCACCATTTTTTAAGATTTATTAATATTATATGAAATACATCAATCTATACGAACTTTTTTTTATATAGTTGAGCAGTCAATGATTCAAATTTAAAATTCAAAGAAGTTGTATACATTAATTTAGAATCGATTTGTATACACATCGATGTTTGACATTTTTCAGTCTGTCCCATTCACCAATGATTATATTATATTTGGTTCTTTTCTTATACAGACTCAATGTGTTATATAAAATATAGGATTAGAGCCCGATTTACAACTTTTCTTTGTTAAAACCTAATAAAGACATATTTTTAGAGTGAGTTTACTTCACATTAAGAATAAACAATTTTACGTATTCCGATTCCATTAAAAGATATTTACGTAGAATTTTAATAAACCGAATATTTTATAAAAGATATTTTATTATCAGTCTCAATCCACGTTCTCCAATTGCAAAAACTGCGTTTTAGAATGTCTTACGTTGCCTCTGAATATTCATATTTGTTTCATAATAAAAAAATCTACTATCAGAAAGAAACAAACTAATTTCGTGATAACGATAAAACAAAAGAGTTTCAATATTTCGTTCGTGAGCTCACGGGTGACATTGTAAAAAAAAACTTTACGGCAGTCGGGCGAAATGAAAATTGACGTATCACCCAAAATTCTAATTCTGTCAAATTAGACGTCACTCGGACGAGCGTAGGTGACATGACGTGCCCTTCGCAGAGGGCTATTCCACTAATATACGTTATGTTGAACTTATTATAGTTTTTCACACGTATTTGTTTATTTTTATTACTGAATCGCTAGCTATTTTTAAAACATATTATTTAAAAAGTAATTTTTCTTTGTGATAGTTTTATTGAATATAAATATGGAAATTACAATAATATTTGTGTTTAAATTTATAGAAAGTAAATCAACATTTGAGTTACTTAATTAATTGGCGTAAATATATTATATTATATATTACATTACTTTTGGCGATTTTAAATCCATATTGATTGCTATTGATTCGAAATAGTTTGTTTTTTGATACTGACTCCATTAATTCACGCGAATAGCATGAAACTGTTTCGTGTTTTTTTTTTTAAATATAAAACACATTACATTACCCTGAAGTAGCAATAAATTATTTTTATAGTTAATTTGAATCATCGTAAATCTTCAACATCATCTAATATTTTAAGAAAAAAAATACATTTTTATTTTGTATGATACATGTCCAGAAAAAACATTTTGATAGTGAATAATAACAAAATTGACAGTATACACAATAAGAAATAATCGCTTTTATGAGTACGTTAGATACAAAATTTAACTGTCGTTATAATTAAGAAAACCTTTTTGTGTTTGTTTTGTGTTGAGAAGCAAACACCCCATTTTTATAATTTGATTGTAGCGATAAATCCAAATGATAAAGCGATATTGTACTTTGTGATATTTGAGGTGTCTAAATAACATTCACGTGTCATGTCCAATTTCATTCATTAGCCGATATAA
Source organism: Himalopsyche anomala (assembly GCA_031772345.1). Lineage (NCBI taxonomy): Eukaryota > Metazoa > Arthropoda > Insecta > Trichoptera > Rhyacophilidae > Himalopsyche > Himalopsyche anomala. Next base: position 11,989,664 of record CM062824.1, on the reverse strand, counting down.
CGAATCCCATTATCATCAAACGAAAGCATTAAAAGTAATGGTCTCCTAATATAATGTCCATTAAGAAATGTCAAGTCTAAAATATATTCAGAATGTTTAATATGATTCTGGCATTTTTTAATAGTGTTATAACAACAATTATTTCATATTATGAAGATATTTCGTACATTAATTGCTAATTTTACTAATTGCTTTGACGGAAGTTTGTTATAAATTTACAATAAATTAGAATCACAATTTAAGTGACGTTTTAATAGAAAATTGGGCAAAGAATTATTGGGAAAATTTCTTAAGCAAATCAACAAGCGCATTGTGGTTTAAGATATTTAATGTATTATTATGTAATTAAGATAAGTATTGATGCTTTACCTGTATGAATGTAAGTATGTTTCTTCATATCGGATTTCTGGTGAAATCTTTTCCCACAATATTGGCAGGGGTAAGGTCTTGTATCTGAATGGATGAGTAGATGAGTTGACAGCGTACTGGATCTTTTAAATGCCTTCCCGCATTGTTTACACTGTTGAAGAAAAATGGATGTTAATAATTTTTGTTATTATCATAATCAACAACGTCACAACGGGGATACATTTGTATCCCCGAAAAGGGCAATACAAAACATTAAACAACTGACGCCAAAGTACCATAAACTTGTCAAATATAATGAAGACAGTAAATAATATTATTATAACAAATATTACATATAAATAACGCAAAATTTTTGTGTAAAATAGATTGATATTTTTTTGTTAAACCATATCTGCTCCTAATGTGGAGTATATGGACCTTAACATATTTTTTTCTACGAGGAATTACTTAGCTGCTCAACCAATCTTTTTCGAAGAGAGTAAGAATAGAAAGGGAGAAAAATTTTATTTATCAAAAACACGATTAAAAAATGCTATTCGTACTGGGAATTTAATTTGACACGGAAGACAGCAACGTTGACCACTGGACCACAAACTCGTAAATCCACTTAAAAACACTCAAGTATATATATTCAACAGGTGAGTCAATTCTTTCATAGTCGTTTTTCGTTATATTAATCAATCAGTACTCTGTTCAGGGTTTCCCAAAATATGTTCCGCGGAACACTGGTGTTCCGTGGGACCTTAATAAGTGTTCCTCGAAAATCGGGAATGGTAATATACGTTGCTAAATATTTTAATATCTTCTAATTCATATTCAAAATCGAGTTAAGATGAATTTCCATTGATGTTTTAAACGTCAAATATCTAGAAACAGACGGAGATTTTAAATAACAAAGAGCTTTATTTACTCATATGTTAATGTAACATACTTTAAAAACAATTAATTTAAACATAATGAGTGATTTCATAACATATATTTTTTTAAAATATTTTTTCTATGTATGTACATATTATGAATTACCCGACCTAAAAAATAAGCTCTGTTCCGGTGACATTTACAGATTTGTGAAGTGTTCCATTGCACAATAAGTTTGGGAAACCCTGCTCTATATAATAACAAAATAAAAAAAAAATGTCTGACAAAGCTTATAAATTGATTTACGTTATATGACTAGGGTGAGTAGATTGTTCTGTGATGTTACGTCATATAAGTGGTCACTCGATAGTGATATCGTCGCCGTAATGAACAAATTGCATGGCGAAAGAAAGGGTTGACAGTAGCCCATATAAAATTAATACCGTGTAAATAAGTAAGCAGGGATGGAAAAGTATCGAATGACTAATATTTTTCTTCTAGTTCTTTGTTCAGTTCAAGAACGCCTCCTGCGTTTTGAAATGTCTGGGAAATTTGAGGGACACTTAATGTTTTACGACTTTAAACTATTAATATACTTATTTTATTATTGTAAAGTTGAATATTACTAAAACCGTGCTTTTATAAAATTTTAAATGTTTCAAACGCAAAAATTACCGTCAGATCGAAATATAAAATCATTTATAGTAGAGTTTATTTCGCATTTTGTTTTATACGAGACATGTAATTTTTTTTAAGCCGTGTCCACTCCCAATGTGGAGCATATGGACTCCTAATGGATTTTATCTCAACATAAGTGTTTCTACGAGAACTGCTTGCTACTCAGTTGCTCAATCTCTCTTTTTCCAAAGTTAGTAGGGATAGAAGAATAGGGCTAGGACAGGACTAGTGGTAAGCTAATCGCTCTCGATACGCCCCGTTCATAGGATAGGATGGGCGGAAGGTGGGAATTCAAGACATCACATACATCCATGCCTTTTAACAGAAATTCATAAATCAATTTATAAAACTGTCCGTACCGGGATTTGAACCCGTGCCCTCCGTAACCGAAGCCAACAACGTTGACCACTCGACCACACAGGCGGAAATGTAGATTTGAAAGTAGTTCATTTTTAAAGGTATTTATTATAATTTAATAGTAGTTTAAATAAGGCAAACATGTAGATTTAATAGTAGTTAATTTTTTTGCATGCTATTTTAAATTAAAACGTTAATACAAATCATAACTGAAGTATGAAAATAAAAGCACTTACAACATTTTTTCATTATTGTTAATTAGTTTTTAATTTGATTAAGTGAACTGTCTTCAGCAAGTCAAATAATCTATACTCATTACTCAATAAGGCTTAACAATTATCAAATTAAAAGCAATATTTAATTTATTATAAATACTTCAAAAAATTCAAACTTTTGATACACGTTATCTGCATACAAATTATATGGTTATATTACACTTATTAACACATATACAGACAACTGAGAAAAAATAATACATTTAATTTTATTTATATGTACGTACACAGTAGTTTTTTGGAATTTATTCAAAACTTGAAAAGCTTCCTAAATGTATTTTGTAACTCAACGATTTAATTTTTCTTCTCTTAATTTTCTACTTAAACCTCACTGAAATAGCGATTCGTTATCTTTCGAATGTTTTGTAACTTTATAATACATGTTCGTTAAAGCAACTGCTTGAAACACAATGATTCAGTTAAACTAATTGGTTTTTAGTGGAAATGATAAAATTGTACATCCCTTATTATATAAGGAATGAGCGGTTATTACGGAAGGATATAATTAAAAAGCAATCAAATCATTTTCTAGTACAAGAGAATTATATTTTCCGATAAAGCTGAAAAGATATATCACGGTCAAATTAATATGAAGGAACTTTAAGTAATTTGACAACCACGAAAATTTCGGTAATTTAAAATGTACATATAAACATACGTATTGGTAATAAATACAGAGTATGTAGTCTATTTTGGAGAAATATCATGATGGTTATTGATATTTGAAGCATATAAAAACAAATACAGCAAAATCCAGTTTATTTCAAAATCATCTAACATTGTAGATGTTGTCTGTGGTAAATGAATTAAATTATTTGACATTTGAAACAGCCGTAACCGCTATAAAATACATTTTTTTTAAATCATGTCATTATATATGCTGAAAAATCTACACTAGTGGAGCTGTATGTTGTGACTTTTAAAAAACATACCAGTATTGAGTTTTTTGCGTGTTTTTTTTTAACTTAAGCGATTCATGCCGATATCGTAAACACTTAAAAAATTCATTTATATCTAAATCTGGGTCTAAATATATATTTTTTAATTATCAAAGTTGCAACATTTACAATTTACACATACAATATCAACGCTATCTATGGTTTTGCGAATAACGTCTTTAATGCAGGCAATTTTTTTGTTTTGTAATATTATAGAGAAATTTTCTAATCGATTTTATAAAAACTTGTGCAAAGAATGTTGATGAACACTTTTTAAAATAGCTTGTTAAAATGGAAAACTAATAAATACTATTACGTGTAATGCCATTTTAATGCTGCCGCATATGTTGTGATGAGATATTGGGTTCAAATCTCCGTATAGACAGTCTTGTGTGTGATCTTTTACCGCTTATTTTCTTCCCTGAAGTGTAAATATTACGAAAAGATGATCAACAGACTTCTTACCAGATCTTTTTCTGTACATTTTCTTTTAATTTTAATGCCGAATTTCAATTTGAAATGAATTCAATTAAATTCGTTTTCTATGCCATTTTTAAAAATTTCATTTTTGCAATCTATTAAACATATATTGTTTTATTAATTTCGTTGTCACATAATGACTATTTTTTATATTTTCTACATTGTTTGCATGTGTGTGTATAATGTTATCAGTAAATTAATTGCAATAAGTTTATTTTCATAGTTTTATTACAGTAACAGTTTTTAAAAAAAATAAAACAAATTGTGCTTTACAAAGATAAAAATTAAATTGAAGCAATCTGATTTCTTACGTACTGTTCATTAACTGAGTAATCCAATTTGACCTATATAAACTGTCAGCTAAGGTTTATTTTTTGATAACATTTGCTTGCATTCACTTAATGAATGACATCTTTAAACATCTGTGTAAACAATTAAAAAAATATCAGAAAAAAAAACTATTATGTAACCGACGGATACACGTATGAATTTAGTGCACTTAATGTTTTTTGCGTCATCTCTAAATTAAACAAAAACACTATTGCCACGTTTTTTTGTAAGGTTCTTGTACTATACGATATTTTTTTAACAGGGTTATTGTGCCCTTGTCATAGGTTACTAATGATTCATAAAATGAATTCAATCACGTCATTAAGATCTATATATGTAGGTCCAATTCTGATATGCATGGGTATAAATCATGAACTATTGAGAACTACCATCACTATTTTAAAAAATATATCGATGCCAGGGTTAAATATTCTCCGCGTTGAATCTAATAATTATTCATCATAATTCCGTCCCGTAACTCGAATAAAATTTCAGTCGGTCATTGATTGTCCTACCATCACCTTTTATGTGTATGCAATCGCTGTTTTACGACACTTTTTCATAACGCAACAACGGTTAAGGAAATATACGAATTTACTCCACATATTCTTAACTCGACACAGAACCGTGCACTATATTAAGTAATCTGTGTATAAATATAAATGTTTTTTTTACATGTATATCTTTAAATGATTTGGGGCATTTAATCAAATTTCCTCGCACTTTTCCTTAATTTAATCAATCGTATGTGCTGAGCAAATGATTGATGAAAGATCCTTTTTTATACATATTAAACAATTTGTAAAAAGCTTATTTTTCAATACTATAATAATAGTCAGTTCAATTATAAAATTCAACGAAAAATTCATTGATTGGTTGACGTAATATAGGGTAAAAAAATGTTTTATTTAAACGATTTTTTAAGCACAATCATAAAATAAAACATTGCTTTTTTTCAAAACAGTTCAGGCTTTTTAATTCTCAAATTATATTCGAATTCAATTACGTTTAATAATTTAATTGTCATAGACTAATTATTTTAATTTCTCCATCAAAGAGAAGACGAAAGTTTTTTTAATAGGTCGCAATGTTTCAATCAGAATAAATAATATAAGCCCAATTTTACCAGAGCTGAATCAAATTGATCGCAATTTATGTTTCGTGATTTTTGGTTAGCGTGATGTAGATAATATGAAATGACATTTCTAATTCGGTAATTATTTAATTGAGCCGCCCCATGTCCCATCTGACGAAAAGTTTTGCAAGTTACAAAACATTTTAGATTTAATTGAACCAAGTTTTGGAACTAAATTTAAACTTTTAATTGGCAGCCATCAATTTTGATTTGTCAAATCTCCTGATAATTAAGTATTTTATTATTTTATTAAATTAGAACAGATGTTTATTTTGTTTGTCATAAAATTTGAATAATGTATCTGTTAATAGTGTGGAGGAATTTTCGAGCAAATAAAAAAACGTATTAACAAATATATTCCGTTTAAGAAATCTAATTAGCAATAATGAAGGTTGAAAGGTGAAGTTATTGAAAATATTAAATAATAATTTATCTGTCTATTGCAGTGTTTATTAAAATAAAATTGTTAAATTTAAATCAATAATTAAATCAAACAAGCGTTCAAAATATGATTCCAACTCCAACGTAAACGATCTTACTAAAATAAAAAAAAACGTAACTTCAAAAGATGATTAAAAAACTTTAAATTTATAGAAAAATTAGGTACAGCAAATTTCAAAACGTTTTAACTGATTTAAATGTTCATTAAGAACTATTTAAAATTAATTTAATTAAAGTAAATACATAGATGAGATGGACACATAATAAATTCATTTTTCATTTCATGAAGACGAACTTTACGAATCTATAAAATTTAATAGATGTAAAATTTATTTTCTTATAGAGAGAGGGATGGTTTCAATAAATATTTAAATTTCACCAGTCGGGAAAAAAATTGTAAGAAATTATATTATTAAATGTTTCATTTGATGACGTTTCGTTTACTTTGTAAAATGGACCATTACAAATCTTTTAAGTTTCACACCTGCAGGTAAGTAAACAGATTTTTTAATTTGTATTCTGATATGATGAATATGAATCTTCAAATTTGAATACAAAATATTATATTGCCAAGGAAGAAGTCAGAGGCTTGTAAGTATATTTTGAATATTTATAAGCTTTAAAAACATGATATTTAGATGTGCACTGTATTTTTGCACCTCTTGGTTTAATCTGATGGTATTTTTAATTAATATCCGTTAATTATTGTCAATGTGTATAGTAAATTAAAAATGTATTGAAATAATCAGCTAAAATCTAAATTTATCGGTCTATCACAAGGAAGAGGAGAGATTTAAGCCAAGCTTAGTTTTCAAATGACCGAACCCAAATTATTCATTTCATTATTTTCAAACATTAAAAAATGTTTTACGTATAATTAATTTGAGTTTTTTTTAAATACAGTCACATTGGATAAAAAAAATAATGAATGCAGTTTTCTGGTGTGCAAAGGTTCCCCTATCCTGGGTATATGTGTTGAAGGAAAAAAGCACATTGTCTTAATAAATGAAAAATGATTTGAATATGCCAATATAACAACAATACATATTTACGTAGAAAATTAGAAGAATAGATGAACGTTATTGAATTAGTAAAATTAACGTTGAAATATCACATTTTACATCTAAGTTTATATAAATGCAAATCTTGTTTTGGCTCTCCTGAAAAGTACCGATTTAAGACTTGAAATCTATTTCTTTTTGCATACAAATACAATTTTATATATCAGTAAATAAGTTGGATCGTATTAATAAATATTAATTTTAAAAAATCTGATGACGTGGGATGTCGAAAACAAAAATGATATTGAAAGTAACTGACCGTTTAGTAGGTTACGAAGCGCAGTAAAATATTGCGTATTGCATATAAAACAGCTGGCAGGTGGTAATTTTTTTTAATGCTTCAATATTTTGTTTAATTGCCAGCGTTTATTTACCGGGTAAATACAAATCGGATTTCGTATGCAACTGTCGAAAATATGCACAAAGATTCATTATATCATGCAAACTGATGATACGTCTGCATTTGTGTAAACAATTTAATAAAATTACTTGGGTAATTCGTATATAAATTTGTATATTCTAGGGTTTTGTAAAATTCATAAAGGCCGTATACAGATTTTTTACGCTTTTTTGATCTGGCGAAAAAAAATCTTGCGTGGATTGTCAAAAGTGTCATATTTTAAACATACACGATTTAATTGTTTGTATTTAAATTAACTAGATAGGACTCTACTATAATAAGGTGTGTTATTTAAATCATGCTCACATCCAATGTAGAGCATATGCAGTACCGGCGCGAGGTTATTTGTCGCCCTAGGCAACGGTTATTGACGCGCCCCCTTTTTAACAAACTGTGGATTTTTTTTTATACATGTCCGCTCTCAATGTGAATCATATGATCTCCTAATGGATGTATCTCAAAAGAAGATTTTTACGAGAACTGTTCGTTAGTCAGTCGCTCAACCTTTTTCGAATTATATAGAATACGAGACATTAATATAACGAACAGATACAAGTATAAACTATTATTTGTTATTAGAATATAAAAAAAATATTTGATTACACAATTTATTTGCCCCTTAATGATTTGCGCCGTAGGCGATTGCCTATTTCGCCTGTATGGTAGCGCCTGCCCTGAGCATATGCATGTGTACTCCTTATAGAGTTTATAAGAGAACTACTTATTACTAACTTTAAAGTGAGTGGGGATTGAAGGATAGGACTAGAACAGGACTAGTGGTTAGTTTACCACTCTTGCTACGCTCATTTTTTTTATGATAAGATGGGCGGGAGGTAATTCAGGACATCACATACATCCATGTCTTTGGACATAAATCATAAATGAATTGAAAATCAATCTATATAAACTTTCCAGACTGAGATTTGAAGCCTTGACTTCCGTAACCGAAGTCAACGACGTTGACAACTGGACCACGCAGCTTACAAAAAAATAAGTTATAACTATAAAAGTATTCAATTCGAAAAGATCACGGTCATACCATTCTTTAATCAACTCTATGTCTCACGTAATTGAAAAAGGACTTACATTGAGTGTCAGAAAAAACTATGCTATTTATTTAATTCATTTTTTTACAGTAGGTCCAGTCCTAATATTATGCATAAATATATATTTGTTCTCAATTAACAAATAAATTTCAACGTCTGTTCTAATTAAATAGCGGTATGATTAATTACCACAAAACAAATTGTTTAACGACTCGAATAATATAAAATTACCTGACGGCACAGCAACTTATATAACAACACAAATTAATATAAAATTGATCCAATCGCTTGTCATTCTTTTTGCGCAGTTGGCAGATATTAATATAAATTATTAACAAACATACAATATTTTTACAGCCGAAAAATAATATATTAGTTTACCCAGACAATTAGCACACACGTTAGATGATATACCGGAAAGTGCAGTATTTCATTTGCATACTCAAATCTCTCTATGAACGCATTGACATTTTTGTTTTTACAGATGCAATCGAAAGTATGGCAGCATATCGACATTTTTTCGTGATATATTACTAGACTAATGATTATATTGTATCTATCATGTATTTTAATCATGTTTTTTTTTTAAAAAAAAAAGCAGTCAAACCTTGGAAAGAGTAGTGTTTTTACTAAGTCATTCAGTTGTTAGTTTTTTTGTATTATCTGACAAAAAAATATATTAGTCGAACGATTGATTGAACAGTGGGATATTCATATAAAGAAAATTTTAAAAAATTAACAAGTACTTTTTTGTTTTTTTAATTGTTTATCGATAGAAACAATCTTACAATAATCAGTGAAATTTGAGATTAAATGCGTTGCAGTTGTTAGAGTAGTATTTAAAAATAAACAGCTTTTAACACTTAAGTGTATATATAAAATTAAACGAAAAACTGCAAAAGTTAATGCTTTTGTATGGAAACATCAATCTAATTTAGAATATTTAAGAAGGCTAGCACACAATATTGAAATTTAATTTTAAATATTTTACTTGTATGTGTGTTTGTTTATTGTTTGTCTTTTCTTCCTTCAAAAAGTATTTTTTTGTGAAAAAATGTTTTTTTATTTCATTTTTTTATCGTAGACGCTTATGTCGCGGCGCTTTTGCCATGGCGCATTTTTCGCGGCGTTTTGGTCGGGACACTAATAAAACACACCACTGACATGAGTAAAGAAATGTTTGATGATAAATGCATAATATTTTTTAACTAAGTGAGAATATAATTGAATCAAAACTTAAAATATTTTTTTTTATAATATAAGCGAAAATGGATACCAGATTGAAAGATCATGTTTTTGTAAAGTCCAAACCATGAAAAAAGTTAAGAGTAAAAGTGTTATTAAAATGAAAAGCCACAATTAATGTTGTTACTAACCTGAAAGTTTCTTTCGCTTCCTGCTCCTCCACATTTTCCCCCATTGCTTATTTTCCCGGGGTAGGAATCCCCGTGTCCGACAGATATCGTCGTTGAAATAACACTGCCATTCTCTGGTTCTGTATCCCAACTACCACTCGATGAACACGGTCGCCCATTTATGGGATCATCCTTGATTTGAAGATCCATGCCAGTCCCAGTAGAGTCTGGTCTACTGAACACTTCAGGACTTGACGACCTTCCATATTTGTCATATTTGTGGTATTTTTCAGAAGGAGTGTAATCTGTTTCCTGTTCGCACAGGCTCCCCGGAGACCAGATTCCGCTTGGGCGTGTAGAGACGTGGCGGGTGCAAAGATTCAGCGGAAGGTCTTCATCTTCTGTTAATAATAAAACGGCATGATTTTAAACGATAATTTTAGTACGATGATCTCCAGGCAAGCAATCTCAAGATCAGTGATTCTGAAATCCTGTTCAATTTGGCAATCTAGGCATCCCAAGATTATCAAAATAAATATACCAGAACTTAAAGACTCGTTGTAAAACTTTGTAAAATGAATTCATGCTTAAAATGTTAATACATTCTGATTCATTATTAAGTAATTGAAAAAGTTCCTTTCGGTGTACCACTGTTTTTTTAATACATGCATTATTAATGTATCTACATGTATAGTGTTCACCCTTCTTCTTATATATCGTAGCAGCATTAGACAGGAACAGACAATTTTGTGTTTCTGTTGATTTATTTTATATATCAATCAATTTCAATCAAATATATTTTCAGATGTACCCTTGATAACAAGTGGTGCTTATATTAATTATAAGGGTTACTTCTGTCATTAAAAAATTAAAACTCCCCGGAACATGGTTTCCGTAAATACCATATAACTCTTTTCATTCGATCTCTCTGAATGACTGTCGAAAATAATATAAAGAAACATTCGAATACCGAAACAAATACACAAAATTATTTGTTTATTTAAATTGCAGCAATTATCAACACAGGTAAAATTCAAAATATATGTAGTAGATGCAATTTAAAATATGAAGTACTTTCTGCAGAATTATAAAAAAGGCACTAGATTGGATGCTTTTGTCACATGAAATCTTTATATGTACATTTTTAAAGTTTAAACTGTTTTAATAATACATAAGAATGTATAGAAATAGTAATTTAATTGTGGAAAGAAAAACGCACGTAACCCACAGTTTGTAAAAGTTTTTCTTTAAATAATCACTAGTATACAAATTAATATACGTTATATCAAATGAATTTAAGCTGGAAATACCAAATTAGTATCTAAATTTAGCTTTTATGTTAAAAAAAGGGAAAGGCCTAAAAATTGCAACGAGATAAAATGACTCAAAAATGATTTTATTAAATTTAGTCAATGAAATACCAGTTTGTCAGCCTCCGTGCACGTAAAAGTTTTGTATAGTTTATAACTTGCTTTTGACCCAAAAAAAAATAAAAAAACGTTTTTTGTGTCTCATATAGAATTATGTTATTTTGCCTTCCCTCGGTCGATGTGAATAAAACAATAGAACGTAGTTAAATTTAAAACAGAAATGTAGCGCAAGAGAAATATAATTAATGAAACTTATCCGTCAATAAAATATATGTTTGCATTCATTTAATTATGTTAAATATTATTCTTAAGCAGTCTAAACATTTTATAATGTCTAAAAAATAAATCGGTCAATCTAAATACATCATTCTTAAATCTTCATAAAGAAAATGAGTTTTCGATTGCTTCGTAGAATATGTAGTCGTAAAAAATACAATTGTCCATGTCAAAGATAAGATTGCATGCACTACGCCTATTTAAAATCAACACCAATTTTGTTTTAACGGACACTTTCCTATATCAAATAATTATACTCCCCGTCGTTGATTCCTTCAGTACAAACGACATTCCACGAAACATCGATAAGTTATAAGTGCCACAAGGTATCATGCTTGCCCTGGATTCAAAAAATATACATAATATATTACATGTCGCCAACATAACTGATCCGACTTTTTAAACGTGTCAGAAAAAACATTTGTTTTTTAATAACATATTTATTTGGATATTTTTAAGTCTTTTAGTCAAAATAATGTCTTATAAATAAGCTAAGCAGTGTAATTTTGACTGTGACTCTAAGGTAAAAGTTCTTTAGTCATATTTCACATTTGTAGCGATCACGCATGTGTACATGTATGTATATAATATGTGGGGGAGGTAAATATAATGTGATTTGCAAATGAGCATATGATGTCCGCATGAACTGACTTCGCTAAAGATTTCTCACCTCTGTAGCGATCACGCCCTGCTATCAGCAGCGATGGTAAGGAAGTACAAACTACTAAAATATTATCGATGAAGAAGTTTCGAAGAACTTTGACGCTAACGTGTCCTAGTACTTAAAGCTTCATAAATTTAATATCCAAAAAAGAAATGTATGTTAAACAGAAATTATTGAAAAAAAATAGCTGGAGTAGAAGGTTGAGTCGGTTTTTATTTTAATACCGGTATCAGAGTCGCTATTGTTTTTTTTAATACCTAGTTTATACGCTATTTAACAACTAAATATGTCAACTTCTTTGATTGTATTAAACTTCACTTCTTAGAAAACCATTATAATCAAGTCAACAGTAGCAATGCCTTTAAGTTATACTAAAACAATTCATCACTATTATGTAAGATATAAAAAGAAAATTATGCATATATTTTAATAATTGCATAATTATAGAAATATATACTAATTTTATTTTGAAGACTTTTTAATAATCTGAATTCAATTTATTGTATACTTTTATTTTTTAACACTAGTATAGTATAAGAATAGATGAGAAAATGTTTTGTATATTTTTTTTGATTTAGTATATTTTGCTAAGCTATTTTAATTTTAAACAAACGTAGTTCCAACGATGACGTTAAGCCGAATGAATAATTATAACTGAAATACAATAATATTTTTGATCTTATTCTTTTCATATCGTTTTAATGTTGGTTTATTTTAATAATACTTTTATTTTATTTTTACAGTGTTAATGAGTTAAGTTACTCGGATTGTGGACTGTGCTTAGTGAATAACTTAGTTATGTGAAACAGAATTGGTATTTAGCATATTGGTGATAATTCAACGAATGATAATGTATTCAAAGCAGTGAAAAAAGGATTGTAACGCGAAAGAAAAGCCAGTGTTCCACTTCACATATAATCGTTGCTATTTAAGTTGAAAGATACGACCTACCAACGCTGACAATAGCTTTTTCACAGCATGTTTAGGAAATGTCCTTTGCAATAAATATAATCGAAAATATATTACAACATGTACCTACATAGGATAATATATATGTGTCATATTTAAAGTGTGAAATCTTGTCAATGTAAAGCTAGCATCGTCACAATTCACATTGTATTTGACTTGAAAACAGGGGTGGGCTGAAGAGGGCTTGCAGGGGCTCGCGCGATCCCCTTGTTAAATATTACTCAGGCCGGCAAACCCCTTGTTGAATCAAGAAAAACCTTATTATTAATTGATCTATAAATACGCAATATATTTAAATTTAGAAAGTGGTAATGTACATTCGAGATTTCTCACAGACATTTTTTAGCTGTTAATGAATATTGATTAAATTACGACATATTGCGTACTGTTACAAAACATAAGTGTACATAGTAACATTCGATAGTTTTAATAATTATTGCTTTTAAATTAATTGCACATGAGTGATAAAAAAATTACAACTTTTTCAGAACATCTATATAGTAGCTATAAGATTTAGCGAGCCCATTGTTACCGGATTGGCAGCCCACCGCTGCTTGAAAACGTATGAATAAACTAGTATTAATATAAATTTAGTGACGAGCGGTAGACAACATAGAAATGTCATAACAATGTTCAAAGTAGAATTGATACTAAGGCGTAGGTTATATGGTAAGAGTGATAGCAAGATGTTGAAGTTTTTGAGGTTATGTGAAATTTCTGATGACAATAAAACACAACAAACTGCGTGACTACGCGCACATGGCAGTGGAGAGTGGCTGGAATCAGTACGAGTGCACGCGTGATTATTTGTGAACAATTTAACCACGTCTGTGAAGTTAATGTGTTCTTTTTTTCTCTCACGTATAATTTAACAGGCTCAAATAGACTATTTGACATAGACTAGTTAATTTATACATTGACCAACTGCATACTTTAATTATTAACATTCAACAAAATAAATATACAAATCGACTGTGGAAAGGAAAAAGGACGTAACCCACAGTTTTTTCAATGCAGCTTTTTTTCGATAATCACAATGTATCAAATTTGATACACGTTCTATCAAATGGATGTAAGCTGCAGATGCCGAATTAGTATCTAAATTTACCTTTTAAGTTTGAAAAAAGAAGAGCATGTGAGAATTGAAACCATGGAAAAAAACTAAAAACATTTTTTTCCTAGACAATTTCTTTAATTAATATCAGATTATGTCAATTAAACACCAGTTTAGAAGTCTCCGTGCACTTCAAGGTTGTGTATATTTCATAATTTGCATATGGCCCAAAATAATCAAAACGCGTTTTTTGTGCCTCCTGTAAAGTTTGCTATGTGTGGGCCTTTGTCCTTTGTCCTTTTTCCTTTTCACAGTCGATATATAATAAAATATATTTTTAATTTTATTTAGTATTAAACACAAATAATGTTATATATAAAAATATATAATTAAGATTCAGTTAAGCTGTTAGAGAGTTTCTAAAGACTCTGTAGTTACCGATTGTCCAAGGAAATTGCTTTTCAGCACTATCTGAAAAATGTTTGAGGTAAATGACTTGTTAATTAAGCGACTTCGTTGCCATCGCCCGTATATTTTTAATGCTGTTACTAACTTAATGATATACATACAACATTATCGCAAAAACAACTATCAAAAGCTATACTTGAATCTGAAGGAAGTCTGATTTTATTAAATCGTGTACGTATTCACCAAAACAATTTGTTATTTAAGTACTAGTGTCCAAACTTTTAAAAAAATGAGTCGAGCTGAATTGTGTTGATCTATTGTGGGCCTGATAAAAAAAGATAATCTTTTATCTCATAAACTTTTGTAGAGAATGTATACTATATTAGGTGAAAATAAATATGTATAGTTATTTATTTCTCTCGTACCATTCGTGCCATGGTAAATAATTTTAAGTGTAAGTCATGCTTTAATATATATGATTCCTAAAAACATTTAAAATTGTATTTTCGTGCATTATGTAAACAATTGATCATAATCTGGTCAAATTTACCGCTGGTCAAATGAAAGCCTCTCATGGGCCGGATCTGACTAACGTGTC
The DNA here is from genome assembly GCA_031772345.1 of Himalopsyche anomala. Taxonomy (NCBI): domain Eukaryota; kingdom Metazoa; phylum Arthropoda; class Insecta; order Trichoptera; family Rhyacophilidae; genus Himalopsyche; species Himalopsyche anomala. The sequence goes on along the minus strand of CM062824.1, from coordinate 11,974,602 downwards.
ACGTGTCACAGTGGCGAATTAAGCGCATGAGAGGACCAGCCGCAATAAAATTTTGAGGCTTGGTTTTTTGGATAACATAATAACGTCAAAAACTTTCATGTAACATAATAAAAATAAATTACAATCTGTGCAAAAATTATATGGGCTATATAATATTAGCCATTTTTGAGGCCATTTCAGATGTCCCAAGCGCGCGTCTCGTTCGCTTAGAGATAAGTTCATGAATCCGCCTTAGTACATCGCGAGTAAAGACCTACAAGGTTATAGGTGTAGATTTTTGGCGAAGTAAAGTAAGGAATCGCCAAGTTCGAGTTTATCCTAATTAATCCTTTTCGTTATTAAACATATTATACCTTTCTCAACTGATGTCTACAATTCAATATTTTTTAAGAAAATTAAAAATCTACGACATATCAAATCAAATTAAGTCGTTTTATTCTATGTATTTTTTGTTATCAGTAAGCAGTAAATCGTGTCTGGTTTAATTCAGCAGAAGTTCAATGGTTTCCAAAATTTGTTTATCACCAACTCTTTGACATCCGGTGTTTAATGATTAAAAAAACGCAAGTATAATTTACCCGGTAATAATTGTTGTAAAACAATAAAGCCAGTTTATAGTTACTTTTTAAAGCAAAGTAGTTTTATCCAAAATATATAAAGTGAGATTTAAATGTCAAATTCCTGCATTTTATATATATACATGTATGTTTGTTTTAAGGTTTGCAAAAAATATTTTTTTATCCGGATAAATTATATTGTTATATTTAGACGTACATTAAAAATGGATACCTTTTTTTAAGAGAAATAATAATGAAACTATGTTATTACTATGTACCTGAACAGATTGTTGGTTTTTTACGAGATTTATGGAAAAATATATTCTTAATGCTTTCATATTTAAGGTTTTTGAGAACTATAAGGAAACGATATGTTACAATATGTTAAGTTAAAAATGGTTGAAAAGCTTACCTTCATAGTTTGGTTTATCAGGGGTGCGTGGTGGTGAGGCGGGTGGTGGTGGAGGCCGTAAGAGCAGGGGTGGCCAAACGCATGGCGGGTATCCCAACGGACCGCAATACATTAATGCACCCAGTTCTGCTGCGAAATAACACGTCAATCAAAATATGGATCTCATCTCATCCCTATTATCCTTAAGTCTATAAATAAACTTTTGTGAATACACTTTATACAAAATAAATGTTTAATAAACTTATTATAGAGTTTACTAACCTCTTGCCCTGGCGTATTCTTTTAATCCGTCAACTCCAAAAGTAAAATCTCTAGCTGATGATACTAATGAGAAAGCGCTAAGCCTTTCTCTTTCTCTCTCACAGAATGCACTGAGTGCTATGCCTCGTCTCCTATCTCTCTCACACGCCAGCAGTAATCCAGCAGTGTCGGGTGGTGGAGTAAGAGGGGAGGGGGGTGCCTCTTGTTTCAGCATACTACCCTGGTAAATTAAAAGAAATATATATTTAATAAATGGTATTGCTACTTCATCTCCCGAAGTTCCTAGCTCCAAAATATTACACATTCAATTTAAAAAATATCAATTATTTCATTCATAAAGCTAGTGGATCGTTTTTAAATTAAAACAAAGTTTTTCATGACCTATTAAATTAATTAAAGGATAATTGAAAAACAAAGCAATTTAATCAAACTCATTAAAAGAATCTCGAAGTAAGCAATGCTTATGTACTTACATATATATCATATTATAGACATATGTAAATGAGTCTGTAAATAATAATTTCTACATGCAGTTGTTTATTATACGTTTAATTCATAATATATAAATCAGTTAAACATTTTTACCAAAAAACAACATAGTTTTACTAATTCTACTCAAAAACTAAAATTTGAGATAATCAACTGTTTTCAAAAGAAAGGGTAAAAACCCTGATGGCATTTAATTGCATCGAATATATTACAATAAGATAAGATAATTATAAAAAAAAATCGAATCAAGTTTGCTCTCAATTGCTTGCGTAAAAACCGAGAGAATGAAAGCCGAGATTTAATTAAAAACGATGAAGTCCTGATGACTTCGTGATGACGCCAGTTATTTTGCAATTAAATAAAGCCTTTGAATTACTCAATATAAAATGTTTAAAGATGCTGAAAGACAAAACTCGCTTCGTTAGTAACGAATCTTATGAAAGCGTATACAATTTAAACAAATCTAATTTTATACTGAGGTTCCATCAATCACTCTCAGTTGATATTATTGAGAATTTATTATGTGTATCTAGTAATAATAATTCTTAAAAATCTTTCTAAATGAATTACTGGTTTTTTAAATGGCCTAATTAAAAGTAGATAATATTGCATTGAAACACAACAATTGGCATTGAAAAGAAAATACCAATTTTCTTTTCAATGCCAATTGTTGTTTATAACTGTTCATTTTTGTATAAATAGCATTGTTAAATTATATTTCTTATCAGTTGACGATGCTCGTAATGAGCGAAACCGGTCTTGACATATTAAATAAAGTGGAATGAAGTACAAAGGAATATTGTGTTTTTTCTAAAATATATCATATTTTTATGTGTTATTTAAAGATATATTTATGTACACACGTACATGTCAAATAAATAAATTATTGTAAACCCTCCAACAATATTTTTATGAACACAGATATTTTATTGCTATAACAATATAATTTATCTTTACACTAAATGAAACCTTTCATTCCTGTTCATAAAATTCATATTTTTGTACACTTTGGAAAAAAACTTTTTTTTAAATAAATAAATTATAATATGAAACTAAAAACTTTTTTTTTAATACTACAAAATATATTTTTCAAACTTTTAAATTCAGTTATATGATTTATGAAGATACAATAATATAGTTTTAAAACATCGATATTATAAAAAAAAATGTTATTTTATTGTTAACTGTTTTTTTTAATAGAATTAGTTTTACCACAGGAACGATAAAACCAATGCCGTTGTCATTGATGGTTATATTGTTAGTTATAAGTTGTTTTCATATTCTTTCTCGATTTATTTTGCCACCAATCATATCACGGTATTTTACTTTAAATATAATCCTACAAGTACAGATATTTAGCAAACGAATATGTTATTTCATGGCAATACTTGATAGTTGCATGTATTCTTATTTGAAAGCAAAATGACTTCACTTAAATCAATCGTAAGGGAAGTAAGTATGATTGACAATCAATGCCATACTGTAATTTTATTGTATGGGGAATTGGAAGAATTCTTATGTTTTTTTTCTTCAATCATACGTATTAAATGTAATGGCTTGAATAGCGCAAAAGCCGCAAAGACGACCTCTTTGTATCAATTTTCTACGAGTTAAAATGTTCTATAGTATTGCATATAATAAAATAGCTAGTCAAATTAAATCATATTGTTAATAAATGAAAATGATAAACGATTTTTTCTTACCAAAACATAAAAAGTTTACTGTGATACTTTTCGTTTTTCCGCCATTTCTTATTATGAATTTATTATAAAATACACTGAAAGTGTTTTATTTTTTAAATTTAATAGTATCTAAATTGGTTTTACTCGTCGAGAGAAAGTTTTTGTGAAAATTGGTTTCGTCTATTCTCTTTCTTGGCCAACATAAAAACTTCCACCAGGACATATCCTTTCACGTAAGAAAAATAAAGATGTATCAAATTTTTACCAAAACCTGTAATGGTAATGTATTCACGTGTATTCTGCTCAATATTTAAAACAAAACGCTGAGTAGGATAGTCTGGCCGAAAAATTCATTACCTTTTGCAAAAAAGATCGAATCGTGACAAACTTAATTTTTTTTTGTAAGATACGTTATATTTTTCGTATAATTAGATTTTGTTTGTTTTAAGACAACCCGTTTACTCAATTATACAATATTTATTATAATAAAACAACAACGATCCATTCTATTTTCTTTTTTATATATGTAAAAGTTTCCCGCGAATACATTTTCTGTTTTGGCAACATGTATCGTAATTTGTAATTCAATCATGGAAATATTGTAATCATCACTCTCTGCAGTAAGCTTTCGGTTAAAACCTTGCTGAAGTCTAATATTACATAGTGTTGAATTCTTACTTTTGTCACATCAAATTTGAGATGGTTGTGCTGTTATTGTTTTTTAATGTGTCTATACAACGCCTCTTCGATAATAATAATAAAAATATTACATTAAAAGAAGTCATGTCAGCCTTCAATGCTATTGATAAATAAATTTTGGTAGTGGGTTAATGTGTTGTGTGTTTTGGGAACATCTGTGATTGTTGTTTGCATTGTCGCATTAAAATTTACGATTGAATGACATTCTGATATGCAAATATGTCCTTCGGCTTCAGCAATATTTATTACTATTTGAATGCTCCCCAAATATGCAGCTGTTACATTGATGAGAGCAAATACCATTAAAAAACGTTTAATTATTATGTTAAGATTCGATAAACGTTTGCATTTTTCGTTAAATTGCATTGCCATAATAAAATACAAAAATATTTTTAATAATTAAGCTATAAAGTTTTCAGATTATGATTGAAAAACGAATCACATACCTACAACAGTCATTATAGCGTTATAAAAATATACTAACAACACACGTGTAAGCTAAAGAAAAAATACAGTATCTGCATGTATGTAAGTATTTAAATACTCTCTTTCGAATATAATATATATTTAAGAGGTTTTTCCAGCTAAATTATTTACTAGTTATGCAAATAGTTTGTCTTCATCATTGTAAAACTGTATATTCGTGGATTCAAACCCACCAGCACCGCAAGAAAAGCCAGCGTCGTTGACTATCTGATCACAAGTTCGGTGTAATTTTTATATATCTTAATTTTTGTGTCCATTTCTTAGTCGGTAAAAATTCTTCTGAGGGTTGAAAAACGTGAGTTTTCTTTTAAAAATAAATTATGTAAGAGTAAAAAATCAAAATCAAGTAATGATAATAAATAAAAAATCACGTTTACTTCAACAGTTTCAACTTGTAGAATAATGAATTTCAAAGACTTGAAGAAATAAAAAAAATGGCAAAATATGTTTATCAGATACATATTTAAAACACATAATATGAAGAGGGAACGCTAAGCTTAAAAGCTGTATTCGATAAGTATATAAATTCTTTTTTATTTCTTATAATCTCTTTATAGTAAAGATTCGTATTAAAAAAACTTTTTAGGCTTTCACTAGTTTACTGTTTTTATATTGGGGTAATATGGTTTCTGCCCAATATTATAAATTTAAATTATAGAAATAATAACTACTGTATTTAACAATAATTAATCTTATAACACAGAGGCTTGCTAGGATTTGGTAAGGAGATTTTTCTACTCAATGGATTATAAGGTAAATTTTCATTAAATTAATTTTAATTAATGTTTGTTAATAAATCAAACTTTAAATAAATAAATCTGTTCTGCAAACTCAAATTTGCACGAATACATTTATGTTTAAATCAAATAATATTAACCTCTACTGAGCAAATGATAAAACAGCAATAATAATAACTATTTATTTTATATATACATATATTTGCTATACCTACATATAAAATTATATTGTTTTTATTTAAATTTGTAACTCAAATAATACTCTTTGTCATATTTTGTTTTACACATTATTATTACTGTACTGTAAAAATATGATAATTTTTAAACGGGCAAATGGTTATATAATCTACAGGACAAATATCGTTTTTACCTTATTAATAAGAGCTGACTAAATATATGGCAGATTTTTTAATCAATATACGCCAAAAATTTGACTATTTCATTTGTTATAAATTTATTAAGCCATTAATTTTCTACTGAATTTAATTTTATAAGTTGTTTTATTAAATTTAATATTTAACATAATAAACAGAACCCAAACGCTAATAATAAATAATATTGACTATAATATGCATATTGAAGCATTAAAAAATTATTATAAAATAACTATTAAGCTAAACTATTATTATTCATTTGTATTTTGGTGTTTATTTTTTAAGCCTAGAGTGATTTATATATTTATTATAGTATACAAAAATAGATTAATTGCTTAAAAAATTCTTACCAACTTCATAACAAGTAGTGTGACACAAGTTTGGCAGCTGTCAGAAAATGTTCACCATGATGAATATCACAAAAACGATAAAGCAGCAATGTCTTTCAATGATTGTTAAAAAGCTTTCAGTAAATCATAAACAAACTCGAAGAAGCTTTCATCGACAATGAATGTTTACCGCGTCAAGCAGACAAAGCTTTTATGACATTGATATAACTGTTACGGCGGAAAGTGTGTATTTACGAGTCGACACCACGTACAATAATGAAAATATCAATATTTCACTTAATTTACTGTCCGGCTTTGTCGGACGGTGTGGAAAATACCGCTTGTTTAATCTAGATGTTGCGATAGCGTTTACAAAACATTACATTAAGTCGATTACCTCTAATTTGATTGGACTCGAAAGCTTTCGAGCGTAGCGATTATATTATGATTATGATTGTTATTTATAGACGTATAATCTGAAATAATTGACATCGATTTAGGCTTTTAGAAACTCTTTTTAACAATTTTATATCTTTTCTCTAATTTAAATATTCTAGTTTGGGTTTAAGATTTTTAAAAATACACTTATTTTATTACAACTATTTTTAATATCTTATTGTTAATTTATTACCAAGTCTGGCATCAAATTCACAGTGAACTTAATTAATATTTAAGTGAAACTAATTCGCGATACATAAATCTAAATCACTCTTTAATGGGTTCTTGGTTTACGATTTGAATCTAGAATAATTGAAAGATTTTTTATCGAGATCGATTCGATGTTGTTGATTATTCGCGTGGCTGGTTATCGAAGGACACGTGCTACTCGGATGCGTCTCCACACCTGACTGAAGACAGAAGGCTCGCGTATATTATCTGAAACAAGCGCCAGGACAATAAAAATAGGGTGGGGGCAACTGGAAATGATCACCTGTGATGAGTAGAGGGGGTCTAAGGGATGAGTAGAGCTTTTGTTTCACTTTCGGGTCCAATAACGTTTTTATTATTTGTACGCTTCTTTTAAAATCATTACAATACGTTCAAAAATATACTTGTAACAATATTTTCGATTTTTTAAAAGATTTTCAATACCTCTTAATCATATAGATAACCTTACGTTAAAGCATTATAAAAAAGGTTGGCTAAAGATTGGATATGTGTAGTATAAAGAGAATTAAATATTTATACTTAAGCTATCACTTTATGATTTATTATACTATAAATCAACCCAACTATTGTAATTATATCGATAAAACTTACATAGAAATATATATTTATTATTTTTATATTTAATTTTTAAAAAATCTGTGTTAACGAGATATACATAGATTATTGGATTAACAGTTTTCGAAAATAACTTCAGCTAAATACGTGTTATTTTTTCAGATATACTGTAGGTATTTTCTATCGAAATAATATATTATTGCGTACAAATTATACTCGGTTCAATTAAGCAAACAAATTTATTTAAAAAATAAACAATCGTTTCAAATACATTAAAGATTTTTTTAAATCCAATAAGTTAGTTCACACTATATTAGTTTAACTTTATTTTTTTGTTTTTTAATTTAATTATTTATTATGTATATATATTATATGACAGTTCACGAGAGAAATTATTTATACCTATATGTAAATTATAAAAGTAACGGTTAACAAAAAAAAACGTATTTTCATTGCATAGCGTATTTTATAATGCTTAGTTTGCTGGCGGTTGCTTATTTTCAATATATAATATCATCATGAAAAGTTAACTTATAATCAAAAAAATGTCCGAAAGCTTAGTAAAGAAAGCTTTGGTATGATTTTGAAAGTTTCCAAATCCAGGCTAGATTTATAGGCTCCTCCTCAATCTCGGGTAAACAGAGCTATTGGTTGGCTCTAAGCGGGAGGCGGAGCAAGACTGGTTTATTTCAGCAAAGGCAATTCTAGCGTAACCTAATACGATGTACGTTTTTCACATAACAATAAGTTCAATAATATGTTTATCAGTGGCGGTTCTACGTACTGGGCTAGGTGGGCTTAGCCCGACCTGCATTTTTCACCCAAAATGTGTAAAAAAAAATTAAGATGGCCGAATAAAAATGAACAGCAATTCTAAACGTAACTAACCTTACGCAAATTGATACTATATTTTTGTTTTGATTTTCTTCTGTCAATATAAGGCAATGCTATGTCTACCTACAATAATACTCTCGATTGTGTATTATAATATAGTATTATTTCATACTTACATTAGCTTTGCTTTTATTATTTAATAATTTATACTTTGCAGTAGTGTCGTAGTATTTGTTAATTTGCTTGTAAATTAATGTAAATGTTAAGTGGAAACATGTGCAATTTCGTAAATAGTATACAAAGCTAAACTTTTCTTTAGCCCACCCAAGATTTTAGGTCACGAACCGCCACTGATTTTTATAACAATCTCATTTGAAGTGAGTGCAATGGTCTGCAGCGATATTTATAATTAAGATAAATTTAAAAATGATTTATTTACAAACATTCGTGTAATTGATAAAATATAGCTTAATATAATTTTCAAAACATACCAATTGAGTTAACCACTCCTTATTATCATATTTCAATAACATTTACATGTGAAAAATTAACAGGAAACCAGTGACGAGCTTAAGCAGCGACCTATTTTTTTCAATACAAAATTGCATCTCGACCGAAACGCACTATTTTTTTAAAATTTATTAAAAAAAATCAAATACGTGTATTACAAGTAAGTACATTGGAGTATTACCATGAACATTAATTTATTTGTCCGCTTATATTGCACAATCATAGCTATTACATATTAATATAGTAGAAGAGTCTAGTCTAACAGTCAAATGTAGAATAATTAAGATGATAAAAAGCTTATCTTAATATTTGATATTGTTAACGTTAAATAAAATTTTCATAAATAAATATTGCGTTTTGGTTGAGATTTATTTTTGTTATTGACGGTTGAGATGCAATTGATTCTTTAAAATGTATGTACAAATTGCCATTTCCTTTGTATGATTTTGTGACATTTCTGGCGACAACTTGAATACAGAATATGTTACATGTTGAATATAGAAAAAATAACCGTGAATGTTGCTGAGATTTTGCGAAAGAGACCACAACGAATGGGTGTTAGTGAAAACCGATATGCTGTGATTTATTTACATTTTTTTTTTAAATATTAACCTACCAACAGTAAATTTTATTTTCATATACTTAAATGTAATTTAATATTATTTGTGTAAATATAATTACTCTCTTTGAATGGGTTACGAAGAGAAGACTTCTATTACAATATCGAAGAAACTTAACAAGAAGTAACAATATTTTTTTAATGCGGAATATGTTATATTTAAAGTGAAATAAATATAAGTGCAATTTAAACGACTAAATTCTCAAAATATTCACATAATAAAAAAAATATTTCAATCCGGGGGTTAATGACAGAAGTTCTCAACTATTAAATACATTAATTAAACAACAATTGAGATTTAATAGATCATCAGTTTTACATTTGTTTATGGTTTGTAGCTTTTATTTCACAGTTAAAAAACCAAATACCTACACTTCAGATAATTAAAATACTCAAAATTTATAGATACTATAAAACTTGTTGGTGAGGAAAAGTATTTATGACTTTTACAAACGAGACACCCTATTCCAGACACAATTAAAAAAAGATTCACCAAAAAGCCCGGTGTTTAAAATGAATTGAAGCCTTGGTTTTGAAAATCTCAATAGAGCATATCGTGGCACGTGTGTAATTAGAGTGTTCGGGGTTAATAACGTAATAATAATTGAAGAGTATTTTTAGGGGAGGGCTTGGGCTGATTCAATGCAAAATACGGCTGGCAAGAGGTCACCAGTGCATGACGATGCGCTGTGGAACGAGTGGCATGAGTTAGGTCAAACTGGAATGATGAGAGACGATATCGGGTAAACTATTTTCACTGCTGTCGAGGGGTAGGCTGGAGGAGGCTTGCGCGAACTTTTTGTTATATGTATTTGACATAGGCCGACGAGACACTTGTTAAATCAAAAAAAAAGTTATATTGTCAGATCAAATCAGTACATTATAAAAGTATTTATATTTAGGTATAACGTTTAAAATATGGAATCGAAGCGAGAAGAATGATTCATATTTCAATCTGAGGTAAGTCAGTACATTTTAAATTATTAGTATTAACTATTTTTTGGTGTGCTGTTACAAATTTTTAGTATATTAATTAGCACATTTGATTGATTTATTTACAATGCGTATGCATAAAAAAAATCTGCCCCTCTTGCAGAACACCGCGAATACTCTAAGATTTATCTTAGAGTATTAACAAGCTACTTTTAAACTTATATGATAAGTCCTGTCTGCTCTTTCATATGTGTTTAGTCTTAATAACGGTTATATTTACTGTTAGTGGTTATTTCAATTTATTAAGTAGTATTAACCCATCCTACCCTATAAACGGGGCGTATCGAGAGCGATTGCCGCCTGTGTGGTCGAGTGGTCAACATTGTTGGTTTTGTTTACGGAGATCACAAGTTCGAATCCCAGTACGGACAGTTTTATAAATTGACTTTTCAATCAATTTATGAATTTCTGCTCGAAGGCATGGATGTATGTGATGTCTTGAATTCCTCCCTTCCACCCACTCTATCCTATAAACGGGGCGTACCTAGAACGATTAGCTAACCACTAGTCCTGTCCTAGCCCTATCCTTCTATTCCTTCTCTCTTTGTAAAAAGAGAGGTTGAGCAACTGAGTAACAAAAAGTTCTCGTAGGAACACTTCTGTTGAGATAAACTCCATTAGGATTCCATATGCTCCACATTGGGTGCGGACACGGTAAAAAAAAAATTAACGGTCAAATATTGCTTATTGTAAATGCATAACACGATAAAAAAAAATGCACTAGTTGTTCATTGTTAATATTGGTAAGCCAACCTTTTTGTCAACCAACCAACCTCTCTCAGAATTTTTTGAATCAGCCTTAAATGTTAAATACACACTTTTTGCATATTTGATCATTTAATTTTATAGTAAACTATCATCTTTATGGGCATTGAATCATGTTCTAAAAAGTCTTGAAAAACGACGACGTAAATCAAAAATTTCGTTCACAACAATGTAAAAATAAATTCTGACAATTTTTTCAATATTAATAAAACTTTGTACATATAAATATAGATTTGATATAATATGAAACAGTATTTCGAGATACCTAACGTAAAGCAAATCCTTCATTTGACATGGATTTCAATATCAAAACATCGCATCAAGGAAGAGTCATCGAGTGGCAAACACTTGGTCAAAACAAAAGGGAGGATTTGAACCCCAACCCTCGAGGTTTCGAGGTCAAGAACCGTGACGATGCATCGCGCCCCGACAGGTGGCGAGTGTGCCATCACTAAATTTCACCCCTGCTTCTTATAATAGCAACAAATACACCTAAAGCTATTTACCTGTATTACCAGCCAGTTTTTTAAAAATATAAAACAACGTGGAATATTTTCGTAAGCTCGAAACACCCAAGCTTTTAGAAAATTATAAAAGTTTTGTAATTTGACCCATTTATAAAAATAAGACTTTATTTATTTCATTAAGTTTGTTTTTCATTTTTATTCAAACTCAATAAACATTAACGTAGTTTTTATAATTTAAATTTAAATACAAATATGATTATTTCATCCTACATAAGAGGGAAATGTTGCTTCAAAATATTTATTTTGTTTAATAATATTTATCGCAGGCAGTGCTTTATTTACTCTTAAAACGATCGTGTTTTTATATGTATTGAATATCTACAAACCAAATAATTTAAAAGAAGCTGCTTTTTTCTCTGCAGATGCCTTTCTTAACACGGAGCTCTTTTAGCACTATTATATTTTTAGCCTTGGTTATAAATATAATTACTCTTTTTCCATACACATAAGTGGAATGGAGGTGGCTCCCGTCCTTTGTTAAAGTTGACTTAGACTGGTGAGCCCCTTGTTAAATTACGAAAAAAAACCATATAATTTATAAACACACATTATAATCTTATTTTAAGAGCGCATTGATATAAATTTGGTGTTTCTGACATACAAATATATTATCTAAGATTGTTTTAGTATAATGTTTAACACATGGCATTGGAAATAAAATAATAGAACCTATATCTTTGTCAATCTTAGAATTCTTAAATCTTGCAATCTAATAGAGGTAGATACATTTTTCTGATATAAATATAAATTAAATTTTGGTACATCGCGTATTTTACACAATATTAGTATATATAGTAATATTTGATAGCTTTAATAATTACAATGTATATTTTATAAGAGTGATACAAAACCCACTCTTTATCTGAAAGACGACAAAGTTAAGTGAGCCCCTTGTTAACTGGATGGCTGCCACAAATGAAATATCTAAAAATTATCGTACTCAAAACGCCAAAGACGAGTCACTTCGTCAATAACTAATTAAATTAATAACTGGAAATTATAGCCTGCGTGTTAAATGCAAACGCTCTTTTTCTACGGTAGCCAAAAGGTTAAAGTTTTGGCAGACCACCGTTGCCTGGAAAAAGTATTTTTCATTCAAATTAAACGTTGTAAAAATCAAATTTTTGCCGGTATTAAAAAAAACTTGTTACTATTTTTAGTCATGTCTCTCTCTTGTATATAATAAAATCACAAAAAATAGAATCGTGTAAACATGCACCCCTAAAACAAGGACAAAATATCGCGTGCAGCCAGTCAGTTATTATCTAGCATAGATGAAAAATCTGAAACAATTCGATTATGTTCACAATTAATCGCTTTTATTTATTCCATTATATGGACTACATGATTATTTTTCTCCCTTTTATAGCGCTATTTATTTATTTGTCATTTGTAGGGAGATGTCCACCAGCGTGAACCAATGCAATAATTTCAGAATGGGGACATTTGATCGAGGTAAACGAGTATTATGTTTTTAAGTTGTACTGCAAACCCAATTCGGCATTGATCGATATTATTTGGTAACGTTGTGGGAATTTATGATTATTGATAATATCAGGAATGTGGAGTCGGAGTCGGAGTCACGGAGTCGCGGTATTTTGGCCGGAGTCGGAGTCGTGAAAAAAGAGCGGCTCGATTTTTTTTTTGAAAAATATATTTAATGATGTGTATTTAAACAAAACGGTCAAAACTGTCTAGTCCGTGACGCAGCGGTCAACGTTGTTGGCTTCCGTGACGGATCTCACGGGTTCGAGTTCCAGTACAAACAGCGTTTTTCAATAGATTTATCTGTTCGAAAGCATGGGTGTTTGCAATGTCCAAAAATCTCTCCAACTCTTCAATTTTAAAATAACGTGGCGCAACGATAGCGATTAGTTAACTAGAATTTTCCTAGCCCTATATTTCTATCTCTACTACTCTCTTCGAAAAAGAGAAGTTGGGCAACTTAGTAACAAAAAAGTCTAGTAGAAAAAAACTTGTGTTGAAATACCTCAAAAATAAACCATGAGAGCGGACATGAATAAAAAAAGATTATACTTACTAAATAAAAAAAATGAATATTTCCACTCGCCCTTGAGTTTACTTTTTTATTCTGCTAGTGGAAGAAGAAATCATCAATTAAATTTCGTATTATAATTGAATTTCAGCTGAATATTAACAAATGCATGAAAACTATAGTTCCCATTAGTTTCACAAAATATTTTACTCCATATAAAACAGCTTTTACGACGTTTCCTAAACATCATTAAAGTGAATTCAAAAAATGTTTTATAAGTGTTATAAGTATGCAAATGGATATTTTCATTTACCTTTACTTTTCGCGTGTGCAAAGCAATTATTTTTCGTGGGTGCATGGGATATTTTTATTGACTGCCTTGGAGGTCTATAAAGGTATATTTTTTAAATATTTTCTCGAGTAAAATTATGTAACACGTCAAATCTATAGGCTGACACTTTTAATCGCTTAATTTATGAAAGTGCTTCGTAAAGTTTTTTTATCCGATAATCTATATATTAATAGTCGATAATGTCCGTCCGTCCGTATGTCTGTAAATTGTTCCCGATTTCCCCTTCCCCTCCTCCGCCCCCAGCCGCGCTGTCAACATTTTTTTATTCATACTAAAGAGATACTTTTTTCGTTTGTATATTATGGTCGCGATTTCGCCTTTTCGATGACGTCAAGAAAGACGGTCCCCCTCCCCCCCATCCTGCCCCGCTGTCGTCATTAATTCATTTCTTCATTTTTCTCTGACGTCATGAGTGAATTTTTGAAATCATGACATTTTTATTTTATTATGTGTAAAAACAATTAATTTTCAAAAAATATTCTCTCAAGCTGTGGGATTCGATACCATGCCCCAATTTTCATGCGCGACGTTCGGACACCTAACACACTGCTCCACAAGTCCAGTTGATGGTTACGAAAAAAAAACTCTATTTAAAGTTTTAGTTAACCAATAATGACATCTGTGGGTGAAATCTTGCACTAAACGAGTTTGAACCGTTCTGCAGCGTTTTGAGAGGCTATATAAGGCTGCTCAATTATATATAATAATTTAATATATAATAATTTAATTAACTATTTATTTATATATATACGAAAAATGGTTGTTAGCAAGCTTAAACATTATTCCAAATATTAAATAATTTACGAGGTCTATTTCTGCTAATACGAAAAATAGTTGTTAGCAAACTTAAACATTATTCCAAAAATTAAGTAAATAACAAGGACTATTTTTGCTACTATGAAAAATGGTTGTTAGCAAACTTAAACATTATTCCAAAAATTAAATAATTTACGAGGTCTATTTCTGCTAATAGGAAATTAATTGTTAGCAAACTTAAACATTATTCCAAAAATTAAGTAATTTACAAGGACTATTTTTGCTACTATGAAAAATAATTGTTAGCAAACTTAAAAATTATACCAAAAATAAAATAATTTACAAAATTTCTACTTCTAAGAAAAATGGTTGTTAGCAAACTTAAACATTGTTCCAAAAATTAAGTAATTTACAAGGACTATTTTTGCTACTATGAAAAATGGTTGTTAGCAAACTTAAACATTATTCCAAAAATTCAATAATTTACGAGGTCTATTTCTGCTAATAGGAAAAATAATTGTTAGCAAACTTAAACATTATTCCAAAAATTAAGTAATTAACAAGGACTATTTTTGCTACTATGAAAAATGGTTGTTAGCAAACTTAAACATTATTTCAAAAATTCAATAATTTACGAGGTCTATTTCTGCTAATAGGAAAAATAATTGTTAGCAAACTTAAACATTATTCCAAAAATTAAGTAATTTACAAGGACTATTTTTGCTACTATGAAAAATGGTTGTTAGCAAACTTAAACATTATTCCAAAAATTCAATAATTTACGAGGTCTATTTCTGCTAATAGGAAAAATAATTGTTAGCAAACTTAAACATTATTCCAAAAATTAAGTAATTTACAAGGACTATTTTTGCTAATATGAAAAATGGTTGTTAGCAAACTTAAACATTATTCCAAAAATTAAATAATTTACGAGGTCTATTTCTGCTAATAGGAAAAATAATTGTTAGCAAACTTAAACATTATTCCAAAAATTAAGTAATTTACAAGGACTATTTTTGCTACTATGAAAAATGGTTGTTAGCAAACTTAAACATTATTCCAAAAATTAAATAATTTACGAGGTCTATTTCTGCTAATAGGAAATTAATTGTTAGCAAACTTAAACATTATTCCAAAAATTAAGTAATTTACAAGGACTATTTTTGCTACTATGAAAAATGGTTGTTAGCAAACTTAAACATTATTCCAAAAATTAAATAATTTACGAGGTCTATTTCTGCTTTTACGAAAAATGGTTGTTAGCAAACTTAAATATTATTTCAAAAATTAAGTAATTTACAAGGACTTTTTTTGTTACTACGAAAAATAGTTAACAAACTTAAACATTATTCCAAAAATTCAATAACTTACGAAATTTCTGCTATTACGAAAAATAGTTGTTAGCAAACTAGAACATGATTCCAAAAATAAATAATTTACAATTTAAATACTGCAGGGCAGGGCTGTCGATATACGCCCCCAGATATATTTCTTTTACTATCAGAATTTCTGGATTATTCAATAAATAGGTTAGTAATTTATTTTTGACGCCTGTAAATTTTCTGACTACTTAAAAATGCAACAAAAATCCCCCGTTGAGGTCAACGGGCTTACAGCTAGTCGTTTATAATTAAGACTGCATCGATTTTTTTAGTTAATTTATAAAATATTTCCTGAAAACATGTTGGTAGTGACTAACTAAAAAGTTTCTTTTTGCCTCCTTCACTTTTTTTTTTAATTCCCAAGGGTACTCAACGTTGTATCCACCACCACCCGCTACGGCTTCACACTCTTCGTATAGGGTGTATTCCGTAGCGTAACAACGGTAGTCGTGTTCAAAATTTTGCCAGAAATGTCTCGAGAAGAAATTCTTCAAGACTTGGTTACATGCATTACAGGACGATTTTTGGGACGGCCAAAAATTACTCCGTGCAAATTTTATTAAATGTATATTGCTTACATATGGCTGGTTCATATCTTATTTTTTACTATCGTAGAGGAGTTATGTATTTTTTTCCATTTATTTTGAGTCAATGCCACCGCAATACAACAATGTGCAAAGTACATTACAGCGGTTTCGGTCTTTTTAACCTATTATTTTAGTCTAGGTATCTCAATTCCTTAAAACGCCGAACGAATTTATCAGTGAGGAAGGGATGTTACAGATTTTGGTGGTAGCCAGAAGAGAATGGTCATTCGTTGACTATTACTTATTTTTACTTATTAAAATGTCTTTCATTCTGTCTGACGCCTTCGCCTGCCCTAGTTAGACAGTGATGTTCACTGTTGTGTCAGTTATGTAAATCTGGATTGATTGGTATTATTTTTGCTTTGGGTTCATCTGATATTTCTTTTGATATTGTATTTCAGATTTTTATGGTGGAGAATTATAATAAATATATTTAAATAATTATAATACATATTGACTTTAATTATTTTTGTAACTCCCTAAACTTTTCTAATATTTTTTTGACCTCGTTTTACACGGTTGGAGTTTTGCGGTGATTTGTCATAGCATATAAATCGTGTCTTATCAATGGTGGCGGCATACCTCCCAGGCGCGGCCCTGTTTATAACGATAGCAGTTTGATTGAGTCGCACGACTTAAAAATAGTATATAAATTATAAAACCCGTATAAATGAAAAAAAATGAAATTCAGTTTTAATTATTCGAAAAACAGGGCCTCCAAATTTGGTTGCGCCTAGGACCACCCAAGTGCTTAATCCGTCTCTGGTTGAATTGTATAAAACATTTCCAAATTTTGGGGAACACTAATTCAGTAACATAGTTTGGAAAATCCTGTTGTCCCTGCCATAGACAATATACATCGATCAAAACACAATAGTGCCAAAAACCATGATAAATTTAATATTAATATTTAATATATTTAAACAAAATCTAATCTTTTCACAGTTAGAATCAATTTATTACAACTATGTATCAATAACATGTGAATACAGTGTGTTTATTATTTGATATAATTTCATACGGTTTTTATTTCGTAGTGAATGAAGAATATATTAATAAAATGTATAAACATTTATGGCAAGTGCTTTGACCTAGTTAAGGACAACATTTTGTCGACAGATCGGAAGCGACTGCTCGCACCGCAAAAGGAATTGATGCGACAACTTTTTTTACCCTTAATTCGTGCGAATTTAACCCTTTCAAGGATGAATCTTGAATTACATTTCAAAATATCTCTTAATTTGTAAATAATAATAATATAATATAGACTGGCGTGTACGGAACAATAACAAAAAATACCTACACCTCATGTGAATTGTGATCAGGGTTTCAAACTGGAACGGAACCGAAAAAAAAACCGGAACCGAACCGATATATATTTTTTTACTTGAACCGTAACGAAAAAAACAGCGGTTCGAAGCTCTGCTTATAATATCTTCAGTAGTCTCATAAATATATTAATCTAGTAGCAAGCATTTTAGTCAGCGGTTTGCGTTGTTGGCTTCCATCTCAGATCTCATGGACTTGAGTCCCGGCACGAATAGAATTTTTACGATTTGCATCTATTGGGCGTAGCGAGAGCGGTTAGTAAACCACCAGTCCTGTCCTAGCCTCTTCCATCTATCCCTAATACTCTCTTTGAAACAGAAAGGTTGAGCGACTGAGTAACAAACATTCCTTGTAGAAAAACTTCTGTTGGAGATCGCATGCTCCACATTGGGAGTGGACATTACTCTAACGTTCAGATTGTTGTGGTATTAAGTTACAGCAACTGCAATATAAAATGAATATGTTTTCAATTTGACGTCTTAGACCTTGGAACATGGGTGTTTGTAATATCTTTTTTTGCCGAGTTGATCTCTAATGACATTGAAAAAAAATCATTCAGCATCTTTCGCGAGATTTAATAAAATCAAACTTTTTGACGCGTTGGCTATTATTAATAGTAATGCCCTTGTATAAATTATTCTTTTAATAAATGTCTAAGAATTATGTCTCAGGATTATAAGTATTTTATCTCCATTTTTTTCTATTGGCGCACTTAATCGTAAAATATTTTATCTAACTGACTAAATTGTATCAAATTTCAATACCACTTGAACATTAAACAATTAATAACGCCTTAATTTTTTCACGGAAGTTTTATTTGTGACGTTATATTATTTACAGCTTTTTATAACTATTTTGTACCTTTTTTGTTCTTTCAATCAATAACTATGATTAAAAACCAGTCTACTCAATTGCACCTAAGTTCTTTTTCTTTTTGTGTTCAAGTGTGATTCTTAGTTGGAATAATTTATGGCCAATATGTGACACTTTTTTGCAGTCCGCAAATTGTTATGGAAAAAAGGTTTCTCGATTTTTTTAAAAAAGTTATTGGTATTGATTAGAATACGTTTTTTTATATTAAATATACAGACGAACTATTTAGAAAAACAGAATGTAAGAAATATGCTAATATTCGACTTATTTTCATTTTGTATTTGTACCTATTTTTTTATAATAATAAGAACCGAATAGCAAAATTGGTATTTTTTTAAAATGATCAACATCACTTCCAAATATTGTTTTAGTTTTTTTAATATAATTCATTACTTTCCAACAAGAATTGACAGTTAAAACATTAAAAATAATTGATGAATATATTTATTATATTTTTATTTTTCATATCAACATATTTGTGGAGGAATTTTAATAGAGGCTTTGTAACAGAAGTTGTTTAAAGCTTGTTATTTGTTAGCTATTCTTTTTTAAAGAGAGTAAGAATTAGCTTTTCGTACTTCGTCAATCCGTGAAAGTGTCTAAACTGGAATTCGATATTGTAAATACTACAACCAACGAGAACACCGCTGAACCATTCAGCTGTAGGGATGCCAATATGGATTATATTTTAAATTGCTCAACTTATTTATTAATACCATTTATTTTCTGAAAAATATTAAACTGATTCAGTTTTAAAATTAAGAAAAAAATATTCTTCATATTTCACTTTAAACGATTTTTTTAAAAGAGTTAACCAACGCTTTCGGGGGGTTATAAAATTCGCAGTAAAATAAAGCGTAGCTATTCGAAAAAAATATTGTGTCAAAGATAAAATTTATTTCATAAATTATCGAAAGAAAATCAAAAGCACGTACGATTGCGGAAGCTATTAAAAATTTTGTTAAGTTATTGAGCAATTAATTTTTTTTATCAAACAAGGTGTAACTTTGTTTTAAGTTTTCGTCAAAAACAGTACATCGTTCTGCTGATATTTTCGATGAATTTGGGAGTTTTTTATTTTCAATACGAATAATATCTTGTTATCTCTCTATTTAACTAGGTTGTGATACAAATGCCATAAAACACAGTTATCAACTCAATTTTTGTGTATTGTTGACATGTATTTTATATGGGACAAAAATACAAGAAATATCTATATTAAAGATTTATTTTTTATTTTAATACGTAAATTACTTTATAATTAATACATTATAAAAATTATTAGGCACTGAATTCAGTGATTAGGTCAGTAAAAATACGACAAAAATATTTCAAATCGAACATTTAAAGTGTCATGATATAATATATAAAAGAAATTAAGATTTATTAAAGTGGTACATTTGTAATCTCATCATCTTTCTTGTATAATATTACATGACTATAATATAATATAATTCACGTTAAAATTAACAGTCTCTTGAAATATTAAGTCAGCTTATAAATATATGTATATTTTTTTTTTTTGACAAACCTTTTTGACAAATTTGCATTATCGTAGTGGAATAACATTTTTACAACATTCGTATTATAATATATCGACTTAAGTGAAGTCTTATATATATACAAACGATAGAGTCTTGAGTTTTCATTGATACATGCGTTTTATATTATAGTCAAACCATACAACATATGTATATGGGCAACCCCAGTTTGCGAGCCGAATACGGCCCTGGTCAATTTCAGTGAAGTCAATAAATTTCAAA
Organism: Himalopsyche anomala; assembly: GCA_031772345.1. Lineage (NCBI taxonomy): Eukaryota > Metazoa > Arthropoda > Insecta > Trichoptera > Rhyacophilidae > Himalopsyche > Himalopsyche anomala. The sequence continues at coordinate 11,954,066 of CM062824.1, read as the reverse complement.
AACAAGGAAAATTGGTTCATGAACTTCATGGAGATTTCAAAGTGTTTTCTTATAAGATTGTTGGAAAAATAGCTAAGAGTTATTTTCATTTTCCAATCCTAGAAAGTCATAAAAATATTCCATATATTTTTTATGGTGAGGAACTGAAGTCACTAGAGCAGTTTGATACATGGTTTCCTGACATTCAAAACAGATACTCCAAATTCGCTATATTACGTAATGGATAACAGACGAACATTTAGAAAATTTTATGCGACTTTTTTTGAGTATTGATAATCTCGCTATTCAAGTACAGGGCCAATATTCCAATTATTATTATTTCGTTCATTATATAATTAAAATATAGAGCTTTAAATCATTATTGTATTATAAATAAACGAATTATTAAATAACAAATTGTTTTAAACCATATATTATAATTATTAATATTGTCTAGCCTTTTCCTTGGAGACAAAATGATAATTTGAACAACAATTTAGTGAAGGTTGCCCATGCCTGCCATACACTGTATTCATAAGTGTCGAAAAAATAAATAGACTTCATATTTTTATATTATCAAGTTAACAACGATAGCATGAAATGCGTTTTTATTTATAAATGACGGTGAAATTCAGAGTGTATAATATATATTTTTTAAAGAAATACTAGCATGGCCTTAACTGTAAGATGACACATATTTTTACAATAGAATGCCTCGAGCCATATAGTAGATCGTGGGTAATAAAATAAGATTTATTTTAGGGTTTGTGTTAGCTGCGTGGTCGAGTGGTCAACGTCGTTGGCTTCGGTCACGGATTCAAGTCCCAGTACATACAGTTGTTATAAATTTCTGTACGAAGTTATGAATATATGTGTTGACTTGAGATCTCCCCAATTATTCTATCATAAAAATGGGGCGTAGTGAGAGCGATTAGCAAACCACTTGTCTTGTCCTAACCCTATTGTTGTTGAAAAAAGCGGAGATGTCGACCAACTGAGTAACAGTTATCATAGAAACTTGTTTAGATAAACTAAATTAGGACGTCGTATTCTTTAATATTGAAGCGGAATTGATTTGTATTGTAGTGACATTGATCTTATCAAAAATATGAAATCTTCTTACTCATTTAATACAAAAAAATATGTTTTTTGTAAAGTATCCACTACTACACCGGGCTTAAACATAATATAAATAATGATTTATGTTGATAGAGTCAATCGATATAAATGCTTAAGTGTGGACGTAATTTATATGAACGGCAGGTGTATTTATACTGAAAGATGATAATAATAAAAAATGTTGCATTTTCTGACTTGTAAGTTGCATTCAATGCTCAGATACGATAAAAAGCAGGTCTTAATTTTACAGATGTACAGAAGTTGAACTGTAATTCGTCTTTCCAAGAAAAATGAATAATTATAGAATATTACGACAACCATACATCAATAAAGATTTAACACGGTTTTAAAACTGTAATATTTATTTAAAAAACAGTTCTGTATTGAACAGATTTCGATTTTAAACTTGGACATGCTTTTTTGTAAACAAAAAGTCTTTAAAACCATCGTAATCCCCGTAAAACCCGTAATCCTATCCCTAGATTTGAATATATATACATAACAATGATGCAAACCGAAACCAAATCTCAACCGGATATTTAATCTAGGGATGTAGTAAAAGCTATAAGCAATATTACCCAGATTCACCCGGAATTAAGATTCCTACTGCATAATCACAGCGCATTTCTTGGAAAACGATGGACGCAGTGAGGCGAAAATAGTCTAATTCATCTGAACAATACTCGTTGAATCTAGCTCAATATTAGGCATAAGCGTCGTGACTGTGGACCAGGGGTAAACAGATCTATTGACTGTTATTCTACATAGGGGATGAAAGTTTGGCCGCGGGACACATAAAACAACTGCAAAATGAAGTAGTTTTTTTTAAATTAGGAAGACTGGGTCATAAGACGTAGAGACCGTTTCCGAATCAAAGACTAACCGTCCAAATAGTCGTTCAATTTGTAAATGCTTTTTAAAAGAAACTTTAAATGTTTTTTATTGCATGTTATTAATTTTAAAAATATGGACCGGATGAAATTTCATCGTGGGCTGAATCCGAGCCGCAAGTTGCCATTTTCTAATGCCTGCTCTGGACTTTAAAGCTTGCCTTCTGGTAGTTTGAATGTGGCATACGGGACTGGATTTACCTATATGCTAAAAATACTGAAGTTTAGGGCATCCAGCCGAGATGGATATTTCTTTTAGCCGATTTATATATGTATATATATATATAATGTTTCAATTAACACTTTCATTCCATTTTTCTCTACTCCTAACATTTGGGTTTGGGAGACTCGCATGTGAAATAGCCTAGGGTAGGGGTGGGGAACCTTTTCTTCTCTAAATGTCGCATTTTTTTTTCTTATTCGACATAAGGCCGCAGTAAACATTGACTGGGGAATCTTTGGCCGGAATTTACGAATTTACTTCTCAGGTTCTCAGGAATTTACGAATTTACAAAAAAATATAGAATTGATCAGAAGGCCGCACCAGGGTAGCCAAAAGGTCGCAGGTTCCCCACGCCTGGCCTAGGACTTCACTGCATCGGAATCAAAATCATTGTGTTTTTAATATCACATTTAGTTCCAATTTGTATCCCGAATTCGATTTGTAAAATCATGGACCACTCATTATCGGCTTTATCTCATAGTCGATTTCCTTTAGTGAAATAATTCTGACATATTAATTCGATGGCGGCGCGCGCAGCTTGTTTTGACTGACTCGTGCGCAAAAAGCGATTTGGTAAGCTGCGCGTGCAATTCCGGGACGCGTGCGCATGACGCGATTTAAGGCCGTTATGCGGAAATGTCAAAAAGACATTAAAATACTTAACGGGGAAATAAAATAAGGGTATAATTCAAGCTGGTTGTGCTATTGTCAATTGTTGATTTCGATAGAGTAATTGTTTTATTTTATTCTATCGTAAAATGGTTTTTAAAAAATACATAATCTTAAAATATAGTTTTTTAAACCATGTTCACTTCCAACATAGAGAATATGGACGTCTAATGGAGTTTATCTCAACATTCTAAACATATTTTTTTCTACATAAACTGTTTGTTACCCAGTTGTCCAACCTCGCTTTTTTTTTTAAAGAGAATAAGGGTAAAATAATAGGAACAGGACTGTACTAGTGGTTAGTTAATTACTTTCGGATAAGTGGTGGGACAAAATTGACATCACAGCTTTCGAATATAAATCTTTCTGTACTGGGATTTGAACCCGTTGACAACGTTGGCCATTCTTTCAAAAACTCAGTTGAATAAGTACTAATAATAACACAAACAAATAATTATGCAATAGGCATAAAATAGTTTGATAATTTAATATAGTTGGCGGCAGTTTTGTGGTTTGCTGTAATGTTATGAAATATAAACTAAACTAATACACGCAGACGAACCAAACGTATGCTAGCTTGCATTTGACGGTAAATTGACAAAAGTTTACTATCAGTAATCACTGGTAAATTACTGGGTGACCATCCATAAAAAGTACTGGGTCGAGCTTTGGAAAGCTGAGATGACTTCGAATATTAGGATGGCGGGAGCACAGTGGATCTTGACCAGGGTTGCCAGATTTCCAAAATCACAGATCGGGACATTCACTATTTCGAAGGCTTTGATACATGTACACGTCGGGATTATAGAGGGACTTGCAATGCGGGACTCGGGATGTGTCGATTGAACTCGGGACAGTCCCGCTCAAATAGGGACGCCTGGCAACCCTGATCTTGACAGCGTGCGACGGCCGTATGCTCCTAGTAGGAAACGGAAAGAGACGAAATATTATCAACAAATTTAATTTAAGTAAGTCTGATTCTAAACAGCAGTACAGTATACAATTGTGTATGATACAAATTCCAATATTCATCTGTATTACTTCCTCTTTTATTTAAAAATATGAAGTTCTTTTATTTAAATAGAATCAGTTGATAATTCCCGTCATGACCAAAACCAGTCCTGATATTTTTAAATATAAGTGAAAGTAGTACAATTGAATATTGTATTTATTTTTAATACAATGCCTTTCCACCAAGTATTGACAGTGAACACCATAAAAATATGTAAGATGCATTTTGTTATGTTAACTCGTCGATTGGTAACGTGAGCAACACACATCGTGTTCAATTGAAGTTCCACCAAGCACTTTCAGTAAGAAACAAGTTTCACTCGATAAAACTCCTAATATAGTCGATAATTTTCTGCAACCTCGTATTTTTTCAGACGAGACACATACATGTATTTTATTCTATCGCTTTTTTATCGATATAAAACGTAACTGGAATGGTTTTGTCCTTATATACCGTGCTAAAAAATACTTCCGATATGTTGCTGGTCCTTTAAAAACCAAGTGAAAAACATGTTTTTTTAAAATACACGTTCTGGGTTTTTACCGTCCATCAAAGGGCGGGTAAGTGTTAAAACATGTTTTTTTCAGTTGGTTCTTTATGGACCAGCAACATATCGTAATCTTTGAGAAATTAATAAGGAAGGAAGCACAGACGTTTTCATCCATGATATCTTCTCCTTCACAGCGCATGACTATATTATTTGCCAAATTAAGTTTTTGTATTAGGTTAAAAAAATAATGTTTTTTTTTGGGTTATGAATTATAGGAACATGTGTGACATAACTCAAAACTGACAAAAGTTGAGATATGTTACGTGCTTGTCGAAAATTAAGAACTATGCATAAAATTTTATACATACTCTCAGGTAAAAGATATAGTGTGAAATTCGAATGTCAGACACAAGCAATACTTAAAAAATCATAATTTTAAAGTATTGTATTATAACCACTCAATTAAAATATGTTAATTTTTCCGATGCACGCACTTTACTTCTTTATAAAGACATATCGAATTTATGTTAAACTTTTACTTTTTGCTAATAATATTATTACATTGTATTACTATCATATTTCATTTTTATAAACTCGATTGCGGTACTTGCACTTGTAGCTGTTCGTAAGGCTTATTACGCACAGCAGAGGCGTGCCTAACTGGGAGGTATATTATTAATTGCGAATGACTAATATATATTCGTATTGTTGTTTGTATGTAAGTAAAACTGAATCCCTTTTTCAACTTTTTAACAGTAATTCGAATCATAAATGAAGAATTCTTTTTTCATTATGAAAAAAGTTTTATTTTAGGATTTCACTAAAAGTTTTTCCAGTGCTTATCAATTCGTAATTAAATGAAGGTTTTGGGAACAATGACGGCTCTATGTTTTGGCGAAACACAGATATGTCGTTGTGTAGTGCTTGCAATTTTGCATAAGTAGTAAGTAACAATTGAAATTGATTTTACGCAAAAAAACGACAGTTTACATAGTCCTTTATAGCAAACGCGGAATTTATTATACAGATTTCACAAAACAGTGTAAATCATATTAAAATAGCAAGATAGTACTAAAAAGAATATTTAACATTACTTTTTTCAGACGTTTTTTGTATGAAAAAACAAAAGATTTTTACTATTTATTTAAATATAAAGATATAAATTAATTGGCTAAATACCGTGAAAAAAATGCCTTATGCTGCAAGGTAAAAATTTAGTCAATCGGAAGGTACGCCACTGAATCACTCCAATAAATAGAGTAATCTCGAAGGCCAGCATCATCAGGTTTTCGATATTAATGTGTGTCGTCGAGAATTGCAGGATCTGCGGCTTAGTTCGCGCACGCTTCTCCCCACATGTCTGCCAAATCCACCTGCTGCAGCGCGAAGCCCGCAGCTGATTCCTCGGAGACAGATGACGATGGTGACGCCATGTCGTAACATTGCTGAGCATCTGCTCATCTCGAGGTTCAAGATTCAATCATCAATGGCCTTGTTAATGGAATGCTTTGAATAAAAACAATCAGTTGAAAGGTTACGTATAAAAAAACGATTTTTTCTCATCGAGAACTCATTTTCTATTCCTTTTTTTTCATTCTATCTATATCTTTTTTAAATCACAATTATGCATGTTTAAAAGATATGGTTGCGTGTTGCTCATCGCTGTACAATTTTCACTACATAACTGTTATTATATTTATTTTGTTCTTAGCCTTAAAATTTTGAATGTTACAAAAATATACATTTTTTTACAGCAGTGGGCTGCCAAATACGTTTACAAGAAGCTCGATAAATATCTACGTAATATATAGTTTAAGAAATGCAATAAGTAATTACTTAAGTCATCTGGGTTATCTCTAATTTAACGCGCGAGCTCCACTGAGTCCCCTGTAGCTCACTCTTGGGTTAACCCAAAAAGTTATTGATGAAAAATCGACGGTCACGTTTTGGGAAGTATCATTTATACATATACCCCATCAAATTTCTTTTGGGAATGCTATCATTTCACTCTCTGAAGCATTTTTCTCTTCTTTTTCGGAGCCGAGTTAATAATCCTGACATTCTCGAGACTGTAAGCTTACGCTTACGTGCTCTCAATTTTTTCCAACATCGTCGAAACCTTATGGTTATCCAAACATTTTTTTCTTAAAACATGTTCTTCGCGTCAGTCATATGAGACATCATTTTCAAGGGCTGTTTGGCTGATCAATGAATGCATTGCCTTGAAAAGTGGAAATTGTCTATAACAAACATTGATAAGTTTTTTTTATATTTATTATGTTTTTTGTCTTCTAATGTGTATAATGTACTGTATTTTTATTTATATTATATAAGTACATGATGAATTAGTGTCACCTGTAATGCCATGTACTGTATCTGGAGCTCATATGATATTTTATATATCTACATGTATGTATGGGTTAGTAACTCATTATTCAAAATATTTAATAGAAATAAAAAGACATGACAAATACGTATATTAAAATAAATGAATTCAGCAAAGGTACGTCTATAAAACCATGTCACATAAAAATTCAATGCAATCGCTTAAAGCGATCGAATGAATGTATCCGTTCAATTTCGAAGACTTTGACCCTGTGACTCTCAAATATTTCTGTAAATGTGCAGTAGAAATATAAATTAAGAATTCGAAGTTTTTTACAAAATGTGTCTCACTTATATAATGCCCTGCTAATAAAAAACAACATGAAACCTACAAAAATTGACGAAATTAAGTTAAGTATAAGATATGATAATGTGAAGAATTTGTTATATTATAATTCAGAAAAAACCACAGTAAAACTTATAGGTATGTTGTATAAAAAAAAGATTATTAGAATGTCTATTTGTAGAAAGATCATTTTTTTGTCATTAAAATTATCTCAACTTTTTAAGTAATAACACAGCTTTATTATGTTTGTAAGTGAAATCGGCTTTGTAATTAAATTCAGCTAGCCCTTGTAATATAAGACATACCACAAACTTTAGCCACTTTAACCCAAGAAAACAATATCTAAAAATAAATAATACTATAATAAAAGGTAAATGAAAGTTTGATGCCTGATACTGACAAACTATCGAAGTTGTATTTTTTGTGTTTTTACTTAGCAGGGCAGTATGAACAAAGAGAATGCCCAAATAAAAGTTTTTTTGTTCTTCTTTTTTGACCATATTCGCTCCCTATGCTGAGCATATGGCCATCACGAGGCATCTCCATGTTTCCTTGTCTCCCGCAGATTGCTTTGTTTTCTCTCATGACATGCCAGCATCCTTCAGTTCAGCTGAATATACAGGAGGATGGAATCCCACCGGTCGAAAGAAGAGGCTGGAAGGATGAAAGCTTTCCGGAGGCATACACAGCACGTGACCCAGCCAGTTCCAACGACATGACGTGACGTGACGGGGCACTGTCTTGTACGTTCCCTTGTTTCTGAATTTCTCACAAAAAATGAAATGTTAAATAGTGAAGTATTAAACAAAAGCTTACCAATATAACATTAAAATAAAAATGCGTTTATTACTGTTTATCGCTGTGCATTTTATATTTTCGTTAAATGAAAATAGTCTTGAAATTTATTAGATAGTTGTGTTAAATATTTTTTTAATTAAGAAGAAAATGTTGAATGATTGTGGAATACAAAGCATTCAAGTTTAATATCTTGACCATCATTCGTTAAAATGTGTTGGTGTTGCGAAGCGTAGCACGTAGCACGTGGCCGTCACACGTGTCGTAGACGCTACTCAAAAATGTGGAAACTTGTCTTTCCGTTTCAATTAAATACACGTAGTTATTTTAAAACCGCGGGATATCCGTTCATTTCACGATAAAAGCTTTTTTTATTTATGTATTCTCAATTAAATACACTGAAAATATTTACATACATAAAATTAAAAAAATACTTTTTATTCTAGAACATTACATACATTTTATTAGCCTATATCAGAATTTGTCTTATTACGCTCTTATCTTTAAAAAACAAAAACAGTAGTAAGTTAATCAATTTCCACTAAAATAATACCTAAAATGTGAAAGAGAAACTTCTGTTTGGATATCTCCATTAGGAGGCTATATGCTCTACATTGGGAGCGGACATGGATTTATAAATAAAATAAATACATAATGCTCCCGAATTGTTTCTTCTTCTTCATTATTTCGAAAAAAAATGAGGCCATGTGTTAAAAAGGGCGCGCTAATAGCCGTTGCCTAGGGCGTCAAATAACCTCGCGCCGGCACTGATTACAACTGCTTCTTATAATAACATGATAACGAAATAACAATATATGACATGAAGTAGATCTAAATAAATATACATGCATCGTGAATTTTGACTTAATTAGTAAATACGCGCAGCAATAAGTAAAGATATGTAAAAAATGTAATATATAAGAAGTCGTTTTCATTGTAAGGATGCCTTCTTAAAGCGGTTTATTGTGTTAAATAAAATATATTTGCTTTTTCTTTGACAATGTGCATTTAAGAGAAAATTTAATTGCAACGAAATGGCAGAGTTCATTCAAAAACCTGCTACTTGTAATTTTAACACATCGACTGTCATTGTATGTATTCAGTAACACATTGTTAGCGAGAATGATTTTAGGACACGCAGGTGATTAGACCATACACGTAATATAATAATGATTAAGCTGGCTTTTCAATTAACATAACTGAAGTCTTGGCCTGCCTTTAGCGACCGCAAACTGTACTGAAAAGGGACATACGCAATTCGATTCATAATACGATGCTGAAGGGGAAAAGGGCGCGCAACGTACTATTAACCTAATTAAGGATTTTAGCTTCCAGTCTGTACGTACACCTTTCGATTTATGAAGAGTTATTCGTCTGCAATATGCACGTAATTGCAGTAAAATTTTACAAAAGGTGCTTGCAGAAAATAGAAACTCAAGGTTGCTCGTTGCACACGAAGTACATCATAATTATTCATTTTAAGGCATTATAACAATTCTTTAGAAAAAAGTTTTTTTTACCACACCATTGTATGTAAATATAAAAATAAAATAATATAAACAACATAATATATTTAGTATAGAAACATTGTTATAGTCAATTTTCAATATTTTGTATTATTTTTTTAGATCTTTGGATGGCTTTGATTCTTCGAAATTAAATTGAATTGTTTTATTACTGCCTTAACTAGGATTGCTTTGGTCAACTGACGTAACTAACTAAAGAAAGTCACGTTGTTATAAGCTCAACAAATATTTTTTTTTTTTGATTTAGTAAAGATATTACAATAATTTGATCAACTAGTGCAGGGTTTCCCAAACTTGATTTGCAATGAAACACTTCGCAAATCTGGAAACGTTATCGGAACACAGCGTATTTTTTTAATAGTAAAGTAAATATTTAAGTAAATAGTAAAAACATTGAAAAAATATATGTTAATAAATCATTTATTATTTATTGGCTAGTTATTTTTAAAACGTGTTTCATATAAATATGATTAAATAAAGCTCTAAAAAATCTCCCCCCGTACCTGTCGATGTTTAATATGAAGTAGAAAATGCAGTGTTGCAGTGTATATTGGCATTCCAAATTTTTGCGGAACATATTTTGGGAAACCTTGAACCAGTGGATGAATAAGTTATATTTTATTTTTCCTTTTTTAGCACAATATGCATACTAGAAAGATCAGACCTATGCGGTATTATATCGGACGAAATTCATCTAAAACAGTAAGTAAGGATCGGGTTTTATTTCCAAGTTTTGCTTTAAAATAAATTCGGTTCTAAACGGATATATATAATTATCAAAAAAATATGGTTAGCAAAACAATACATTATAATTGTATATTCTAACACGAGCTTTTTTTAATGGATTCTGCGAGAGCTTTGTGGAAATTTATTTTAAATATAAAATTTAAATCTTGTAACACATTATTGAAATATAAATGACGATTTTTTAATGTTATTGTAATATTTTTTTCAACTTAATTGCAAAGTCATATGGTCAACTTCAACTCACGGGAAAGGCTCAGATTTATCTAAAACTTCGTAACCGTTGAAGGAATTCGGTGACGTTTTTATACCTTTAAACGGGGCGTAAAGAGAGCGACTAGCCAACTGCTAGTGTTCTCTGCCCTTTCCAAAATTACTTTCAACCAGTTCTCTAAAATAATTGTTTTAGATGTTCTATTAAGTATTCATAATATGATCCACGCTCACAATAGACGTGGTTAAAAATATCTATTAATTGAGTTTCTTTCATAAAAATCTTTCTCGCTTTCATTTTGCAATAAAAACGCCGGTTAACTCTTGAACGAAAAAAAATACGACGAACGCCACGCGACTAGTTTTTTTTTGATAGCAACATTTGTGAAAATTTTACGGTTTACAAGTTTGAAGTTGACACGATCGTAAACTTGTGATTGGGCTGCATCCCCAAAACCTATCATGGGCCATATGGCGCTTTCCTTTCAATTCTTCCCTTGTTGCTATATTTTTTTATACACCCAATGCTGTTCACTACAACCTATACCTTATATGGCATCTTTACATGCTGTCAACCCTTAAAGCTGCAATAAATTAATATAAAACTAATAATAATATAATTGTTATTAAAATATGTATGTTTTATTGAAACAGCGCAGTCTTAAATCATCCTTTACAGTCTTAATATTCTTTACCATAGTAGCACACCTATCCTAGTCACATCTTAACTGATTAAGGTAAGGCAAAGATTCAATGGTTGATACAGTCACTTCTAATAATGAGAGAAATTAGAATTAATACGTTTTTGTAATGTGTGTGTTTGATTATTTCAATTGAACATTTCAGTTGATTAATATATCACTTATAGCAGTGCTTCTCAACCTTTTTCATACTGCAGACCCCTACATCTGAAAACAATAATCTGCGGACCCCCATTTTTTTTTCTTTTACATATTCATATTTTTTCACAAAGAATGTTGAAAGAATGAAAAGTTTCGCGGAGACCAGGTTGGGAAGGACTAACTTAAATTACTCTTCCAATTTTTTATACGGTATGTTATAAGGCGACAAAGGCTTTTTCTAAAATGTATTCCATATATTTTTTTAAATAAATAACTCTTTATTTTCTACGTTAAAAACGAAATAAAAAGTAAAGCTTCAAGCCTTCATTCCTGCCTTAAACCATGGAGTCCCAACGTTATTTGCTCCACTCCCCCCTTTCACTATTCTTCACAATATAAATACCCTCCACCCAAAATAGTCTACGTGGTGTTGAAACTTATTTTTTTATATGTATCTAGATATGTAGTATATATCTACACAATATTATAAAATTATTAAGATCTTTTTTTAATTACTAATTATTAGTGTACTCAAATGAAGCACATTTCAAAGTAAAAAATAATCGGTATAATTTTCAATTAAGTTTCAGTTCAAAAACAAGAATCTAGCAACCCAACAATTCCCTCCCCCCCCTGGGACTCTGAAATTTCTCACCCCTCCCGATTGGAAACTCCTGCCATAAACAGTGAACATAAGTTTCGTTAGCCTTGATAATTATTTTAAGACATATCAGGAAAGCGAAGAATGATACAGTGAGTTTTTAAAATTTAGTTTTTAACCGTTTGAAGTTTTCTGTGGAAGTTTTTTTATTTTCTGCCATCTTAATAGCATTTATATATTTTCTACCAGATTTTGGGTGTGCCACGTACACAAAACATTCTTTTATCTTTCATTTAAGAGAACAAATCAAAAATACAACGTTTCTTGTGTTATTTTAACATCGAAGTTTTGACCTAATTTCAGTTTGAGTGCATGTTAAAATGCTCAATACCACATCGCTTTTCAGCAGCCGGAGGGTTAAAATACATTCAATATGTCGAACAAAAAAAGTCTTGCGATGCGTAAAATTATTATAACTCCTGTGCACAGAGCGCGTGTCACTTTTACTCGATGGTAATTTTTCAATTGACGAGACCGAAATGTATCCATTGTAGACTCGTTTTTTCGTCGTTATTATTTATCGATATTTCCAACATGATGTCACAAAGGAATACATTTTGTCAGCCGTAGTATTACAATATAACGGTAATAAAATAAATTTGTCGTCTTGTGAATGCTTAATCGTTTTCATTGTAAATGCCAGAACATGCATCTTCAGTCAACACTTGAGTATTCAATGAATCGACAATTTCAAGTTTTTTTCAAGTACCGATCTGTGTTATTTGTTGTTTAATAATTTAATATTTTTAAAACCAAATTAAATTTAAAAAAAAAAACGAATTTTAAACGTCATATTTTTGAGGCGTGAAAGTTGGGTACAATTACAACTTTCACAGCATATGTTAACTGTAACAAATGAATATGGATAAAAGATTTTTTTATTTCATACTTTATATACCATGACGTTCTGGTATTTAGTATTGTTCGATATTTTCCACTACAAATATGAGACAATCTGGCTAATTTTGAATTAATAAATAGAATTTACTTTACTACGAAGAGTTCGAGGAATGAAAAAAAATGTTTTTTAAACCAATAATAAATTGCTCTATATCTGTTTTAATAATTATGAAAAGGGTATGAGCAAAATAACTTCATCAATAATTCGTTATGTGAATAAAGTTATTTTGTTCATACTATAAGAGCGATAGAAAATTCAAGATGTAAAAAAATAATTTAATTTTTACAACCACATCCTTTAAAAAGTTATCTTTTTAACGATTGTCTTCGGGACCGGCCCTAAGCGTGTGTTATATATAAAAATGAATGTTTATTTGTTTGTACTCTATGGGCTGCCAAACCGCTGATTCGATTGCAATAAAATTTTTGCTTGCATTTCCAGGAAGGTTGTAGGCATATTATTCGAATTAACTTACAGTAGGTCTTATATATAAAAATCAATGTTTGTATGTCTACCGTTCATGCAATTCAACTGTCAACCGTCGACTGACGATCAAACAGCATTTAGACAATTCAAATTTTGATTTTCGATTGTTTTGTATTAAAAATTTAAAAATGGAATGTTTCAAATTTGTCAAATCGTATGCTCTACATTTTGACATTCCGTTCAAATGTGTTCCGTGCATTAGGTTTGATTTTTTGTTCATATTTTATGCGTTGCCACACCGCTCATCCGATTGCAATAAAACTTTGACAAACTTTTTGCTTGCACTTGCACAAAGTTTATAGGCATATTAAAATTAACTTACAGTACGTCTTATATATAAAAATCAATGTTTGTATGTCTGCCATACCGTTCATGCAACTTGCGCGAAAGTTATAGGCGTAGTACAATTAAACTACAGTAGGTTGCGCGTGAGTCGTACCATAGACAATCGACAGCAAATGTCAAACGTCAAACAGACAGAAAAAGAAGACATGCACTTCAATAAACACAATTAAAACACAAACACTGTCTTTCTTCGAGTGGCATTGCAACGCTTGCCGGAAACTGGTTAGTATGATATAAATTTAATAAATATGAGGACCAAATCATGAGAACCAAGTGCATATTTACTTAGCGAGAAAAATGAAAATTGAGCAGCGCGCGTGCTTTGTTTTACAAAAGCCACGCGACCGCCACCCTGTCGTATTTATTATTTCGTACCTGGCTTAGCAAGTATACAGGTACGGATTGGCAGTAGAAAAATAAAATAAAATAAAGTTTTAATTATATTAGATAAACAAGTCACTCGAGATCATCTTGATAAGAAAGCATATAACGAACACCAAGTACAGACTTGAAAAATCAAATACAAATTAAAATTGCAGGAATTTGAAAAGAAATCCACGAGATGGCTAGGTTAAAGACTTTTTCACTATACCACTTAGACCGACGTTTTGTACATTCAATATAATACTTTATATTCTATTCTGTATTGATTATATTCTATAAGATTGATTATATTCTATATGGTATACTTAAAAGATCTTCAATAAAAAGGCAGAAAAATTTCCTTAAAAATGTTTATTCTCATAAGCATAGTCGAACACTATGTTATATATAGTTAGTCAAGAATCACGCTATCGTCATATATAGTCATATACTGTTGTCATAACCAAAAAACACATATAACTACAAACAGTATAATATTCTGGGTATTCAAACAAAAACTTGAGTTTATAAATATGTATATTTATTTGGTTTACCTATCATATAATACAATATTTCTTAATTCATGCTCGCTCTCAATTTGGAGCAAATGGCCTTCTAGTGGAGGTATATCAAAGGATTTTTTCTACGAGAACTTCTTGTTATCCAGTCGCTCAACCTCTCTTTATTTAAAATAGAGTAGGGATAAAAAACAAATGGTTAAGACAGGACTAGTGGTAAGCCTAGCGCTCTCGCTACGCCCCATGACTTTAGAATTCGAATGATAGGAGAGAATTTTTAGACATCACAAATATCCATGCCCTCAAACAAAAATCGATAAATCGATTGAAAAATTCTATTCGTACTGGGATTTGAGCCCTTGAGGTCATGCATGGAAGCCAATGACGTCGAACACTGTGCCATGAACCCGAAATTATTTATATATTATAATGTATCTATCCTTAAAATAGCCTAATAAAAGATATGTTTTTGTTATTACTTATTTAAATTATGTTTAGTTTTTTTTTTATAATAGAAAACTTATGAAGTTATTATATCCAATATGGTATTTGGCGTACGTTTTCTGATATTAAAATTTTACTAATATTATAATTAAGACATTTGAGCTTACCACATTACCGCATAATTGTAAATAAACAAAACATCTTAAATTAACAAACCATTATTAACCCATCACCGTTGTTAAAACCCCTAATGTAATTAATAATAAATAGCAGTATAACTTATCATAATTTACCTTGTAAAATCCCATATTGCTTATTGTTTTTTGAAACACTGAAGCCATAGTTAATAAATTTAATTTAATATAATTAATAATAAATATCAGTTTAAATTATCCTAATTAATGTTGTTAAAACCCAAGACTGCTTATCGTTCTTTGAAACACTAGAATCACATTCAATAAGTGCAATATTGCAATTATAATTTGAATTAGGATGTTAGAGTTAATAATATGATGCATTGTGTATCTCTTCGGAGCCAGTGTATATATATATATAGCTGAGCTAAATGTACGTTTACCGAAATAGCTATCAACGCGTAAATATAAAAAAACTGTAGAACTAAAATACGTCGATATTTTTACCCTATTATAATGGAGTTCTACCAAGAAAATGCCAAATCAATAAATGAATAAAAAAAAACATTTGAACTTTATCTGTCATACAATGCATCATTAGTTTCATTTGTTTTTAGTAATTTAGTTAATCTAAAATCCATGTAAGTAATATTGATAAATAGATAAAGTTTGTTGTGCTTATTATGTTCCAGATGGTAAAACGACTCTTATTTTTTTTTAGAACATGTTCACCCAATCGATTGATGGTAACATATTGCCAAATTGTTAAAAGGCTACAAAAAATACCTCAAAGCCGTTAGCAATCTTAAATAATCTAATGATGTTTGAAATTTATTGGGCTAGAGCTTGGTTATCGTTAAATTTAAAATAAAATGATTTCATTTACACATTTTAGAAGTTTTAAATAAGTGCACAAAAAATGAAATTCAAGAAATGTGTCGTCTGTTTGATGGTTAGCAAATTCTTTACTCAGAATACGATCACTTTTAACGAAAGTTTATTATTTATAATTTTTTTCATTTCAATAAAAAAACCGTTTTTTCCCTATTTTTCCTGTGATTTTTTTGTTTTGCATATTGACATGCACATAGATGATTAAAACAGTACAATTCGATGAAATAAAACAAAAAATATACATAAACTACTTATTATTGCCGCCTGTGTGGACGAGTGGTCAACGTCATTGGCTACCGCTACGGAGGTCACGGGTTCGAATCCCAGTACGGGCAGTTTTATAAATTGATTTATGAATTTCTGTTTAATGGCATGGATGTATGTGATGTCTTGAATTGCCCCCTCCCACCCATCCTATCCTTTAAACGGGGCGTATCGAGAGCGATTAGCTAACTACTAGTCCTGTCTTAGCCCTTTCCTTATATTCTTACTCTCTTTGGAAAAAGGGAGGTTGAGCAACTGAGTAACAAGCAATTCTCGTAGAAACACTTCTGTTGAGATAAACTCTATTAGGGAGCTCCATATTGGGGAGCGGACATGGTTAAAAAAATATATTATTTAGTTTTATAATTTAGTCAGGGGTGAGCTGGAAAAGGCTCAGAGAAGCTCATACGAGCCCTCGTAAAATACATTTATTTAGAGTTCGGCTGGATTTTTTTTTCTATAATAAATTTTTGTCTGCAATAATTGTCTAACAATGCTTAAAACGCCGATCTAAAAACTCTCATATAATATTACTTACAGAAGTTCTAAGATGATGTATTATATTTTTTCCATATTAGATTTAACAGATTGTGCGTTCATGGTATAAAGGCATTTTAGCTGAGATTAAACGAGCCCCTTGTTAATATGTTGGCAGCCCTAAATTTAGATATTTAGAGATTAGTTATAGTGAATTTAGTAAAATTACAATTTTTGTGAATTTTTCGCCAAAATTTATTTCGCCAGGTGAAATTTTATAAAACAAAACGTGCGGTCGTTAAGCTGTTATTGATAGTAGAAGCTATCAATGTATTAAAAATAATTAAAATTGCATTAAGTTTCTCTGGGGGAATTAATTCTCTATATCTCTTTAGCAAATGTGATTTCCCGAAATATTATGATAAAAAAATAATTATACAAATCATTGACTTTATGTTTGCTTCGTTCAGGACGCGTGGCCTAATATAACCATGTTTAAACACAAGGGTTACAAGTTCATAGCTTTCTGCTTCGGCAACTCGCCTCGTGCGGCAGTTTTCCCGGTTCGATTCCCACCAGAAAAGACGCGCCATAACGGTTTTAACATATTGCCCCGGCGGTATACTTCGCTTATTAAATTATTATTTATTTTTTGCCTCCCATTGTTGCAAACATTGTATTCCAATTGTGATGGGTTCCAAAGCGTCACGAATCCACTGCAGGAATCAATGGATTATGGAATGAAATTGAATGAGTTTTCGAGCCGTTCAAAAACTGTGAAATCATAATGATGCCCTTTTGTATGGCTGTCAAAATACTGATGTTAATTTTTGCATTCAATTTTCGAGCATGCTTTCCATTTCATTTGCGTATGTGTTCAACAATTTGAGCATTTAAAATACCACAACTGGCGGTAATGTGATTTGTTTTCGAAAAACAGTTATCTTCGAAGAAAAATAATAGTTTGCTAAAAAAACAGCGGCGTCATCGATATTGGTCTTAAACGTGGATGCATATATATATATTTAAACCTACGTCCATTCATATGTGGATTATATGGCCTTCCAATGGAAGTATCTCAACTAACGTGTTTATACGATAACTGCTTGTTAGTCAATTTCCCAACCTCTTATTTTTTCGAAGAGAGTAGAGGTAAAGAAGAATATGGTTAGAACAGGATTGGTTATTAGATAAGAGTCTCACTTTACCCCGTTATTCTTAATTGGAAGACTGTAATGGATTTTTTAGGTATCACAAACATCCATACCTTTGAACAGAAATCTATAAATTAAATTTAAAAAATTCAAAATAACATATATTATTCAAATAACTGTTTATATTAAATATCATGAACGCTCCCGTATTGGAGTATATGATCTTCAAATGGAGCATCTGAAAAGAAGTCGTTTCGCGATGATTAGTTTTTATTTATTCGCTATACGCCGCGTTGTAAGGATTATATAGATAAATGTAATCATTATTTGCATCCATATCTCTACTTACTGATTGATCGAATGAAAAATCAATGTGTGCATTTACTCGTACGAGATTTGAACGCGTGGGAACAACCGATTATGACGAAAGCTGAAAAGCATTAACCATTCGGCCATAGTAACATCCCTCGATAGTTCCTAAGTATGAGCTTTTATAATAAAATAAAATAAAACTATCAGGATTTATTTTTATTCGAAATTTTCTTTTGCTAGCAAGTTCTTTTGTGATTGTTTGTTTTCCAGTTTGTTCGTATTTATATATTAATATGACGTAAAAATACTCTGCAACATTCAATTGACATTGACCAAAGATTAAGTCGACGATGAAATTGATCATAAACTGTATCTACCCTTGATTAAAAATATTTGAGGTTTTTCAAAGACAAAGCATTTCCGATCACTTAACTATGTTGAATTTACAAAAATAAGATTATAGTAGTGTTGATACATTTCAAAAGATATAAACTATCATAAAACATGTTACATTGAATATCACTTTTAGGGTGTTCACTGTCAATACTTGGTGGAAATGCATTGTATTAATAAAAACACAATATTTCTTTGTACTTCATTCCACTTTATTAATTAGGTCAGGACCGGTTTCGTTCATTGTGAGCAGTTGACAATTCAACTGATAAGAAAAATATAAAAACAGTGCTATTTATACAAATTTAAATTGAAATAAAAGGTGTAAGCGACTATTAACAATGAAAAGAATTTACAAATTACATTATTAATATGCTTAACACCTATAACACAAAATTAAAATGCTTAACACCTATAACATACAATTTAAAAAATCATCAAAGACTAATAATTATAAGTGACAAATGATGTAAATTATAAGCCCAATTAAAATTTGGGAATTTTTTGACAAAGTGAATAGGTTATTTAATTAGATGGATAGACATACAATGCCCATCATCTAAAAAGGACAGTTTTAAAAAAAAGTATGTCTCTGTAAGGCGTAATTATAATATATCTCTTCTGATTTTTTTTCATTACGCCACTGTCGAAGAGGGTTTATGTTGTAAATTATTCAAATATCTTAATGGCATGGTATTTTATTTTACAGCTCAAAAACATTCAGATTTATGCACGTTTTCGGATCTTTTGAACGATATTTTTTTCATGTTATGTACAATTATTTTGCATTAAAACGGTCCAAGCAATTATTTTATCTTACGGAAATATTACTCTACCATTGCATTATAGTAAATTGCAGTTATCTTGTCTTTCTGTATACATATGCTCGGTTTTATTAGAATTAATATATATTGGTAATCCTTTCTGGTAATCTTCTGATATGTTAACTGTTCAACTATTTCGTTAAAGTTAGTTTAAGTGATATCTTTCTAAAGTAACTGCGGCGCAAAAAAATGTTTCTTTATGCTTGTTATTTCAAAACCGTGTAAAAATCAGTACAAAAATATAATGAGGAGTGCATATTTATTCATAAATGCTATGATTGACATATCAACTATTTATGCCAAACTTAATTGTTCCCAAGTGAAACTGAGCATTTAGTCTACTGTCCTGTTTTTATGAAATTAAATAATTCGCTAGTGCTGCGTCCCTTTGTTGTGTGATACAAAAAAAAAAGTTGGTCGCCCGCAGGACTTGATTCTAGGCCCATCTGTTGTAACGATTGAGGTCACTAAGCTGTGACGCGTGCCTTGCAAAAGATTCCAAATATGATAAGAAAAATTATGTAGATCTTAATTATCATTTTTTTTTTGTAAAATGTGGTATATGATGTAAATAAATTTTAACGGTCGTCGATTCAAATTATTTCAAGTTTTGACTTTGAAATGGTATCTATACAATTATTATACTGTTTAAACACTCTGTTGGGCTTTCGTCTACTCGACTGTGGGGCCACAGGTAAACATCCTTTCATGGAAATTATCATTTATTCATGTATCCAAGTCATTTATGTCTGTGATGCTATCATACTTCATCACCCACACACTATCTGTACCTGGAAACGGCGTAGAGATAACAACATTAAGCTTCTGGGCATCGTTTTTCTTCTTTACCCTCGCAAATGAGAAACTACATCCAGTTCTTTTGGAATATAAGAATCTATACATTTAGATTGGGAGCGGATATTATAAATAAATAATAAAAGCAATTATAATATATATCTTCCTGGATTTATATGTTTTCGATGTTTTAGGCCAAATAATTGAGTTCATGATTCATCTTACATACTCTTTATACCAGTGATGCACAAACCGTGGCCCTTTTTGAATTTTGTGGCGGCCCTTAAATCTTTTTTCAAACATATTTTTTTCACGTAAAACATTTATTTAATAAATGCAAGAAAGCTTTTTTTTCAATGAAAGAGAATAAATCGGTTTATAGAAACAGGCTTACAAATATTATGTCAAATTAAAAAAAAAAAGTTAAAATTAACCAAGAACGCATTAACTTATGAATTGCATATAAATGAAATATAAATATTTTACAATGAAACGATTTTCAATAAGCAAGTAGTCATAATCCTTTTTTTGCATGGGTTATTTATTTTCGAAATAACACGGTAAAAATAATATAACAGAACCTATTACTCATTTATTTAAATTCACTAAATCTTTTTTACACGGTTTTAAGGCTGTTTTACATGGAACGTTCATATGTTCTGTATAAAAAAGGATTGAGCGTACTTTCAATCATTTTTTTCTTTGCGGCCCGAACCCACGATAATTTGTTTTATGCGGCCCGCTAGAAGGTAAAGGTTGTGCATCACTGCTTTATACAAAGGATACTAATTATAAACCCTGTAGAAATGCTAAAGGACGTAACCTTATGGTACGTTGTCTTATATGTATCTTTTTACACCTCAAAGCTAATCTGTTATTCTAAATTGTGATGAAATCATCATTATTTTAATATTGTATAACGGTATTTCATGTAAAATTAATTTGGCAACAGTAGTGGATCAATATTTCATTCAAATAATAACTGATGAGAATGCCCTTCGTAGCATAACTAAACAGCAGATGATCGATCTACTCGGGAGACCTTCAAAGTTTTTGCGTATAACACATTAAGGATTGAGGTTTTGCCATGTTTGGATATCATTTATTATTAAAAATACCATAACTTTTAGGGAAAACATTTCACGTATTTAATTACTTTGTCAGATGTTTAAAATTTTTGACTCGAGTATCTCAATACTTTTATACTTCACTATAATATAGAGCCATGATTCGCAACTGTAAAGTAGCACTGTCATGAAAATGCATGCGTTGAACAGGAGGTGGAGCACAGAGATTAGAGAGCGGACTAACCAGCCTCTTATTACGTCCAAAATAAAGAAGCGGCAATAGATCAGGCTTGGACACGTGTTGAGGATGCCTCAAGAGAGCTTGAACTCTGTCTGTCTCTTCTTCCAACCGGATGGATCCCGGTGTCGTGGAAGGCCACTGATCGTCGGGTCAGGCCGCTGAGTACATCCACAGGATGTACTCAGCGGAGTTACGGGACGCTGGGATAACCTGAAAGGAAGCAAAGAGACTGGCTGGGGATAGAAAATCTTGGAGGAACTTCGTGGTGACCATGTGCTCCGGATAGGGAGCGGATATGAAAAAAATAAATAATTGTATAGAATACTTTGATTATATTTTTTACGCCACGATCGCCTTTAAAGGAGTATCCCAATACACGCTATTTTACGAAAACTATTATATATTTAGTCGCTAAAAGTTTACAAAAAATATATTTGGAGTTATATGTTTATTGATGAAATAATATAACTTTGAAATGATTTTTCGTTGTTCTTAAAGATAAGTACGCTGAGCTATATGAATTGTACGACACATAATTTAGAGTGACTGTATATCCGTTTACAGACAAAAAATCACTTCCTTTGGTGAATTGGTAGTAAGTCATGAAGGAAACCGTTGTATACGTAAAAAATAAAACATCAATTTCAGTACGTATTTCACAGTTTTATATTTTTTAATTATTAGTATCGATTTCACTGATTGAAGAAAAATTTTCAACAGCTAAGACTATAGGAATAATTTTCTACTTGAAAAAGTTTCCTAGCTGTACGAAACCGGTTCTCATCATACACTTTTTTAACCACTGAGCATATGGACTTATAATAAGGCCTTTTTAACAGGTTTTGGTTACTTTATTGTTCCTGCTGTGCTTTTTTTTGGTATCTGATATGTGAGAGGGAATTTTGGACATCAAAGATATTCAAGAGTCCCAAATACATACGAAAAATGTATGAAACTGTTCGTATTTGAATCCGTGAGCACCATCACAAAAGCCAACAACGTTGACCATTTAAAAGAGTACCCGGCATTATATAATACACATTTAAAAAAACATTACAGTCGACTTTAATACTTCATGTAATACAATACAGAACATTTAGGCAATTAGGACAATGCTATGCTAGTAGAATTTTATAAGGGGATGCATGGAAGAAAGACGACGGATCTTGGCGTGTTTTTGACCTAATCAAGGAAGAAGAGCCGGTCTGTCATCACCCTATTTGCCCCATCAAAGCGTGCAAACAGACAAAAAATAAACAATACCCTACACCTTGACCACCGATTTTCAATTCTCTTTTCAACTAATGAAATGGAAACTTTACGCCCCCTAACAATAATAGCCCAGTGCCATATGGTTGATCCGCGATGCTCCAGTCAAAAAATACTGTATCTTGTTATAATAATAGTTTAAATTTACAATTTAAACTAGAATTTTTAAAGAGGGACAATATATTACATATTGTTACAATTTAAGGCCAACATATAAATACCGACTGCCTTGACTTAGTGACAACTATCGTAAGCGTGTATTTTCGATTTGTAAACCAAAAGTAGACTTTTAAATTATTAATATAATTTGTATCCAACGTAATTGATGTAAGCCATAAACGATCTTTTCAATATTTGATTCATAACTCACTTAATCTGGTGGGTTACAATTTACAAACACCCTTCATAGCATCATGTTTTAAAACTAACTGTAATTACATATATGATATAATCAATATTGTTATCTTCAGTGAACAAGCACAAACAATATGACATCAAATACAAGGAAAATAATTGCAAATACACGTGAAAGAAAAAATATTTATACAGAACTATTGTCATTATTTTAATAATTGTCTTGACTTAATTTAATTTTGGCGTAAATAACATTAATGCATGTTTTTTGTCAAAGATGGTAGAGAGTTTTCAAAATATCTACAAACATCATTGAAATTGTAATAAGTATTAATTAATACGTAAGATTAGTGCAAATGACAATTTGTAATCTATGAATAGGTTACAAGTAACGAATTTAGATTCACTCATAACATGTAACCGCTCGCTTTTATTCAGTAGAGTAATAATTTAATATGAGTTGTAGACATGAACGTTTTTAATTCGGATATTCATTTTTGTTTAAGTGTCTTTGAAAGGCTGGAGATGGTAAAAGAGGGACAACGAAGTGTAAACATTTAGGCAAACTATATTCGTAGTCCTAACTCATATTTATTTTCGTAACTTAAATAAATTAAATGTCGAGAACTTTAATTATTCACAATGATGTCATAGATTTACATTTAAAATCAACTTAAATTGACTGTCAAAGTTGGCTTATCTTAATTGGTTTATCGATTTTCTCATAATATGTAAACTACCGCCTGGCATTGACAGTGATCCACAACCGTTCGTGAATTTACACTGTCATGAGAATATCACGATGTAAAGGCGCATCCGCACTAATTTTCCTCATCTCATAACATTAAACATTATTTTTTGTAATTTGTATATCGCTTACTATTTCTTGTAGATCAATAAATCTCATTTTACTCTTTGTACAAATATACAACGCCTATCATAAGTATTTTCTGTGTGAGAGAGCTAATTCTTTTCAATTTACTGTTATAAAAAATATTACAGTAAAATTTAATTGAAATTCGATAAAAAGTTGTTTGCTTTTCATTATGACGAAAAATAGCATTTTCCCATTCCAACATGTTCTTTATTAAGATTGCTTTTTTAAGCAAACAAAATCATGGTAGGTATGTTATCACTCGTTCAGTTAGTGTTTTCAAAAAGGACAATAGAAACATATTAACACAGTGTTCTTGTAGTAAAAAGAATCACTAGTTGCTTAAATTTACAAGAATTTTAATCAAATTACTAAAATCAAGTTTGGTAGAAAGAATATTTCTAAAGACTCGGTTAATGTTCATCATTCTAAAAATAAAATAATTAGAACTAGTCGAAAGCTTGTTGCTCTATGACTGTGATATTTAAATACAAAAAAAAACAGTTATACGAACAGTTTGTTTGCGTGTTATCAAAAATTAAGTTATAGCAATCACGGTCTTCTGTCAGTATCTATGGAAAATAATACAAATCAGCAATAACATCAAAAATGAGTAGACTCGAAGAATTTTGACGTCAACGCGCCCTTGGACTTTAGGCTATATTAAGTTGATGCCCAAAGAAAAAATGAACATTTAAGATATTTTTGTTTTTTTCTAATATCAATATTTTTATAAAGTCAGTGTTTTATTTTAGAATTATTTTCATTATGTACACTTCCACAAAAATCTTGGTCGAACACGACCCGGGTTTCACCTCTCGGCATCTTCCAGTACTACTCAGTGCGCGAATGCACTCGAACTGACGATGAACTTCGTTGAATTTCCATCAAGCACCTTCAGTCAAAATTCCAAATTATATCATCAATGTTTTATTTTTCATATTTATCTTGAAAATTGATTTTATGATTAATGTAAGAAAATTTCGTTTTAAAAATTTCTTTTCATTGATAATATTTCTTATCAGTGTTAATATTAATATCAAAGTTTTATCATTATTCGTAATTCATAATTATTAAAACGTCAGATATAAGTAATATTGACAATTATAAAACAAAATTCTTTATATTTATATTTTCACCAGGGCTGTGGAGTCGAAGTCGGAGTCGGAGTCACGGAGTCGAGGTATTTTGGCCGGAGTCGGAGTCGTGAAAAATGAGCGGCTCGATTTTTTTTTGAAAAATATATTTAATGATGTGTGTTTAAACAAAATATTCAAGTCTTAAAATTTCATGCTTGGCTGACTAAAGATGATCTGATGGTAAACAATATACATATATATATATATAAGTTAAAATTAAATTATTGAAAAATTTCCTCGGAGTCGGAGTCGTTAATTATTTTAAAGCTGGAGTCGGAGTCGGAGTCGTCTTTTTTTCACGCGACTCCACAGCCCTGATTTTCACTCAAACATTGTAAAAAATATTGAAATATATTTATTTATAAATAAATTAAATTATATTAACAAAAAAAAAAAAAATGTGTGGCTGTAGCCTTAGTGCCCGCATTTAGCCGCGTATGTTAATATCTACCCGCGTTTTTCCTTTACAATAGTTTGATTTGAAATCAGCTGGCGCTAGTGCGGTCGGTCGTTAGACTCGCGAATCACAATGGCGTAATAAAATTATTTAAAACAAGAATACAAAGCACAAAAAACCGCGGACGCCTGCTGCAGATTTTAAATGTCGCAGCTTCATAACTTGTCTCATTTTCAGGGTTAAAATTACTTTAATTATAAAGTTTTTTTTTATTTTCACTATTATTTCTAACGGCTTAAAATGCTCATGGGCTAATTGAAACGGTTCGTGAATTCTGACCATACTTAAATGTTTGCATGTATACTTGGCTAATTTTTAAAATGTAAAAAATCAAGACGAAGAAAACTATTTTTAAAAATCTATTTACTATTGTGAGTAGCCAGTAAAATATTTATGATTTGACGTTCCTTCCACCATTTTCGATTCTTTAACAACCGGGCGTAGTGAGAGCGATTAGTTAACCACTAGTCCTGTCGTAGCTTTATTCTTGTATCCCTACTACTTACTCTCTTTGAGAAAGAGAGGTTGAGCGACGGAGTAACAAACAGTCTTCGTAGAAAAAATTCTGTTGAGATCCCTCCATTAAAGGTAATATGCTCCACATTAGGAGCGGACATAGACAAAAAAAATATATCCATAATATTATCAAACACTAAATACTTGGAAAGCATTATATTCAAAAAAATAACTTAACATTTATTTAAACTAATTTCACTTTTTAAAATAACATTAGGACCGGTTTCGCTCATGAAGAGCGTTGTCAACTGATAAATGATATTTATACAAAACAGAATAAAAATATTAGGCTGTAACAAACAGTTGGGAATGAAAGGAATTTACAGATATATACAAAATATGAATCAGGGGTACTAAATTCACTATAATCAAAGGAGTGTTTTATTCATTGAATATTATCAAATACCCTGAACCGGTCCTGCCTGATATTCGCGTGGTAACGTAACGTAATCCGTTTCATAACACGCGTTCATCGGGAACAACTTTACTACCATGCCTGCCATCTGGTGACAAAGAACCTCGTAAAAGCTACTAGCTTTTGCTTTCTACAAAGAATACGGGCGAAGAGTCATCGTGTCATGATCAGGCACCAGGCACACCTTGTCGTGCTGATTATATTTCACTACATAAGGATATGTGTATCGTTCACCCAGTGCAACCGGGCTATTATACACTAGTTTGCAAATAATAAGTAAAAAAGTACGAATTTCCAGTCATGTTTGTGACACGATTTTCTTTCTTCACGAATGAAGTATTGTTCTTTAATGATTTCGAACGATTTTGGATAGGTACTGCTTCTCTACCCCGTCGTCACAAAAACTATTACGTCTATTTATTTTACCGTCTCCTACTCTCTTTTTATAAACTTTTTATTTAGTATAAACAGTTAATCCCCCTACAGCGTATGCGGCAGTCGTAGTCCCTCAAATTTTCAACGTCATATTAGAATTTTCGTAAATATATTATATAATAAATACATCATTTTAAATACGTAAAGATTTTTTTGTCAGTAGCTGTTTATTTCTTGACATTGCTTGAGTTTCGTCTGTATGGGTGCGAACATTTCCTCTAAGCTACGAGCGTGCGCGGCCGCGGAGCAATCTAATTACTTCCTCTCACTCATTCCGGGTTTGGCGTGCACTCCAATGAAACTATTCAAACATATGTTTTTTGATTGCAATAACCATATTTGACCGAAATAAATAAGAAATTTAACATTAAAATAATTTAACTAGGAATACATTCTCATTACAACTCATTCCACACAGTTGTATAAATTGATTTTTTAATCGATTTATGAATTTCTGTTCGAAGGCATGGACGTATGTGATGTCTTGAATTCCCCCTCCCACTCATCCTATCTTATGAACGAGGCGTATCGAGAGCGATTAGCTAACCACTAGTCCTGTTCTAGCCCTATCCTTCTATTTCTACTCTCTTCAGAAAAAGAGAGGTTGAGTAACTGAGTAACAAGCAGTTCTCGTAGAAACACACCTGTTGAGATAAACTCTATTAGGAGTCCATATGCTCCACATTGGGAGCGGTCATGGAAAAAAAACATTCTTATCTATTCAGCTGATTCAGTTTAAAATGCTCGCAATGAGCGAAACCGGTCCTGACCTTTTAAATAAAGTGGAATAAAGTACAAAGGAATATTGTGTTTTTATTAATATAATGCCTTTCCACCAAGTATTGACAGTGAACACCCTAAAAGTGATACAAATAAAAACACTATTTTATACACATAAAAAAGACATACTATGCCACGCATTTGTTCGATTGGCCCGCGCAGCCTTAGAATTTTCCGCGCAGCTAACTTGGTCTCAGAGGGAACATTGATGGGTACCCAGTCTCCTATAACGAAGTATTCCCAATCTCTACACTATAGGGGGGCCAAGTGTATTTAATTTTTTTAAGACGTCACACTTTTTTAATCTTCATAACCTATTTGACATAAATAATCTCACTATTTTAAGCTGGTGGAGTTTCATATGTCACGAAACCCTAAGCCCCATGAATATACTACGTTTAAATTTTAAACTCTATTTCACCCTTAAAACATTTTATTTTGTTATGCACCTCTTTTACACTTTGGTCATAGTATTATATTTGATCTACCAAGTCACATTTCGCTACAAAATCGATTTTTGTAAACAATCATAATGGAAGGAATAATGAGTTTTTATACGAAAAATCAGCTCACGCAGTATATTTTATTGAACCAGCCATATTTATGATTGTCATACGGTTCATCCATCAACTGCAGACCATAACAATTGTCATATACACAATTGTATTTGCCTCGTATAAAAATAACTACATATTTTAATCCGCACAGTAAATAATAAGGTAAAAAGATTAAGAAAATCAACATTTAAATGCACAAAAATCTGATTAACTGTTTAAAACTGATAAAAGATTTATATTTACACAATTTTCAAATCTATAGCATTGAGTATACATTTATTTAACTTCCTTATGAGAAATAGATTTAACATTTGAAATTTAAGTTTCAAAATTCTAAAATAAACTTGTACTAGAAAGAATAATTAATGGATTTATGATACATATTAAAAATGATGAAGAGTTTGATTTGGAAGTATCATATTACACTTTTTTGTATTTAATCCACGTTTAATATAATGTTTTTTTTAATATCAATGGTATTGTTTATCACGAGCATTATAAACTGATGAAAATATATTATCTGTGAACACTTTAAAACTATTTATAATAAATCATTTCGACTGACTTAAATTCATTTTGTTAAGCTTAAATTACACATTTTTATTAAACAATCAAACACTGAGAACACTTAATAAATAATATTTTTAAATAAAACAAAAACTGATTAAGTGATTAAATATAAATATAAAATTTTACTTTTTATTTTTAACATTAAATAACAATTACTTTATAACAAAACCGTTAAGTGTGTTTTTATCCATTTTTATCGCAGCAGTAAGTTGAAGTTTTTTTCGAAGAGTACAAAAAAAAAACACCTGTCTTTGGATTTTATCCGTTGGCGTTTTAAGCTAGTCGGTCATTTCTTAATTTATTGTAAACTTTTTATTCATAAGAGGTGAGTTAATTCCTTATTTAATACTTGTGGTGTAAATCAGTTGAAATATTAAAAATTCTGGTATTAAGACATAATATTTATTTTAGCATTGATTAGTTCAGGGGTGGAATGAAGGGAGTTCGGAAGGGCTCACGCGAGCCCCTTGTTGAATTTTACAAAGGCCGGCGAGCCCTTGTTAACTTGTGAGAAAAAAATATTTTTATATAAAATTTGTACCTAACTGCAATTTCTGAGATAAATATTATCTACGAAAGCTACACAGTAGTACATTTTTTGCCATTTACATCGATTAGTTTACGTTAAATTGCATACTGTTGCATATTATAAGTGTATTAAGTAACAATCGATTGCTTATTTAAGTTTTGCATATAATTGCATAGGAGCGATAAGAAAATTCACTCCTTTCTCAGAACACTGAGAATTGCTTCGAGATTAAGCGAGCCCGTTGTTAACGTATTGGCAGCCCACCGCTGGATTAGTTAATAGCATACATATTGCAAGTAAAAAAATCTATTCACAAATCAAGCTTAATGTAATAATACTACAATTGTTTTTTCATCATATTGAAAGTAGGAATTGTTATACCGGTATTATCATAACCAGAATCTTGTTATTTTTTTTTATTACCAAAGTACCAGTTTTTAATATAAGAAAATCTAGTTTTTCTAAATTTAAAATTAGCCAAAATCAATTTTTTTATAAAACTGTTCGCGATGAATTGAAATATTTCACCAAGACTTGTATAAATATGAACAGGTTCCTAGGTTAATGAATTTCGATAATGTATTATTTTTAAAAAGTTTTTAAGTTATTTATGAAAATCAGCCGTTTTATATAAATGTAATACTGTTTTTTGATTTATTTGCCCACAATAAAGATCTTAAATGACCTATTTTTAAACATTAATTACTTATTAGTAAAGACATGAAATAGGAATTCTCAATAAACTGTACTATTATTAGATATATGGCTTTGTATGGTTATTAATATTTAACTTTAAAGTAGGCTGTTGTGTTGCAGATGATAATATCAATATTAAAATCTGTAAGTCGTTAAACAAATCATTGAACAAATAAAATTAAAATATTGGTTGAATCAACTTATTAAGAATGATAATAGATCACATCTCATAGATCGTCTCTAATAAATACATATCGACTGTGGAAAGGAAAAAGGACGTAACCCACAGTTTTTGCAAAACATCTTTTTTTTGATAATCACAATTTATACAACTTGATACACATTTTATCAAAAAGATGTAAGTTGTAAATGCCGAATTAGTATCTAAATTTAGCTTTTAAGTTGAAAATGATGACATTGTAAAAAACTAAAACCAAGTAAAAGTCTCCGTGCACTTCAAGGTTGTGTATAATTCATAATTTGCTTATGGCCCAAAATCATCAAAACACGTTTTTTGCGCCTACTGTAAAAAAATATTTGTGTGGGTTACGTTCTTTTTCCTTTCCACAGTCGATATATATCATTCCGGTTTAGTTAAGCTTGTTTTGACCGCCTTTAAATCTACGTAGAGCTCTGTAAAAAAAATTAAATACAGTTATCACTGGTATAATTATTTTCAGTATTTTCATAATTCTTAAATTTTCATTCACGCTTGTATTCACGTTTTAAGATTAATTTGAATATATAGGGAAAAAATATTCTCACACATAAATAAAATGATGTTTTAAGCGTTGCATTCATCATTTTTAGCGTGTCTACTGTTAATGCTTGGTGGAAAGGCATAATATCAATAAAAATACAATCTTCTTTCGTATATATATCCACTTTTATTTATTATGATCAGGACCGGTTTTGCTCATGACGAGCATTTAATGAAAAATGTAGATCGTAACATGACACATAAAAAATCAAATTAAAATGTAATATTAATAATATTATCATTTAAATACAGTATTATTAACAAAACGAAATAAACATCGAACCCCTCTTATTTACTTAATAATTGTACACAATCATGTCAAGAAAACCGTTATCATAAAACGTTCAAAAATTATCGATGCAAAATGTTCATGTTCAATAAAAAAAATTATACCGATATTTTCTTGACCTTACGCAACTTATCTTCTCTTGCACTACGATGGACGCATAAAGTAGATTTTTCTTCACATGTGAGCGCTTTTCAATTATTGTTAAATAATTTCAAATCAACTCTCGCAAAAGTCTCGGAATAATGTACCAAATTTATACGCTTAAGAAATAACCATAAAACATTTTCATCTAAAAAAAAATGTGATATGTATCTCCATCAAAAATACTATGTATTTACTTTATATAACCACGCAAGTGTTTTTTTATAACCATGTCCTCTCCTAATGTAGAGCATCCAACAAAAGTGTTCATACGAGACCTACCTGTTACTCAATTGTTCAACCTTTCTTTTTTTAATGAGAGTAGGGATAGAAGAATAGGGTTAAGACAGAACTAGTGGTTTTATAAAATTGCTCTCGCCACGTCCTGTTTTTTTAAGATAAGATGAATGGGATGGAGAAATTCAAGACATCACATATATATATTTCAATACCGGTATTACTGAAACCGCAATCTCTGTATTCATGTTTTTTTTCAACAACAAAATACCGGTTTTCAAAATGTAGAAATACCGTTATTTGGGTATTGAAAATTAACCCAAACCGAATTTTGAAATTGTATACATTATCACTTATTTTAATAAAATTGTACTCGATGAATTGAAATATTTTAAATCTACTTAGAGTTGTATCATTAATGACAGGTTCCATTGAATGAAACATTCGACCACGCAGTTGGTTTTACTTCTAATGGAGGTATCTCAACAGAAGTTTTTCTTCAAGAACTGTTTGTTACTCAGTATATACTACTATAGTTACTATAGTAGTATATAGTTATAAAAAAATAAGGCTAGGACAGGACTAGTGGTTAACTAATCGCTCTCGCTACGTGCATTTATTAAAGGATCGTATAGGGCGGGAGGTAATTTTTAAACATCACAAACACCCATGCCTTCGAACAGAAATCAATAAAAAAAATGCTGTTCGTACTAGGAATCGAACCCGTGAGATACGGCATGGAAGCCTACAACGCTCACCGTTGCGACATAGAAACAGACAATTTGCCTTACTAGCCACCATTGTTCCCTCTAAGTTGCGCGCGTGCGCGGCCGCGCAGCAGTTGAGAATCCCTTGCGCACTCATTCCGGGTTGGCGCGCACTACAAGACATTTGCTCAATTAAAATGTGATCGGTCCGCGCAGCCTCCACGCAGTCTCCGCGCAGCCTTTGAAATTTCCGCGCAGCTAACTCTTCGGCTTAGAGGGAACGTTGCTAGCCACCAAATTGGCGTGGCCCATCAGTCCAATGGACGGTTGGATCGACTCCAGGTCTTCCCTCTCCTCGTGCATAAATGAAATTTTCATAGGATGTGTTTAGCAGCTTTTTAAAATATAAACGAGGATATTTAAGATTTGATAAATCGACAATCAAACCATTTTGAACAGGCTTGCTGACACAAAAGGTTACAAAATCGTAAAAAAATACTTGTATTAAAACAACTTCCTTACTAGGACAGTTTTCACTCGGTTTGTCTTGGTTATCGCATTGCCAGTTTTTCTTATGATTATTTTCGGAAGCTATTTTGTTAATCGCAACAATATTTTTAATGCGTTACAAACAAGTGAAAATAAATAATCACTTTTTACTCGCCATGCCCTTTGTTGGGCTATTAACTTTAAGGCTTCATTCTGTAAACGTGTTCACCGCGACCGGGGGCTCTATAAACAGGTAGGCAGGTTGTATTATTATAATTTGATTTCACAGGTCCATGCAGTGATATGTATTAAATATAAATAATAAGCAACCGGTCCATTAAAATGAACACACATTTTCTTTTTAAATAAAGATAATTGGCAACGATGGTGTTTTAATACTACAATTTATTGATTATTATTGATGAATTCGGAGTGTATGTGGTAATATTTTTAACAGTGAATCAAAAATAAATGGTTAATTTATAAAGACCATTGTTTCTAAAACATTGCAAATTGATAATCTCTTGAATATCAAGAAAACAGAAAATTCCATGAAAAGAAAGCAGGAGTAATTAAGCTTCTGTGTATGATTATTTGAACTATTCTAGTGAATATTATCCCAGTACGAACAGTATTTTCTTAACTATCGATTAATCTATATATGTTCGAAAGAATGGATGTTTGTGATGTCCCCCCCATCCACCATTCCAATCAGCGGTGAGCTGCAAATACGTAAACAAGGGGCTTGCTTTATATCAAAGCAATTCTCGATGTTCTGGGGAAAGAGCGAATTTTTTTCACTACTCCGATGGAATTGTATGCAATACTTAAATAAGCAATCTATTTTTACTTTATGCACTTATAATATGTAACAATATGCAATTCATAGTAAACTTATTAATGTAAATGGTCAAAAATATATTACATATTTTGTATACTAAATAAAGCTGTCCTAGATAATATATATGTCAGAAATTGCAGTTATTTACTAATTTTATCTCAGAATATTGTTTTCTCTTAAATCAACAAGGGGCTCGCTGGTATTAGTAAAATCTATCAAGGGGCTAGCGCGAGCCTCTCCATGCCCCCTCCAGCCTACCCCTGATTCTAATGCTAAAATAACAGGGCTTACCGACAGTGATTAAACAACCACTAGTTCTGTCCTACCTTATCCTTTCCATCCTTAATACTCTTTTCGAAAAACGAAGTTGAGTGACCCACTAACAAACATTCCTCGTATAAAAACTTGTGTTGAGATACCTACACTAAGATGTCATGTGCTCCACATTGGGAGCGGATATTGGTAAGTTGAGTTTTTAAACAAAAACATGAATAATGATTACTTCGCCGGCTGCGTGATCGACTGGTCATCGTCATTGGCTTCGGTTACGGGGTTCATGGGTTCAAATCCTAGTAAGATAGTTTTTATAAATAGATATTTTTTAATATCAAACTTTTGATCGAGTCTGTAGCGCAGTAAACTCCATTAGGAGTCAAAATGCTCCACATTGGGAATCGGGCATGCTTAAAAAATTATAACTTCTATAATATATGAACCTTAAATGAAGCTGTAATAATGGAATACATATCTATTAAATATATTTTTCAATATTACAATCAACAAAAGTATTTTTTTTATACTTAAGAAAAAAATTATTAGCCCTTTTTTTAAAATAAAAAAACAAAATTTTGCAAATGAGAATGATATTTTTGTTCGTGTCACTTGAAAGAATACCTCTGCCACGTGTCATCATGACGTAGCATTTACATTCAAGGGGTAGGGGTATATCCGGCACGCGCCTGCGCAGCGGGTGCCACCTTGCGGCAACGCGCACAACAAAAAAACCGGATGTGAGGTGATTTAAGTTAACCGTACAAAGCGGTGTTCGGAAAATCATACTAATTTGTAATTAGTGTTTTGAAGTGATTTTGCATTGAGTGACTTTGTATCCGTAAAATATTTTATAGTCAATTTTAATTATCAAGAGATTTTTTAAATCGAATCTAATAAGTATAATATTGGTAGAATAAATAATTCGCAAACATTTAGGAAAAATTTTCCACGTTTCATTAAGTATTGAAATAAACCCTTTGGAATATTAAATCACTTAAAAAATGATCAAAGGCATTGTTTTACTTACTATGAGACAACGATTTTGTTGAATACATGAAATGCCAATAACAAAACAGTGCTGTCTAGAACCTCCAATCCCGGGATCCATTCAAATTTTGTAATCTCAAAATCTCGAAATTGTTATAGTACTAATCCCTGGATTTTGCGATTGAGAAAATTGCGTGAGGGCTAAAAAAAGGTATTTTTTCATTTTGGTAATTCCGCAAATTCCTGAGTTTTTGAAATTGGAAGAGCTAAAAAAGGTCTCGCGTTTTATTCATTTTAGGAATTCGATAAATTTCTGGGTTTTTGAAATCGACTATTTTTTTTTTGAAAAATCCCTGTGAGAGCTAAAATACACAGAATTTCCAAATCGCCGAAAAAAATGCTCAATTCCAAATTTATACACAATTTTATGATGAACGTTCAATGTCGGGAATGGAAAAATTGTCAATCCCGGGATCACAAAATGGGTCTGGGTTTGAATGCCCAAGTGCTGTCTTATTTAAGAACGTAGTACAGAGACAGGAGTTTTCAGCGATAAACTATTTCAACAATAATGAAGGTACTTATCAATCTTTCTTGAAATTTGGCATACTGTTAATAAAGATAGTTTTCTGTTGACGATTTTACTCAGAACATTAACACATTTTCACATCTAGGAATGATTTTTGTTAAATGTATATTGTATATTATATATTGCAAAGACATTCTTCTTCTTTCCATTTTGGGTAGTCAAAAATGTACTCATAATAATTATGATACACGAGCATTAACATATAAACAGGCTAATAAATTATTAGTGTTGTATATATTACATTTTAATCATAACAATATCGACTTGATAACTAATTACATCATTATTTTTTAATCGTTATTTTTAATAACCTGCTCCCTTTGTTCCAAATAACGAGATATATCTATCTCAGCGTATTGTAAAAAAAAAAATAAGCTGGGAACAACAGTACATAAAAAACGGTGCATTCGCTTTCAGGTAGTCAGTCGGTCGCTTTAAATATCTGTTCCCGAAAATCGAAAGGGCGATCGGTTTTTTTGGACCCACGATGCAAAAAATCTCACCCCACCTTAGTCCCTGTCTCTGGCGGTGTATTAACACATAAAAAAGAGGGGTTAACGTACCCTCAATCTTTAATAATCTCAAACTGTTTTGTCTCATAGGCAGTCGCAGTTGTAAAGACAGCGAGATAAAAAAATCTCTTTTTGTGGATTATAATTAATACAAGATTAAAAAGTTTAATTCATAATAATTCAAGACTTCTGAGTCTAAGGTGGAGTAGAGTTAATGAGTCTTGGTGTTTTGGATCATAAAAAAGAACGACTCCGGCTATTTTTTCTTATTAAACTAAAATACAAAAATGTGCACGTAGGTTGATAACAAAAAAATTCTTAGATTATATATAATATAAACGCATTTGCGACGCAGTGGACAACGCAGTGGTCAACGCCGTTATCTTACGTGACGGATTTCACGGATTCAAGTCACATTACGTACATCATTTTTCAATCGATTTATCGATTTCTGTTCAAAGACAGGGGTGTTTGCGATGTTTAAAAATTCCATCGACATTTCCAATCTTAAAATAACGAAGCTTAGAGAGAGCGATTAGTTAACTACTACGACTGTCATATCCATATTTTTCTATCTCTACTCAATTAAAAAAAGAAATCCTGACATAATATAATTATAATTATAATACATGTTTTTAATAGACAATAATAAATTTGAAAAAAAATACTTTCCATAATGTTCAACAGTTACAAATATTCTCCTAATGAAGATTTTCAAAGTAGTTTATTTTTATAAGAACTTAATAAATTTCCTTTTTTTGGAGGGAGAATATAAATATAAATTCACTAAGTGAACCTATGTCGTGGGATATTAAATTCGTTAATCAATTGAGAAAAGAAAAGAGCAGTTCTTACTCTGGGAATTGGGACTCTGGATTCAAACACTGAAAGGCGTAAACCCGTGAGTATTCACCCTTCAACTACAGGATCTAGAGTTTTTAATAATAATATCAAAATAAGTGCATATTCTTGCATATTGGAGAACCACTGCAGTATCTGGCATAGCAGTCTTCCCTTGATATATCAGAACTGTAAAGCAGCATGGAGAGGGAATGAAGTATGAACATATGAACTGGGGTTAATCTTAACTAAAGGTTTGACTGTAAAAAAAACCTTCATCAAACGACAGCAGGTGAACCAGTGGCAGTACATATTTTGAATATATATATGTATATAGTAATGAACTTAAATTTTTATGACGCTTACAATAACCAGATATTTTTCTAGAATTCTTCCGTAAAAAAATCGCCCAATCTTTTTTTATGTGATAGATTGGTTCCAGAAATTTACGCGTAAAAAAATATAATAAATTAAAAATAAAATTCGATTATCACATTGGATTTGTTTCGATGATTTGATATTAAATATGTCTTTTATGTCTCTTTATAACAACGGACAGACTTCTAGACTGCATTTATTTAGTAGATTTAATACATTTTTAGCTCTCTGTGTTTGGATATTTTTTTATGATTTCAATAAGATTCAGAACAAAGTCTACAATCCAAGTTCTACCGTTTCTTCTTTTTAAAAAAATGGAAGGAAAAAATCGCGTAACAACGAGTAAATCGCGTTAAAAAAAGAAATGGTGCCGTCCAAAAAGCTGGGTGTATAAAAAATCTTTCTCTTCAAAAATTTATAGATATTGAAAATTTCAGTTTTGACGAAATTGTTACGTAAATCACAAAAAAATACTTAATTTTGGCTCCATATTTTTACTGGCAATGACTGTGACGTAGTTGTAATGTTATGTTTCCATTCTGCAGTCAATTGTTCGAATCACCTGCTGGCTGTATTGATTATAAAATTTATCAGCCAATACTGTTGTTTTTTTTTTTTAAATAAGATACTTTCAATGACACTTTTGAAAAATGAATCCACCAACCAAATTGTGTTTTTTTTTTATTGAGTGTTGAGTCTCATTTACATTGTTATTTCTTTTATACATTAAATCTGGATCAAAGCTTACCTATAACGAATTAAAAAATTTCATAAAATACTAATATTTTTTTCTTATCTTTTTACATTGATGACCAAAAAAAATCCAAATTTAATTGAAAAGTTCTTTTGAATTGTTATTGATTTTTTTTGTCACTCATAATTTTTTACTATTTTCTCCACGAGTTCGTAATGGTGTTCTTTGAATTGTCGGCTCGCGGCTGGCACGCGCCCTCTCTTCCTTCCTGATTGTGCCGGCAGATGTGGCCTCCCTCCCCGCAAAAGCCTCTTCACCCTCAAACTCTTCACCGCGCACCCTGCCTCGTATTAATACGTATTTTTTTCTCATTCTGAATTCGCTTCCTTTTACCTGTTGCCGTAACACATCAAGGTGACCAAAAGTTACTTCAGACATGTACGATGTTAAGATTTTTAAACGAATTTAATTAATACCAAACGATAAAAGATTGGCTTTATTTGTACGTGCGATTAAATTTAGTTTACAGCTGTACGTTTCCATATAAGATACATTGCAATAGTTAGCAAAAATTCTTATCAAACGTTTGATACAATTGTAATAACAGTTTGTGACAGAGAACTTGATCTTGACGAATTAAAAGGGTGTAAGTAAATGAACTACGTAACGTTCTTAAAATAATTACTTCGACACTGAATTGAGAGAAAACTCTACAGTTTAAGCCAGACATGGGCAACCTTTCCTAGGTCTGGGGCCAAATTATCATTCTGTCTCCGAGTCAAGGGCCGGACCAAATTATTAAACATAATAAAGTAATATTAAATTAAATAAAACACGTTGCTATTTCTTATATGGTGGTGATCATGAACAAGTAAAGTGGAGCCACTGCAAGTGCCCGTGTCATCTCCATTATTTAATCCCTCCCTGAAACTATCAATTTCTTTCTCTAATACTTCGCCGAGATGAATCAGGGCCGGACAAAATAACTCGACGGGCCTGTGGTTGCCCATATATGGTCTAAACTAAGCCCATGAAATTGTAATAAAATTTTAACAAAATGTACTTAACGCGTATAGGTCAAAAATATGTTATCAGAATGGGTCAACCAACATAAAGAAACAAGGTTAGATTATGACTAAATTTTCGCAGCTTTTAGGATTTGGTATGGGTAAAAGCGTTGCAAACATCCTACACCGATAGGTTTGATTAAACTGTGTATTTCAAATAGTACACAATGGTGAAATGGTAAATAAATAGGTCCCAGATCGGTCATTGATTTCTTCCCTTTTTTTAAGTTAAAAAAATCACAAGTTTTAACAATTAAATCAATAAAATAACGATTTTTTATACATGTATGTACTTTAAAATTAAGTTACAAGTCAAAAAGGTGGCAAGGTGCCTTACTCACCACTACACCACTGGTTGTACACAGTGGCGGATTAAGCACAATAGAGGCTCTAGGCGCAATAAATTTTGGAGGCCCTATTTTTCGAATGACATAAAAGTGCTGCAAAACTCCTCGTAGGATAGTAATGAATATTGAAAGCTGAAATTAAAATATAAGGTTTTATATAATTTATACTATTTTTGTGGCTCCCAAGATTTGGAGGCCCCAAGCGCGCGCCTCTTGCGCTTATGGGGTAATCCGCCACTGGTTGTACACCTATTTATTTA
The DNA here is from genome assembly GCA_031772345.1 of Himalopsyche anomala. Taxonomy (NCBI): domain Eukaryota; kingdom Metazoa; phylum Arthropoda; class Insecta; order Trichoptera; family Rhyacophilidae; genus Himalopsyche; species Himalopsyche anomala. Next base: position 11,914,618 of record CM062824.1, on the reverse strand, counting down.
AACGTTTTCTACTGTTTCATTTGTTATGCAACTTATTAGAATGTATTCTACAATTTAAGCAAATCGATAAGTCACCCTACACATATCACATGTGGCAAGGAAACACTGAATGCACTTCGATTTGATCAGATTGGTGGTGCAGTGCTGAGCCAATGCAATTCGACGATGCATTTTTTTATTTGCTATAGTGTTTTTATTTTCGTATACTTACCTATTTAAAATACCGGGTGGCTCAATAAAACGAATTATTATAGTGAGCTACAAATATAACAAGGCTTTTTAAGCCATGTATGTTTACACTTTTGAGAAAACGTTATTTTAATAGAGAATCTAACATAAACTGATTGATAGCGAGTGGATTGATCTTCGGAATACTAACTTTTAAGATATTAGTTTTTTCATATAATTACCATTTTTTTAACGTTCCCTCTAAGCTGCGCGCGTGTGCGGCCGCGCAGCAGTTGGAAAGCCCCCGCGCACTCATTCCGGGTTGGCGCGCACTACAAGACAGTTGCTCAATTAATATTTGATCGATCCGCGCAGCCTCCACACAGCCTTCGCGTAGCCTTTGAAATTTCCGCGCAGCTAACCTTCGGCTTAGAGGGAACGTTGCAGTCAGAAGTCGTAGTCATGGTTGCAATATAGAGAGACAGTGGTGCCTTTGACTATTTTTCATTATTTTGTCTGCATCCTAAACGATAATAATTATTGTCAAAATCTATTCGAACATGTAATTGAAATGCTTTAGATAGTTAAAATTAGTCAATTTATTAAGAGATTTGAATATATTTATACTTTTTAAATAATACTTACTGCAATATTATCATGACACAAGGTGAACTAGACAATTAAGAATCAAATTTCCTATTTTAGTAACTTTAGCGATTGCCGTACATATTCTGTTAGGTTTTTATTACATTAATTCAATAAAACTTTAAAAAATCATTTATACCAAAAAAGGTGAATTTCATCATCGTAAATATTAAATTATAGTGTGTTCACTGACAATTCTTGGTGAAAAGCCGTTTTATTAATGACAAAACGTATGTAGACGTATAAAATTTTCGTTTCATGACATAATATTTAATGGAATATCTTATATAATACGTTTTTTGCGGATTTAAAAGGAGATGCTAAAAAAAGTTTTTTTATACAAAATTAATGGAGCTTTAAGTTCTAGATCGCGACACACTCTAAGTTCTTTAAGTATTCTTCATCGCTGATGATTTTCTCATTTGCATTTTCTTTCCATTGCTGCTAATGGAAGGACGTGATTGTTTGAGAAGTAATCAACCCACAGCGAACCCAATATGCATTATTATACAAGTTATATTATTTATACCTTACTAGGTACTATACCCATACAAACATATACGCATATTTACATACAACACATAAAGAAGCAAACTTAAGAGAGTCATTAAGCTGTCGTAGATAATATATGTATCAGAAATTGCAGACATGACCTGAGAATATTAGTTTTTCTAAAATTAATAAGCGTTTCGTCAGCCTAAGTAAAAATTAGCGAGGGGTCTTGCGAGCTCTCCCGAGCCCTTAAGTATACTCCTGATGCACAGCACATCAAGACTGATTTACTAGCTCAAAAACAAACATACCGAGTCAGATAATATCACGTACAGTTCGTAAACTTCGCTCAAAAAGGATTTTCGCGATACAACATGGCGACGACTTCCCTCGAAATACCGAAACGTCAATTAGCGAAATAAAGTTGAACTACTTGGTCCCATTACGTGGTCGATTTTTTTTTATTCTTAATTTTCATGATTGTGCGTGCAAATCGGTTAAATAATTTCATGTGCCTGCAGAAACAATAATTGTGTAGTCGATAATGATTTAACATTTTTCGATTAATTTCTGACACATTAAATATTAATTACTTATGTTGTTTTTGATGATATAGTACCACTACCATATGATAAGGAAATATATTTTTTTCAGCTCTTTCTAATTGTCCGATAGACTCGTTTGAGAATACAAATGGCTATCATAAAGCAACAGTGAGATAAGTCAAAAATACTATTTTATAGATAATTGAACTTTGAGAATTATCTTGTAATTTTTGAATAGCGAATTATTGTTTTATTTAGTTTCTTTTACGGTTTATGATATATGATAATAGTAGATTTTTGTATACTATCTGTATCTAGTTATTTTACTTATCTCACTGATTGGTAATATCAATAATTGTAAATGTAAGATTTTTCTTTTAAATATTCCATTTTATTTTAAAATTAAAACATTTCAGTGTTAAATTATAAATGTATACCTTTCAGCAATCGATTTGCATACTTATCTTAAAATTGGTTTTTTGACCAAATCTCACTGTTGCTTTATGGTAGCAAAATGTCGTGGGTAAATTCAGTATAAATATTGTTAATTGTTCTACATTAAATGGTGTACAATATAAAATGTTTGATTTGTGATTGATTCGTTGTAATTTACCAATTTTGAAATAATGTATGAAATATATAAATTGACTTTGAAGAGCTCGATTATAAAACCTGGCAAATTCTATAATTCCACAAGAAATATAATATCATATAGTTGTAATCATAAATACCGTTTAATTCTATAATATTATACTTCTTATAGAACGTGATTTTTTTCCTCACAATTTATAACTAATTAATCTTCCTTAACGTATCCAACAAAGATTTTAAAAACCTTAACATTATGATGTTCCAATGAAGGGTAATTAAGTAATGTAATCCTTTCTGATGAGCGTGTCAAGGGCTTAAGAAAATTTCGTAGACCTCTAATGGTAAGCATGATCAATAAGAAAGATTTTTTCAATTTCAGCTACCGGCTTTGTCATTTCATTTCTCATTTCATAATATCATTCTCGCATTAGTAATTATTTTCTGTAATAAAAAAATATTTAATAGAAAAAAAATTGTATTTAATTTAAAATAAAAAAATTGTTTTTCACCATATCATATAAAAGTACATAATAGTAAAAAATCACATTCATAATCATGTGTATTTATTTGAGTAAATAAACAATAAAGGGAGCACGCTTTCAACAGTCTCCGCGAAAGCTGTCCCAAGCAGCTGCCTCCCCTTTTCGACAATTTTTCTTAACTGTGTATCCCCCAATGCCCACTTGTGAACAAAATAACTGAAATTCTTACAAGTAGATATTTTACTCAACGCACTGGCGTTAAGTGAAGGATAAGTCTTTTTTTTTATCGAAGAAAATTTATCAGTTCTAAAAATCGAATTTTATTGGTACGTTCACTTTAAAAGTAAATGTATATTTTTAAAAAATAACTCTTATATCACAAGTTATGTGAATGAGGTAGCTGTTTCACGGCCACCTTCCATAATGCAATAACGATTGGGTTAAGAAACGAATCTATTCCTTGTAATAAATAGATATATCTCCAGTTCCGTAGCTAAGTGGAATATTCTAATTTGTATAACTCTAACACTGCTTAATCTTTTAGTTGCCGTAAATAATTAATATTAATTACCTAGCACGCCGGTTATAATTTGCAACTATTAATTTAAATATTCACTGACGAGATAGCTCGTCTCTGGCGTGTTGAGCACGAACAATTTTACGAGATATCTCTTCGGTGGCAGCCATCGAGTTAAGCACTCCACTGGCTTCTTGCTCATTGTTTACGCAAATCTTTTTTATAATGTAATGGCGAGGAATGTTTAACTCAACTAGGATGTTTTGAAAATCCCATTAAGCTAGAGTTCATCAATTTAACTAGGGGTGGGGAACCTTTCTTCTCTAAAGGCTGCATTCATTTTTCTGATTCGACATAAGGCCGCAGTAATCATTGACTAGAGAATCTTTGCGCGGAAACAGTTTCATGCCAATTTCTAAAGACCAGAAATTAAGTGGGACTTTTTTTTTGTTTTTTTTAGGTCTTCCAGGAATTTCCAAATCCAAAATCTCAGGGAATAACAGAATTGGCCAGAAGGCCGCACCAGAGTAGCCAAAAGGCCGCAGGCTCCCCACGCCTGAATTAAACGAATTTTTGTAAATAAGTCACTTAATAATTTGTCTTAATCATAGATGTCGATGAAGACCGCTACAATCACCCTTAAACGCCGTGAATACTATAATAATTTTAATTCTGTATTCACTTTTTTGAATATTTTTTTTTCACCTTTCCAATAAAAAAAAATACTATTTAGTTCAGTATAGGTTAAGCGCAATATGTAAAAGAAAAATAAGAGAGCGTATTATGTTTTAAAAAATGCTTATAATAAATAATTTTAAAAAAATAACAGAATGGCTGTCCGTACGAGCCGACCAGCGCAACCGATGTGCGCATAATCGTTAAATCAATTTCAATTAAACAATGCGCACGCGCAACTGCTGTTTTGAACGCTTGGCGAATAAGAATAAATTTCCGTTACCTGTGGTATCTGCATCATTCCCACCACCACCCATTTATGTTAACATTTTATTTTTCTCCGTCTTTCTCCAAAAAACGTGATTAATACAAAATCAATATGATGTGAGGCCTTAATTCAGCAACTGCATGGCAGGCGGTGGGGAAACAAACAAGTTTGAAAACTATATTTTTTTTGTTATCCATGTCCGCTTTCAATGTGGAGCATATGGTCTCCTAATGTAGGTATCTCAATATAAGTTTTTTCTATGAGAATTGTTTGTTACTCAGTCGCTCAACCTCACTTTTTTTTCGAAGTGAGTAGTAGGGAAAGAAGGATAAGGCAAGAACAGAACTAATCGCTATTGCTACACCCAGTTATTAAAGAATCAGAAGGAAGGGAGGAGAGGAAAATAATGTGAATTGATATCATAAATACCCATTTCTCGGTCAAAACTTTGAATTGAATAATTCACAAATTCACTGTGATCTTACCGGGAATCGAACCCAGACCTGCGTGATCAGCAGCATTGTTTTACAGCGAGCCAAATAAACAAGAAAATCTTTTTACGGTACATTCTTGTTTGCTGTACATCAAAAAATATGTGACAACGTTAATGCACAATTTTTCCAGTGCCTATCGTAAAGATTATGTTAGCTTAAGGTTTTGTGTGGGGGAAAATTTTTTGAAAAACCCCTTACGAGAATGATTAGTTTTGAATGATTAACAAAAGTTCAATTCTTACTTATAATTGCTTGTACTTTTGACGCTTAAAGTACTGAAAGACAAAAAAAAATACTTTTCTTATATAAGACATGCCCGGTCCTTAACTGAATAGACGAGTCTGGCTCGCGCTGTTGTGGTCGTATGCCCTCTTCCAATAGTAAACATTCTTGAAAAATCTTTAAAGTGTATAATTATGTACATTTACAGGAGTTCCATCACTAACGATCCGGGTTTCGTCTTTCGGCATCTTCAGGCGTTCAAGTGCACGGTTGAACTTGAATTGACGCTCAGTAAATAAATGTATCTTGTTTATATAATAAATAAATGTATCACTAAGCACCTTTTGATTCCATACAATATCTCTTGATTCTATATAACATAAAGGTAAAAAATTGTTTTGTCACTTCTGTTTTATATTCTTGAAACACAGAAATTCAATAATTTCAATCAAGTTTTTTTTTGTCTTTGAATGAATCGGGAAGCTTACTTTATTAAGTAACTGGGTTGTATGTAATTAAATATATTTGAAATATTTTTTCTGTTCAGCTTTTGTCCAATAAAATAATAATTAATTTATGGCAACACAACGTGTGCGTGGCGAAAGAACTTTGTGTCGAATTTTAGCAAGAGAACCTTTTATCAAAAATATTATTAAAATATCGCTTTCACTTTTTGTGCGTTAAAAAGCGCAAAGGTGTAAGTATACCTCCCATATGCTTAAAACTTTGCCCATATTAAAAATTAATACCCATAAAAAATATCAAGAAAATTTATATTGCTACAATTACCATCAAATTTTGAGAAACGTCTTATATTAAAATTATTATATACTTATTTTGATGAAAGTAGATTAAAACCGGCTAAGTTTATATCACACATGAAGTTAATTTTAAAATTTCATATGAATTCAATTCAATGCATTTATTAAAAAAATGTAATAAATATTATATTAAACATCGCAAGGTTTCGTGTGTGCTCTACCGTTGAGTTCTATTGTAGAGTTTTCATCATTTCAAAATTTATTTTAAAGTTACTATACGGTGGAACCCCCAACCTTTTTAGTTTTATCCAATAATTTCACATAATTCATTGCATATTATAACGTAATGAAGTAAATATTTAGTAGAGATCATTATTGAACAATATACATATTAGAAGACAGTACCGAAATGAAACCCTGAAAATTCAATTTTATCTTCTTAAATATTATAATCGGTTATAATTATAATGTTATAAAAAGTATTTATCAATTCAAAAGTTAACATGGTAGGTATATACAGAGCCGACCCTCAGCGTGTGCAAAGTGTGCGGTGCACACAGGCGCCGACTCTAAGAATGATCAGTGGGGCGCAAATTTGGTTGATCGCTCCAGAATTAAATATATGACATTTGACCGCTGAAGGCTCTTCGCACACAGGCACAAGAATCTACGGGCCGGTCCTGGATATATATCAACTTTGGAAAGAAAAAAAGGACCGTGTGAATGTGAGGAAATATGGTATGTGTGGGTTAACCCAACCATACCAAATTTTACAGTAGGCCCAAAAAACTTTTTTTGACGCTTTTAGGCCAAAGGAAAATTATGAAATATACACAACCTTGAAGAGCACGGAGACTAATAACCTGGTTTGAATTGATTTGATCTTATATTAATTTAACAAATTGTTTGAAAAAAGTCCTTTTTCCTAGTCGAAATTTTCACAGGCTCTACTTTTTTAAAACTTCAAAGGTAAATTGAGATAGTATGTCAGCTTACGTCGTTTTGATAGAACGTGTATCAAGTTGTATACATTGTGATTATTGAAAAACTGTGAGTTACATCCTTTTGCTTTTCCACAGTTGATATTATTATTATAAACGACGGCCTCTCCAAATATGTGACGGTGTGTTAAATATTTATTATTACCCAAAACACTGTGTTGTGAGTTGTAAATTAAATGTGTAGTTGGAGACGTTTAGACGATCATTTTGTATGGCTGGCCTGATGTGCTTTGAAATACAGAGCGTGTTAACTGTTGACGCACTTATGGCGAAAAAAAACGGCTACAAACGGTAGATTGTTACTTATAACACCATTGAGTAATACCAAAAGTGAACAATAACAATGCAGCTGAAGCGCTTTGTTAATTGACATCTCGAAGGCACTTAAAACCAGAAATAATGAAAATTACAATACATACTAGTCAAGACGTCATATCAATATCATTAATGAAATAAGTTAAAAAATATACTTATTCATCGATTTCTCCATTTATTCTCAACATAGCAGTATATAAAAAAACACCTGATTAATTTAATTTAAGATTTCGACTGAAGGTGCTTGTTGGAATTTCAAAATTAAATTTGAATCGTTCAAACTATGTACATTCTCACAGATGTTGTCACTAACGACCCGGGTTTCAGTTCAAGTTCATCCGTGCACTTGAACGCCAGAAGATGCCGAAAGGCGAAACCCGGGTCGTTGGTGACAAAATCTGTAAGAATGTACCTGATTAATTGTTTTGAATTTAAATATGTTGTTATATTTTATCAGAATAAAAAAATGTTGTGGTCTGTGCCCGCCTGTGTGGTCCAATGGTCAACGTTGTTGGCTTCGGGTACGGAGGGCACGGGTCCGAATCCCAGTACGGACAGTTTTATAAATTGATTTTTCAATCGATTTATGAATTTCTGTTCAAAGGCATGGATGTGCGTGTTGTCTTGAACTCCTTTCTCCAACAACACAACAAGACTGAGAGAGAGAGAGGGGGAATTCAAGACAACACGCACAGTCTTGAATTCCCCCCTCCTACCCATCCTATCCCACGAAAAGGCGTATCGAGAGCGATTAGCTAACCACTAGTCCTGTCATAGCCTTATCCTTTTATTCCTACTCTATCTGTAATAAGAGAGGTTGAGCAACTGAGTAACAATCAGTTCTCTTAGAAATACATCTGTTGAGATTAACTCCATTAGGAGTCCATATGCTCCACATTGGGAGCAGACATGGCAAAAAATAAAATGTTGTGATTACCTTCATAACGCAATTTTTTTTATGAAAGAATTAAGATCAATTTATAATAGAGTAGGTAAAGGCAGCGATGGGCTGCCAATACGTTAACAAGGGGCTCGCTCTCTCAAATCAATTCTCGGCGTTCTGGGAAAGGAGTGATTTTTTTTCACTCCTAATAAGCAATCGATTGCTACTTATTACACTTATCATATGTAACAATATGCAATTTACCGTAAACTGATCTAAATCGAAATGGCTAAAAAGTACTACTGTGTATACTGAACCGGTCGTAGATAATACATAAGTCAGAAACTGCAGTAACTGAAACAGAAACTGTACTAATTTAATCTGAGAATATTTTTTATTCTACAATTAACAAGGGGCTCGCTGACATTGTTAAACTTAAACAAGGGGCTCGCGCGAGCCCCTCCGATCCCCCTCCAGCCCACCCCTGGGTAAAGGTGACAGTATTTTGTTATATTACCTACAGAACTCTTTTAACTTTGATTGAAGTGAATTGATGTACATATTTCTTCTTTGACAGGGACTTTCTCAAGATTAACCGCCCAAGACTTGGTGTCATGATGGCGAAGTATTTATGTCAATATTATTATAATTTTCAAGAGTATAATATATTATTTTTTTCAACTAAATATCATAGATTTCTATCGAGTACATATCAATTATCCCCAAGGACGAGCGTGACCATGTGGTCACAGTAAACACCGTTGTCTATTGATCCCAATATTCATCCTTTTTCTACCTGAGTATCGTGGCATTCACTCATATTTGGTTAAGAAGGGTACATACTTCAGTTAGTCATCAGCCGTGGGGACAGAAACGGCCACCAAAAGCACATGCGATTTTTTGAATTTCCGTTTTTTTTAATGGACTTTTTGAAACTGTTAGTTATTTTTTTTATCAAAACATCAAATTATTGACAGTTCTTTTGCTAATATATTTGTATTGAAATTATGTCGATCTAAAGAGGTCAAATTGTAAATATTTTTAAAAATTTCAACCCCGAATATTTGGGTGCCCATACGGTTACGCTCGTCCTTACTACTGTCCGTACACAATATTACACGTTAATAAAAATATAAGCATTACCACATAGTCATGCGGGGTTTCTATACAACGACTTTGCGTTTTTTTTTTTTTTGATTTTTGTTAGGAATAAAGGTTATCTATGACTTCAATGTGGCTTAAAAGATATTTTTTTTATCGAAAAAAAGCTCTCGTCTCTGGAGGGTTAAAACAATCTACGTTAGAATTTTGAGTACGTTAAAAAGAAAAAAATGTACACACAAGCTATCAGAGCTTTTGTACTCTCATAAATTATATAATATGTTTTAATAATCGATAATTTATCAATATTGAAGTGTCAAAACATCGATATTGCCACATTAAAATATAATGCTTCAGTCATCATGGCAATCTTCATTCTGAATAATTGCCCGTCTTGCCTTAATATGAAGCACATCTGAAATAAATATTATTTATCGAAAACTCGTTCATTTGCCTAATTGATATCGATTACGTATACAAAAGTAGGTCGATATTATAAACGTACTAATGAGATTTATTGTGATATATAATTTGCGTGAAATGCAGTCTTACTATTTTTGATAAACTTCATGTTATACAACTACAAAAGCACCAATAGTTGTGCCCGTTACCAAAATCTTTAATTTAAAAATGTCGTTAACGATGAATCCGCCACTATCCATTTCAAATGACAATGTGTCAAACGTGGCCTATTCAGCAACATGACAGAGTTTATTGCTTTCATATTATCACTAGTAGAGCTGTCGATATTAAAAATGAACTTCCACAAAGTGACTGCGGAATCCATCAAAAATTATTAATCTGCATCCGAGATTTCTACATTTTATCAACAGGTGTTACTTAGATTGGGTTCAAAAGTAGATTATTAAGAAATATTCGTATAATGACCCCGACAATATCAACATTTTGTATTCAATGAAAGTTTATCGGCATTTAATTTTTTTGATGATTCTTTTAAATTAACTGATTACTTTCTTCGATAGAGCGCAAAATTATATACATAACTATATTTTAAACGCCAGTTTTGATCTTTAGGAGGTATCTGGCCTATGAAAAAGGTTTTAGATATTTATAATTATTATCATTTCACTCTCTTGAAGCTCGAAGATCGTTTTCAAGCTTAAAACATTTTTCTCTTCTCCTTCGGGGCCTAGTTAATAATCATGAAATTTTCATGACTATTAATTTACATGCTCCCAATTTATTCTTACGTGGGCGAAACTATAAGCAAAAACTTTTATTTCTAAATACTTATATCTCGCTTAGGAGGTATGAGTCACCAGTTCTTAGGGCCGTTCGAATGATCAACTCATCGCCTAGAGAAGTGGTCATTTTTAGTGATAGTATTTGTGAACTGTTTGTTAAATTTTACTATTTTATTTCTTGATTTTGTGTGTTGATTTTGATGTATTACGTAGTTTTATTTTATATTTTGTCTCTTTATATTTGTCATGTCAGCTGTTATGTCATGTCATGTACTATAATTTTAATTTTAAACAATAAATAAATAATAACATTTTTTATATATAAGTTACTCTTATTTTACTATTTCTCATAGTTTTTAGACAGCTTAGAAATGCTTTTCGTGTATTTTTTAAATTGGAAATATGAATGAGAGCTTAAAACAATCATTTAGATGTTTAGTTCTTATATCTTTCATTTAATGTTTTCCGGATTTTTTTTTTTTGCTATGTAGGAGAGGTGAATCTATACCATTTTTATCGTGGCACAGTGAACTTGCGGACATGCATAAATGAGTATTAATTGGCACCTTCAAGTATTGATTAAAATAAAAGATGCCCTTTATACGGGCAAGAATTGCCTTCCGTTACAACGGTCCTTGTTGTTTTTTTTTCTGGGCGAAAAGGTTTAAGTTCAGCCAGCTCGAAGATTATAAATAAAAACACATTGTGAACCAACTAATTTACACAAATTACTGTTCTGAACATTAATTAAATCTTATATATAACAATATACAATAATTTTTTATTTCATCATCTTTAGAAATAAGATACGTAGTCATAATATCTATATATATAAAACAAAGTGGGGTTATTTACACCACGTATATCTCGAGAATTACTGCAAGGGTATCTATGATATTTGATTTATAAAATTCTTATTTACCTAGAATAGCAGAATAATCATTAAAAAATCGGAAAAATATCAAGGAAAATAAATTATGAAGAAAATTAATATCTTCATACAGAACAAAATTTTCAAATGAGGAATAGGTCAAATAATGACATGTTGTTTTATGCTCGGTTCAGGTAGATGACACTAGATGACACTGTATTTATACGATAGACTTTTAAATAATTTTGAATTTAGAGTATAATCGATGATATGAAATGAAAACGAAAGAAAATCGAATACTATTGAAATGAGGTTATGTTTATAATTAGGTATGATACATTTTTTGACAACAATATTACGATGTTTGCACGAACGTTTGTATCGAATTGACAATTCAAATTTGATGTTCGATTGTGTTCGATTGTTTCGATTTCATATCTGTCAAATCTCTGGTCTAAATATTGACATTACATTTAAATGTGTTTCGTGCATTAGGTGTGATTGTTTGTTTGTTATTTATTCAATGTTCTTAGATTAGTTTTATTTGGAATTAGAAACTGTACTCTTTTCACTTCAATTAATACTATACTATTTATATATAGAACGTCAAAAAAATATTTCGTGATATTTGACAGCAAAAGTACATTGTGAATTATATTACATAACGTTAGTAAGCCATTACTTTACGGTTATTTTTAAATGCATACTGCTACGTACGTAATTCCTGTGTCCACTGTCAATACTTGATGGAAAAGCATTCTATATTTAATTAAACGGTTTTTCTCTTATATAATGTCGAATGCGAAATTATTAACAAAGAAAGTTTCAATTGACTATTTTTATGAAGTTCAACGAAAATTGTACAATTTCTTTTTTATGTTTTGTCAACAATTATATCGACTATGGAAAGCAAGAAGGGCGTAACCCACACATGCGCAAAAAAGTGTTTTGATGATTTTGGGCCATATGCAAATTATGAATTATACAAAAACTTGAAATGCACGGACACGTCTAAACTGGTGTTTAATTGACAAAATAATCTATATACATAAAACCAAGCGGGGTTATTTACACCACGTATATCTCGAGAATTGCTGCACGGATTTCAATGATCTTTGATTTATTAAATTCCTCTCCGGCTAGAATAGCAGAATAAGCATTAAAACATCGGAAAAATATCACGGAAAAGAAATTATAAAGAAAATTAATATTCTCATAGAGTTTTCAAATAATGAACATTTTGTTTTATGCTGGGTTCAGATAGATGACACTAGATGGCACTGACACGATCGACTTTTAAATAATTTTAAATTTAGAGTATGGATGATTAGAATAAACAAAAAATCGTAATATTGAAATGAGGTTATGTTTTCTGACTTGGAAATTCTTTCTGAATCTCCAAATCAGATACGCACATAATTTTCTATCATTATTTTGACATGCTTTCCATCGAATCCATGTGAACTGTGGAACAAGGTACAAGGATGACATGTCAGAAGACATTTTACATCAAATTCGTGTCAGTTCAGGGAATCCCGATCTCGAGATGAATGAAGAGATACATAACCAGGCTTTGCTTTAGATCGAAGACATGTGTTACCTCATGTGCGGCAGTTTGTTAGTCAAGTTAGGAATGCCAACGCCAGATCGTGGAATGAACGACGCTTTCAATCGAAAATTGGAACGTGAACGTGAATATTTTCGAGATGCATTGAACCAATCAGTTCAAACGAATTTACCACTGTTGAACCCACAATAGAGGGAAGTGTACGATACGTTAATGAATGCAATTTATGATGGAAATGGTGGCTTATTTTGCCTTGACGCGCCCGGTGGAACTGGGGAGATATTCCTCATGTCATTGATTATGGCTACTGTTCGTGCGAGATCCGAAATTGTTGTAGCAGTTTCTTCTTCTGGAATAGCGGCTACGTTGATAAAAGCATGCCGAACGGCTCAATCAGCGTTGAAATTTCCGTTAAACCTCCAAACGACTGAAAAACCGACATGCAATATTGCGAAACACTCAGCAATGGCCGAAGTTTTGGAAGCGAGTAAAATCATCAACTGGGATGAATGCACAATGGCACACAAACGCGCATTGGAAGCACTCAACCGAACTATGAAAGATCTGCGCAGTGACTCAAGATGTTTTGCAGGCGCAATGATTCTACTATCTGGCGATTTCTGCCAAACACTACCAGTCATTCCAAGATTGACCGTTGCCGATGAAATAAACGCTTGCCTCTGCTGACGACAAACATGCGAGTTACATTTCTAAACGATCCATCTGCCGAAGATTTCTCCAAGCAATTGCTGACTATCGTCGGTAACGGCCGTGTTCCTGTTGACGAATCGAACGGATTGATTTCGATTCCGCCGAATTTTCGCAATTTCGTCTCAACGAAGGACGGCTTCATCAACAAAATGTTCCCAAACATCTAATCACAAAAATCACAATTGGTTGATTGAACGAGCAATTCTTGCGGCTAAAAACAAAGATGTGGATCATTTAAACTTCACAATTCAAAATCAAATCGTTGATCTACTGCATTCCTTTAAATCTATCGAATGTGCCACGTGAATTACATCATTTCAATGTAATTTAAATACTTTTCATTTTGAATTTTGCCCATTTATTGAACTTAATTCATTTTGAGTATTCATTCAAACTGAATTTAATTCATGCAATAAATTAACACAACATTTATTGATCCTGAGGCGGTACGAAGTTCGTCGGGCCAGCTAGTTATAAATAAATCGTCAAGGAAAAAAAAACACTTCAAGAAGTGTTTCAACCAGAAACCAGTTCAATTGACGTTCAATTGTATAAATGACCAGTTGTGGATTGAGCACGTGGGAGGCCCCAGGCGCAATAAATTTTGGAGACTGTTTTCGGATAGCATAATAACGTCATAAAATTCCATGTACAATAAAAAATATATATAAAAATCTGAGCAAATGGTAGATGAGTTATATACAATTAAGCCATTTTTGAGGCCCCTACGATTCGGAGGCCCCAAGCGCGCATCTCATTCGCTTATATGGTAATCTGCCATTGTTAATGTTATTATATTTAACATTAACAAAAAAGTTCCAGTTTTAGAAATACTTTTGAATTTATTGTTAGTGAGCTCTAAAACTTTATTGTTTTTTAGTGCGATTGAAAATTAGAAACATTTATTTGTGAGTAATTTTAAACATTTCAAATTTATTCAATTTATTGTCAATTATTCATAGTTTGTATCGTAATCTGTAAATTTCTTTCACATTTACAATACCAATTGTTTGTTACACCCTTTAAAATTTTACTTTGTATTTGAAATAATTAGTCCTGTATTAATGTTTATTCTTATCAGTCGAATACGCTCGTGATTAACGAAACCGGTCCTGATGCTATTAAATAAATGTGGAATTAGTATTAAATAGTGTTTTTATTAATTTAGAAATAATGCCTTTTAATCAAGTATTGACAGTTAACATCCTAAAAGTGATAACTTATGTTATAATAAAAATAATTGTACATCAATAAAATGTCTTGTGGATAAAGTGTTCGGTCGCAGAGGGTTGAAGCGAGGCATTGGTGACAGGTGCTGCACCCACCTGCCGGCACTGTTGCCTCCCACCCCTTTCATTCGTCTCAGATCCCCTTACTATCGCCACTCGTCAAAGTAAATCTACTGGCACGCTTCTCATTGCTTCAGAGAGAGAACGATTTCTGACGATTGCTGAAATAACTGTAAATGGCAAAATTTGATTTGCGATTTTTATCAATTAAGATTTTCATATCGGATTATTTTAATTTTTAGTGGATAGAATTATTCAAATTTCCGTTCTTACTTAATGTCACAGCATACGGACGGAAAGGGTTTAAAATAATGCGATAGTTCCTAAAAAGGTGTTTAGTGCCCTAAAATATGACGGTATAAAATTTCACCACAGTTTTTTTATGATAAGAAGAGGATAAAGATTTTAAACAGTATATAAATTAAAACGAATTTATTGATGGCTTAGGTCTATTATAGAACAATTAGAAATTGGTAGTTTTGCGATATGGCTGACTAAATAAAGTTTTGACACATCTAAACCGAGTTGTAAAAAAGTGATAATTACTATTTTTCGCATCTTTTTAGTGAATCATTTATCTCAATTCAATTGGAAATTTATTGAAACGTTGACAAAACCATAAAATGGTATTTATTCTTTATTTTTATTAAATAGAGAGAAAATTGTTTATATTTCCATATGTAAACATCTGCCTACCGAGATTTCTCTCGAAGTTTAGGAAGTTTTAGAACTAGGAAGTTTTTCTATAATTTAAGATTTCGACTGAAGGTGCCTGGTGGAATTTCAATATTAAATTTGAATCGTTCAGATTATGTACATTCACACAGATTTTGTCACTAATGACCCGGGATTTGCCTTTCGGCATCTTCAGGCGTTCAAGTGCACGGATGAACTTGAACTGACGCTTAGTAAATGAATGTTTCGTGTTTATATAAGAAATAAATGTATCATTGAGCTTAAAGCCAATGCCGGTGACAAAGATTAGCCCATGGGAATGCCCACAGATTTGAATGGTGAATAGTTTTAAGAATTATATTTATTTTTGTTTGTCGGAAAGGTTTTACGAGTTCTATGAGGTTCTAGTTAGTGAGTTAGAATATAGTGAGTTATTTAACTCAAAACATTAATTTTTTGACTTTTCTTTCTATGGAACTGGGACATCGAAATTGTCTGCTATTTCTAAATTAGTATTTTAAATATATTTTTTAAGCGAATTGTATTATGGGTCATTTTTCAATAAAAACATATTAAGATTAACGAGGTTAATATATTATTTTGTTTTTAATATATACGGTTTTTATGAGCTATTTATCGACAATCTTCGAATTTGTTGTCGTAAAAATGAATTTCAAAAAAATTTGCCCTTTCTACTACAAAAAACAGACGATGTTTTCTTAAATATTATTTTGTATTAAAAATAAATTTAGCTTTTTCTGTTTTTATTTTTTTTCAACTTCCATGAAATATAATACATAATATGATGTAGCTATGTGGGATGTAGGGATATTTCAACGGCAATAAAGAAGTGGTGGACTGGCAACACGTTAACAAGGGGTTCGCTTATTCTCAAAGTAATTCTCGGTGTTCTGGGGAAGGAGTGAATTTGCTTAATACTCCTATGCAAATATATCGACTGTGGAAAGGAAAAAGGACGTATCACATTTTTTCGATAATCACAATGTATCAAACTTAAATCACGTTCTATCCAAAGGATGCAAGCTGCAAATGCCGAATTCTAAATTTTGCTTTTAAGTTTGAGAAAGATGACCTTGTAAAAAATTAAAACCATGAAAAAAGACTGTAATAAAGGTTTTTCCTAGACAATTTATTTATTTAATTTTAGATTATGTCAATTAAACACCAGCTTAGAAGTCTCCGCGCACTTCAAGGTTGTCTATAAATCATAATTTGCATATGGCTCAAAATTATCAAAACACGTTTTTTGCGTCTCCTGTAAAATTTGATATGTCTGGGTTACGTCCTTTTTTCTTTCCACAGTCAATATGCAATATGTTAATAAGCAATCGATTGTTACTTAATACACTTATAACATGTAAAAATATGCAATTCACCGTAAACTTATGTACTACTGTGTTTACTGAAGCTGTCGTAGATAATGTATAAGTCAATAGTTGCAGTTATATACTAGTTTGACATGAGAATATTGTTTTATTTTCAATTAAAAATGAGCTCGTCCGCCGTAGTAAATTTAATAAGATTTTCGCGCGACCCCCTGCGAGCCCCCCCTGCAATAAAGTGTAACACTTTTTTTGCCTATTACTGCTATATTCGTGTCTAGTCTTAAGAGATATAGAAAATTATTTATAATGGTTTTTTAATCTATGCCCGCTTCCTTGTATAGAGCATGTATATGGCCACCTAATCGAGGTATCTAGATCAACAGAAGTTTTTCTAAGATAACTGTTTAATACTCAGTTGCTCAATCTCTCTTTTTTCGAAGAAAGAAAAGATCAAAAAGATATGGCTAAACAAGACATGTGGTTAATTTATCGCTCTCGTTTCGCCCCAGTATTTAAGAATTGATCACAACACTAAATGCAAAAAAAAACAATCTATTAAAACTAGCCGTACTAGAATTCGAACCCGTGACCACTAGACCACGCAGTCGGCATAATATGTTAATCACAACATAAATCATTATTTATAGATGGCATTCATAATCAATATTAGGGTCCGTTTGTATATGGGCAGGAAGGGCAAGAGATGTGACTTCAAATAACCAACATACATAATATAAATACAAAGAATAGTTTCGACGATAAAAAAATCAGACGACATTACAAAAAGTCTTACGTCATTTAGGGGAAGGGGATGCG
Organism: Himalopsyche anomala; assembly: GCA_031772345.1. NCBI lineage: Eukaryota > Metazoa > Arthropoda > Insecta > Trichoptera > Rhyacophilidae > Himalopsyche > Himalopsyche anomala. The sequence goes on along the minus strand of CM062824.1, from coordinate 11,896,978 downwards.
TTAGATTTTTTTTAATTCACGTAACTTCATCTACGGACGGCCCCATAAATAACCCAACCCCCCCCCCTCCCCGCCCTCCTTATTTTCAGATATTTTTATACGATCTTTTAGATGTTGTCTAAATTATTTACATCTTTAAGAAACAGTTTCTTAAAAAGTACTTAACCGTTTCAGTACCGTAAGGCCACTGGTGACCGCTATATAGGCGCACCACGAATACCGTAAGGACAATTTGTATTAAAAATTATTCCAGTAGAAATTTTAACAATATTTATTTATGTGTGGCTGGCTACATATATACACTATGTCTGCAAGAAAAATGAACCTTCTGCCGTTGGTTTATCTTATTGAAAAAGGTATTATTTTAGACGTCGAGCGGTATGTATCACTAGGGTTACCACTTATAGTGAAATCGACATAAAGGATCCATTCTTTTGTTTTAAATTTATACCTAAATTTCAAGAATTTGTCCCTATAAAAATGTAAAATTATATTTATTTATGCTTGTGACAACCCTGAAAGAAAAATCAAATATACGAAATTTCGATAATGCAACTTGAAAAATTACAACTTGATATATCATTTTATGGGTAAACTTTTAACATAATGCATAAAATCCATGAGCCCTATTTTGTAAAAAAATAATTAAAAACATGTGGTATGTGAGTGTTCCTAATCATAAAACATCGCGGTACTGAAACGGATTGCATTCATAACTGAAGTTACCAAGGAATCGGTATTTTAAACACTTTTTTTTGTTTATGGCCTCTCATTTTCTTAAGAAAAACTGTTTTGCTGTGCTAAATAAATGAAAAAAAATCTGCTGAAATGAATTTTCTACACACACACAACAATGTATTTCAGAAAATGTCTGGAGATGCCTTCATACCAAAGAAACGGCAGTTAATAATCTTGCTATAAGTAATTGAATAGTAAGTTATCGTAAATAAAAAAAATCAACATATTATTGAAAGCTTTTTCATGTTAAGAAAACACGTGATCCCCTTTGCAATCCAATAAAAAATAACCCCTATATAACGAAAATAGACTTCCTTTGTTTTTAATTTAAAAACGCAGGATGTTTAAGTTGCAAAAGCCATGGGAATTTGAAACTTCTTCAAGAAACGGAATTTAATATCTTCGATAGTTTGTCCAGTTTTAAATTGATTGCCATTGTATTATTTGTTGGGTGTTTTAATTTGACTCGACACCAAAAACTGTGTGTTTCAAAGCGTTAGTTATCATTGGAAAGGTAAAACAAAACAATCTTATTCGTAATTTCAAATCACAGATAATGTTTGAATTTAAATTTTTGTACTCTATTTGTTTTGTTCCCAATGACTTAGGCTTCCCTTTTTGCATCTTCAGGCATTCATACGCACATATAAACTGGAACAAACCGTTGGTAATTAGTACAATTACAAAGAAATTCACTACATACAATATTGTTATTCATATAAAAACACGATTAAAACTATGATCTACTAAACAAATGATCAGTACAAATTAATCCGTGTATTTATATGCGGAAGATGATAAAAGGCGAAACCTAGACCTTTAGTGATAAAACGTATTCAAATTCCTTTAGGCACTTTTAATTGAAATACCAAATAACAGATTGGAACTTTATCAGTGGGGGATTAAGCACATGGGAGGCCCCAGGCGCAATAAAATTTGGAGGCCCTGTTTTTCGGAAAACATTAAATCGTCAGAAAATTCCAAGTAAAATATTTAAAATCTGAACGAAAATTATATGGGTTATACTATAAAAGCAATCTTTAAGGCCCCTAAGATTCTGAGGCCCCAAGCGCGCGCCTCTTGCGCTTATAGAATAATCCACCACTGAACTTTATAGCTTAAACAAAAACATGGTTACAACAATTTTACTGTTTAAAATGAGGTAAGTTTGTGCAGCAATTCACGTACGATTTGAAATCCGATTTCAACTATTGTAATGCATGTATGTAAGATATATTGTATATTGAAATTTATTTACAAGCCCCCTGTCTTGCTTATTTTTATTTTTAGTTCACACAGCTTTTGTATAATTTTACAAAAAATCGTTATAACACGTGGATTAATACGTTACGAAAACATAGCGGAAACCCCTATACAGGTGCAAAGGAATGTTAATTCAAAAGTATGAGAAAAACGAAGAAAATAATCTATATTGTATTGAAATTAATATATCAACTTTTAATAGGCAGAACATCGTAATCCACAGTTTATAATTTTTACAGGAGAAGGTTTTTCTTAAATTAAGTATGAAAAGGTAATTCTTTAAGTGCGATTAGTAAATAAATAGTAATATATGGTAAATGCCTATCCTTATCAGTGGCGGTTCTAGGTACTGGGCTAGGTGGGCTAAGCCCGACCTGCATTTTTCACCCAAAACATTAGATGGCTGAATAAAAATGAACAGCAATTCGGCCGCTGAACAAAATAAATACATTTATAAGCGTAACTAACCTTTCCCAAATGAATATAATATCTTTGTTTTAATTTTCCTCTGTCAATATAAGACAATGTTACGTCTAGCTACAATCATATTCTCGATTGTGTTTTGTATTACAATTTTAAACTGAGCCGGCATAAAAAAAACAATAACCCTATAAATACTTCACAGGGAAAAGGTAACGTCACATCAGCCTGGCAACACCACTCAGGGGCTATATCATTTAAGCCCGTAACCACAGACAATATCATGCAATTTTTCTTTACACTGGGGCGCAATCAAGCACGATTAGATTTTTTTTGTATTTGTATGTACGGAAACGTCACCTAATACACACGATAGTGTTTCAAACTGTCAAGCTTCTGTTGATCGTTCGGGGCTGAACTGATTTAGCCCATTACGCATACTTATGCATTGAAACACAAAACCAATATCGTTGTATTGTATGAAAGTGCCAGGTATTGACTTTCAGTGACAGCAAGTGACAGTTCTATACTGCTTTTAGTAGGTACTTGTTATTTCACTTTGAAAGAGACGAATTTAAGGATTCCGTGTTATTATTCTATTATTTCTTAGTTACATTAGCATTGATTTTATTATATAATAATTTATGCATTGCAGTAGTGTCGTAATATTTGTTAATTTGCTTGTAGATTAATGTATAAGGTGAAGTGGAAATATGCTTTTTTCTAGCCCACCCAAGATTTTAGGTCAGGAACCGCCACTGATCCTTATATTATGATAAAATTGTCTGATCCGTTTCAGTTCTCTGGATCAGCGTTTCTCATCCGAGGTCCACGTGGAACAAACGATAAAAAAACAAAATGCTAAAATACACAGGTCCTAAAAAAAGAGATAAATGCAATAAAGCAAATGAGATAACGCTCTAAAATTGTTGTCACTGACGCCTTATGCGATAACGCGATTTACCGAATTGTGTCGAAAGTTCTTTTGTCGATTATGGGTCGATATATTTGGTATTATCAATATCCGCGGTTGAAAAATATTGCAATATTAGGTTATGTGACTAAAAAAATTATGAGTATAGCCATAATTTTAAATGGTCAAAAAATACCACGGTCCTTATTTGCATGATCTAAAAAACGTACGAATTTTTCTTTTAATCTCATTTTAAATATAACAAATACATTTATTATATCGTTACTAAACTGTCAGACGTTGGAAAATGAGTAAGATTCTTTTGTATCGATTTTTTTTTGAAATAACTCAGTAGGTGTACTTAAAAAATTTGACAAAACAAGAGCAAGGCAAAAAAAAATCTCAATTTAATTATGATGTAATGTGTTTCATATCGGCATAGATCCATGTATATTTTTATATTTTTATTATCAGGTGCATTCATTATGGATCACATTGTTCCTAGACATGACCCGCAACCAGGAGTGGGCTGGAGGGGGTTGGCAGAGACTCGCGCGCGCCTCTTGTTATTTTTTTTACTAAGGCCGACAAGCCCCTTGTTAAATTAAGGAAAACAATATTCTCATTTATATGGATTATATAACATACAAATATGCATTATAATAATTAAATTTAAGAACGCAGTGACGTACATTTGGTGTTTCTGACATACATATATCAATGATGTTTGAGCATAACTTGATAAATGCAAAATATTGAATTTACAGGAGGGCAATTCTAACAAATAATAATTAATGTATGAAATAAGTAAACGAAAACAAAAATATCAATTTCACATTATCGACTACATATTCCTATTTTTATAGAATTTATATCAGTTTTAATGAATTGCGTTAACATTTATTACACAATCTATATTTGAAAGTATGTATGAGAAAGCGTTTCAAAAATCAGTTATCAGGTTTTTCTCAAACATCACTGATATTATTTACGACGGATCAGGGGTAGGGGTCACGGTCTACAGAGACACCTACAATTAAAACAAATTATTAAATTGCTTAACAATATACAAAAAAAAAAAAAATTGTTCGATTTTTATTTAAAAATAGCAGGTCACGCTTAAGCACGCCTCTGGCTCCTGTTCATTTTTTTTACAGATAAATTTTATTTGAATATAATAAATAATAAAGAATGCTTAACTCAACTGGTTTTTGAAAATAAGCTAGCTTTTATAAATTACACGAATTTTTGTAAAAAAGTTGCTAAGCAATTTATTTTCATTATAGATGTCGCTGTAGACCGTTACATTCACCCTACTTCAGTGGTTTTCAACCTTTATGTTACTACGCCTCCCTTTGAAGAAAACAATATCTACTCGCCTCCCCATCCTTTATAAATAAAATAAATATTTTGGACTGTTCGCGCCACCTTTTGCAAATAGTCCACGCCTCCTAGGTTGGTAATCACTCCCCTACTTCACAAACTTTAGCATAAAGAATAAATTTTATACAGGCAAAAAAGAAAGTACATAGTTAATCTAACCTGTGTAAATAATTCATTCCTTATAATCTCAATAACTGTAATATTAAAATCATAGCCTCATTTAAAATATTGTTATATTTAATTAATACACCTGTTATCAAGGCGTTTATATTATAATTCATTTAATAACATACACGTTAACGACATCTGTGAAAGAATAGTTTTGAATATATTTAGATCCCAATAGAGAAGTTTTACTTTCAGCTAACAGATGACCAATGGGACCAAAGGACCGGCTCGAGGATTTCTCGCAAAACTAGAACTAATTGAGTGGCCAGTACTAAAATCTTAGAGATGCGCCTGTGTGTTTCACACACTTTGCACGCAATAAACTAAACAGATTTCTAACTTTTGATTAGTGTTAATAATCTTGTATCAATATATTTTTATTTGTTGAAAAAGCTTGTTATGAACAAAACCAATCCGGAAAAATAAATGTAAAATAATAAATAAGATTAACCGACCCAACCTGCAGGTATGCAAAAAAAAATCTTTTTTTTTTGGTCAAGATTATGAATATAATGTTAGTCATACTCATATGTATGAGAATTACGTAACATCAAAGAACCAATCACAAACTTTGCTTGCCCTTCAAGAACTACTTGTGTAGACTTGTAGTTGCATGTTTTTTAGGACGTGTGCATATTCATTACGGTTTGTAGTTTTGAGATATATTATTTTTTCTCAAGCGCGTACATGATACAGGATAGCGCAGAATGGTACAGTCAAAGTATTGGTATCACATACGTTCATATGCATAAGACTGTTAATTTATTTTTCAATATGATGCTACATATTGTCACTGTACTGGCAGAGGTTGTTAAGTTACAATAATTAAAAAAAAATAGTTAAGTATTTGAATATCAATTCTTTGTTTGTGATAACTCAGTTGGTAGATTTATTGTTTGGCAAAAACAGCATTTTTTTTATTGGCAATTATTATTAACACTATACGGTCTGCATCTTTTCGCAAAATATCTAAGCCAAAATCCGGCGATTTTAATCTTATGGATATATTTCATTATTTAAGATTTCAACTCAAGGTGCTTTCTGGAGTTTCAATATTAAATTTGAATCGTTCAAATTATGTACATTCACACAATTGTAGGGCACAATTGAATGGTTTACGAATTTTGAATTAGCAGGTAAATCTACCAAATTCCCTACTCTTGTATCCTATTGGCCAGGCACGGGCAAACTGAGGCCCGCGACCGATATTATATTTTTGTAAAAGATTCATGTTTTTATCTTTCAACGCATTTTAAAAAAAAGATTGAACATAAATATAATAATCGTTATTTTTGGAATCAACCTACCTATATATGTGAACAAATATCTTCAATCATGAACCTCAATAAAAACTCTTTACGATCAAACATCACTGATGAACATTTACAAGTTTTTAGAATCTCAACTACAAAATTAACACCTGAGTTTTAAAAAATCTTAATATACGTAAAACAGTTCCATTCCTCTCATTAGATTGTTTTTTTTCATAATAAATAATGTACATAGAAAAATGGTATTTTACTTGTGGCCCGGCGCTCATTTTTAATTCCCGAATTTGGCCCTCTATCCAAAAAGTTTGCCCCCCCTGCTATGGGCAGTGGTGTGCTGCTAAAATGTTATCAACCCGCTCTCACCTTGGTCGGCGATTTTGGGATTTTCCAATAATTTCATGTCAATTTCAAAAGCCCAGAAATTTCCAGAAATTTTTTGTTTAGCTCTTCGGAGAATTTTCGAATCCAAAATCCCAAGAATTTACCGATTTGTCCAAATAACCGGCGCAGAACCTTTTTTTTAGCTCTTCCAAAAATTTTCAGATCCAAAATCACAGGAATTTCCTGATATACTAATAACCGTCTTATTCTTCTATTACCTGCTGTCATCGATTTCTGAGACATGATATAGGGATGGTAAATTAAAAAAAAAAAAGAAATGCCTGTTCAATTCATATCAGGAATAATTTTTAATGTGATTTGCCTATGTTAGTTAATCAATTTCATTTAGAATTTATTTGTGAAGGTGTAGGAGTCTTAATTTCTCAGAAATAATTAGGTACCGAAACATAAAATTAAGAACAAAAGTGAAAACTTTTAAAAATATATTTAATATCCTATAATTTATAAAAATTATATTACATGGCAGTGTTTACAATAGTTGTTATCATAATAAAGAGATGAATGTGGTTAGTTTTGAGTTTTTAAAATAACTTACTTTAATGCTTACCGTTTAATGAATTGACAGATGCTGAAAAAAAATAGGAGCAAGGCATTTTTGGTAACATAATAAGCCAATGAAGATTCTTGACATGTTTAGTATGACTAGAGGAGATAAGACAAGATTTTTAAGTAAAAAATTTCATTGAAGAATTGTATTTATAGTATTTGACTGTAAAATGCGTACATGTATTCTTAAAAAAAAATAGCACCGCTTCGATTCATCTCTGGTTTGATTTTATATAAAAAATATTGAAAATTCTTAATGTGTATGCCTATAACTTAGAGAATCAAGGTATTTGATACCTCGAAATAAAATAGCATCACTAATAATATAATATTTCCTTTTTTTTGCTTGTGGATAATTGGTAGATACTTAGTCACCACTGTACAAAACTTTTCAAGAACCTAATTACTCTACAGCATTAAAATATGTATAACTTTAAAAAATAATGATATATCTACTTCTACGAGTAATAACTACATTTTTTATCATTCTTTTATATATATTAAACTTTGTTTTATAATCAATCATGGCACTTTGAAAAATACTTACAATTGTGGGAATTTATCCAGATATGTAAGTAAGATTATAATATAATATGAACTCGTTATAATTCTATATCTTGCGGTAAATTGTTATTTGACAGCATTGAACGTAGTGGAAATGTTTTCAAAGAGAAAACAATGATAATTAGCATTCACTATCATTCAATGAACTCTATATAGGTGTAATACATGACGATTTCTATGGACAGCCACTGAACATTTAAAACTTGTGATTTGTATGCATTCGAAATGAGGTAATGATTTATAAATGCACGTTTACCAAAATTAATTTATTAATTTGAAAAAAAACTAAATAATATTTTTATATGTAACAATAATCAAAGGCATATCTGGTGTGATAAAACGCTGAAACAATTTAATTGTATTTTTAAATAGCAGGATTTTTAAGAGAATATAGAATTCAGTTAACGGCAACCAATACTTCTACATTTTCAACCTACACGAGAACTTATATCAGTATTTCGTAATAGTATGTAGATTATAGTGACACAAAGAATGTTATGATTCAAAATGGGTTTTTAATAATTATTAAGTACAGATTTAACTGGATTTCTTCATTTATAGAGAAGTAAGTGAGATATAACATTTACTTGTAGACATTTTACATATTTTTAACTACGATGGTTTTAAATTGAGTAATAATTTAATCAGATAGATGCCAGAACTGCAAAGTTCTCATAGATTTTCATGTACAAAAGTGGTCCACCTTAACTGAATACAAAATTCCCTTCGGTTGGAAAGTTTTTTTAACTACTGCCACTTGGCTCACTTATGTGTTTTTGATGCAGACATTGCACCTGGATACTCTGCTTCGTAAATTGCCAGACTTCAGAGTCTGCCTCTGTGGTATTTGGAATTGTTCATTGTCTTCGATGGTAGCTAGCCAGAAACTGAGCTTGTTAGCAAAGTAGTGGCATGTGCCTCGGGCGCCGTTGCATTCAATGAATGGCGTGGCTCTGAAGTCTTCCAAACATGATCCGGGACTGGCTAATGCTTGACCGCCGCCTTGATCACCGCCTCCAGTGTGCTATTAATTCATATATATATATTAAAAGAGATATTATCATGTAAAATTAATAAATGATGATTAAAACTAGTGCTGCTGTGGAAGAGTACACGGTGGTATTTTGTGAAAAACTGTTTTTTTTTGTAGAAATAGCTTACTCTACCTCTCTTTTTTTTTTAAATGTATCAAGCATTAGACCCATGGTTTAGGTTACAGAGTAAGTCTATGAACCTGGTATTGTTTTGTACTATGATATTAACTTATGAGTGTTATGATAACTGTCACAAAATTGATCTGAAACATTAAAAATCTCAAAAAAAGGTGCCGGAACACCTTTCCATCGCGTAACATAGAAAGAACCCTGGTTAAAAGTATTCTATTTTTACCATATCAACATGCAATGTCAATGTAACGCTTGCAAGTTGAAAAATGTGTTAAATGTAGTATTGAATAGTATTGTATTTTTTAAATGCTGTTTCCAAGTTATTTTATCATATTTTGATTGAAAAAGGATGTAGTTTGGGCATTTGGTTTCACATTAGGTTGACATTTCACATTAGGCTTCAATCAAAATGTCTGACAAGCATGACACAATGTCATAATTTTAGAATAAACTTGGTGATTTTGTCTTAGATGTTTGTTAAATACTCCTAACCATAGTCGCAATTAAAAGAGGATATTATATCCAATGTCACAGGTAAAAAGAAATCAAAATTTATACACACCATAACGAAACTGTATCCAATCCAGAGACTGTTCCAGTTGTTGGGACAATCTGGTATTGTCAGGGACTGGCTATGAATTGCGATGACATTGGCGGGAGCTTCACAGACAGAGCATCTTGAAATGTACTCTCTGATTCCAGTGTCTTCCACAGGCATCATTGGAATTGGTGCTGAAGTGGATAGCCAATAAGATTTGTCGTTTCTACTAGCATAATTGCATACATTATTCAAATCACAAAACATGAATGGCATGGTGCTGAATTTTCTGACACACGAACCGGCAAAGCCAAGATCTTGATTATGCGCCTTTTCATCACCTTCAATATATAACAGCGAATATCCATCCCACAGTTTGATATGTCCAGGTTGACATTGGGGCACAGTTGTTGTCTGGCTGTGCCTTACTAACAAAATACCAGTCAAATAGTCGGGAGAGTGCTCACACGGTGCTCCTTGCAATCCACGCTCACCAATTTCTCCAGCAACACCTTCATACCCTTGCAGACCTTGTAAACCGGTAGCGCCTCTCTCGCCGATGGATCCTTCCAATCCAACTAATCCATCTTTTCCAGGTAATCCCCTTTCTCCAGAGTATCCATCGGCGCCAGGTAATCCAGGAGGTCCCATGGGACCAGGCTTGCCGTTCACTCCGGGGAATCCATCGAGACCTCTTTCCCCTTTAGGTCCAGGTGGAGGAGGAATAGCTGGCATTCCCTTTTCACCCTTGTGTCCCATACTACCACTAATACCAGTGCGTCCTTCAAATCCACGTTCTCCCTTTTCTCCAATTCTACCTACCATTCCCGTCAACCCTGGAGGTCCTGTAAGTCCCATTTCACCCTTAGCTCCATCAAAACCTGCACGACCGGCTAATCCTGAGATGCCTCTTTCACCTTTTTGTCCTGGAGCTCCAAAAAGTCCAGGGGGTCCTCTATCTCCCTTCATGCCCTCAATTCCACGTTCTCCTAAAAGTCCCTGTCTTCCTGGTTGACCATCTAAGCCTGGTGCACCTGGCATGCCTTCAAGACCTTGGTCTCCTTTTTGACCTTGTAATCCAGGGGATCCTGGAGCTCCATGTAATCCTTGAAGTCCAGGTAGGCCCACTAAGCCAATGTCACCCTTTTGACCCATAGCACCGGGCATGCCATCTCGCCCATTCTTACATGGAAGTCCTGGAAGACCCTTCTCTCCTTTCAACGTAAAACCTGTTCTACCCTCTGGGCCGGCAGGTCCAGTGGCACCTGAAAATATGAAATGATTTTTGGAATAAAAGAATATTTTTTAGCTGCCATTAACCTTAGTAGACATTCATATTTCGTTGGACCTGTGATACTTCTAGATACCTTATAAACAAAAAAATCTTATTTTTATAACAGTTCAGCCAGCACGAGTCATAATTATGACTCGTCAGAATGATTTTCTGTCAAAAAATCAGTACTGTAGTGATAAAATCAGTATGAATGGTCACCTTATTGAAAATTTCCATAGATTTTCAAATGTATATGATTTTCTTTAAAATCAAACAATTGTTCAATCTGTTTCAGAATGGCTATAGCCATACGTACAATTACGTTGAAATCTAACGCAATTTGCAATATATTTGCTACTGCAGAATACTCTCAGACTACTTAGATATACAAGCACTCTTAAGATTTTTCCCAGTAATAATAGCTTTCAGCTACATCTTGACCATTTTTTTTTTAAATCGGTATTTTTAAAACTAGAACAGGTTGCAATTTTCAATTGAGATTTTGAAATCACTTGATTAACAATCAAAAATCTTATCAAACATGCTGAGCACTATACAAATTTATGTTCGAATTAAATCTTTTGAGTGATAATACAATAATAGCTTAAAATAAATGTATCAGCTTAAATGAATATGTTAGGTAAAATGAAGTTAAAATAATTACCTTTCTGTCCTTCGTATCCAATCAATCCTTGCATGCCTCTTAACCCTTGGAAACCCTTATCTCCCTTCTCTCCTTCCAAGCCAGCAACTCCAGCGTATCCTGCAATTCCTTTGTCACCCTTAAATCCATCAGCTCCGGGACGACCTGGTTCACCCTTTTCACCCTTAGTGTCAACCGTTGGACCTGGGAAACCTCTTTCGCCTATCGGACCAGCTGGTCCAATTTCACCATCTTTTCCAACCAATCCTATAAGCCCACGCTCTCCCTTAAAACCGTTCATTCCTGCGAAGCCTTGAGCTCCCTTCTGACCCTGATCTCCTTTATATCCAGGAGCACCTGAAGGTCCCATGTCTCCTTTGAGTCCAGATAATCCATCGATTCCAGGCATGCCAGGCATGCCGGGTTCTCCGGTGAATCCACGATCACCTTTAGGTCCTGCAGATCCAGGATATCCAGCAAGTCCTCTATCACCCTTCTCTCCAAATAATCCATCCAGTCCACTTCTTCCAGTGTCACCTTTTTGTCCTTGTAGACCAGTTCTACCAATGCCGTCTAACCCTCTCTCTCCTTTAACACCTTTAGCCCCTTCAAGCCCTGTTAGGCCAGCAGCGCCTCTTAAGCCAGAGCTTCCTGCTTCTCCTTTTTGTCCTTTCATGGAAACTGGTCCCGGTTCTCCCTTTCGTCCTTTAAGTCCAGCTAAGCCTCGATCTCCCTTTACTCCAATGGCCCCATCAAATCCAGTAAGTCCGGGTGGTCCAGGAGGTCCATAATTACCTTTTTCGCCTGTAATACCAGCTTCACCAGGTAAACCATCTAAACCTCGTGAGCCATATGCTCCCGGCATTCCTATCTCTCCTTTATCTCCTTTCAATCCAGGAGTTCCGTCAGAACCGGGCATACCATGAAGACCAGGCTTTCCTCTCGCTCCTAGGAATCCTTTAGTTCCTTCACGTCCGATATTTCCACGATCACCCTTAATTCCAGGGAAGCCAGTATTTCCCTGTTTTCCAGTGTCTCCAGGGTAACCTTGATCACCTTTTGAACCAGCAATTCCAAGTCTTCCTTGGACACCGGGTATCCCAGCAGGCCCTATAAGCCCTTTATCACCTTTTTCTCCGGGACCACCACTCATTCCTACCATTCCAGTAAGACCTCTGTCTCCCTTTTCTCCAGTAAACCCAATAGCTCCGGGTACTCCATCGTTTCCGAATTTGCCAGCCATACCTCTAGCACCTTTGTCACCCTTTTCTCCAGTCAACCCAGAAGGTCCTGTTGGCCCCACAACTTGTTGCCCGGGCTCTCCTTTGTTGCCTTTAGGTGCAGACGCACCAGGGAATCCTCTTGGTCCATCTCGCCCTTGGTCACCTGTAAATCCCATCAGGCCAGAATCTCCCTTTTGGCCTCTTGGCCCTGGTAATCCACGAGGGCCTACAGGTCCTGGGTTACCAGATGCACCCTCTGCTCCTGTTTTTCCTTGCAAACCAGCAAGTCCTTTTTCTCCCGGATAGCCAGTAGGTCCTTGTGGACCGTCATTTCCTCTTTCTCCTTGGTTGCCTTTACTTCCTTTATGGTCAATCAAATATTCGGAATCACAAACACCAGGTTCACCTTTGCCACCCCATCTTCCAGCTGTTCCTTTATCTCCTTTGATTCCTTTACCACCGTCATAACCTCTCTCTCCCTTAATGCTCAATCCTTTTTCTCCTGATGTTCCTGGATTACCATCACGACCTGGAACTCCATCAATTCCAGAATCTCCCTTTACACCTCTATCTCCTCTGGGACCAGGCATTCCTAAAGCACCTGCAGGTCCTTGCGGCCCAACAATACCTCTCTCACCTTTGACTCCCATTTTTCCTGGGAACCCTGTAGGACCCTTCGTTCCCTTTTCACCTTTAACAAGATTAAGTGATACCATTGCAGGTCTTCCAGCTAAACCTTCAGCACCAGGGAGTCCAGTGTCACCGCGTTCACCCTGAAGATTATGAATGTAATGTTAAAATATTTATGAATCTATTTTTATAATGAATCATACTAGGTACATGGTGTGGACAAAGACAAAGCAAATATTACAGTAGCATTTTAATGCAAGTTAATATTCTGAGACAATTTTGTATGGGATAAGTTTAAAGGATGAGTTGATTTTGATAATAAACTCAACGAGAAATATTAATTTTGGCAAATTCCAGATGTCAATCCTATGTATATAATATTATTTTTCTCAATAAGGTATCTACCAGTCGCGTACGGTGGGTGTTGATGTAGGGTGTGCTGTAAAGTGTAAATGACATATTTTTTCAAAAAAGACGATTTTTTTTAACATGAATTTTATTTTTATTTATTTGTACAATTCTTCTTGTGTTAAATTCTTCGCGACATGAATTTTTCTATTACACTATCGTAAAACGTGCCTTTTTGTTTTAATTCAACTAGCATCATTTTGTTCTACATAAATTAAATTTAGACTACACAGTCAGGCCGTGAGTACTTCGATAACTTCTTATTGGGAGTTAGTGCGCGCCTAAAAACGCTATGAGTTTGCAACCAATACAACACGTGTGAGCTAGAATGAAAGAGATCGTCCTGGGTCCTTGAGATTTCAAACAAAAACATGACTTTGACGTGACGCCTGCGCAGACGGGTCAAATGTATGCAACTGTACCGGATCACGAGGCGAGCGGCAATCGTATTGAACGCCTTGAGTGATTGCATATACGAGTCACTGCCGCTTGCAAATACATTTTAAATATATTGCTTCATGATCGTCTTCTTGATGGGCGAGCGGCGCACGACTTGCACACCCTGAATATACGCCCCTGGTATCTACCAGTGGCGTTCGGTAACTTTTCAATGAGGGGACGAATTTCAAAAAAATAAACGATTCATTTTTTGAAATTCGATTCTATTCCTTTCTGGTTTGTGGGAAATTCATCGATTAATGAATGAATCATATACATTTTTATCTTTGAAACACACAATTATTTATTTATCAATTGATATTAAAGCAAAAGTGGACAATGTATCTTCAATTTGCAACTTCTAGTGTATTTTTTAATTTAAAAAAAATTGTATTGCCTCAATTCTGCCGAATCTTATTTTAGATCATCCTTCATAATTTATTTCTTTGTTTATGAAATTTTAAAGATTTTAAAAGAATGTCTAATCTAACTAAAACGTCTTCCAAGTGAATTGTCCTGGGAGAAGCAAATGCTAAGTCAGCATCTGTTATAGGAGTTAAACTTCTGTCAACGTGAGTCAAGCTACATAGACTGCCCTACAAAAGCGCATATGTGAACTAAGCTGTCTCAAATTGAATTCGCGGCTGATGCGCAGTTTGAACTCATCACTCGTCAGATGAATTGCGAGAATTTTTAAAGCATTCAAAATATTATTATCACGAAACAATAAAAAGCTACACGAAATTCAAATTGGACACGGTATGAAAATACAATATATTTTTAAGATTTTAGAGGATGTACGGTATATACAGCCCCCATAGATCGACCGCCACTGGTATTTACCTATCCAATCATTTCCTTAAATTTTTAATAGTATTTTACGGAATAAAAAATATTGATTATTACATTAAAAAAAAACGCTTGTCATTTTCACATTTAAGTTAAAATATGGGTGGTTAAATCTACGGCAATGTTAATAATTAATGACATAATTTCATTTGCTATTGGCATTAGTTCGTTGAGAATTTGCTTATTTGTATTGTGATTACATTGAAATTTCTTATTATGAGTATCCGGTAAATTCCTCTGATGCAATTGCTCGAAATCAATAGCTCGAAAATAATTCCTCGAATGTTACGTTATATACAATTCCTTGAATTTGGTTATTTAAATGATGTTAATCCAGTTTTGTGTAATACAATAATTAGTTGATCACTCGACGTTCTATTACATCTGATGTATTGTATATTTTATAGCTCTAACTTTTAATCACATAGCATATTATTGCTGTATTTTTTATGCCTGCAACCATTATTCTTACTACCTTTTCAGTTTGGCCCCATGTCAGCACCAAAAAATATTTTGAATGCAGTATTGTCAACTATTATCAGGATAGCCCAAAACAACCCTTAGAAAATATGTAATATATATGTGTTATAACTGATAACTGTGCTCTAGTTAGTAAAAGCTTGGCTCTACCAACAAGGCTTAGCTCTACTACTTATTTTTTTTTTGGTTTTATGATTCTTTGCTTGCCTTATCGCGACCCGAGTACTAAAAGGTTCTACTGTAGACTTTTAGTGAAACAGAAGAACATTGTGGCAGTCTTCCAGGTACCATTTATTAGTATACATTGTTATTTTTGTTTTGTCAAAAAATTTCACATAGAACCTTGTAGTATTCGAGCACGTTATGTAAACATATTCTTTTAATAGCATGAATAATAAAAATATTTATACTTTCATATAAATATCTTAAATACTTCACAACATTTAAACGAGCAAATTATATTACAATTACTGGATTTTCGATGAGCTTGTACTTCCAGAAATTCGTTTTGAGCAATTTACCTATAATCCATTTTATGGACATATCCACAAATGGTTTTTCCCAACTCACATGTTAGTTTTGCTGTAAGCTGCGAACAGCTAGTACTTTGGGATAATATTTTTTGATAATAAAGTGTTGCTTACAGGTGTTCCTTGATTTCCAGCCGCTCCATCACTGCCATCAATGCCTCGATCTCCTGGAGGTCCTCTTTCACCAGAAACACCCGTCTTTCCGTCAAGCCCACTGATTCCATCTAAGCCTCGATCTCCCTTTTGACCCATACTGCCAGGTCTGCATTCAGAACAACGCCCACCGATGTCTCCCTTCGATCCTGGGGTTCCAGGCATTCCTGGGAATCCATTCTTGCCAGGAATACCTCGTTCTCCTCTAGGACCTTGGAGTCCATGCGGTCCTGGTATTCCCAATAAAGAATTACCGGGCATACCTCGGACACCAGTGTATCCTCGTTCACCCTTATTTCCTTTGTCTCCGTCTCGTCCCTGTGATCCATCCATACCCTTGGCACCCTGTAAATATTATCATACAGATTTCTATTATTAAAATGTTTTTAGGATAATATTTTTTAGCGTAAAAGATTACTTTTTTTAGGATTACAAGAATATTTTGTAACTCTTAACACTAGTCAGTAATATGATTAGCGAGAGACTTTCTGATTATAGTACAAGGAAAAATGTCAATAAAAGATTAGCTGACCGCAATTGATCGTCCATTATCTCCAGTCAGTCCTCTCGCTCCAGCTGCTCCAGGAGTTCCAGGGTAACCTCTTGCTCCTGCCGCTCCTGGAAGTCCGTGCTCTCCTTGTTCACCTTTACTACCTTTGTCTGCTGGTGCTCCCTCGGGACCGGGGGTACCGGGAGTACCTTGTCCTCCAACTTCACCCAGCGGACCTCGTGGACCGGTCTCTCCTGGTCTTCCATCTAAGCCTTTAGGTCCCATTGGTCCAGGAGAGCCTCGAGGTCCCTCGCGTCCAGGTGGACCAGCGAAACCCTTACCACCTCCAGGCATTCCTCGAGGTCCACGCAAGCCTACAGATCCGGCTGTTCCATCGCGACCTGGTTCTCCTTTCGGTCCATCAAGACCAGGAAGGCCTGATAAACCTTCATTACCTAAATCTCCTTTTTGACCGATAAAACCCATTGGGCCTGCGTAACCGTCTCTTCCCTAAAAAAATGCACCCATGAAACATCAATAAGACTTACTTATTTTATAAACATAGTAAAGTATTTTATTTTTACACACATGTTTCAAAGGTCATGTCAAACTTACTCGAGGTCCTGGCGCACCTGGAAGACCTTTTTCACCCTTTGATCCAGAAGTACCGGAGTTTCCTGTTTCGCCCATGACTCCAGGTTCACCCTTTTGTCCGTACACACCGGCTTCACCTCGGTCACCTTTTTCACCTCTGTCTCCTGGAATACCTCTCGCAACACCTTTGGAACCTTCAAGATTTGTCGATGAACCAGGTCCTCTTGGTCCTCGTTCGCCTTTATCACCTCGCTCTCCTTTCGATCCTGGATATGAATTACCGGAATAGCCTTTGAGGCCTTTGTCTCCTTTTTGACCTTCTGGGCCCTGGAATAAACAAAATTGTCATAAAGTATAACATATTTATTTAACACAGACATTTTCACAAATATTTGTAAAACCATCTATATCTTATTCAGCTTATCCATTCTTAAATACCAATCCTATCAGATAAATCCAATTCACAGGCCAAATAAATAAATACATAAGTTGGCTCAGATCAAACAACTCCACCACCAAATAATGAAACTCTTTCTGGTACCAGTACTTAAAAAAAAATACTATTAATTTGTCACTTTTAAGGTGATCTCTGTCAATTAATACTTGGTGGCATTTAATGCATTATATTCATAAAACAAAACACTCATTTGTACCAGTTCCACTTTTATTTCAAATGATCCTGACTGTTTTGGCTTATATTATTTAACTTTTATTTTACGTATAAAATAAAAGCTTAATAAAACGAGCAAAACTGGCTCTAATCGTATAAAATAAAGTGAAATTAGTACCTCTAAGTATTTTATTATTAATTTAAAAATAAAGTTTAATCATCTTTTACCATAAAATTTAAAAAATAGTAATTTCCATGAAAAGCAACGTACCAAATCTATAAAACTTCCAATTCCTTAAACAAGCTCAAAACTTACTACGGGGCCAATGTTTCCTTTGCCACCCTGAGAGCCTAATAGACCTTCTGGTCCTGGTGATCCAGGTTGTCCTTGGGAACCATCAAGACCAGGTTCTCCCTTTTGACCTTTATCGTGTACACCGGTATAAGCCGATTCTCCTTTGTTTCCTTTGTCGCCCAAACCACCAGGATAACCACGCGGTCCTTGCATTCCGGGTATGCCATCCATACCTGACGCACCCTGAAAGAAGATTTTTTTTTTATATTGTATCACATTTTTATCTATAGAATTCCATACAAATTTATTAATCTTTGTTATATTTTTGGGTCTTTAGGAGAATTTTCTCAAAGTTATAATTATAATATATGGAGTTAGTGTCGAAAAAAGCTAATGAGTCTCTTCTTTTAACTTTGTGTCTATAAAAATCACTAGAGTCAAAAGTGGCGCCACTGCATGCATCTAAGCCTTAAAAATTATTACCCATCAAAAAATATACTGTAAAGTTATGAAAAAAAAAGTTTTAGAAAAAATTCTTAGAAATTTTATACAGTCATGATTAAAAACAAAATTTCAATTCACATACATAAAAGTTTTGCAAAAATGATTTTTTTTGAAGCTGTAAGAAATAGAGTAATATTTATTTTTTTATCATGTCTATTTCATCAAACTAAGTCAATCATACACAAATTTATCATTAGAATTTATTGTTACGTATAAATCTTACTAAAAAATTAAATTAATCACATATTATAATAATTTTCTTTTATCATATACCAAAAGACGTAAATATGATGATAGTGGAGGCATAACTTACGTCCGTTCCATTGCAACCATCAACTCCGGGTATTCCAGGTGACCCAGGAGGTCCTTCGATTCCATGCACTCCGTTCATGCCGGGGAAACCTGGCATTCCAAGTTTACCGCGGTCTCCCTTAGGTCCACGTGGTCCCTGAAGACCCGAATCTCCTTTTACACCCTTAGGTCCCGTGAGACCTTCGGGTCCAGGTCGCCCAGATTCTCCTTTTGAACCAGTTTGTCCGGTAGGGCCTGGGAATCCCTATAATTGTAAAAGACAAATTTTAAAAAATTAAGCTCTACTTATTAGTAGTGCTTTCATGATATGAGATAAATTTGTTGTAAAAATTGTTTCAGTATGGACTGATGACATATGTTTAACAACATTTATTAATATAGTTATATTAGCAGAGGGTGTCATGTCAAAAATTGGTAGTTTTAAGCTATAAATGCACATAGAAAAATCTGGTTCGGTGAATCTTCCGTATAATTTTTTTCCATACACAAATTCCCTCTCACAAGAAAACTACATCCACCGATTATTTCTTTTTATATTCAACTATTGAATAGATATTATAATATCTTATATCAATACTAAATATTGAATAAAAACAAGATAATCCGTGTGCAGAGAAACTATACGAAAAAATCTTGAACCGAAGAAAACATTCGCCAAGAGATTTCAATTTGCTCTATAGTCTGACAAAAATACTAAACTATATGTCATTATTTTTAACGTAATATACAGAAGATATACGCAGTAAAATCCGTTTAAAGCTATTCTTGGAAAAAAACTATAAATGATAAAAACGTTTTTGAATACTGAGGTCAATTTCGTAAAGCACTAAGAACTTTCATGAAGTGGTTAGCATAATAAACAACGGTTATAATTAGTGTAAAAATAGAGATGTTTTAATTTAATAAGTATCGAAAATTTGAATTGTACCAAAATCGGAAATTTTGATAGAAGGCCTTCTGCCATAACGCAGATAATTTTGACCGTAACTTAAAAAAATCTATGTCAACTCACTCTTGCGCCCTTCTCTGCAAAGCATTTCGGTATACAACATCCTGGACCAGAGCAATTTCTTGCTGGTTCTGAGCCAGGGTTCGCGTCGACAATATCATAACTTTCCAATCTTGATGGAATATCTGGACGTCCGTAGCGTCCTGATCTAGTAGCGTTTCTGCCACCTGCAGAAGATGACCACGTTTCTCCGCCCCAATATTGCTGAAAAAAATAAGAACATTTAAAATCGCCATCAACATATCATTTAATAAAATTAATAGGGCCGGCAATAGACATTCGTTTCGTCGTGGGATTTGGTATGATTTTTAAAACATTTTTGCTCACTAATATTGCATATTACACGCAATGAGCAAAAAATTGCCACTACCGTGGTCTGTGAAATTCATTAAACAAATTTAAAATGGATATGCAGAAAACAATTAACCAAACCTAAATCCAAGACAGACCCGCATCTTAATCAAACTAAATTTAACATCCATATCAAAATTACTTTTTTCAACAGTCATGTTGACAATTTAAGAATTCCATACAGTATACAGTGATGAATTCCAGTACTCGGCAGATAATTTGCCTAACTCGTGAATGTAGTAACGGGCTTACACTGTTCATGAACTAGACAATTTTTCGTACATTCCATGTAAGAAGCAATTTTACGGATTTAGTTTCACATATATAGTGATGCAGCTTTTTCATCACGTCTTTTTAAAATATAAATTATTCATACATTATGCATCGTGTGGATAATAATTCCCTTGCAAGGTCTAATTTTTTGTATTACCTTGTCTATATAAAATATTTTAAATGTCACACATTAAAAAAATGTGAGATTCTTTGGTCACCTCTTTCACGAAACTCATATTTTTGATCATATGGCTTCATAAAACTATTTTATTTCTGTCATTGTACTGTATTTTTATGGTGAAAGAAACATTAAACAATATGTAAAAGCCGTTATTATTTAATCAAAAGTAAAGGGATCTTTTTTGCATTTCACTACAAAACTATGCAATTTACCAAAAACTGGCAATATTACTTTTGATAATTTATTAGACTGAGGTAATAGTGTTTCCGTATTTGTGTTTCTTTAGAGAAGTTCAGTGATTAACAGATCTCTGAGTCAGTTTGCTGTAGTGTCAAAATACTGTAACTACTGAGTGTATTATACAAAGTTTAAAACAAGGCCCTTAATATATTTTGGATTTTTTTAAAAAGTTAGATTTCATATTAATCGAATAAAGTCATAATATTGTAAGCAGGGCTGTGGAGTCGGAGTTGGATTCTGAGTCGGAGTCGCGGAGTCGTGGTATTTTGGCCGGAGTCGGAGTCGTGAAAAATAAACGGCCGGATTTTTTGAAAAATATATTTAATGATGTGTCTTCAAACAAAATAGTCCAAAGTGTTGACATTTCATGCCTGGCTAACTAAAGATGATCTGATGGTATACATATTTATAAGTTAAAATTAAATTATTGGAAAATTTCATCGGAGTCGGAGGCGTAAATTATTTTATGGCTGGATTCGGAGTCAGAGTCGGATCTTTTTTTTTTACACGACTCCACATCCCTGATTATAAGTGGTAAGTTTTCATTATTTTTCATTATTCTAAGAATGCATAAACAAATATTTATATAAATTCGAATCCCCTACTCATCTACGTACTAAAATAAACGCTTCTAGGACCCAGGTCATTTCCGCCCGCCTTTATAAATTTACGCCAGAGCTGCCGCTTATAGTGCCGCCATCAGTATTTGTCTTATTTAATGAAGATTTTTGCGATAAAATTAAGTCCTGTATATCAATTGGCATTTTTTTATCAAAGACATTGAGGTATCGAGGTATTTATTATAAATCTATAAATTAATTTAATGGAATTATGTAATGATATTTTTAACTTCTTTTAGGAAAAATCGCTGATTTCTTATTTAAGAAACGATTACACATCGTGCAGTGCATCACCGATGTATATAATACCAGGTTACTTGGTATTTAACGCATACATACAGGGGCGGACTGGAAGGGGCTCGGAGGGGCTCGCGCGAGCCCCTTGTTAGATTTTACCACGGCCGGCGAGCCCCTTGTTAAAGTAATAGAAAACAATATTCTCAGATCAAACTAGTACACAACTGCAATTTCTGACATATACTGTCTATGACAGCTTTCAGTATACACTCTAGTACATTTTTAGCCATTTACATTGATTAGTTTATGTTAAACTGTAAATTGTTACATATTTTAAGTGTAGTAAGTAACAATCGTTTGCTTATTTAAAATTATTGCATATAATTTCATATGTCTGATAAATTACTTTGATATTAAGCGAGCCCCTTGTTTACGTATTGGCATCCCACCGCTGCATACATACATATATGCTAAATCTACTACTGCATATACATTATACATAGACGTCAGGTATAATTAAGCTTTACGCCCATTACTAAAAAATATTATTTGTATTCCTACATTCGTAGTTTCTATAACTTTTCTTTGTAAGGACAGAATTTTCAAAGATCGGAAACTGCCATGCCACTGGTCAGCTGGTCAGCTTATTGAAAACCAGAGATTCTCAAGGATTTTTTTAAAAGTCCGTTGACATTGTCAAATCTTCCAGTCTTTACTTATGCTTATATAAAAAAATAAAACAATTTTGGACTCTCATTTGTATTAAAGATCAGTTTGGACCATATTTTTTTTTTTGCTTTTTTTAATATCATGAATTGATTGTACGAAATTTTGTTTTATTTTTTTATACTTTACGATACTTCTTAGAGAAGCGAAACACTACTGATAGTAAAAGGGTAAAAATATTTACGTATTTTAGTCCTACAGTTTTTTTTATATTTTATGCGTTGATAGCTATTTCGGCTTTCGCCATCGTCAGAACTAATTCTGACGATGGCGAAAGCCGAAATAGCTATCAACGCATAAAACATAAAAAACTGTAGAACTAAAATACGTTGATATTTTTACCCTATTAAAATAGAGTTCTACCGAGTAAATGCCAAATCAATAAATAAAACTACTGATAATTACTTGGGGTGAGTGAAATTAATTCCAAACTTTCGTTTGAAATAAAATTGATTTTTTTTTAAAAGAGCTATTTTTTAAATATAAGCATAAATAAAGACGGGAAAATTTGAAAAATTTCGGTGGACTTTTTTTAAAAATGCAGAGACAGAGTTTCTGGTTAGCAAAAAACTGACCAAATTTCATGTGAAGATGGCAGTTTCCAATCCTTAAAAATGAGGTCTGTATGACAAAGAAGTTATAGAAACTACAACTATATGATTACAAAACTTTTCATGTTAATTTGACTTTGCGGTGGTACATCAGAGGTGGGCTGCTAATTCGTTAACAAGGGGCTCGCTTAATCTCAAAGTAATTTTTAGTTTTCTGAGGAAGGATTGAATTTTCTTATCGCTCCTATGCAATTATATGCAATACTTAAATAAGCAATCGATTGTTACTTAATACACGTATAATATGTAACAATATGCAATTTACCGTCAAATTATCATTGTAAATAACTAAAAATGTACTATTGTGTATACTGAAGCTGCCGTAGATAATATATAAATTATAAATTGCTGTTATATACTAATTTGATATGAGAATATTGTTTTATCATAAATTAACAAGGGGTTCGCCGGCCGTAGTAAAATTCAACAAGGGGCTCGTGCGAGCCCCTCCAAGCCCTCTCCAGCCCATCCCTGTACATATCTAGGGCATTAAGTGTAAAAAGGAAAGAAATTTATTTTTAATGGAAGGAAATTACTTTGATGAATTGAAAGTACTTGCAAAGAGAAACTGTTTCCTAAGTTAATTCAAATTACAAGTTCTAGAAAAGTAAAAAATATTCTTTATTATTTATACAATGTTTATATTAAATGTTATTTATTAATGATAAACACAAATTATTTACTAAGCTCTGCGTCGTGCGTTGTAGACAGCGATGAAGTTTAAAAACGCATTTTCTTACTAACACTTTGAGCCAGTGATGCCTCAATAATGGCGCGCGAATATGACATAATATATCGCTGAGAATAGTTGTTTTTTTTTAATTCACGTGAATATATATGTATGTGCTAGAATATTGGCATGGTATCGGTTGAAGGTGGGCTGCCAATACGTTAACAAGGGGCTCGCTTAATCTCGTAGCAATTTTTAGTATTCTGAGGAAGGAGTGAATATTTTTATAGCTCCTATGCAATTGTATGCAATACTTAAATAAGCAATCGATTGTTACGTTGCCGTAGATAATATTGATATAAATTAGAAAATGCATTTATATACAAATTTGATCTGGGAATATTATTTTCTCACAAGTTAACAAGGGGCTCGCCGGCCTCAGTAAAATCTAACATGCGGCTCGCGCGAGCCCCTCCGAGCCCCCTCCAGCCCACCCCTGGTTGAAGGCTTACTATGTTTCTAATCGCCCGGGAACTAGCTATTTTTTTTTAGTAAATTACTTCTATATTATTTGTAAAAAAATATCAAATAATATAAAATTTTGTGGCAGTAAGCTGCAAATGCTGAATTAGTATCTAAATTTTGCTTTTAAGTTTGAAAAAAGAAGTGCCTGTGAAAATTTCGACCAGGAAAAAAGACTTACGCAAAGGTTATTTTTAAACATCTTGTTTAATTATTATTAGATTGAGAAGATAAAACACCAGTTTATAAGTCTTCAAGATCGTGTATATTAAATATTTTGACTTTGGCCCAAAATCATCAAAAGTCTTTTTCGTCTCCTGTAAATTTGTAATGTGTGAATTGTGTCCTTTTGCTACAGCCGATAAGGTGTCCACGTGAGCTAACTACTTCTGTAACGATCACGCCCTTCCGTTGGCAATGATGGAAAAGGAATGCAAATAACTAAAACGAATTAACGATGAAGGACACTCGAAGAACTTTGACGCTAACGTGCTCTAGGACTTAAGCTACATTAGTTTGAGATCCAAAAATAAAAGAGTCTCGAATGTTCGGGCAAAGTGCAAAAAGTATGATTATTTTATTCATCAATTTTACTTTAAAATAATAAATATTTTTTGCTGTCAATTGTTAATGAGAAGACATTGTGAGACACAGTGACAACATAAAACCAGTTTTGGTCAACCAGTGAGCATTATTAACTGATTAAATAAGATGTATGTTAAGCCTTCAAACGTGTTAATATTTTAAATAAACGATAATAAATATAAACAGTAAAAAAAATATCGCTGTACTTCAGAACGGTTGAAGACCACTGATAACGCGTATGGTGGCAATTAGGACCGAGTCCAGTGACACAGAATAAACACTAAACCTATTTACTGAGACTAACTGCATCTAATACCCTCTTAAATTATCAATTTGATAATATAGAGGAAAGGGATATTTTTAACAGAAATAAAATTTAAATTTACTTTAATTGAATACAAATAAGTCTCTTATGTTTCTGATGTATGAAAATCTGTTTATAGTTATGTACATACATACTAAATCAATTTCTAATATAATGCCTTATTTTGAATATGCGATATTTATAACATTGACACGCCACTGAATGCACAAATTTTGAGCGACGTGTTTGTGGAATTACAATTTCTAACAATGAAAATAAGCTTCCATTTCAAACTATTGATGCAATGTAGCCAGCCATCATACAATGTGACGAACGACAAATTTCCTTTTTTTTCTCTTCGTTGTGATATAATTGCAGGCAGACGAATTTACGCTGTAGATAAATTCCATAAAAAACCGCGTAAAAAAACATATGAAAGTTATAAAAAATAATGTGACAGGCTTAGAGATAATTATTATTGCGTGAAAAAACGACATTAAGTTCATTACAATTATGTCAAAATCATATAAGAATTAAATAAACAAAAAAATATAATATAAACAATTTATAAAGACATTTAAATAAATTGACACGCAATTGGAAAATTTATACCGCAGAATTATACAATGGAAGCACCAGATGAATTTGCGGCGTGAAAGATGACCGTCTTCATAAACCTGTTTTGTGCTTTCCCTGTGCGAGCTTTTTTGCCAATGGGCCACGAAAACTCAGTGAAGCTCAATTCGTGCAACCATTTTTTAATTAAAATTTTAAACAGCATTTTTTTCCAAATAATAAATCACATATTTTCGCACAAATTAGTACCTTCTATCAATCGATATATTTTTTGGTATAAACAAATTATTTGTTATTCAATTGAATTGCCAATTGATACAGTATGTTGAATTTATGATAAATACGAGATGAATCTACTGTTTATCTACTGTTGGTATCGTTTACTGTTTACTCGACTACTTGGACGTCCACTGTGATGAATCGGTCGCCTCGCGGTAAATGGACACAATACCATTGTCACTATAATAATTGTCTTTTAAACACTGTGCTGTGTTGAGTGTATATATATTGTTGTAACTATTTACTTTTATACATCAAAAAAGCTTGGGAAACACTGTTAATAATATAAATCGACTGTGGAAAGGAAAAGATCAACAGGATGTAAGCTCCAAATGCCAAATTAGTATCTACATAAATAAAGCTTTTAAGTTTTAAAAGAATAGATAGAGCATGTAAAAATTGCGACCAGGAAAAATGATTTAAAAAGAGATGTTCTTAAACAATTTAATCAATTGAACACCAGTTTATAAGTCTCCGTGCACTTCAAGATTGTGTATATTTCATAATTTGTCTGTGGTCCAAAGTCAAAAAAACACGTTTTTTGTGCTTGTGTATTTTTTTTATATGTTGGTTACGTCCTTTTTTCAATTCCACAGTCGATATGTGGTTTAGCCATATCTTTTTCTTCTACGAAATATATTTGTTTGCATACTTAAACATTTGAATTATTCTAAAAAATATATTATATGTAATTTAAATACTGCAGGGCTGTCGATATATGCCCCGATGACTTTTTTTCCTCCTCCGGAATATATTTGTTTACATACTTAAACATTTGAATTTTTCTAAAAATCATAAAGTATGAATACTGCAGGGCTGTCGATATTGGATACAGCAGCTCAGGAGGGCAGCTCAATTATGATTTTTATGAATATATTTAATTATATCTGCTATTTGCATATTTTGTTTTGTAGTCCCGGTGTATTTTAGTTGTTTAAGAGAATTGGGTGTATTCCTAAAAAAATCCACTTAGATAATTAATTACGTTTAGATTGTCTGGCTTATAAATAGGTTTGTAATTACATCCCGTTAGCTTGATTATGGAGTCCAAATTAATACAATAAAATTTTTCCTGAGTAAATAAACAAGAAATACTTGTTAAGCTATTCACTGATGATCCTTGAAATGAAACCGGTCCTGATTTAGTAAAAAGTTTCCTACTGAGTTTTGTAAAATTAGTGGAAAAAAGTGTTTTGTTTTTTAATAATTATTTTTGTTTGTATGGAAATTACATCGAAAAGCGTAGAACAGTTTGTTAGGATAGCTGTCAAACCACCCAGCTATATTTTAAGTTTTATATATGAATGAATAAAATACTTACACCATAGGCTCCGACAAAAAGTATCAATAGCGATAACGCTAATCTGAAAAAATAAAAGAAAACAATTTTAGTTTATGTATATGTATATGTATGTATGTACAATGAAATCTAAAATGAAAATCCCTCTCTTAATAGATACTCAAACTTTATGCTCCATCATTTCTACTCATGAATAATATTTAAAAAAATTCTCCAATTAATTTTATAAACGCATACTATGGTCACTGCATTACAATTTCACATCACCAGTAACATAATCTACCACCCTACGATAGTAGTAAAATTATAAACGAGGTCATATTTTGAAGGTAGGTTAAAGTGATTTACTGTCGATTTTCTCCAATTCACATTGTATTATTATGCTGTTGAATTTAAAGTTTTAAACATTATTTAAATAAAATACAAACATTTTTTTCTAAATACAAACATCAACGAAGTTTTTGTTAAAATGAAAATTGGCATTAATTCCAATGTGACATTTTGACCTCACTTCCCCTGAATGACAACAGAAGATCGTTAAAAATATATGAATTAGGGCAAAACACGCCAATGTTTTGAAAATTTAATCATTTTAATGTCGATAAGAGTAAAAATATAAATTAAGATCATAGGTCACGGCATCCCATCTAATTAAATTTTAATATAATCGCACGCTCCTACAACGTTTGATTTACATTTGAGCAATAACCCTGATAAATAAATTCATATCACTAATATAACACCAAAATTTTTACTTGATTTATTAATTAGTGACATAATATTAATCTCTTTAATTTATCTTAAGAAAAATAGCCGAAAACTAAAAATGTGATTAATTACATTTATCATTACATAATAATTCTTCCTGAACCAGCTCGACAACATTTTCCGTGAATATATATTTTTAAGACTAAATACATGCATTTACAGAATATTAAGACTTAACATTATTATTCTAATGAAGTAGTAGATTGATAGAGCAGGACTGTAATATTGTGAAATTTATAAGGTCTGCCCGATAGATCGCGAAATAATTAAGCATAGAACGCTAAACTTTTTATCTGAATTAAACATACTAATCTGTGATTCATTTTTAAATAAAGGCGCAGTATTTTAAAAATAGATTATTATTTTTTTGAAATAATTTCATATCCTTCGCAGTATAAAAAGACTGCATGCTTTTTTATAATTGAATAATGAATTGAACAATAAGGAGTGAAATTTCATTTGTTTCTCTATATTAAATTTGCAATTTAAATCTTTCGATTTGATTTCTGTTTTAAACTGAAAATTACACCAAATTAATTCAATGATTTAAGTGAAATTTGAATTCTAAAGATCTTATTTCAATAAATACGTTTAATTATTCTAATGTATATTAATTATTTAACATTACATTTGTAAACAAGAAACATTGGACAAAAAATTATAAAAAAATACAAACTTACTAAAACAAAAAGAACAATGAATAATTAAAAATAGCACAGTAATGTAGAAAATAGTAACTCATCAAACAGCGGATGGGTAAACTCTCAATGAAAAACAGCTGATTGTCATTAACGACATTTTTAGTAAAGGCTTATGATAAAAAAATACTTTTCGAATTTTTTTTTTAAATAAAATCAATCAGGAAACGGAAATTTTTCATAACTTTTAAAAGGAAAATTGGCATTATCGTAAAATTCACAGTATTATTCTCATATAAACGCAAGAGATTTTTTTGTTGGATAAGAGAAATAGTTATTAT
The DNA here is from genome assembly GCA_031772345.1 of Himalopsyche anomala. Taxonomy (NCBI): domain Eukaryota; kingdom Metazoa; phylum Arthropoda; class Insecta; order Trichoptera; family Rhyacophilidae; genus Himalopsyche; species Himalopsyche anomala. The sequence continues at coordinate 11,867,943 of CM062824.1, read as the reverse complement.
TTTATTAATATTATATGTTAACCAAAATAATTAAACAACTAATACAGATTAAAATAGAAATTCAGCTGCTGGAGTTTAAATCATGCTTGTATTATTAAGTTGAAAAAAACCCAATCAATTTCTAGGGGCCCATGTATCGGGCCCCTAGAATTCACACATTTTTTTGAAGAAGTGAATACTCAAATAATGATAATTAAATTAATCGAATCAACTTTGTTTTTTTTCATTTTTTTGTACATTTGTCATCAAATAAAGCGCGTATTTTTACGGAAAAATATAGAATCTGTCTCAAAAAACACGTTTTACTAAAAAAAATGTTTTAGAATAGTTTAAATGGTTATTCTTAGAAATTTTCCTTGTAATTTGTTTTAAATGATAGAATTTCAAAAATCGAAAATATATTGTAAAGATTATCAAATTCATTACCCGTTTATTGATTTCAGAAATTAAGTAGAAACAATATATATATAAAATATGAATTTCCACAAAGTTACTACCGTATCCATAGGAAAAAAAATGTACAGAAATCAGCAAATATTCGAAAAAAAACTAGCTCAACATTTAGAAACTTAATCAAAATAAAATCTCTGGGTTGACAGTTGGAATGAAACATTTTTTTTTTTTTTTCATCGGACTGTAAAATTGGCGATGAAGCTAAGGGAGGTAAACTAAAAGCACTTATGTATGGGGTTTTAAAAAAATATTGTACGTACCGCGATGCGATCGCCGCCATGGCGGCGGCCTTTTTAGTTTTTTTATTCTCTCTGAGCACTCACTGCGGCCCGGCGCATCCAAACACGACGTGCCCGGCCTCAAATCCTCGCAACCACGCCGTCAAAAATCTCGGCCGCAACCGACGTCAACTAACACCGAACGAAACGCGTGCCTGCGCGCCACTGAGACCTTCCGCGATCCCGCAGGCGACAGCCACCAGAATCCCCCCCACCCCACACCGCCGACGACGCCAAAGAAAATAGTCCAATCGAAAAACCTCAATATTCAATTTTCCTCGAAACTTATTTGGATACGTATTCAATTTATTTCCGATTGTTGAAAATTTCCAAAGGTTTTAGTGAAAGTTTCATGAATTTAAGAGAGTTTCCACCAGAGGAAGGGATGAGAGAGGCGCGCGGGGAGGGAAAGTCTGGGCAGGCGAGGGTACACGCGCGCCGCGAGCGACAGTACGGGCTTTGGCATGGCGCGGCCACATTGGCCCGGAGGGATTATGACGCCCGTCGGCAAATATATCGTGTTTTTCATATTTGTTTTCGCGACGCACGTGCAAAACACCGAATCGGTAAGTCATTTTTTAATGAAAGACTAACATAAACATATAACACTTTCACTTAAACATTTTCACGCCGGACATTTACTATGTTATTGATGAAAGAAAATTTCATAAAAAAAAAACTGTCAGGCGATGTGACGGATTGAAACCGGTGAGACGTGAAAGTGACATTTAAAGTCATCTTTCACAGATGAACATGAATTGTTTTCTACTTTAAAATCTCTTGAAATTTTGCCATACTTATCATTACGGTATAGCTTTTTGTTTTAATACAATCTGTTTATTTATTGTACATATATAACGAGCGTGTCTTCCAGTATTTTGTTACGTTTGAACTAAAACTTTCTTGCTTTCAGATAATTTGTCTTCATTCTTTATTTCAAACAAGCTTTTACACGTTTTAGAAACAATACTTTAAAAATTAAACATTATTTAAATTTTAAATTTAGTTTTAAAATACATCAGTGTTACGATACAATAATAAAACATAATTATACAATTATTCAAAGGACTTTCTATTAAAATACTGACTTGTGATAAAGAGCAACAAAATCAGGCATATTATAAATAGGTTTCTTTTTTTAAATTAAGAAATGGGCCCCAAAATTTGGGCCCCTAAAATATTTAAAATTTGACGTAATATGTTATAACTTCATCGGCTGAGTCAATGTCATTGTAAGCTCAGTTGAAAATGTATTTTTTATCAGAAAAATACTTTCGATTGGAGTATTGTAGAACTCAAGAATCTTGGGCGGCTGAAATAATTTGAAATTCTAATATGTATCATGTCGGCGTTCCGAGACTTGCAAAAAAAACTTACGTATTCATTGTCCCGTATAACCTATCGTTGAAATATAAAATAATGATAGTATGAGTAAAGGTATCGTTTGAGATATGTGAAACACAGCCTGTCTGCGCAATTTTCTGCGCATGCGTGTACTATGCTTTCAAATTTAGAATGAGTATTCGTTTCGAAATAACGACTTGAGCAAATTTATTTCATAAAATAAACAATTGAATAATTTTGTTTTTTTTTCATGATTAATATATTATACAATATCTTTCAAAAGCTTTTAAGGAAATAACCATAACAGGTATAAAAGATATTTTTTCATTGTGGATTATTGTATTTATTTTGTTTTCGCCGTATTTATAACCACTTCTAAGATAGAACTCTCAACCTTGGATGGAAATGCATCTTATTTAAAAATAAAAAACACAATTATTTGTTACAATTCAACCGTACAAAAAATGTGTTTCGTTTAAAAAGAATTTGTTTACAACGTTTAAAACGTTATTAAAAGTATAAAAAAATAGTTTCCTATGCTAAAACTACAAACTTAATTTTATATTATATAATATTGACTCTGCATCAATGTGATAAAATACAAATATTATCACTGGGAGCAAAATTGATCTGGATTTAAATATATATATGTAAGCACACATTTCCTACTAAGTGACCGTAGTATGTTTTTTTTCCTAAAAAATGAGATGTATTCCATACAGTTAACACCTAGTTATCATAAAATATGTAAGCATTGTTACCGCTAACATATTCCGTTTCCTTTCAAAATTTGCTTATGGAGAAATGTTTCGTAAGACATTTCAATTTAACATTATTGAATGGTTAGTCTATATCTAACATTAAGTACCCTGTAGCCAGAAAGTAATAAATTCATATTTTTATTATTGAAATCATTTATAACATGCATGAAGATGTACGCGAGAGGAAAAAAGCGTTACGTCTTAAATAAGTTTTTTCCAGGAGAGCCAAAACAAGATTGGTATTTATATCGACTTTCGAAAGGAAAAAGGATGTAACCTACAAATACCAAATTTTACAGGAAGCGCAAAAACATGTTATGATGATTTTGTTTCATAGGCAAATTATGCAACATACACAAACTCAAAGTGCACGAAAACTTTTTGTGTTTACGTGACGTGTTTAATTGACATGATCTAATAATAATGTAATAAATAGTTTAAGAATAACCTTTTTTTAAGTCTATTTTACTGTTTTTTGCAATTTTAGCAGCCCCAATTTTTTTCAAGCTTAAAAGTTAAATTTAGATACTAATTCGGCATTTGTAGCTTACGTCTTTTTGATAGAACGTGTATCATTTTGTATTATGATTATTGAAAAAAAGCTGTTTTTAAAAAACTGTGGGTTACGTCCTTTTTCCTTTCCACATTCGATATGAACATACATATATGTAAAATATATGTAATACGGTAAAAAAAACAAAGTAAAATTCTGACGCTTATGCCATAGCTGAAATATGTAGCTATAAACTGATCAAAAATAAATTTAGAACCAAATACTTTGATGTTTTTTACCGTATTATAGTAAAATGTGATGGTTCAACGTGAATTTTACTTATTTTTCTGGTTATTATGGAAAATTCAACTCCTTTACTTTATTTTATACTTAATAAATTTGAAATTTTTCGAAATCTGACAAAAAAAATAATAATAAACAATCAACATAAATGTGTATGTACATTTTAAAAAAATCGGTGCTTCATTGACAATGGTTTTTATCTATTCGTTTGAAAATACCGTTATTTTTTGCAAGTATCGAAAATCAGAATGTAAATTTAAAAAATAAAAACGTCCCTACCTAGATTTATTTATGTATATATTCTAATAATTATAATATTATAAAAAATAAATGTAGCTTATTCACGACATCCGGAATAAATTAACGGTATCTATCAATACATTAAAAGCATTTAATATGGTGTTTTATCAAATCAAATAAAAATACTTGGTTTAAATACACGTCATATTTTTAATTGGAACAGCGATTTGGATGTTTTCGTTTAGACCAAGTTAAAACGTTATCATGGATGTCAAAGGCCAAGTTGACAAGTTATCACTTCTCATCACTGTAGATGATTGTGAAAATGAACACATATTTGGCAAAATATTAAAAAAAAAAAACATTAAACACAAACCAAATACTTCCTAGTCATTCCAACCGATCGATTACAACGACCAAGGTTTGATGCAAAGATAATATAATAAACAGTAAGATCTAGGGATTGTAATACCGGTATTACACGAAACTGTTATTCCGGTATTCAATACTGAAATACCGGTTAAAAAATACAAGTATTTATTGAAAATTATCGAATTTAAAATGTATACAAATCATTACATAATTGAATCAAATTGCTAACGATTATTTTAAATACTTTAAATCTGCCTAAAGTTGTTATTCATATTTGATTATTATTGGTATTGCGGTATTGCGACTCCAATTGGCCGTATTTTTTTGCTTTGCATAAACTTTTTACGTATTACCGGTGTGGGTATTTGCAATACCGGTATTGATATATTCGTCTGGTATTACAATATCTGTGTGGATTCCTTTTCAGAAGAGTATTGAAAGTTGTAAATATTACTTGTGCAACGTCGTTTGGTATGCAAAACCACGTTAGTTTACTCAAACATTTTTTTTTTAGCCATTTGACAATTCTATTTTTCTGCGAATGTTCATTAGTAGAATGTTAGATTTTTATTCAAAGACACGTTTTTGTAGACAACTTACAATACCAATTTATTGAATTTCATTTTTTTACAATTATTTTCCTTGTGCACAATTAATTTTTTGACGCTCTGATGGTGTTACATGTCGCACGAGGTTATGTGTGCAAAAAGTTTCATCTTTTTAGAACATACCAGCGGTGGTCTGGCAAAACGTTAACAAAGGGCTCGGTAATCTCAAAGAAATTCTTGGTGTTCTGGGGAAGAGCTAACTTTTTTATACTCCCATTCAATTATATGCAATACTTCAATAATCAACCGATTGTTACTTGAAACACTTATATTATGTAACAATATGCAATTTACCGCAAACTTATCAATACAAATGGCTAAAAATGTACTACTGTGTATACTGAAGCTGTCGTAGATAATAAGACAGAAATTTCAGCTATATTATAATTCAATCCGAGAATTTTTCTCTTAAATTAACAAGAGGCTCGCCTGCTTTAGTAAAATATAACAAGGGGCTCGCGCAAGCCCCTCCGAGTCCCCTCCAGCCCACCCCTGTGTATGTATATAAAAACAGTTACCGCCCTCTAAGCCGAATAATTATAACTAAGTCACTGCTAAAAAGCTGTGGGGTAAAAAAATATAACATTATGTACGTATTAAAATAAATATACATTTTAATATACATATATATATATATACTCACTATATTCTCTTTTTGCACAGTATATTTTTACATGGTGTCAAAATTACATCGTCTAAAACGGGATATTTTTTAATTTATATTTATATACACAATTCAATACGTTCTTAAATATTTTTTTTTCTAACTGACCAAATTTTAAAGCTGCAATTTAAATGTGTTGTCAATAATAATTCATCGAAACAAAATAGTCCGATTTCCGATTTCATTTTGAAAAAAAAGATAATGATTACCTTAGAAATATTGTAAATGTTTTGTATTTTTACTTTTGTAAAATTAATATTTTTATAATCAACCAAATTACTATAAAACGCGCACGTAAATTTCGATTTTGATGACATAATTGAGTTCATTCAAAAAAAATATTAACTTTTATCACTACGCAAATGTAATGAACCAGTTTGACGTAAACCATTGGTAATGAAGAACACTCATTTAATTAATTTGGTTATAAATTAAAAGATCGTTAATTTTCCACAAATTTTATTACATAAATGAATAAACAAAAATCGAGTGATGTCGAGTCGAAAGTTTTATTTATTGTATTTAAACACCGAATTTTAAAAGTGATATTAATTATTTTTGATAAAATATTTGCCAAAAAAACGACATATTTGTGGTGGGTTTATCAAAATCAAAGGTTATCTTTTGTAAGTCATGGAGAACAATTTGTAAGCGTGCCAATCGCATTCATAAAATAGTATAATTAACCTATTTTTTATTTAAAAAAAAAACTGATCTATCACTGAACAATTATTGTTCGTGCTTGTTACCATAACTGACCACGTACACTGTATAACAGCGATTGCATATTTTTAATGAAGTAAACATAAAACAATTATGTTATCAATGGAGAGTCAAAATTTACATTTTTATTAATTTATTATTATTTTGAAATTTTCTCAGTTAAATTCAATAAGAGTTTAAATTGGTTTGTGTATACCTGGCTTTTTCGGTAGTCATCCAAGTAAATTTTTCATCATTATTTTCTTCAATCATATCAATACTTAACCAGTAATTTTGGGCTCGCAGAAAATTGATTTCGGAACCATCTAATTATTACAAATTAGAAGTTTGAGTTTTTTATAGTTGCTTTATAGCCTAATGCTAAGACGCATGGAATAATCTTCAGTAATTCAGAAAAAAAATAAACAGTGTCGAGGCGTTGTAAATTTTGATTTTGGAATTTACCTTCACTCTCCGTGTACACCCACAAGAATAATCGGTAAGATACATAGAAATATGTTAAATCTAAGTTTTTTTATCCATGTCCATTCTCAATATGGAGCATATGGTTTCTTAATGGAGGTGTCTCAAATGATGGTTTTCTACTTGAACTGTTTTTTACTCTGTTGCTCAACCTCTCTATTCCGAAAAGAGTAGAAATAGAAGGATTATGAAAAGACCAGTGGTTAGCTTATCACTCTCTTACGCTCTTTTTTGAAGGGAGGAAGGGTGGATGAGATTTTAAGACATCACATACATCCATGCCTTTGAACAAAAATATATAAATCAATTTATAAAAACAGGCCATACTGGGAATCAAACCCGTGACCTCCGTAACTGAAGCCAACGACGTTGACCACTTAACCACGCAGTCAGCATATCTATGTTTAATAAAATATAAATAAAACAAAAAAGCCTTCACTATACCACTTGTTGGAAATTTGGTGTAGCCGGAGAGATTGGCTTAACACTAGTCTTGTCCTAGCTCTACTGTTTTCGAAAAAGAAAAGTTGAAAGAACAACTGTGTAGCAAGCAGTTCTCGTATAAAAACATGTTTTGGAATACACTTCATTAGAAGTCTTTTTGCTCTAAATTATTTTAACATTTTCGATGTTTCAATACAAAAATGGGTTCAGTATCACTGTTTTCGTAATTATTAGGCCATTTTGCAATAAGCCGACAATTCGTCACAGTTCACGAATACTTTGAAGGTTTATTTATATCGAAATCGTATTGACATTAAAAATTAACTTTTTTTTCTCAAAGTTTTACAAGATAAACATTTAGGCGTCGTGTGGAAATTGCCATGAACGTTTTGTTGGGGTTATCGGAAACAAACTTTGACTCCGATCATCCCGAATATCAAAATTATTGCCCGGAGACAGATATTTTTGCCGTTTGGAAACGTGATCAGCGTAATTTTAACTTAAAACAAAAGTATATAAATTAAATACGGCATCCAAACCATCCAGAAGACAATCTAACAAGGAAATCGCATTTTTTATCACTCAAAAAATAGCCAACAACTTTTATCTTTGAATTATTCTAGAATGATCGAATAAAACAATAATAAATTATAAATAATAATAGATCAACTTCAATAAGCATACTGTTATAGTCATTACGTACATGTTACGTTTATAGTTTCTTTCCAAATTAAATTTAAAATTTGATTAATTCAATACAATCATGTTTGATGTGTGATCATAGTTTTTTTTTAAATTCCAATTTAAAATACATACTTTAATACATTAACTAATTGTTACTTTAAGATGTGTGCTTTGTTAGTTATGTGTAGGGTTTACAATACCGGTATTACCAAAAACGGTATCACGGTATTCACGATGATTTTCTTTAGCGAAATATCGGTTTTAAAACTGTAAAAATACCGAATTTAAAATTAGACAACATAGAATTTTGTATAGAATATTTTGATAAAACTTTTCACGTTGAATTAAGTTATTTTACATCTAATAAAAGTTGTATCTAAAAGTTACAGCTTCCAAAATTACTGAGCCTTTCAATAATATAAAATTATTTTTAAAAAAGTTATTTGTGAAAACAACCCCTTTATGATTATGATCTATTATATAATGACAGTATTTTTTTATGAAATATCGAAATATTAACTCTCCCGGCATTGCAATCTCAATTAGCCGTTTTTTATGTTATTTTAATTTTATTTTTGTAATACTGGTATCGGTATTCGCAAAAAATACTAGTATTGATATATTCGTCCAGTATTGCAATCTCTAGTTGAGTCATTAAATCATCAATGTCATAGTGAATGTACTTAGTAAAAAGAAGACAAGATTTTTTATTGAAAGGTTTGCCATACCAAAACAAAGGCAATGAAATGTAGATTATTGCTGCATATTTAGTTAAATATTGCAAAAATGTTAAATAAATCATTAAAAGCTTTGATTAAAGAATCGTTCGACTTTTCAAGTTAAATTATTGTTAAAAATTTAAACATACATATTAATCTATTCCAAGATGATTTGACCTTATTTTAAATCTAGTTTTTTTTATATATCGACTGTGGAAAGGAAAAAGGACGTAACCCACACATATCAAATTTTACAGGAGGCGCTAAAAACGTGTTTTGATGATTTTATATTATGATATGCAAATTATGAATGATACACAACCTTGAAGTGCACGGAGACTTCTAAACTGGTGTTTAATTGACATAATCTAATATTAATTAAAGAAGTTGTCTAAGAAAAACCTTTATTTCAGTCTTTTTTCTTGGTTTTAATTTTTTACAATGTCATCATTTTCAAACTTAAAAGCTAAATTTAGATACTAATTTGGTATTTGCAGTTTGCATCCTTTTGATAGAACGTGTATCAAGTTTGATACATTGTGATTATCGAAAAAAACCTGTTTTTAGAAACTGTGGGTTGCGTCCTTTTTCCTTTTCACAGTCGATATATATAAGGTTAAATTTTAGTGGCGAAGAATTTTTCCGGATACATTTTATACGTGATAAACTGTTAATGAGGTAATTTATCCCCGTTCAATTGTACGCGATAAATTTTTCTAAAACGAAGATGCTGCAACATTGACTATATATTTTTTTATCTTTACAGCGTACATAGCACAAAAAATGTCAGTGCTTAATATGCGACTAATTAATATTTAAAATATATGCCAAACGGACGCGTAATAAATTTATAAATATCTAATTAGGTCCTCCATGAGTATTTATAATTGTTATATGTAATTCCAGAAAAAAATCTTATCAGTAATGATAAATATGTCAGAATCCTTTATTGCATTATTGCTATGGTGAGTATGCTGTTCTTTGTAGAGTACGCTAAATTAATGATAATAAAAATATAATCATTCACATGAATGACATCGCGGAGCGGAAATATTTTATCGAAGCAGGAAGTTTGCCGGATCTCTGTGAAGTTTTCATGATTACTCTTTCGAGAATATTCCTTGTTGTTTTATAAATAAATTCTGAATGAATCGCTGAATCACCGAATCAAGCACCCTCGTGCATCTTCTCGTTGAACTCATTACATTTTTTTTGCGAATCGATCACTACAGTGGAACCCCGATCTACCGTTCTCGCATTGTTTGTTTTCCCGCATGGATCGTTTATTTTTCATAGTCCCGGCCAAACACCCATATGAACAATGTAAAAGAATCCCGCATTAATCGTTCCCTGATTTACCGTTTTCCTCGATCTATCGTTTGAATATTTTGGTCCTGTCACAAATATTATCCCGATTGACCGTTTTCGGTGAATATGTTTCATAAATACTTTCGCCTCGCATTTCGTTTCGTGTTTTTTTCAGTGGAACACCGATCTACCGTTCTCGCTATCTCCGTTTTTTTGCATGGATCGTTTATTTTTTACTTGACCAAGACCCCGTCATAACAATATTTAATAACTCCACGTTTATCAATCCCCGATTTACTGATTTCCTCGATCTATAATCTAAATATGATCGTCCCGTCCCAATTATTATCCCGATTGACCGTTTTTGTAGAAATTTTTTTTTTCGCTCAAATAGTTTTACATCGCATTTAGTTACATAAATAAATATGTTTTTTGAAAATTAAATTTTGTTTTGGTATTATTTGAAGATTTCCCGCATTATTCGTACATTTATTACGGTCCCTTGAAAAAGATAGAACCGAGGTTCCACTGTATCTAAAATCAAATTCGATAGCTTTCACATTGAAACTACAATATTTGGTTAATTTGTCTTGAGCGCAGGGATTGCAATACCGGCATTACCGGGATCCTGATATTCATGGTGTTTTTCAATACCGGTGTTGAAAATCAACTAAAATCAAATTTTAGATGTACGTATCTTCACGTATGTTTATGAAAATTTTTATGTCGAAACATTGTGGAATATTTCAGAGTGTTTGTAAAAATAGCTATATTATGGTTTTATGAAAGAAAGCTTACGGTAATTTCTCTGTCAAGTTACTAAATTATAGGCAGAACAGAAGTGATATAAATTCAGTTACACGTAGTACTGAAGTCAATACAGGAAAATAAAGATATCAAATCTTTCAAAGCAATTGAGCGGATGCGGTAAGTCTGTTTACAGCGAAGACATCAAAAGGTCATAAATATCATTACGATTCTGTGAAAGAATTCTACTCTCTGATTATATGTATGTATATACCCATATAGCTTATCGAAGCGATACAATATAAAATAATAAAAAATACTTCAATATCTAAAAATCAAAGAGAAACATTAGTAGCATATACGTTAACACAATCATTTATGGCAAAATAAGCCGTACAAGACATCTAAATTGCCGGTCTTTGAAATTAAATGAGTAAGCATTCTAATTTACAGTTGCAAAGCTTATTGCAGTGAAATTTAAAAAGGATACGACAAAAAATCGTCCATTTGCATTCAATAAGGCAAAAAAATAATAATCGTCTTTTATCTAATGCAGCACACTCAACTTATTTGTCATCTGGGTCGCACGCCAGGTTTTGATACATTGCGTGAGCCGTAGGATATTAATAGTTATACTTACTCAGTTAGTTCTACATACCACATACATAGTATAGTTACAAATGTTAGTACATAAAAATACAAATTATCCAAAATACTTATTCGTTTACGTAAAACTTTGCAAACAATACAAGATGTTTGGAAAAGTATTGGGTGACTATGATTACTTTGGGCCTTAGATAAAATCTCAATGAGCAGCATGTAGTCCATGAGCCACAGCTTGAGTATCGCTGATCTAATGGCTTAAATATAACTAACAGTCAATTTTGTACTCAGCAAATCCATTCTAAATACGCTTCATTCAACTAACTTTTCCAATTCTATACATTTCTTACCTATTACGAAAAGTTAAAATATTAAATAAAGTATATTTTTAATATCAAACGATAGCCACAAAACTAAGTTTCTTAATTAAGCGGTAAAAATACTTTTCCTGTAATTGTTACTTAATGTATTTAAATAAACTATGGATCATCTTGGATGCTCATTTATAAATAATCAATTGAATAATGACATATAACTGTCGTCGTAGCAAAATAAATATATCTCAATTTTGTTTTAAATTAATTATAGCGAATTTTCAGACTCGGGTTGTTTTGTTGAAGTCGTAAAAACAAAAGCAAGTTTCAAAAAAAGCTCAAGCGGAGCTTTTTTACGAACGAATTGGGCTTAAGCCGTAACTGACAAGGTCAAAAAGGTTACATACAAAACCAGTTTTTTTGCAAGTCTGACTGTTTGCGGTGCCCTACATGAATCATGGTGCAGAAAAGTGACATAATTGTACGAAGATGTAAATATTATTGATAAATAGTTAGTACTTATTTCGATATTTATATTGTATTATTTGGGAAGAGATTTCAGAGTGCTGAAGGAAACTCGCAAGAGGTCATGCGAATTTCTTGTTCAATTTGAATTAGGCCAAAACAATATTCTCAGATCTACATATGCTCAAAAAATAAAACAATCATTTGTACTTATTCCACTTTTTATTTAATTTGATCAGGACCGATTTCGTTCTTGGCGAGAATTATCATCAGTTGGTCATATTAAATCAAAGTGGAATTAGTACAAATGAGTATATTTTTTTTTATAATGCCTTTCCACCAAGTATTAACAGTAAACACTCTAAAAGTAATTGAGAATAGTTGATATCGAAATAAGTCACTGGCAAATACGTATTGAAAATTAGTATTGAGTTTTTGGGCAGCAAAAAAAATATCACACATAAAATTACTTATATTAAGTATTAACAATGTTACAGTAATAGCTCAATACGTTAAATACAACCTGCCCTGTTCTTAAATACGTAAAGCTTGTGAATTTTTAGTAACTACTGATAAATTTATCCATATCGGATAAACAACAAATTGAAAACTAATATTGGTTTAATTTCATTGTAAATCTAAAATTGTTTACTCTCAAACTCTCTCTTTTCCATTTGCTATAAATTAAACGTGTATTGCTTGCATGGAAAGCATCTTTAAATTGAATATCCAGATCACTTTTTAAGCACTAAAAATTATTATTTAAAAAGTAGTTAATTCTTAATTTTAAATAAAAATCAACGAAAGCAACGTTACCGCCAAATATAATATTACTTTCAATGCACATCTGTTATTATTTTGAATTCAGCTTGAGCGGTAAACGTGGTCTTACACATGTGCAACTTTGTTCCTTTTCTTTTTTATCATCCTCCCAATCTCTCACGAATGCACTGGTTACAAGGATGACGTCACATATGTTGTTTTGCTTTTCAGAATCAGCGTCTAGATTTTTTTCAACTGACATCACAACAGTAGACAGTTTTGTCTAGCTCGCGGCCCATTTCAAGAGCTTTTTTAAAGCGATCTTTTATATGAAGGGAGCTTAACAAGAAAATGAATGCACGTTTTAATGGCATGATATTTACGTTGATTTTACGATAAATTAATTTAATATAAATTATTATTTTTGTGTTCAGCTTTGAACTTTGTAGTTCTGTAATAATCGGTGTTTTTTTAACGCGATGTACACACATTCGCTTAAATAATAATAAAATAGATTTCGATATAAATAGTACACATTAAGTATGTAGATGATAATACATCAAAACTGGAGCAGACGAGCGAGTCACGAATGACGAGATCGCTCATAAACTACATTTTGGTGACCTTAAGGATAGGTCAAGTGACCTAATAATAATTATATTACAGTATGGCCAGTTAAGCAATTCGATTAATGCCACATATTTTTCATAAACAACGATCGTATTATAATGATTATTGTGTTTATTAAGTCATGGGTGAGCTGATAAATATTTAAAAAAAAAATATTTCACGGATTAATAAATTAAAACCTCTCCACAATGAAAACTTCTATCAAGCAATTTATTATATTATTTTATACTTAGTTAAAATCTATTACATTGACCACCAGACTTATAGTTTATTTAACAACATCAACAATATTGCTACATTGCATATATATAAAAAATGCATTCGGCGCCTGTTTAAAATGCCGTATAGTTTTTCTTTTTGTTATAATAACAAAACATTTTTTTTAAATAATTACACCATTAATCAAATGATCCGTTGATAATGTTTGTCTTGAACGAAACTGGCTAAAATCAGTCGGTAAAATGAATGTAGAAATATAACAAATGAGCGCCTTAGTTTCAAAACCTACCTTACTCCAAAAACCAAAATTGTTGGCATGATGCAAAAAACTGCTGTAGGCTTTTTAGATTTGAGTAGGTTTTGAGACTAAACACGATTTTTAAAATGCGATTTCTCTGTATTTACAGAGGTTTTGAAATTGTAAATTTATTGATTGTGTAGATATTGAAATAGAGAACAAGCTGGTATCAAAATTTAAAAAAAATCAAAGTTGGTCTTTAGGTAGGTTTTTAAATTGAGGTCCTTAAATGCTTTCTTGTTTAATTAACACGATCGACATTAAAATGAATACCGAAAGTTATTAAGAATATTGACAGATAGCACCCATACGCAGCTTTTTTTATTCGAAGCATAAACCCTTCAGGTTTCTCTTTCACCTGTCGACATATTTGTTATCTCTCAACATTAATGTTCAGCATATCTGGATTATTTTTTATGAATACACCACACACATATATATAGTTGAAAGTATCCGACGGTCTTCCAGATCATCTAAATCCCATCGATAGGAAGAAGAAGGAAACCGTCTTAATTTTATTGAGATAAGTTTTCAGAGATCAAGGAGTCAATCAATTACTAAATAAATATACCGAACGCATTGTCTAAAAGCGTACAAACAGTATCTGCTTTATTTCCCATTCATAATTGTGGGATATATTAGAATAACTATTTACCAAACTTTAAGCTTTTCTTTAGGTCATTATCATTACTTATATACAAACATATTCCATGATTTAAAAAAATATTCTATATTTTGTCTATCTATGATAAAAAAAGAGCCATAAAGCAGTCATGATAATATATAATATGTTTGTCGTTAGCTGAAGTTTCTTCACATAGCGCCACAGAGTCGATGTTTTAAGGCAAGCGTTTATTTCATCGGCATCGGTCGATCTTGAAATGACTGGTAGAATCATTGCTCCTCCAAAACATTTTGAGTCATTGCGCTGATCTTTCATAGTTCAGTTGAGTGCTTCCAATGCGGAGGAAAAATAAGCCACCATGCCCTCATCAATTGCCTTCATTAACGTATCGTACACTTTCTGTTGGGGGTTCAACAAAGGTACATTCGTTCGAAGTGATTGGTTCAATGCATCTCGATCATATTTACGTTTACGTTCCGATTCTCGATTGAAAGCGTCGTTCATTCTTTGATCTGGCGACGCATCATGCAGCGCATGAGGTAACACATATCTTCGATCAAAAGCAACGCCTGGTTATGTATCTCCTCATTCACCTCGAGATCGGGATTCCCTGAAGTGACGCGAATTTGGTGTAAAGTGTCTTCGGACATGTCATTCTTGTACTTGTTCCACAGTTCTCGTAGATTCAATGGGAAGCATATCAAAATAATGATAGCAAATAATGTGCGTATCTGACTTGGAGATGCAGAAACAATTGCTTCAGCGATTGTCATGTCCCAATGAGTATAGTTTTTAAGCAAATTGAGCTATTGACATGCAGCACGAAATGTTGGGCATACTACGCCATTGACAGTTCGAAGTGATTCAATGATGTCGACCCGAAGGGAATTATTGGTTTTTTTTCAGATTTTTCATGTTCGCAGAACTGAAAGACTCTTAGAAAACCATTCCGAGCACTCTTACGAATTGGTTTAGAAGTACTTGGCATAGCTAGTACCTCTTTATTTCACTGTATTTTAAATAATAAAATTACATCTTCACAATGTTGACAAACGACTACTTTGTTTGACAGTAACTGTCAAACAAAGGCTGTTGCTAAGGAATGTGTTGGTCTAGGATAAATTTGTTCTCAATGCATGTCACCAACATACTGACAGGGATCTTTTCAAAATTATTCAAATAATACTTTTTTATAATTTTACGAAAGTTCATTCTAAATTTTCATATTTTTATATTACGAAATGATATAAATTCTCAATATAACAAAGAACGCAACATTTTCCAAATCTTCAATATTATATTTATGAGATTATCTTACATTAGAAAAAAAAAAAATATTTTTTTGTTTAATGTTCCACACATGGTATGGTTGTTTTCTAACAATGAAATTAGTGATCAGGGTTTGTTCAGATTTTCTTTTTCGATAATTAATTGGTTATGCAGTTTGTTATACCCAGGGCTTTTTTACCCTGTAACGCGGCGGAACGGCGTTCCGGCACCTTTTTTTCTCGAAATTTTAATAAATGTTTAATTTTATTTTTTCTATTTTAAAATATGTATATTTTGTTTTATTTTCTATGCATTATATGAAAAGCCGTCATTAATTCTATCAAAATGATATTCGAATATATAATAAATAATATACCTTCTTAGAAAATGCTCGAAAAAAGTGCGTTCCGGCACCTTTTTTTTCAAAAAAAAGCACTGGTTATACCCATATATAATTTTTTTAAAGTTATCGTTGAAACTTGAATGCGCGATCAGAATTTGAATCATTTAGAAAGAAATGATCTTCTAATTTACTGAAAAGTCGGAGACCTTCTTCAATTATTTTCGCAGTGAAGGATCGCAGAATTTCTTTCAGTTCGTCATTGTTTTCTGGTTTTTTGTCAATAATTAAATTTAAATTATTGACATCTTTGTCACTTATAGCTTTATCTGTAAGTAATTCGTCGATATAATTTTCGCTAAAGGTATCAAGCCTTTCTTCACCAAGCTCGTGTGCTAAAGTAATCATTTCAGCTGATATTACCGATGTTTCAATGGTTTTATCGACTGTAACACACCTAAGTAGGTGGCCTTAATTCAGCGATGGCAGATGCAACATGATTTAAACAGTCCGAAATCGTATTTTTTTTCAAATGTCGGTTGTATTTATGATTCTCTCTATTCTATCAAAAATACAACGATATATGCTCTCAATGTAATATTTAACATTTTTATATATCGTAAAATATGGTACATTTAAAAAAATGCATTTCTAAAAAACCGCATTACTTTGAAATTGCATAAAAACAGGATTGACTGTATATGGGGATCAAAAATAAAATAATGATTTGATAGTATTCAATAACAATATAATATACATGAAAAGTATACTGATTTTTTTTTACATACTTTCTGATTTTATGTACTTTCATTCGTCTTTTCACATTTCAGTATATATTTTAGCGACGGTGATGTACATGAGACATAAATTCCTAAAAGTTTTTTTTTTAAATGGATATTGAAGATTTAGTTTCGAAATTCTGACACGTTCGTCCAAGTTCGTCGGTACATCTCTAATTCAAAGTATGAAACAAATGAATTTTACAACCAACGCCACCTAGTGTATTAAGCGTAAACTGCATACGTCATGTTCCGCGTTCGATTCGAAAAATTTAAAAAAACGTATTGTACTGAGATATTTATTTTCTTTATTATAAAGCATTGAGTGAAAAAAACGCACTATTGTTGTTCTGAAATAAGTTTTTAAAACAGTGCAAGAAATATTGAGTATTATAATTATTCACGTGATAAAATATAATAATTACTTCATTTGAAACGACATTTATAGTTATTACGTTATTTTAATATAGAATTTAGCGTACAGTTTAACCTCTGCGTCTTTAATTGACGTAATTATTTAGTGTATTAATAAAAACAAAGCGCTCTTAATGAGAAAACATTTTTATGCACCGGCAGCTCATTTTGCGGTTTCGATAAAAAGAATACTGATAATGCCAAAACATGCCAGACGTTTTGAAATTTTCGATTTGAAATGTAATTAATAAAATTGTTAAAGTTTGCTGAAAAATAAAGACTAATTGATTTTTACAGTATTATCAGTCTTAATAATAGAAGCTTATATTTGCGTTATTATAAGTGTGCGCCGCACACCCGCTAAATTATGCATGCAGCGATATATTTAAAATGCATTAGTAGACGGCTGTATGTATATTAATTATTGTGTATGAATTTGGCAAGACGTTAATAATACAAATGTTGGACTACATGTAGTCATTTGCTGTATTAATTACATGGAAATTCAAACGTATTGTTTTTACTCGAAAATGAAGAGTCTTAAAATGTTGTATTTGTCTTTTATCGCTTTTTAAGTACTCGCTGTCTATTCTTGGCGGAAGAGCCATAAAAATAGTACATTTTTTGTTTAATTTAATTTCTATGCAGATAACTTTTTAATCTCCGTTTTCAAACTGTGGCTTTTTTCAAATGGCCCAAATTTTTTTAAATGATTTCATCAACAGATATGATGGAATTTGAATCTCTCATATATCTTATTAGATAAGATTTAAGCAAAATAAAATTAAGGATCGATATGTTATTTTCATAAAAAAATGTTCAGAATACTTGAGGATTTTAACATTCAAAAAGTGATTTGTCAAAAACAAAATGCCGTTTAATATTAGTTATGTTAGTCAACACTAAAATCTAATGGAAATCATAATCATAAATGTTTTTTTCATTTATATGAAGTTAAATCATAAAATTGACACATTCAAGCAAATTTGAATCGTTCAAATTATGTACACTCCCACAGATTTTGTCACTAACGACCCGGGTTTCGCCTTTCGGCATCTTCAAGCGTTCAAGTGCACGGATGAACTTGAACTGACTCAATCCGTTCATCCGTGCACTTGAACGCCTGAAGATGCCGAAAGGCGAAACCCGTGTCGTTAGTGACAAAATCTGTGGGAGTGTACATAATTTGAACGATTCAAATATAATATTGAAATTCCACCAAGCACCTTCAGTCGAAATCTTAAATTAAATTCAAGCAAACCGTTTTTTTTTCCAACACTTAAATCATAGCTCTGTATGTGTGTAAAAAATCACTTTTTGAATGTTTGCTCTTCACTTTTTTGCAACTCAATGATTCAAATATGTTACATACGAATTGGTCCACAAAATACAAAATACAAAAATCACTATAATATAAGAACACTCTACAAGTTTATATCGTAGACAATTAAATACCACTGAGAATGTGGTAATGGGTTTTTTTCCGCACTTCCAAGTATCAATTGCAAAAACACAAATAGAAGTCATTATAGATAAAATTTAATAATTTGTATTATTACGTTATTACACAACAATGGTTTAAAATTTTGGGATCATGATTAAATAATGTATACATTGTGTAGTATTTGTTTTCATTTATGGCGTGGCACGTTTCAAAGAAGAGCATTTATAACAGTGCTCCCTACATTTAAAAAGTAAGAAGGCAAAAATTTAATTCCTAATTACTTATACAGCTTCTATATCTTCAAATTCAAAGCAAATACAATGCTATCGTATTCCTCCATTGTATTATTTGTTTTTTTTTTTAATTTGACACTCTGGAGTCGGTAAACCATTGTTATTAAGTGTTGATTTTTTCTTATAAACAATGGTATTATATTTCTCATCGATTATCCAATCAAATCAATAAGATATCTTGTTCGCAAACCCTCCATTAGGTATCCATGAAACAAAACACTGCAAATTTCGTAGAATTATAAAGTCATATTTAAAATTATCCGATTGAAAGTGCAGTACACAATAATACAATAATTTATTATACATTTCTTATCTCGGCCAGCGGTTATCAGTTTTGAATGCAACAGGGATGTATCTCTTATAAATTGTATTTTAAATCAAATATATTGCGGTGTAAGCCATTGCGGTTTGTAGATATGTCATAAATTATATTTTTATTTAAGCGTTGTGAACTTCTACGCCGAATCTTAGGGTTCGAGTTCCACTACGAACAGCATTTTCGCGATCGATTTATCGATTTTTATTCGAAGACATGGGTGTTTGTGATGTCTAAAAATTCCTTCCTACCCTTTCCGGTTCATTAATAATTGGGTGTAGCGAGAGCGATTAGTTACCCGTTAGCCATGTTCTCGCCGTATGATTATATCTCTACCAGTGGCGGTTCTAGGTACTGGGCTAGGTGGGCTAAGCCCGACCTGCATTTTTCACCCAAAACATTAGATGGCTGAACAAAAATGAACAGAAATTCGGCCGCTGAACAAAATAAATACATTTATAAGCGTAACTTACCTTTCCCAAATGAATATAATATCTTTGTTTTAATTTTCCTCTGTCAATATAAGACAATGTTACGTCTACCTACAATCATATTCTCGATTGTGTTTTGTATTACAATTTTAAACTGAGCCGGCATAAAAAAACAATAACCCTATAAATACTTCACAGGGAACAGGAACGTCACGTCACTGGCAACACCACTCAAGGGCTAAATCGTTTAAGCCCGTAACCACAGACAATATCATGCAATATTTCTGTACACTGGGGCGCAATCAAGCACGATTAGATTTTTTTTTGTATTTGTATGTACGGAAACGTCATCAAACACAAAGGATAGTGTTTCAATCTGTCAAGCTTCTGTTGATCGTTGGGGGCTAAAAACAATCTGCCCATTACGCATACTTATGCATTGAAACACAAAACCAATATCGTTGTATTGTATGAAAGTGACAGGTATTGACTTTCAGTGACAGCAAGTGACAGTTCTATACTGCTTTTAGTAGGTACTTGTTATTTCACTTTGAAAGAGACGAATTTAAGGATTCCGTGTTATTATTCTATTATTTCTTAGTTACATTAGCATTGATTTTATTATATAAAAATTTATGCATTGCAGTAGTGTCGTAATATTTGTTAATTTGCTTGTAGATAAATGTATAAGGTGAAGTGGAAATATGCTTTTCTCTAGCCCACCCAAGATTTCAGGTCAGGAACCGCCACTGATCTCTACTACTCTCTCTCTGAAAAAGAGAGGTTGGGCGACTGAGTAACAGACAGTTCTCTAAGAAAAAGTTACGTTAAATACCACCATTAGGAGGCCATATGCTCCACGTTGGGAGCGAGGGATGACAAAAAATCATATCATAGCCGGTCCAGATCATTCTATAATGCTGTAAAATTAGTACAAAAATTTTGCTTTATTTGTTTAAATCAAAATAATTGATTACATTTTTGTAAGATGATTGGAAAATCTATTATATATGAGCCCTCTAGAGGTTAAGTAAGTCAACTAGTAAAATGGTTAATCTTTTTTCTTGGATTTTTAAAAACAATCACATATTTACTTGGTGTTTTGATGGAATGCATATGTTTATTATTGAGATAAATACTTCAATTTTACGATACTTTTAGGCGTGTAGAATATTACAATACGTCTAACTATTTTTTTAAATACCACTTCAACTTTATTGAGCCCATTATTATAATATCTGAAAACACCTCCCGATGCAATACGTACATCAAACTGGTAACTAAAACTATCTAAAGATTAGTAGGTAACAACAAGTAAAACCCTGCTACGTATTTTAATTCATTCTAAAACACTTTTTACGTTCAAATATTTAGCGATCTTCTTGCAGCCCTGAACTCAGCTCAGATTAATCAAAACGATGTCTCGTGAAATAATAAAAATTGCAATGCATTATGGCATTAAGCGGTGTGAAGATTTTGAACGCAACATTTAAATTGAAGATTGCTCCACTTTACACAAGTTATTAATGAGTTAATAACCTGAACAAATAATCGCATAACACTGCAACAATAGTGTTACGCATTACTAAAAAGTATATTTTATTCAACATAATTTATTTTAAAAAATATAATAAAAAAATGAATATCTTTCAGCACAGTAGTTTTTAACCTGGGGTGCGAGAGAGCATTTCCGGGAGTGAGGTAGATGTTCTATTTTGACATAATTGGATCCATTAGAAGTGAAACGAGCCAAGTGCTATTTTAGAAAAACCAAATAACCAAACAAAATTTAGTAGAAGCAAAATAAGTTAGATGTGTTTCAATATTCTGCTCGTCTTTATGTATCCTAAAAGTGTAGTAACCCCAGTTAATTACTCATTGCAGTGGTGCTATTTTCGTAAAATATAAGTATGCATTCCACCAAACTTTTACTTTACTTTTTCAATCGACTCGAAGGAAAATGGCTTATAATTAAACATTTTTTTTATCTTTATAGCTTTTTATTGTATGTGTTTATTTTTAAATGAGCAACAATATGTATTATTTGTTATATACTTATATATAATATTTCATATTCACATTACAAAAAAATCTATACTTATGTTTATTACTTTGCAGTGTACAATTTTTTTTTTTTTTTGGAACCCCTAATGGAATTTGTCTCAACAGAAGTGTTTCTACGAGAACTGCTTGTTACTCAGTTGCTCAACCTCTCTTTTTCCAAAGAGAGTAGGAATAGACAGAAAGGGCTTTGACAGGACTAGTGGTTAGGTAAATCGCTCTCGATACGCCTCGTTCATAGGATAGGATGGGTGGGAGGGGGGAATTCAAGACATCACATACATCCATACCTTTGAACAGAAATTCATCAATCGATTAAAAAATAATTTTTATGACTGCCCGTACTGGGATTTTAGTTTTTTGCTTTGCAGTGTACAAAATTATAAAAATACATCGTTAAAATTGTAAATCGGCAAGGAAGTCGACATATAAAGCTTCAAAAAAATCTACTTTAATACATAAAAAAAATAGTACTCATCTTAACACACTCACATCCACATTACAGCAGCAAAAAGAAATTTCAGTACGATATAC
Source organism: Himalopsyche anomala (assembly GCA_031772345.1). NCBI lineage: Eukaryota > Metazoa > Arthropoda > Insecta > Trichoptera > Rhyacophilidae > Himalopsyche > Himalopsyche anomala. The sequence goes on along the minus strand of CM062824.1, from coordinate 11,845,543 downwards.
TTAACACCTTAGTGAAAGCTCTACACTAGGATGTAGGAAAAAAGACCAGCGGGCCTTCAAAAATGCAATGATTCAAAATACAACAATACCTCAAATTAACTCATATTTGTTGGTGTATTTTTTAACTGAGAAAATTATAAATTCACACTTTCAAATATACAATTTTCCACATCGCAATTTGATGCGACGGAAGTCCAGACCAATGAATTCACTGATAACCTGTTGCACCTGCATCATACCAGCTTTGCTTGCATTATCATAGCAATAACGAAATATATCATATAGTATGATTACTTTTTGCTTACCGGTGATGATCTTTGAGCATTTTGGTTTAATCATTTCATGATTTGGGTTTTGAGCAGATTACAAGTTGAACAAATTTAATATTATTATTTAACTCGAGAGGTTGATCAATTATTTTTGATATGCTAAGCCAGTTGCTAACATGAATTTTTAATGTTCAAAAAATATATTTGAAATTTATTGCAAAAGCAGTAAGCACGTTTTTGTCTTTAGAATTTTTATAATTTTGCTATAATTTAATAATTCAAATTATTTAAAAAATATATAAACAACTTTGTGCAACTATTATTATTAAATAAATAGTCCAGCTAGTGTGTTCCATAGCTCACTGAAAGCAACAGTAAGAAAAGTGAAATATATCGATTTCGAGATAAGTATGCCAATCGATTACTGAAAGCTAAACTTACATAGTGAAAAACTGAGACGTTTAAACAGCCATTTACGCTCATTAAAAATCAATATCTCACCTTCATATTTTTTGAAAGTATCCTGCAAACTTCACAGTATCAGCAGTATAAGTGGGATAACTAAATACGAATAAAATATCCAAAAATCTAACTATTATCCTTTATCAAAAACTAAAGAAACTTAATGTAAAATGTTTTAACTATTTTAAAAGAATGAAACAAAACTAAAAAGCCTATTATCCTAATATTAGTATTTTAGATTTATCTCACTGTAACTTTCATATAGCGATATATCTAATTAAAACGAGCTTTAGATCGTTTGCGACAGTCTTCTCAAACGTCTAATAAAATAATCATAAATAAAACGATTTTTCGGGTCATTGACGTCTTCAATGCACTGTAGTTAATGCATGTGCTGACGAGTTTCGGAGAAGTTTCGAGAAGAAGTTCGAAGAGTTATTTATTCTCGATCGACTCTAATGCTTACGTTACTTTTCATTGATAGACATATACCACATATTCTATTATTTAATACTTTATCTCTTATAATATGATGATTTATTCATAATATAATCGCAAACAGAGAGTATTCTGTCTTGCAATTTAGTTTCAATTTTACTTACAGTGTTAGTTTAGTTGCTAACGTTTTGGTCTCTAGAGTCTAGCAAAAGTCTAAAGCAGCAGTCGTTAACATTATTTGTAAGACGGACTCTACGAATGACTAGAAAGGTCACTTAATCTGGATGAGGCACTTGGAAAGTTTGTGTACAATCAAAATACACTTAATTACAAATGAAGTGTTTGTTCATCCATACACTTCATGTCATGTGTGACCAATTTTTTCATTGGTAGCTCTACCCGAACAAGACAGCGATGTAACTTCACCGGCAAGAAGGAGAATAGTAACACCGCCTACTTTTTTAATAGTATATTCTATAGAATTTAAGATTTCGAAAAAAAATGCTCGATGGAAATACAATATTAATTTTGAGTCGTTCAAATTGTTTACATTTTCATACGTTTTGTTATTAACGACTCAGGTTTCGCCTATCAGCATATTCAAACATTCAAGAGCCCGATTGTGGAGCTTTTCGATTCAAATTTATTATATATCGACTGTGGAAAGAAAAAAGGACGTATCCCACACATCGCAAATTTTACATAAGGCACAAAAAACGTGCTTTGATGATTTTGGGCCATATGCAAATTATGAAATATACACAACCTTAAAGTGCACGAAGACTTCTAAACTGGTGTTTAATTGACATATTCTAATATTAATTAAAGAAATTGTCTAGGAAAAAAATATTTTCAGTCTTTTTCTTGGTTTCAATTTTCACAAGCTCATCTTTTTTCAAACTTAAAAGCTAAAATTAGATACTAATTCGGCATTTGCAGCTCGCATCCTTTTGATAGAACGTGTATCAAGTTCGATACATTCTGAATATCGAAAAAAAGCTGTTTTAAAAAAACTATTACGTCCTTTTTTCTTTCCATGTCGAATTATTTTATAGTATATCGATTCGGAAGGATACATCATTCATTTGACATGATTGGGAAATTCTACAGAAAAAATAAACTGTGAATAATAAAGTATTATCACGGCAGGTTTACTTCAGGGAAGAAATTTAAAAGCTTTCATATGTTATCTTTATAATTAGAATATATCAAATATGCAAGATTCATAATAATCAGTATTCAAATATATATATAATTAACACGATTTCAATTATTAACACTATTTAAACTGTTTAAAAGTCGAAGGGTATCGGCTCTTCGATTTTCATTCTTCTCGCCCGATCATGAATTTAAATCCCAATTTTATAATTCGCGTATTCTATCGGTTTAGCATTTAAAAAATCACACACTTGCCATAGCTAAATTTATGAACGAGATTAATTTTTAGAATCAATGCAAAAAAAAAAAACAAATATTTGAGTTCTCTTTTTCATAGACAACTGAATTGTTTATCTACTATATATTATTTCCTTGTAACCCAAATCCCAAACCAATAGTGAGTTGGTTTTATTTATTTTACGCATGTTTACATTTACACCGATGAATCTCAAACTGTCTTCTATTTTTTTATACATTAATAGTTGTAGTTTAATATGACGACTTCATGTTAGTATTTGTTTTTATATGACCGCTGTAGCCGAGTGAGATTTCGACGAATTTATCGGTATAAATTTTTTTTTTTTTAAATTTTCGAGAAATTTGTAATTCGAGCATTTGACGTTCGAGGAATTGGCTATTCGAGGATCTTGTTATTCGAGCAATTTCCATTCGAGTAATTGCATTCGAGCAATTTACCGGGAACCATATTAAATTGTAATCAATCAAAAAGCTTTGACAAAAGTTGTGCCGCACTTATGACAAAGTTATATTTTTTAACACATTTACATGTATTATAGAAGGATGGTGACAGGCTGGTCGTATGTGCTAATTAATATAATTTGTAAAACGAAATTGAAGCAATCATCCAACGTTGTTATCGTGTTTATATTATGCAAATTCCATACTAATTAAAAGTTGAAAACCATTGATACATGACATTTTGGTCCATGTCTCTTGACTGTATACCTACTGCACACGATTTACGTAAGACGAGTGCGTAACAATGTTATTTAGATAATTATATTGTTTTTAATAAATGTATACAAGTGGCCATTTCAGGATAAATGATCTTTTAACCACATAAGCGATTAAACATATAAATTGAATCGTGTATGTATAGTATGTTGAGTCTAAAACTGCTGTTTTATCAACTATATTTAAATTCAGTGTTTTTTTAAATGTGCCGAAACTCACTTCTTGTCAAAAAAAAAATCCAATCCATATCCGTTCCATATATGGAGTATATGATTTCCTAATAAAGATATCTCAAAATAAATTTATTTTAAGAGAACTGCTAGTTAATCAGTTTCTCAACCTTCCTTTTTTGAAATAGTAAAGATAGGGCTAGGACAGGACTAGTGCTTAATTAATCGCTCTAGCTTTGCCTTGTTGATTTTTGGATAATAAAGGTGGGAGAGAGCTTAGATATCACTATCACCCACGCCTTCGAACTTAATTTGAACCCGGACTTTTGCGTTTGTGAAATGATGAATATGACTCATTCCGTTTTCATTTAGTTCTTTTTTCAACACATTGAAAGACTGATTTTCTTTTGCTAATTTATATTTTACAGCTCTGATTTTTCGCTGCTATTACTTTTCCGCGAAATAGTGATTAAAAAAATATATTTAATAAATACGTCTTTTTTTCTCCCTAAAACATCAAAAGTTTTCGAAGCACAGTAAATTTAGTTTGTTGGCAAATATTGATTAGAAAAATTAAAATGACGATTAAAAAAGGTGCCGAAACGCCGTTCTACCGCGTTACATGAGAAAGAAAGCACTGCTACGTTAATTGATAAACACATGCAAACATCGTAGCTAGGGTTGAAATCGGAAATTTGAGTGAAGTTTTAAATCAAATCTACAGCGGAACGGAACTCTGTTTACTCATTTTTTTTTCATTGATAGAACAACCATCTAATAGTATTCTTTTTTGCGTTGAGCGACAACTACAACCTTTCATGAGTTGTCTTTGCAAGTTGTTATGCGATACGCTGTAATGTTACGGGTTTGACCCGAACATATGTTTTCCTCGAACTTCGGCACGCCGGCGCAGCTTTATGAAGCTTTCGCGCGGAACGCCTTACTTTAAGAAATAAACTGCTTCAAAAAAATGCAAAGTATCTAATAAAATAAATATAAATCCACAATAATTTAATAACACAAAGATAAATAGGAATTCAATAGGAAGAGCGAAATTTCTCTGTTTCAATTTATTCGCAGTTGGACGTTGAAATGAAATGAAATGAATGATTAAGTATGATGTTCATACACGAATATTTTTATTTTTTTAAGTTTTTAACAGATTTACTTAACGCCAATTTTTGTTAAAATAATAATTTAAATCTATTCTTCGTGCTGATAATTAATTATATTACTCAATTATGTATTGATAATAATATTATAGTATCGCCAATGTTGAGCATTTAACGTTTGTTTACATTTCGTTTTCACAGTCCATCATAGGACGAGATTTCCCAATAATATGTGCGTCATTTTTTAAACATGCTGTCATTTCGTCCGTCTAAATTCATATGCATTTAATAATTATAATTTAAATAAAACGTAGCTTCCTCATTAAATATGGTAGTCGAAGCAGCGCTTGTTCCACGAAAGCTTTCAAAAACTCATAAAGTTTGATTATTTTATGAAATAAGTTTACAGTATATACAGACAGTATTGTGGAGTTTTTTTTATTATTATGACATGGGTATACCATCAAACTAAATCATTCCAATTTCATGTGTATTAAAAACATGCTTTTTTTGAAAAAAAAAATGTCCTGGAACTCGCTTCTTGTCAAGCTTTTTTTTTACTAATGATTTGTTATTCTAACCCATATCCGTTCCTGATGTGAAGTATATGCTTTCTTATGAAGGTATCTCAACAGAAGTTTACGAGAACTGCTTGTTATCCAGTTTTTCAACGTATCTTTTTAAAAAATATATATAATTTCAATCATTAGAGCCCTGGTTATGGTCACAGAGTAAGTTCATGAAAATGGTATTACTTTGTAGTATGGCATTAATTTATGAGTGTTGCGGTACCCGGTACATTACTTTAAAAAAGAATCTATGATAGGGATGAACATCCAATGGTTTCTATATATTTTTTTCGAATATTGATTTGAAACAATGCCGAGAAAAAGGTGCTGGAACGCCGTTCCACCACGTTACATTGTAAAAAAGCCCTGATTTTAAAGCTTTACTGCAATACGTTTTTTACTGCTTTAAAACAATTAAACCAAAAATTTGCGACAGAAAATTAAAAAGGTATCGTTGATACTCATGGCATTGAGGTCAATGCATCCGTGTGGTATATATTCAAAGTATTGCAATGATGCATTGTGAAAATTCATAATATTATGAATCACTACGGCAAAATTACTTGAGTTTCTGCCAAGATTTGTTTGCATTTCACTGAGGGCTATTTTACAGTTTCTTCCTATTGATGCATAAAGTTTTATCAACAATATGTATCGGAAATTGCAACTGATGTTTATAGTACACATTTAGCAATACAGTATGAAGTATTTTAAACGCTATGTTTATACAATATTAAAATATATCTTCATATCTGTAAGCCTTCCCTTTGAGGGAACAAAGAATGTTTTAGTGACGTTACTTTTTATTTTAATAATAATTGATTAATTTGGGTCACTGATTTATATATTTCAAACTATAATAAATCGACTAACACTCTCCTGTAAATGTGTACAACATGTGTACGACATTGTTGTTTACATGCAATATGGGCCCTCGAGAAGTAAAGCGAACCAACTAGAAAAATGGTAAAACTTTTTTCTTGGACTTCTAAATGCAATCACGTCTTTATTTGGTGTTTCGGTGGATTGCATTTTTTTATTTTACGGAGATAGCACTATTGCAATGTGTATTAACTGAAGTTACTTCACTTTTACAATACTTTAATATGTGTAGAATATAACAACGCATCTAACTTTGTTTTCTTTTAAAATACCACTTGGCTTACTTCATCTCTAATGGGCCCATATAATGGTTTTTTTTGTTTGTTGAAATACCAACTGTCTAATGATGTATTAATTATTTACACTTAAAAATCTGTTAGACGTTAAAAACATATTCTATTATGTTGTAAATAATAAATTAATAGAATTGATAATCATAAACATTTAATTTATATATTTTTTAAGGTCTGGTATTTTTCGTTTACAGATTGCAAAGCTTACCTTACGATTTAACAAGTTAATTACATAAACAGTTTATTTAAATAATCTCCATTTGTTTATGTTCAAAATCCTGACTTTTTAAATATTTACCAATAGCCAGTAGGGTTATGGTTATGGTAGGTATGGTTCAATAATTTTTGCGATAGGTTATCGATATCTCTAACAAATTATTTTGTTTATATTATATTATGATCTAAATGGTGAGTGCGAGTGCTTAAAATTATTTATGAATCATATTATATTATATTATAAAATATTTATGAACGTTATGAAGATGTGTAGTTTTATAGCGTATTTCATTTTAAATATTAAAGAAAGCTTGAAATAAAACAATGATAATTAGATGCCACAACTATCGACTGCCTGATAGAGTGGTCACCGTCGATTGTTTCGGTTACAAAGGTCACGGGCTCGAATCTCAGTACATTTTTTATAAATTGATTTATGGATTTCTGTTTAAAATCATATGATATCTTGAATTCCCTCTCACTCACCATTCTATCCTAAAATAAAAACGGGAGTATCGAAAGCGATTAGCTTATCACTAAAAATATCCTAGTCATATCCTTCTATCCCTACTCTCATAAAAAAAGAGAGTTTAAGCAACTAAATAACAAGCAGTTTTCGGAGAAACATTTCGATTAAGATAAGCACCATTAGAAGACAATATGTTCCACATTGAAAGCGAACATTGTTATAAAAGAAACTCAATAAAATTCTTCAACCTCTCTTTTTTCGAAGAGAGTAAGGATAAAATGATAGGACAAAGACAAGACTAGTGTTAAACAAATCGATTTTTCTATGTCTCATTTTTAGGATAGCTGGGAGGAGGTCAATTGAAAAATCTATGTATGAAACCGTGCGAACCGAAATTCAAACCCGTGAGCTCCTTTGCTGAAGCCAACGTAGTTGACCTTCCAGCCACGGACCCAACTAATATTAACATTTAATGTAAAACTCAAAAACATATTATTATTCATTAAAAAACCTTTATCTGCATACTTCCTTTCGACGTGTGATAAGTTCACGAGACAAGTACAATTGATTGATATAAAATTCAATTTAAATTTTCTATTCCACTTTTTGTGATACAAATTGTGACACGTGCTTCGCCTGATGTTCTATCTAATGATATAGTTTTATATTACAAATGAACTTCCACAAAGTTACAGCCAAATCCATCGAACAAAATAATAATGCAAAAATACTTTTTAAAAATTAATAAAATAAAATTGTGATATCTATCTCAGAACCACCCCCAGTATCATTTCGCGCTCTCGAACAGCACACACAGGATGTTACGAGTGATAACTCGTTCTTAAATATTTCACGGATGTGAATTATGAGATTTAACGATGGTAAAAGTGAAGGAATCTCGATGAATGACGTGTGACCTCATGCTTCACTGTAATGCGATTAGGGTTAAAAAAATACCGTGAAATATTTCTTTCGACTGTGTGTAAAAGGGATCAACCCACACAGTAGAAACAAAAAACGTTTTTAAAGTTTTTGGGACAATGTCAAATTATTAAATAATCACAACCTTGAAGTGTAAAAAGGCTTAAAAACTGGTGTTTTATTAGCTCAATGTAATGCAAATTCTATTAGTTGTTTAAGAAAACCCTTTATGAACGTCCTTTTTCATGGTTTCATTTTCACATACCAGATTTTTAGGAATTACCTTAAAAAACATTAAAAAATGACATCTTTATCTAATTGACGTTAAAATTCACTGGTGATTTGAGAAGAAACTAGAAAAGATTGACATAATATTGTTTGACTGTCATATAGTGAAATGAAATCACCGAGAATGAAACATAAAGTGAAAAAAACAAAAACACTTTTTTGTAGACAACGTTGTTTGACTTTAAGCCCTCGAAATTTAGATACTTATTTGCGGCTTAAGTCCTTTTGACAGATGGTTTATTTAGCTGTAAACATTGTTTTTATCAAATAAAACTACCTTTCAAAAAATTGAGGTTTGATCACTTTTACTTAAACACTGTCAATATCTCAATATGTGTGTATAAACTATGTGCTATTTACCTTACAGCAATTACACAGATTTGTTTGCAGTGGGGTGAATTCAAAATAATAGCCCATACAGAATTCTACAAATAATATCGATGCAATGTTTACGTCCATTTTTTACGATATACCACCAGTTCCTGTGCACTCATCTACAGAAATAGAATCGGGAAAGAATGAATCCAGTAGCAGGGAGCACTAGCGGGAATAAGAACGAAAGAACGCATACGCAGAGTCCAGAATTTCAAATGCAACATGCGTGTATAGTAATTTTAAAAAGAACTGTGCGATGACCTAACGCAGATATTGTCGTAAATTATATAATTTTCAATAAATATTAAACCTTAAAATTGTCTATGACATTTTTTATTCCCCTCGAGATCTTCTCGAGGTTTCACATGCTACCTGGATATTTGTCCAAATAAGCTATTTCAAAGATATAAAACATACTTTGGCTTAAAGTCCCTACCGTAGTTGTCATTGTTTATGTTGTAATTTCTCTAAGAATGGCTTCTGGTGTCTTTTTAGGACTTACAAAAGTTATAATTTCTATGATTTTTCCAACTCTTCCAAAATTCTTAAGCAAAGGTCGCAGCAGCAACTACATTTAAAAACAATATTGACAGTTATATTTTAACTTTATTTATAAAAATTTGCAGAACTGACAAACAGCTTATTGTCAATAGATTAGTAAAGTTTTACGATACTGTTAAGGCCAATAGCGCAGTCAATTTAACGCAGAAATGCTCCAAATAAATATTTTAACTAAAATGTTATATCGTAAAAAGTAATAAAAATGTATCGAAAACAATAAAAAAACAAATATTTATTACATACATTTTTTTTAGTAACATCAATAAATAGATCACGCTCTGTAAACTAACCTGTAATCCTTTTTACAGATGCAGTTCGATGCATTTCTATAAATATGCATTTTCCGAGAAATGCGTTTTATTTAGTATTTTCCACATAAAAACATCGATATTAACCCATTCACAGCCCGGCCACCAAATGCAAATTACACTTCCACACATAATATTTTGGTTATAATAAATAAAGGAATAACATATTATTATTACATAAACCAACGTTATGTGGTCATTTTAAAGTTACGCTAATTTTGATTTTTATAAAAATTTGCCTAAATTATAATACAATATTTTTCATTTATAAAACTATTCTTAAACGATGTATATAAATATAACTTTATAAAATAATATACTCTATATATAAACGATAAAATAATATCCAAAGTTTTGATGGTTTAAAATATGTAAATGGTTTAAAGTAGGCAGGGCCGGCGCCATCATACAGGCGAAATAGGCAACCGCCTAGGGCGCAGACCATTAGGGGGCGCATAAGTAGAGTATTAAAGTATATTCTTACAATAATTAATAATAGTAAATTTTATTTTGTTTTGATGTTTGTATTTGTTTGTTGTAATTATGTATCTTTTTCTATATGACTCGAAATAGAGAGTCTGAGCGACTGAGTAACTTCTGTTGAGATACCTCCATTATTAGGCCATATGCTCCAAATTGGGAGAGGAAAAGGATATTTAAAAATGGGAAAAATTGTTAAAAACAGGGCGCGCCAATAACCGTTGCCCAGGGCGCCAAATAGCCTCGCGCTGGCACTGAAAGTAGGAAATTATCATAGATAATATAAGAGAAATATTAATTTTAAATTTATAGATACGATTTTGATTTTATAAGATGACGAAATTTAAGTAAAAACTTGATCCTAACCTTATTTTTTTTTAGGTTGGATTTTTGTTTGGAAAGGAATATATCGTTGGCAACAAATTGATTACTTGAATTTGCTCGATACTAGCAAAACCGTTCTTAACTATTATAATATAATAATATATTGTAATAATCACTAAAAATGTTTTTATTTTAATAGATATTTTAGTAGTGATTATCAAATTTTATTGTTTGACACACCAATTGCATGAAATTGAAATCATGGTGCTTAAAATATTTCCCCTAGCAATGAGGTGGCGTTGGGTACAAGTTCCGGCAAGGTCCATATCAAATTAAGATTTGCATTAAATTTAAATACTATATTTTGGACGTCGCCTGCTTGGTCGAGTGGTCAACGTCGTTGGCTTCGCGAGTTCGAATCCCGGTACGGACATTTTTTATAAATTAATTTATGAATATCATGATACATCATCTCATCCAGCGATGGGCTAAAGGGCGCGAACCCCTTGTTAAATTTTACTAAGGCCCGCCGGCCTTAGTAAAATTTAACAAGGCTCACTAGCCTTTTGTTAATTAAAAAGAAAACACTATTCTCAGATCAAATGAGTACATAACTGAAATTTCTGACATATATTATCTAGGACAGCTTCAGTATACACAGTAGTAAATTTTTGGCCATTTACGTTGATAATTTTACGGTAAATTGCATATTGTTACATATTATAAGTTTGTTAAGTAACAATCGATCGCTTATTATTACATCGAAATGATAAAAAAAAACTCACTACTTACCCAGAACACCGAAAATTGCTTTGATATAAATCGAGCCTTTTTTAACGTATTGGCAGCCCACAGTTGATCTCATCCACTCTAACATCCTAATTTATGCTGCAAAATGTTGTATTATATTTGATAAATTGAATAAATATATGATTCTTCAAAGTTAGTTAGTTTAAATTTTAGTGATTATTAATAAATATATACATTAACATCTTGTAAGTGTTTTGGCAATTTGTTGTATTAAGTATGTAGAAATTTGGGCCCCTCTTTTCGCTGGATACTCATGCAAGAAATGGCTACCCTGCTGTTCACATAATTATTACCAAATTTCCCTACAGAATTGTACTCTTGATTGTAAATTATGTTACTTTTTTATTGACCACGTAACACAGATCAGAAACGAAGAACGCAGTAAAAATGTCGGCAAAAAAAAACGAATCAATTTATGTCGGCATTGAAATTTCGTGCGCGGCCTTGGGTCGTTTGATCCAATTTATTTATCCAACACCTAAATTAAAAAGTCGAAAATGCACTAATTCTAAATTACTGCATTCATTTTGCGACAGGATAACACGAATGTCGTTCAATGGGAGCCTCTTTGCGTTTGCGTGTTCTACCATTCTGTAGGCGGCTTAAAACAAGTCCTCGACCACGCTCTCGTGAGTCTTATTTTAGATTTCTATACACCAAACTCACAAAATAGCACCGTATAAACACTTGTACAAAATTTCCCCTTATAATGGTTTCTAAGTTTAACGGTCCGTTTGATTAAGCGCTATTTTAAGCAGCACACTCTCTTAACTTTCAAATGAATAATATTCCTTGAAACAATATCCTGTAAAACGTTATACTAACAAAAAATGACTTTTTGATACGACACTCTCATATAAACTCAATGCTTAAAATATCCAAACAGAATAATACTCATTTATAACAATACCACTTATAACTCAATACGATCAGGACCGGTTTCGGTCATGACGAGCGATATCAACTGATCAAGAGAATACAATATTACAGTGCTATTTATAAATAACAAAATAAAATTATTAGGATGTAAAAAAACAATAGGCAATGAAAGGAATTTACAAATAAAGATACAAACTATGAATCGGAGTTTATAATTAATTATACTTCAAATGTTTATTAACTCTTAAATGGAATTCATATTTAAGTTAGAAGTAAATTATATTTACAATTTTTTACACCCTAATAATTTTATTTTGTCCTGTATAAATAGCACTGTACTATTGTACTATCTTATAAGTTGATAATACTCATAGTTAGCGAAACCGGTTCTGTTCATATTAAATATTAGTTGAATTAGTACAAATGAGTATTTAAAAAAAATATATAATGCCTTTCCACTAAGTATTAGCAGTGAACGCCCGAAAAGAAATACTTCAAATATAAAAACTTATTGTAAGGATTTGAAGACATCTCAATATTTTATATATGACAAAAAACCCAAACAATATAACTCGGTGATTAAGATTTTTATTTTCGGTATTTTATTAATTGTGCTAATTTTCAATATTTTAATACTGTTTTTTTTCTTTTTTTTCCAGGTAAGTGACTTCGAGATCAATCTTAATTCCTTTAATTTATATTTCTAGAAGAATAAGGCAAGCAAATTGATTTATTATTATTACTAGATTATTAGTAAAATAAATAATTTCTCTACTATTATAAAATGGGTTCGTAATTCCTTTGGTGAATATTTATTTTAAATATAGTATTTTAACAAACGGTGTACAACGCCAAAAGTATTTAGTTACACACCATAGCTTTCAAAGAGAAGTAAAATTATAGTTAACTAAGGTTGTAGTTAATAAATGACAAGTTTGAACAAGACGAAATGATAACATCACTAAGTAATAACTAATCACATAATTTTCAATCTGTCCGTTCAGGGATTTGAATCTTATATCTGTATAAGAGACCGGATTAATACCAAAACCTGCAAAATATTTATACTTAAATTTACTTACATGGTTCAAAACTATGAAAACAGGGTAGTAAAACTTAATAATAAATATAATATGTTCACCTATTTTTCGGAGATTTCGCAATGACTTTTATTTGCTTTTTTTTTCAAATTAATTACAACGAATACTGCTGGGATCTTTTGATCTACGATACATTGTAGTGTTATATCGACTGTGGAAAGGAAAAAAGACGTAACCCACACTTTTTTAAAACTGTTTTTCGATAATTACAACGATACAAGTTCATACACGTTGATACACGTTCTATCAAAATAATGTTAGCTGAAAGTGCCAAATTAGTATCTTAATTAAGCTTTAAAGTTTTTGAAAAAATAAGGGAATGTAAAAATTGCGATCATGAAAACTCTTAATTTTTTTTTTTTAATTAAATAAATTAATATTAGATAAAGTCAATTAAGAACCAGCGTTCGTACACTTCAAGATTGTGTATATTTCATAATTTGCCTTTGGCCCAACATCATCAAAAAACGTTTTTATATCTCCTGTAAAATTTATTATGTGTTGGTTACGTCCTTTTTCCTTTCCACAGTCAATATAGTAATGGCAGAGAAAAATTCGTATAATACAATAAATATAAAATGAAGAGAAAACATAGACTTTGAAAAAATTTCAAAATCAAAGTCAAATTAAATATGTTTTATGCAGTCAAAACGATTAACGATTGAGAGGTGAGTAAAATTAAATTATTTTTTTAATATTCAGAATAGTGTTTTTTCGTGTTATTTCTACTACTATACAAAATGAAACTTGACAGTCAGATCACTTTCAATTTAAAAAAAAAAACATATTACTATAAAGTTTCATATTCTTATAAAGAGTTAAACATAAAAGAATATTTAGAATACGAGCAGATGCACGCAATAAAAATAAATGTTGAAAATCAAATGGTGGATTAATAAACATTCACCGCCTGCTTGTAAGCTATTAGAATTAGACCAATGCACTTGACTATTAATCACTCAGCGCAAGGATTTCATCTTTCGTAACGGTAATTAGTGTCAAATATAGTGCCTCTACCTTTCTAGCGTATTAGGAAGTATGTTTTACGTTAAGTGTTATTTAAAAAGTAAGTTTTTTTTCCCAATATAAAATATAAATAGATACACTTCTTATCTTTTCCGGTTCAAAGCTCAAGAAATGCGACCCCAATACCCACATTTTCTTAAATATCTATTTTAATATGGGTGATACAATGTTTATAATTAAGGTATTCTTATATCATAGTTTTTTTTAACCTTTTGTAGTTTATATAAATACGCGATGCGATAACGAGATAAGCGCCCGCTTATCAGCGATCGTTCGTAAGATAACTGCGCTGAACGCGTCAGTTGCAAGTTTATATTTGTATTGGAATGACGTCTTTTTTACGCGCAACTTAAAATATGATTATTTATTAAAAAACCCACGGATTATTATAAAAAAATGTATGAGGAATGATGTAGAGATATATTTTAAAGCCCTTAGTTTTTTTTTTTTTAGTTCATAAGAATAAGGCCAATAATAAGAAAACCACTGGGGTCCCTAAACGACCCCCATCGGCAGAGAAGTATTTTTCTAGTCTCCGAGCCGCGAGAGTTAATAAACCTCTTAAACGTTCGAAAGAATCTACTCTAATCTTTTTAGCACATTGATCATCCAAATGGTTCTGATTTCAATTTTCCAATTGAAAAAACTTCTCCTTCTACTTTGCTTATTTAGGTTCCTTATTCTGAGCAAGGTATCTCCAAGGCACTTAACCCATTGTAAAATTCTTTCCTTCAAGTCATGCCAACATACCATAACTCATTCGAGTACATTCTACAGATGATCATCGATGGCGGATTATACAATTTGTTTTTTTTTTTTTTTTAATTCATGTCCGCTCCCAATGTGGAGCATACGGCCTCCTAATGGAGGTATCTCAACAGAAGTTTTTCTACATGAACTGTTTTTTACTCAGTTACTCAACCTCTCTTTTTCCAAAGAGAGTAGTGGAAATAGGAGGATAAGCCTAGGACAAGACTAGTGGTTAAATAATCGCTCTCGCTACGCACAGTAATTAAAGGATCGGAAAGGGTAGGAGGGAATTTTTAACCGATCACAAATACACATGCTTCGAACGGATATCGACAAATCCATTGAAAAAAAAATGTTCATATTGCGACTCGAACCCGTGAAATCCGGCACAAAAGCCAACAACTCTATCCGCTGTGCCATTGGATCCGACATTTGATGTTTACTGTATTTTTCTTACGACTGCACACAAATGCAACTCTAGAACCAGCCGTACTCAACCTCTTTTCCGTTTGATCGAGCGAGATTACGCATATTAAATAGCAATGCGTTATTGATCACATACTATACATAAGGGCTTGTCGGTTTTCAAAAACCGGTTTTTCTGCTAAATTTGTGACATTCGAAAACCGGTTTTTCAACTTCGTAACCGGTTGTACCGAATTTTCCATAAACGCATCTATAAACAAAAAGACAGGCAATTTGGATCTTTTATTTGACGGCTTAAAGACCATCACCATACCCCACATCATACCCAGCAAAAGGGTATTTTTGATATCAGAAAATTTTGTTACAAAACGATCAGTGGACGCTTTGTGTTTTCTTAAATCATATTTTCTGAGGAATACCAAATAATTTCTTGTTGTATATTCGTATGTATATAAATAAACAAAATTAAAGAAATTAACTTTTTCTCGTTATTTTAATTGAATTATCCATTTTTTGTAAAACTTCGAAAACCGGAAAAAACCGGTTTTCGGACAATTTTGACATTCGAAAACCGGTTTTTTCAAAAGTCGGTTTTTGTATAAGACCTACTTTACATAATATAGTGAATTTAAACATACAAAAAATACATAAAAGTACTTAAACAAACATACAAATGTATCCAAAATATTCATTCGCTTACGTAAATTAAAAAAAAAAATAACAAATGCTTGATATAACATCTGTTAACTATGCTTTTTTGGGCAGCACAAAAATATGAATTGGGTATGGCTTATATATTCGATACATTCCAGTAATTAATTTACAAAGCTCATCGAGTTTCTTAGAATATTCGTTCACTATATGTTATCAACATTTTTACTTAAAAAAAATATATGCCTTTTACTTTTTACAATTCTTTGATTACATTTCAGATGAATGGTTATAGAAATTCTATTATCAAAGCATTAGTATTAATTTATAAACATATGCACAACATATCATATTTAAAATTAACTACAAATCGTCGTCGATATTGACGATTTCTTTAATGCATGTTAATTCCAAGAAATCGATATGATAACAAAACTATTTTGCTGAGCATTCCGCAGATACTGATTATAAACAATATCGTTATTATTTTTGTTTACATCGCCCTATTAAATCATTGCGAGATATTTTGTATATCAACATCCATTGATCCTTTTGGTATATTAAATACATATATTCCAACGTCTTAAAATAATGATCATCATCACAATACTTCTAGATTATCAATTGATTGTATTTTAATAATTTACAACAAATTCTCATATTATGTTTAAATACAAAACACTTTTTTACTAATTCTACCGGTTTTTGTCTGAGGAAGCGTTGTTAATTGATAACTCATTTGAAAATGCTTGCCATGAGCAAAGTGTTTTTTTTTTTTAATATAATGTCTTTCCACCAATAATTCTGTATACATGTACGTTGATTTAATAATTATCTTTGTGATTTTTTTTTCTAAACTTCAATGAAATTCACAACTGTCGCCAAGCCACTACATTATGGTTTCTCACTCTATAACAACAGGGGTGGGCTGGACGGGCTCGGAGGGGCTCGCGCGAGCACATTGCTAAATTTTACTGGGGGATGGCGAGCCCTTTGTTAATTTATGAGCGAAGAATATTTTCAGATAAAATTAGTATATAACTACTTATATATTATCTTTGAGATTAAGCGAGCCCTTTTGTTAACGTATTTGAGTCCCACCGCTTTATAACAATATTTATTCCGCAACTCTTCGTTAGGCGTTTTACTAAATACGGATATTACATCTTAACCGTAATGAAATATTTATAAAACTAAATTACAGATGATATTGTACGGGCACGGTAGGTAGTATTTCTTCCAAAAGGGCCAGCTTTTTTTAATATGTAAAAAAGTTTTTCGTACCTAACTAAATTTGGATTAGGTACTTATTTTGATTTTTATCTCTATGATCGAATCTAGTTTAATTTCACATCTGTAGAGACAGGGACGTCCCGTAGCCATATGCGCGTAGGCAGTTGCCTAGGGGCGGCAAGTGTTATGGAGCGGCAAATCGTCATAGAAAACATTTTTAAAATGGATGAATATTTTTAATAAACAAATTAAGGGTGAAATAAATATGATGCCTCAGTGTATTTGATAAAAGAACCCAGTTTCTTTCAATGTTAATAATATTATGACTAATTGGTATACATAAGCTAACTTTTACGAGTTTTGAAAAAAGTTTTGCAGTTTTGAAAAAAGCAGTTTTGGCGTAAATTTGAACGGAAATGACCTGGGTCATAAAAGCACTTAAGGACATATTAAAACATTTTTTTTTTGATTTTGTAGATGAGTAAATAATTTGAATTTCTATATTTGTACATGTATTATTAGAATAATGAAAAATAATATTTAAAACATGACACTTATATCTGTAAGCATTTTATATTTTTATTTAGAAAAATAGCAAGGGCGCTAGTTTAAGCTCTGCCTAGGGGCGGCACATGGCCTAGGAACGTCACTGTGTAGAGAGCCATTTGATATTCCGGCCAATAATGTCGCTTTTTTGTGTCACTTTTCATCATATCTTTATTTAAAACTCGCAATCACTTCCATATCAAACAATAATTTTCACTTCACTGCTGTGCCAAAGTCGGCAGATAACTTTATGTTTTAGAATCAGTCCAAGTATTTTTAAGTGTCGTAATTGTGTCAAATATGATAATTATGTGACATTTGAACACAGCTTACATGCAATAGTCGGTCACTACTCACAACGAACGTATAAAATCGGCCATATTTGCGTCCTGCTTTTTGATAACGCGCAGATCTGGAGCACAGAGATATTGGATATAAACAGATTTGAAAAAGAAAAAACCCTTAAATAATACGCATCATAAAACACATAGTTATCAAATTAATTATTTAAATTGTAGCATACAAAAAAAAACAATTAATATGATGTATGTTAACAGTGCATGTACATTCTTTTAAAAACAATGAGATATCAGAACTCACTTCTTCTCAAGATTTTTACACAAGGTTTTTATTATAATCCATGTTCATACCCAACATAGAGAATATCAACTTTGGAAAGGAAAAAGGACGTAACCCACGCATAGCAAATTTTACAGGAGGCACAAAAAACGTTTTTTGATGATTTTGGGCCATATGCAAATTATGAAATATATACAACCTTGAAGTTCACGAAAACTTCTAAACTGGTGCTTAGTTGACGTAATCTAATATTAATTAAAGAAATTTTCTGGGAAAAAATCTTTTTTTCAGTCTTTTTTTATGGTTTCAATTTTTACAAGCTCATACCTTTTCAAACTTAAAAGCTTAATTTGGATCCTAATTTGGCATTTGCAGCTTACATCCTTTTGATAGAACGTGTATCAAGCTTGATACATTGTGTTGAAAAAAAGCTGTGGGCTACGTCCTTTTTCCTTTCCACAGTCGATATGGTTTTCTAATGGAGGTATCTCAACAGAAGTTTTTTTACGAGAACTGCTCGTTGCTCGGTTGCTAAAAGTCTCTTTTTTATGTGAGTAAGGGTAGAAGGATAAAGCTACAGCAGGATTAGTGGTTGTGCTTTCAATTTTTCCCGTCAATTTTAGGATTGGAAGGGTGGGAGGGAATTTTCACAACCACAACCAAACCCCTAGTTCTGGTCACATAGTAAGTTTATGGACCTTGTATTGTTCTTATTATTACATTAACATTAAGTGTTACGATACCCGGTACATTATATTTAAGAGGAGCCCAAGATAGGGATAAACAGCCATTAGTGTCCAGGAAAAAAGTTTCCATAGCAAAATAAAACTAAAATTTTGCGAATATAGATTTGTAACATTGAAAAGTCCAAGAAAAAAGTGCCGGAACGCCGTTCCATCACGTTATATGGGAGGAAATCCTTTTATGTTTTATCGTTTTCTGAATTTTACAACTGAATGTTATATTGTTATAAAACATAATATTATTTTTAAGCTATACAACTTATTCATATAAGGTTTTGGTAAATATTGGCTGAAATGTCTCAAAAAACTTTACTTCAAGGTGAAGTGATTAACTTAACTAATCCAAACATTCCTAAAATATTTAATATTATTCATAATACGATAATTGGTAGTATTGGTTGGTTTCGGCTTCCTACCAACTGGCAGGTGTTCAGAAATAACATAATAGATATTTTCCTCTTTCATTTTCTTTTTTTAAATACTTTGTGTAAGTCTTTCACCATATTTTTGAACTGATACTTTGTTACTTCTTCCTTTTAGTATATTTATTCATTTGAGAGAAAAAACAAATCACACAGCCATAGTCAGAACCACAAAACTCAAGTGCCTGACTGATTTCTGAACCTAATGTTAACAAGAGGCGCAGAAGAGATTCGTTAATGATTTTAATTAGTTTAAAAAGTAACTTGTAATCAAACATCAACAACAAAGTCAAAAACCCGCGACAATTTTACACCCTCAGCAAAAACCGCAAACCAGATAAAACAGTAAAGCTCTTTATCTCTCGCATTTCAAATTGTTTTAATTAACGATTTAATTGTCCTCTTTTATAATGTTGACCAAAGCTTACAACTGATAATGTTATTCGTAATATGACATTCCCAGAACATCATCTGTCTATCTCAATATTAAATGTCATAAGAATGAGTCAGATATGAATTATTATTTTATAATATTCTCTAATATTTATTTCAGTGATGGCAATACTATTTTTAAACTCATCAATGTGTGCATTCACATGATGTATTCATTTATGTTATGCAATTAATTAAAACGTTACATTTATTTATTTTTTCATCACAAAACGATTTGTTTAAGTTTTCAACCTATATTATTTCCATTTTTAAATAAATAATACTATTTCGTTATACGATAGACATGTAATAATAATTTAATTACCAGTTCACGGCTTCTGAGTTTTATATTCACTTTCCTGTGGCCATTGGTTGTTTAAGAAAATTTCCAGAAAATTTAGTTTCGGTTCGACCCAGTTCATTTTACAGCGCGTAATAAATCGGTCACTTGGTTTGTGTTTAGCTTAAGATGTATGACTTAAAATTTCGCAGACCATTTTTTCAAACTTTATTATTGCTTTATGAACGCATTTCCTGGTTGGTATCACTCTTGTAGTGCGAGTGTTGGCGCAGCAGTCCAGTCCTTAAATGATCCACTAGACTATTTCATAATTCATCTATCATTCAATTAATCTAAGAATTTGTGTCCAAGTCCTTTGATCTCTAGTGTTTTTAATGAATTTAATAACTCCTAATAATCGATAAGTAATGAAACACTTTTCTTTCTATCAATATCATTCCATAATTCTTTTCTGGAAAGTCTGATAAACTAGCCCATACTAACTCATCGCTAAATACGTCTGCTTTTTACAACAAACAAGAACAAGGATATTTTGGTTCATTCCACTTTTCATGACACATATTGATTCGTCTTTCTCAGAATAATGTTCAGATTGAACTTACCGCAAAATATTATCCAAACAGTTGTCATTGAATCATATATGTAGCTCTACTATTGAAGTTCCTGGTTGAATATCTATTGGAAATGCTCGCGGACTTTCATCTTCTTGGTTGCGTGGCCAAGATTTCTGATCACCCAACCACATTTATTTATTTATCAATCTTCCATTAACATAGTTTCCTATGCAATTTCTATCTGACCCTTAAAAGTGGCTTAAAACGATAAGTTAGCTACTAGGATTTTGATTTCCATTACTTTGAGTTTGAAACACTAATTTACAACCAATTACACTTCAAAATCTTCTATTTAGATCAGTGTTTCTTAACGAGTGCACTTTTATATGTTAAGCATTTAGGGTCACTGCTCAAATTCGATTGGGATAT
This sequence comes from Himalopsyche anomala, assembly GCA_031772345.1. Classification (NCBI taxonomy): domain Eukaryota; kingdom Metazoa; phylum Arthropoda; class Insecta; order Trichoptera; family Rhyacophilidae; genus Himalopsyche; species Himalopsyche anomala. The sequence goes on along the minus strand of CM062824.1, from coordinate 11,824,392 downwards.
TTGTAGCAGATCTCTGTTATATGGACACGTTCATTGTTTTATCTGTCACTTATTTATTCTGCATTTAAATATTTTTCTACAACTTGACCATTATTTTAATAATTCCATTACTTAATCGCATACCGAATATCAGTAGTCTATTTTTTAACAATGGCATCGACACTCTTTTTACGAGATTTTATTATTCACATTGGGAGAGGATAATCATAGATTAAAAAAAACTAAATAAGTCATTTTAACGGAGAAGGCAAAGCAGTTTAAAACTTAAACCATAATATTGTTATTTATATGTTCATAGACAACGTTTTTTTGTTATTATATACTTATATTTACTGTAGCGGTTATTTGATATTTATGATTCATTTGCCAACCCTAAAAGCACTGGTAATAATAATTTTATTGTTTTATTATTGGTGTCGGTATTCCAGTTTCCTGTTGGAATATTTTATTATAATTTATAAAGGGAATTGACCTGGATAAGTTGCGTTTTGAATTTGCCACACGCTCTTTGAGTAGTGGGCGATAACTACCTGACACATATCGTATTGGCAAATATTATGACATTTCTAAATATGTCGTCCTCAGAACATATTACATACTCCATCCTGTACTTCTCGAGTCATATTCTGTTGCATCAGACGCGCCTTATTTCACACCGCACGCTCCTTGAACTCCTATAATATGTGCACCGCGAAAAAAATGATCTTTTTCAGGAAATCATATTGCGGCTCAAGTATCATCTATTGCTATTGTATTTTTTTTTTTTAATAAAATTGAAAGAATAGTGGGAAAATCAAGGACTGGCCAAGGCAAAACCTTTTGTTTCATTACTGAGTACTCAAAGAACCGTTAAAATTTAACTAAACTAACAATACGCCATTCTTCGATTATATAATATTTACGTAGTCCATAATATGTAATACTTAAATATCAATAATACATATTATAAAGAGTGCTTTTGAAGTGCCTAATTACATGAATATTATGTCTAAAAAGTTTTCTCAGTGTCCGTTGATATTGTCGGTAAAGATTACATATGTAATGTTGACTTTTTCTTACTCTGTTTGTCAGTGGCGGTTCGTGACCTAAAATCTTGGGTGGGCTAAAGAAAAGTTTAGCATTGTATACTATTTTCACGTTGCCTGTTCTGTATGAAGTATGTATAGGGTTATTGCTTTTGTATGCCAGCTCGGTTTAAAATTGTAATACAAAACACAATCGAAAATATTATTGTAGGTAGACATAGCATTGTCTTATATTGACAGAGGATAATCAAAACAAAGATATTGTATTCATTTGGGAAAGGTTAGTTACGTTTAGAAATGTATTTATTTTTTTCAGCGGCCGAATTGCTGTTCAGTTTTATTCAGCCATCTAATGTTTTTTTCTACACATTTTGGGTGAAAAATGCAGGTCGGGCTAAGCCCACCTAGCCCAGTACGTAGAACCGCCACTACTGTTTGTAGGAATTCGTAGTTCTCTTTTCAATGCAGCTTTGAATAATATTTAGTAGTAAGTAGTATGACCACGAGACAACTTATAAAAGTTCTTTGATTCACTATAATCCGACTCTGGGTCAGTTCTAACGGAATAAGTTTATTTGCACAACTCAACTAAAAGTTATTAAAAATTGAATTAGAATTGTATTTATCTACAGAGAGATAACGATGCTTCCTATTCATACAAAATAAGATATAATTTTGTCATGATATTTACAAAAGCTGACCATATGTGGAATGACGTAAGTACGTCTAATGACATCTGTCTTTCAATATAGGCTATGCAGTCATATAATAAAATATATTTTCCAAGTATTCACGGGTTATTCAACCACTAAGCGACAGAAGTGTTGTTAAACATTGTATTAATATTCTAACGTTACTGTCATTTTTTTCTAAAATGTTTTAATATAATTTTCCGAACAAATAAAAGATAATGTCAATTTAATATGATAAAGGGCAGATAAAATGTGCTGTGATTAAAAATGGCAATATTATTTTTATGAACTTTTTTATATCCAAAGATCTGTTATTCTTTGTTTCATTAAATTGCATCACATAATTAATGTCATTTGTGCTCTCTGACCCAGTGGGGGGCGGTCAATGTGGCATTGGATCAATGCGCCCCTTGTATAATATATGCGGGGGCGGTTATATTTCATGAAATAATATTCAAACATAACATTTATACCATTTACTCATTTTAAATTCTTCATGTATTTATTGTCTATAATAAATATTAAAAATTGTCTACAATAAAATAAATATTTAGACAATAAATCAGGGCTGTGGAGTCGGAGTCGGAGTCGCGGTATTTTGACCGGAGTCGGAGTCGTGAAAAATGAGAGGCTCGATTTTTTTTTGAAAAATATATTTAATGATGTGTATTCAAACAATACAGTCAAAAGTGTTAACATTTCATGCTTGGCTGACTAAAGATGATCTGATGGTATACATATATATATAAGTTAAAATGAAATTATTGAAAAATTTTCTCGGAGTCGGAGTCGGAGTCGTCTTTTTTCACGCGACTTCACAGCCCTGCAATAAATACACGAAGAATTTAAAATGAGTGAATGGTATAAATGTTATGTTTGAATATTATTTCATGGAATATAACCGTCCCTGCTTAAACAATTGTGTATTGTTTGTGTAATTGTGGGTGTATTAATCCAATGCCACATTGATCGGCCGCCACTATAGTCCGACCGGTTGCTTTTTGGTTAATTTTGAATACGAAGTAATCTCTTTATTTTTTTACTGATAAAGAGTACAATGGAACTTTATCAATAATGTGTATTGAAATGGTACATTTTTATATATTTCGATTCATAGTTGAGTACGATTGATTTTTCAAATTGAATAATTGTATTTTATTTACTAAATGAAAGCTGTATTCTTTTATATATATTCTTCATACTAAAAACCTTTTCCTTTCAAAGTAAAAGATAATCCACTACATTTAAAAAAAAATACAGTTATTAAATATTCACTCGTGAGTCCTGACTATTTATTTCAACAACATTTGCATTTAAATTCTAAATGAAGCTTTTGTCCTATCGTCCTTTGTAGTCTTTCTATCGCATAGATCGTTACACTAGTAATCAGATTGTTTTGGTCTCAGATAATTGATTTCATTGTTTTCTTCTCGAGTTGACTTCAAACATAATCACAATACATATTTTATACAATCACTTTTAAGGTGTTCACTTTCAACTTTTGGTGGAAAGGCATTGTATTCAAAAAAATAAAAAACTCATTTGTAATAAATCCACTCTCATTTTCAATCATTAGGATTTGCACATGACGAGAACTATCAACTGATGCTAATCATTAGTGAAACCGGTTCTGAACATTAATAAAAAAAACTTCAATTAGTACAAATTGGTGTTTTACTTTTTAAGAATCTTGTACGCTTAAAAATATATGTTCTGCAAGCTAAAATTACGGGGTGACAACACTGCCTTATTATCACTAACCGCAAAAAAAAACAGCCTATATAATATGTTGACAGCAAGTGCTTCTATAAAATCTATTTTTAGTCAGCTGACATCAATAAAATATTTTTAAGAAGTAATTACATTTTCTGTGGTCATTTTAAATGTCTAAATGACGATTTAAAAATGTCAAAGTAAAAAGTGTGCGAAATACATTGCCTCGAATAATTCTTCGAATTACGTTCGGCAGCGATACGTTTTCTAAATATCATTGCGTGCGAAATGTCAACGCTAGTTACCTCATCCCATTATGTAATTTTTCTGCATCGCAACCTTCACGGCCATGTGGGATAAACATCAACACATTCTTAATTGTGACGATATTCGCCAAGCGATGGTAAAATAGATCCCGTCAATCACACACCAATTAAAACAATTACTTTTGCCAAAAAAAAAAAAAAACTGGAATGTACATATTATATATTGCAATGCCGTTATTGTGAACACGATGTTTTTTTGTGCTACGAATTGTTTTGGTATCGTTCAACATGACTATCATTTACAAGCTTATTAAAATTTATACTGACAAACTCATGGCACAGTGGTCAACCTGGTTGGCTTCCGGATGCTTCAAATCCCAGTACGAATAATTTTTTTCAGTCGATTTCTGTTCGAAGCCATGGATATTTGTGATGTCTGAAATGACCTCCTCCCCCTACACCATTCCAATACTAAAAAAGGGAGGTGTAACGAGAATGATTATCAAACATCGGTTCCCGGTAAATTGCTCGAATGGAAATTGCTCGAATAACAAGATAATCAATTTGTTTCCGTTTGTTCTGTCTTAGCCCTAGTATTCTATGTGTTCTGGAAATATATAGAAACAGTTTGAGTAACTAATTAATAAGCAGTTCTCGTAGAAACACTTCTGTTGAGATAAACTCCATTAAAAGATCATATGTTCAGCATTTGGAGCGAACACGGTTAAAATAACTATTTACTAAAATTATTTTTATATTTCACTCTCTAAACAAGTGTCGCACAAGATAAAAAAGAAATTCGTAGAAAAAGTCGTGAAAAATCGTTTAATTAACCAAACAATTCGAATAATTTGTAATTCGAGCAATTTCCATTCGAGCACTTTACCGGCTCCCTCAAACCACTACTCCTGTCCTAGCTTTATCCTTTCTTTCCCTACTCTTTTCGAAAAAAAGAGACTCTGAGCATCTGAATAACAACCAGGTGTTTTAGAAAAACCTTCGTTAAGATGCATACGTTATGGGACAAAATCAGGGGTGGGCTGGAGGGGGCTTGCAGGGGCTCGCGCGAGCCCCTTGTTCAATTATACCAAGGCCGGAGAGCCCCTTGTTAATTTTAGAGAAAACAATATTCTCTGATCAAATTAGTATATAACTGCAATTTCCGACTTATATATTATCTACGGCAGCTTCAGTATACACAGTAGTACATTTTTGGCCATTTAGATTGATAAGTTTACGGTAAATTGCATATTGTTACATATTATAAGTGTGTTAAGTAACAATAGATTGCTGATTTAAGTTTTGCTTATAAATGCACAGGAGTGATTAAAAATATACTCCTATAAAACACTGTGAATTGCTTTGAGATTAAGCGAGCCCCTTGTTAACGTATTGGAAGCCCACCATGGGACAAAATGCTCCACAATAGAAGTGGACATGGATAAAAAAAATGTCAAACTAACATACATACGTCCGCCATCACTGAGAGTGAGGTTTATATAACTTTTCAGTTTTCTCAACATACGTTTTTCTAAAGGAACTTCTTGTTTACTTGGTTGCTCAACTGCTGTAAGCTTCGAAGGGAATTTCAGACATCACAAACATCAACGCCTTCTAGCGGAATCAATAAATTGGTTGAAAAAATGCTGTTCGTACTTTGACTTAATCCCGAGAAAAAGTATTTAACAAACCAATATTCATGTAATAACTACATTCTTCTTCTCTTTTAAAACCATTTATTTTTCCCCCAAACCGAGACACATAAAAAAATGGTACTTATAGGCGCCGTTTTAAGCGTCTTACACTTCATACAATAAAATTAACTAGATCAGTGTTTCTCAACCTTTTTGGGAGCGTGGCCCCTTTTGAGTGTCTTTATTTTTCTGTGGTCCCCTACCTTTTTTTTTTCAGCTCACCAAGAAATTTGAAATCTCCGATTTGGTATACTTTTTCCCAGAATATCCCCGAAAACACCTTATGTTTTTTTAGCTCACCGAGGAATTTGAAATCCTCAATTTGCCCGTGACCCCCCTGAAATGTGTTGTGGCTCCCCAAAACAAAAATAAATCTCTGTGGCCCCCTAGGGGGCCACATGGCCCACCGTTGAGAAACCATGAACTAGATAGTCATGTTTTTTCATGTCATATTAGATATGTCATATGAAATTATAAACAAAATACAGTATTTACATTGAAATGTATTATTTACTGCGTGCGCACTCCCACGCCTTCATTCACTGGTCTATATTCTACCATCAAGATTTTGATTTTGTGCATTTTTTTGTTCAATTGTTACTGTGAGTTTTTCTCTTTTTGAAAACGGAACATTGAAGCTGTCTTCGGGGACACTGGGCGCCTGAAAACGAGACGTCTGGTCACATTAGTAATGATATTACATCCCAATAATAGGGTAAAAATAGCAACGTATTTAGTTCTACAGTTTTTATATTTATTAGTTGATCGCTATTTCGGCTTTCGCAATCGTCAGAAAAATAAATATTACATCACACCCATTCGATCCTAAAACCGGGGTGTATCGGGAGCGATTATACTTCTAGTTATGTTATACCATAGGGATTCTGTGTCGAGACGTCCCGGGACTTTTAAGGTTTTTTACCGTCTAAAGTCCCAGGACTTTGTTGATGAATGTCCCGGGACTTTGAAAAACCCGAGACTTCAGAATCCCTAATACCAATATACTTCTGTACTTACACTCTACGAAAAGGTGAGGTTAGTTATGAATTCAAATAACTCGTAAAAGAAGCGGACATGGAAACATAAAAATAAATGAGGTTATCTTGTCAATTCGATATTTTGTAATAAGTAATTTTGCTTAATATTTGAATACACTTGTATTATTATTAATAACATATATTGACTTATGGATTTTAGAATTTACATAATGTTTCAATATTATCATAATATGATAAATGATATTAAATTCGCACATGAATGTACTTGCTTTGGAGCTATACGTTGTTGATGGCTTAGTTAAGCAGCCGCCAACTGGTGGTCTGCGATAAATTTTTGGTTGTTAGTATAGTTGCTACAGTAACATTTATTGAATTAAGGAAGGTATTATTAATTTATTTCAAACACATAGCAAAAAATATTATATTTATCAGTTTGTTATAATTAAACAAGCGTGTTATAATATAAATGATTATTAATAATATTATTTGTACAGTTTAAGCTGTACAAAAATCTTAGTTGTCAGCTGGTTTCTAAATTGTGAATGTATTAGTCCATGAGGTCCGAAAGGTTGGCGACTGCTGGCTTAGTTAACTCTAGGCGCCAATTTTTATCGTAATGGCGGTCTTTCTTGGCGAAATACGATAAACCCTGCAAAACCTTGACACTTGTTCACGTACGAGCAGATAACTCGACATATTTGACATGATAATAATTAGATATTTCCTTGAAAACGAAATGTGGAAGTATTGTATAAAATTTCATTCATTAATTAAAATTAAATGATCAACGATGCTCGTTTCAAATATGTTTTACGTAACTATTTTTGCCAACGTTGAAGACTGACAGCTGTTTTTTTAACAAACTATTTTTTACGTTATTCCACTTGTTGTGCTACATATAAAATAGGACACGTGTTTCACTTCTTTGAGAAACATCATTGGACTCAGCATCGCAAGGTTCAATTAATTTAATTCTTATTTTATAAATTACAAAATAAAATTCTCGGTTTTTTCCATTTGTACTGAACACAGGGAAGGGTTAAATTAATAAGCAAATTTTTAGTGTATGTATTCATCTTTTGTTGAAAAAGCGTTAAATTATGTTTAAAAAAAAAACAAAACTCTTTTGTACTAATTATGCCTTTATAATAAACTATTTTTTTTTTAGTATAGATCCTAATTATAAAAATATTGCTTCAAAGATGCCTCACCGAAAATTATATCAATAATAAATGTTGTCTTTCTTTTTTTATATGTACATATGTATGTATAAAAAATGCAAACTTCGTAAATATGTTTGTCTCTACTGCAGCATTTTAAAACAGCATGACAAAACATTTATTAGTAAACAATAATTATATCTCTATCGGAGTGACGTCACGTCCGCTGGTTTGCCAGTGGGATGACCAGACGGAGTGCCGTCCAGATTCGCATTCCAGCTCCGGAAGTCGGCTGTTCCTGGTCCACTTACCCTTTCCTCTTTGCTCCTCCTCTGCAAACGAGATAAGTTCTCGCTGTCCCACATTAACTTATATGCAGTTTCGCTCGCACTCTGCAATTAAATGTTATACGCATCAACATAGCAAAACATGGTGTCATTAATTTAAAAAGTTTCCATATCCATAAACCCAGCTGAAACCAAATGTTTGAAGACACTAATTCGCGCTACCAGCCGAAACGTTAAAAAGGGGGCTCGCTTAATCTCAAACTATTCGCGGTTTTGTATGGAAACTCTTATACAATTAAACGCAATCATTATTAAATCAATCGAATGTTACTTTGTTGACATATGTATTCTATGTTACCATAATTTTTGCTTAAGTGCTTTCAATCATTGTACTTAAACCGTTCTAATCAATATTATATATCTTAAAAAAATGTCAGAATCGCCAAACGTGCATTACTGCGTTCTTAAATTTAATTAAAATGCTCATGTATACATTGTATAACACAAACATCTGAGAATAATGTTTTTTTTTTTAATTTAACAAGGGGCTCGCCGGCCTAAGTCAACCCCTCCGAGCGCACACAGCTGCACGTCACTAATTCCGTGATGATTACAAAATTACCGCGTTAACAATACTCTGAAAATAGAGGATTTTTTTTTTATAATGATGTTAAATTCTCCGCGATTCATTTGTTTTTCTTTTTTTGCGTCTGCCAGCGAGAAAATTTTTCAAGGATTTGAAAACTATTTTGAAACCTTTAAGCTTGTCACTTCGTCTCGAAAAACTTATATGCTTTTATAAAAAAACGGGTATGGGGAAAAATATGAGACTCAAAAGGGGCCACGGGCCCAAAAAGGATGAAAAACACTGGTCCAGAAGGCTTATCTGGTCATGAAACAGAGTGACAAACGCTGTTGTACTTTCATTCCACTCGGTTGGGTTACCAAAAGTTCGAATAATTTATATTTTTATTCCGATTTTTATCGAATGCTTTTTACCTATTTATCTCTGTTTTGTTTCCATTATTTTTTATCTTTGATACTGCATTACAATCTATGATCAAATACTTCATTCTATCCGTACCGCAATGAACCATATATTCCCTCCCTAAAGGCTTTTTCTTTATACCTCTCGACTCTTGATAGTTCTATTAAGGGCACATGAATCACATTTATGAAACGCTATATTGTAGAATATCGAATAACATTTATACGCAGCTACCTACTGAAAATTTGAATTGTCAATTCCAATGCTCGTTAACCAAAAGCTCTTTAGAACAATAGTTAATGGTTTGAAACCAATCACCTTGTTGGCACGGTAGCTGTGCTAAAGACAGAAAGCTCAAACTCAACGATAAATTGTGTATATTTTTAGGCGAAAGCATTTCCTATTTTATCGGTTTGTTATGTTAGGTGCTGTTTCTACTTACTTCCGCACAGAGTGTCGACATGGTGATAAAAAACAGATGTTGGGAGAGCTTACAATAATTTCTTTGATTTTGTTTAATCAAAAGTAATGTGTTGATTTGCTCAATGAATGAACTATATACATACTCTCATTTGACTTAAACATAATTTACGGAAGCTGTCATATTTTATTTTTAAATATAAAAATATATATATTATTTTTATTATAGTATTAACTGTAGGATTAGCTAGTTCATTTCTGGACACACCAGTTCCGCTGCGAAGCTCTTCAAGCTTAGCCAGTTAGACACAGGGACATGCACATGTGGCGTGATGCAAGATGCTGATTGCATCCTCTGGGATTTCCATCTCATGAATAATGAACAGGAATAATTAATCAAGTCGGTCCGACCAGCGGTCAGACCCACCGGCCACGCCGACTTGGTAGCTACGAAGGCAAACTACTTAGCATTCAGTAAATTTGCGGCGTCATACGGAGAAAGGGTTCCCGGTAAATTGCTCCAATGGAAATTGCTCGAATAACAAGATAATCAATTTGTTTCCGTTTGTTTTGTCCGTTTGTTCTGTCTTAGCCCTAGTCTTCTATGTGTTATAATATGTGGGAAATATATAGAAACAGTTTGAGTAACTAATTAATAAGCAGTTTTCGTAGAAACACTTCTGTTGAGATAAACTCCATTAAAAGATCATATGTTCCGCATTTGGAGCGAACACGGTTAAAATAAATACTTACAAAAATTATTTTTATATTTCATTCTCTAAACAAGTGTCGCACAAGATAAAAATGAAATTCGTAGAAAAAGTCGTGAAAAATCGTTTAAATAACCAAACAATTCGAATAATTTGTAATTCGAGCAATTTCCATTCGAGCAATTTACCGGCTACCTGGAGAAAGAGTAGATTTATGGTCATAGTACCACCGGGCATTTTTATAGGGCAAATGTTCGCACACTGAAGAACTTAGCATTTTTTTTATCGTATCTGTTTGTAAATAACAAAATATCACAACATTTAAAAAAAACTGGTTGTAGTGCGATCGGGGTAGGAACGTTAGATTGTAAGATCTGGTTGGGAAAATACTAGTAGTTAGCTTATCGCTTTCTCTTTGCCTCAAATTTAAGGACTAGAGGTGAATAAGAAGAAATATTAATTGCTACTGATTTGTCTTGACTTTAAATGAAAATGCTTATCTGTTTTCAGTGACAATGTGTACTAAATATTTCATTGCCTTTGATGAAATTAGTTAAGTATGATAATGAAAATTATTTTGTACACAACAAGAGTGAATCTTCCATTTTATTTTGATACAAGACTTAAGACACATCAATAATCGTTTTGCGTCAATTAAAATCAATTATGCATTATTATTACGTTGTGATGGTGTGACCGTAACTTAGATTCTCAAACGGTGTTCAACCGAAATATATGCTATTTAAGGGATAATTAATGCATAAATCGATAAGTAATTCATAAATAATTAAAGAACAGCTATTATTTGTTTGTGTAGTTAATTATATGTTTTACGATTTTTTAAATATAATAGTTTTCTATAGTACTAAATCATGAAATATTTACAAAATCAACTACAAACACTAAGTGTTACATTTATCCAAGATTTTTATCCATAAATAAATTCAAATGAATTACAAAATAACTATTTTTATTGATATTTTAGAACCATGTATGTAGAAAATAGTTAATGTCTTATGAACGTTGACACTTTGCCTAGTTGACTTGGCGCCTTGGCCCTTTGAAAGAACTTGCTGGTGCAACATGCATTTAATAATAACACTACAAGTGCATTTTCAGCTATAGACAACCAGTCTTATTATTTATCCGTTCCTTGAAGTTCGCAAAGTCACCGTCGTATTAATTGGACTTATGTTAATATTATTAATCTATTTGCTAAGAACGGTGGATAATTTTATATATTATATTGATACGTAAAGACACTATTTTAGCATACATTTTTGTTAATTTTAGCATTTTAACTTTTCATTTTAGAGCATAAAAAATGTTTAATTTTACCGTCACTTAAGTATCAATTCGATACTACTTTATTTCCAAATAATAAACAATTTTGATGAATTTTAACAACATTTATTTCAATTTATACAATTCAAAGATAACGCAACAATTGGGTACATTAGAGGTGAAATGAGCCAAGTAGTATTTTAGAAGGAAAAAAGTGAAATGCGTTGTAATATTCTACACGTCTACACGTCAAAGTATCGTAAAAGTGAAGAAACCTTAGTTAATACACATTTTACTAGTTGGCTCACTTGACGTCTCGAGAGCTCAATTAAAAAGTGCTATAAATTATAAAATGTTTTGTAATTAAAATATAAGATGAAAAATATGAATATAAAAATACAACATCAAATTAAAATTTATTAAAGCTCAACATGGACCATGAGTCTACAGATATTTTGTTAAGTTTGTGCGACGGTCAATTACAATATAATTATTTTAATTACTGAAGTACCTTTCAGCATTCACACTTTTAACTGCACACCAAATTGATCTTAAAGCAGCACAATCAAACTCTTCATATTGCTTTTCTTTAATAACATTCTTAATTCATTCCACTCACAATTCCGTGTGCTTTGTATGCGTTTGCTCTGTCTTGAATAGTAATATTTACGAATCATGATATTTTGAGACTAGAAAAGATCTATTTTATTCATAAATTTCACTTTTTTTGGAGAAGCTAAAGAGAAGAAGCTAACAAAAGGCATTTAGTTAAGAAATCGATAGCGCCAAATGCTTCGTTTTTATATAAAAATGGATAAAATAAATGTAAGCATTACAGACTTCCATACCTTTACATACAAAACCATTTGTGTATTAAACGTACATACATCCGAGATTTTAGCTAATGGATACAACCACCGAAGATAGGGACGGCAGCTGCCTAGGGGCGGCAAGTCTTAGGGAGCGGCAAAGATCTCAGATTTTTTAAATGACTAAATATTTTTGACACGAATTTGATTTAGAATAAATATGATGCCTCAATGTGTTTGATTAACAAAATACCAAATCAAGATTCGATACTTATATTATTTAAGTGCATTTAAAATTTACATTACTTTTTATTATGTGTGATGAAGGTAATGTGTAATAGTTATTTTTTCATAATTATTGAACAACAATGTGGGCTTTTGGATCATATTTATTTGTGAGAAGCTTTGTCAATAAGATACATACTATGAATCACCTGAAAGCAAAACGGAATAAGTGACAAAAGATTTGTTGGAGTATGTTTAAATGAGAAGAGGATTCAAATTTCTATATGTGTATATTTATTCCTAGAATAATGGAAAGAAATGAAAGAAAGTGGTCTGTCTAGGGGCGGAACATCACTTACCGAAGAAAACACTTTTGTGAGCAATATAAAAAAAAACGTAGAAATCAGAACGCAGTAACAATATGCACATTTCAGCGAAACTAAAATACCCAGTGAGAACAACAATCAAGAAGTTTTGAGATGAAAAATTAACGCCTTATTACGCACAAGCTTATTATAATATTATGTCTTTAAAATATAATTACTTTAAAAACAAAAATCCCAACGGTGTTCAATCACTGATATGTCTCATATTTAAGACTTTCAAAACGTATCATAACAATTGGTACATCTCGTGGTCAATTCGGCATCTCGCTCACCACCATGTGGCTGCATTGTGATGAACGTGAGATAGTGTTACCACAGAGTGACCTAATATGATTGCATTTACCCTTTATATTCCAATTTCAACAATTTATTTATGGTTTATAAATATAAAGTTTGAATATTAATGATACAACAAAAGCGCGAAGCATCTCTGCTTTTTATATAGAACAGATTAACAGAGTTTAATCGATTATTTCGACATAACGTGTCAAATGACATATGGCTGTTAATCAATAGATCAATCTATGTTTTAAAACAGCGGGCGGCAAAGTGTGGTCTGCGAAAAAAATTTGGTGGTTCGCAGAGAAATCTGACATTATTTTAATTTTATAATCATTCAGATGAAAATTCTAGTTCAATTCTCCACAACATATTTATGCGGAAATGCCTTTTCATCTGTCACAGCAATCAAAACACGGTATCGATCTCGACTTGAAAGACTTTCAGTTCTCCGTCTTGCAGTTACATTATTGGAGTCAAATATAAATGTTATCATTTCAAATATCCAGGAACATCAAGGGGTGGGCTGGAGGGGGCTCGGAGGGACTCGCGCGAGTCCCTTGTTAATTTTTCTATGTCCAACGAGCCCCTTGTTAATTTTAGGAAAAAAAATATTCTCAGATTAAATTAGTATATAACTGCAATTTCTGATTAATATATTATCTACGACAGCTTCAGTATACACAGTAGTACATTTTTAGTCATTTACATTGATAACTTTACGGTAAATTACATATACATAACATAAGTATATTAAGTATTAACTTAAGAATTGCTTTGAGATTAAGCGAGCCCCTTGTTGACGTATTGGCAGCCCACCACTGGGAACATCCATCACATTAAAATTTATTAAAGCTTTTCAAATTGAATTATAATTAATAGTTTTATTTTATGAACTAGGTGCATTTTAAGACGCATTTGATCACTTTTAATTCAATATATAATATCTAACACAAAAGTCCAGTTAGTGGTCCGCTGGATTCAAATTGTGAATTTAGTGGTCTGTGAGAACAAAAAGTTTGCTGACCTCTGCTATAGTTGATATCCTAATGATATTGTATTATAATTGTAATGTTTGGCAAATTTGTCTAAAAACATCTCAAAATATTTTTTAAATTGTGGTTGTAACAATAAATAATAGTCACGGAGACTAACGGGTTTTCTACCATTTTATGGAACACATATTTTGTGTTTGATAGTTCGTAAACAAGAATTAAGCTCCCAATTAATAAATTGTTACGAATATTAATTAATGTAAGACCACCAGCGTATTATTACTAATAATTGTAGTATAAAAGGGTTGAGGAAGCTTTGCACGTTAGCAGACTGCATTTAAGTAACATTAATTATATGTCGTTAAACAAATTGTTATTCTTCTTCTTCTTCGATCAAATCCGTCGCCTATGCTCTGCTGTAGAGTCTACATGACCAATGGCGGATAAAGAACTTTGGAGGCCCCAGGCGTAATAAATTTCGGAGGCCTTGCTTTTTGAATAACATAAAAGTGCTGCAAGCTTCTTCGTAGAGTAATAATATATGCTATATTTGAGGCCCCCAAGATTTGGAGGCCTCAAGCGCGCGCCTCTTGCGCTTATGGAGTAATCCGTCACTGAGAATAAGGCCAATAATGAGGAAACCACTGGAGTCCCTAAACGACCCCCATCGGCAGAGAAGTATTTTTCTAGTCTCCGAGTCGCAAGAGTTAATTAATATTGGATTATTTCAATTAAACACCAGTTTAGAAGTCTCCATGCACTTTAAGGTTGTGTATAATTCATAATTTGCATATGGCCCAAAATCATCAAAACACGTTTTTTGCGCCTCCTGTAAAATTTTATATGTGTGGGTTATTTTTTTTCCTTTCCACAGTCGATATTGTTACATCACACTAACGTTAAATATTCAACAATTCCCACGAATTGACTTAAAGTGGGAACATAATCTAAATGAATGCTACAAACCACCAGAGCTGCAATTGCTAATAATAACATAATCGACAAATTAATTTCACTTTCTGAGAATTTTTTGATCATACATTAGTATTTATGACATCATTCTTGCAGTGAATTTAAATCCTTCTAGTTGAATATTTGCCTTTATGGTTTTTCTAATCAATATATGAATCTGTGTCCAATGTCATATGTATCTAAGATTTTTTAAATGTTGCATAGCTCATAGCCATTTAGTCACAATTAGAGTATCCAACCCCGGAGCCTTTTTGTGGTCCCGGGATTCCGGGATTGGGCACTCAAAGTTAAATCGTGTATAATTTGAAATATTTGGTGACTCGTTTTTTTTAGCTCACCGACGAATTTAAAATCCTCAAAACTCTAATACTTGTTCCCCAAAATATCATCGTGACTCGTTTTTTTTTGTTTTTTTAGCTCTTCCAAATCCAAAATGCTATAAATTTTCGGGATTTGCTAAAAATTTCTCATTCCCGAAATCCCAGGATCGCGATCATGCCAATCCCGCAAAATTGAACGGGATTGGAGACCCTAGTCACAAATATCATCTTTATACTATATCTTTAGACGATATCCTTTTTTTAAAGAGTTAATTGTTTCACTCTGTTCCAGCTTTAATAAAAAATGTACTTCTTAAATACCTGATTAAAAGCACCAACCTAGTGATGGGTTGCCAAAAAGTTAATAAGAAGCTCGATTAATCTCAAAAGCATTCGTGGTGTTCTGGGGAAAAGGAGGATTTTTTACCACTATTATACAATTATGCGTAACAATTATTTTGAAATCAATCGACCGTTACTTAATATATTTAATCAATAATAGCGGTCCGTCATATATCGTAAAATAAATCATATAAATGATAAATGTAGTTGCCTACCTTAGATTGCAAGAGTGACACAGAAATAGATACTATTCTTTTCGTTCCCATTCGATGTTTCAACAGTTTTAGTATAGGCATCGTAGATAATATTTGTCAGAAATTACAGTTAGGTATTTAATTGATCTGAATATTTTTTTTTCTTAATTTAACAAAGGGTTCGTCGGTCTAAGTCAAATTTAGCAAGGGGTTCACGTGAGCCCCCTCTAGCCCATCCCTGCACTAACCTGAATAACTCTCGCGGCTCGGAGACTAGAAAAATACGTCTCTGGCGATGGGGGTCATTTTTGACCCCAGTGGTTTCCTCATTATTGGCCTTATTCTTATGAATTTCAAAAAAAAAAATAGTCTACGGGCTTTAAAATATCTCTCTGCATCATTCCGCATACATTTTTTTATAAAAATCCTTGGTTTTTTAATAAATAATCATATTTTAAGTTGCGCGTAAAATATACGTCGTTTCACTGCAAGTATCAATGTGCTACTGGCCCGCATGTGGCCTGCTTTGCTGAGCGGCGTTCAGCCTATTATCTTACAAACGATCGCTGATAAGCGGGCGCTTATCTCTTATCTTATCGTATTTATATAAACTACAAAAGGTCCAAAAAACTATGATATAAGAATACCTTAATTATAAACATTGTATCACCCATATTAAAATAGATATTTAAGAAAATGTGGGTATTGGGGTCGCATTTCTTGAGCTTAGAACCGGAAAAGATAACGACAAATGCCGGCCGCCTCCTTGGCACTTCGCGACCAAATTGCACGTCAATTTTTTTCAAATAAAACCTTGTAGTACTCGGGTCGCGTCTTGCTAATGTTATATCTTTATGGTAAAGACCAATTTTTTTCAACCTGTGGTCCACGGACCTGCGCCGGTCCGCAAAAGTATATTTCCCGAAAACTTTAATGTTTCGACTCGAGTTATTTACAGTAAGTGTTGAGCTGAAAATCAGAAAACATGGAAATTTTGCCCAGCGATTGACCCTTGGTTCTATTAACCGGTTTCAAGTCAGTTATATATGTCTACATTAAATTTTAATATGTATATGGGTCACTGGAGAAAAAAAAAATTCTCACTAATTTATACTCCGTCGTCAGTCCTAAAAGTCGTAAGTCGTAAGTTAATAGTAATAAGCATATCTGGTTGATAACGGTCCGTGAAATATTTTTCCATTTTGTACCCATCCGTGGATTTAAAAAGGTTGAAGAACACTGCTATAGACATTGTTAATTTCTATACATGCAAACAATTATTACTGTTTCAAACATATTAAAACAATAGTTAAGCAATCTTAAATTATTCATTACCTGTATATTGGTTGATTTTACATTGCTTTGAACCATGTGTCATTCTGTTTATTTTCATAACAAATCTTTTTTTTCAGTCTTGTAATACGACAATATGCAATTGCGAAGGACAAAAAGGAGCAGTGGGGGTCATCGGCAACGGTGGTATGCCGGGCCTCCAGGGGCCCTATGGAGATACGGGCCCTGATGGACCCGAGGGACCCAACGGCGATGCTGGGGAGACCGGAGAGTATGGAGGCGTCGGAGAAAAGGGATACAGAGTAAGTGATAGTCAAATCATATTTTTTAATGTTTATTTATATTTGCCAATAATGTATATGTACTTACTGTTATCTTTTTATGCAATAGTTTGCTAGGTTGACTAGATTGTATTTTTGATACATTAAATTCTACAGCATTTTTTAATAAATAATACAGCAATATCACAGATGGTGTGATTTACTTCTCAAAGACGAGTGATCATCCCAGTGGATGAACTGAAGTCCTCAGGGCAGTGCTACTTAAATTGTCTCCACTCTCAAAGTGATGTCTCCTATGTTTATTAAAATGATATTTCAATTGGCAATTTTTACAAAAAAAAATATCATAATTTCACTATTATTATGAAAGGCTCAACATAATATTTTTAATAGTTCAATAATCATTGATCAAACAGTTACTTTACTGTTGATATTTTCAATTAAATTTACCGTCGATTGTTAGTCTTGATATTATATAAAGCTCATATTTCTCTTTTCCTATTTCTCATTTTAAATTCATTTTACTGTATTTTTTCTTATTTTTCGTAGAATTTTACAATGATTTTATGTTATCCAAATAACACGGCCTGCAAAATTTATTACGCCTGGGGCCTCTCAAGGGCTTGATCCTCCCACTGGTCTTAATTTCATAAATATACCGTATTTCACAAAGGTATAATAAAAAACTTCCTCCCTCCCGGTAACAGCAACCCTTCGTCCGCTTAAATAGGCGGCAGAGAATTTTCTAAAATTTCTTGATAATTATTGCAAAAACTAAAATACATTGCTTGTGTAATAAATGACCCCGTTCGTTTAACGGTTTTAAATGGTCGTTAATACATTATTGATGGCGGAAACGCAGCTCTATTCCTGTAAATAATAATTAATATTGCTGGTACTGGAATGATTTGAATGTAAGGTTTGACAGGTGCTAGAATTTTGTATGTAATTTTTAAAGGTTAACAAAAATTGTAAGCTATAACAATTTTATTACATATAATAGTTTAGTTTAGGGTTTCTCGAACTTTTTCTGCAATGCAACACTTCACTAATCCAGGAATTTTAACGGTTTATTTATTTTTTAGGCTAGATTCTAAATATCTTTATTAAAACAATTATCACACACAAATATTAATATACAAATTTCGCAATCGCAAATCTTCTTGATATCAGACACAATATTGCTAAGTTAATTTTTTTGAGGTACATTTTTTAAAATAGACTACCTCCTCAATATTAAAGTAATAAAAATAATCAAAAGATGCTCTCATTATTTGCATATTTTTAAATATAAATTATAGTTTCAAACCAATATACAAACTTAATCAACTGATTTAAGCTGAGTGTTTCAGTTAAGAATGGCAGAATCAAATGAAGTGAAATTGTCGTCGAAAATATGATTGTTTTACCTTTATTTCATATATTCTCAGATCAGATTTTATACAGATGCATTTTGTATCATTAAACACCTACATGATTTGAATTTTAAAATATAACTGTTTTTTTATTATTATACAGGGAGATGAAGGATTACCTGGTTTCCAAGGAAGAAACGGAAGACCGGTGAGTAAAAACAATTTTAATTTATTTTTCATTTGAATATTTTCAGTAACTTAACTAATTAATACTCCAATGAAAAGCTTATTTTTACATTGTTTCCGATAGATATTTATATTTGATACTTTTTACGACAGACTGTCTTAATTATTTAGTGTTATATAATTCGACCGCTGTGGTTAAATTGATAAGAGCTTGGCTTTACCTATCAGGTGGGTCTGGGTTCCATTCTCGATAAATTTAGAATGATTTCAATAGAGTGAATGATAGTTTCCTGCTAAAATAGGAAACTATCATTCACTCTATTAATGTCATTATTAATGTCATTATTTTAATTGTATCACTTTGTCAAAGAATTCCCAAATTTTAATTATGTTTGTAATTACTTTCAATCCCCATTCTAAATTTATTAATCTGAGATGACTTTTTAATTATATGTAAGATGTGTTAAACATTTTAATTTTGTGCTATTTTAGAATCACTTTTAATGTAATTGGTATTTTCTTTTCAATGCCAATTGTTGTTTATAACTGTTCATTTTTGTATAAATAGCATTGTTAAATTATATTTCTTATCAGTTGACGATGCTCGTAATGAGCGAAACCGGTCCTGACATATTAAATAAAGTGGAATGAAGTACAAAGGATTATTGTGTTTTTATTAATATAATGCCTTTCCACCAAGTATTGACAGTGAACACCCTAAAAGTGATCAATGATTTCAATGTAAAATTGCGATCTAACACGTGGGTGTTTGTGATGTAAATTTTCTTTGAGTTGATCTCGAGTGACTTACAAAAGTTCTCATCCAGTTAACTTCGTATGACCTTTCAACATCAAAATATTTGGTGAATTGACATTAGTTGTAATGCCAAACATTAAAAAAAAAAATGATACAAAAAATAAAACATATCTGACTTCATCCGTGCAGGGTATGCCAGGTTCCGATGGAGTTCGAGGCTCCATGGGTCTTGACGGTTGTAATGGAAACAACGGTACTTCAGGATACCCCGGTCAATCCGGAAGGTTGGGAATGCGAGGATCTCCTGGTGAGCAGGGCCCGAAAGGTCCCAGAGGAACATCTGGAGACGGAGGTGTTAACAGCAACAACACCAAAGGAGACATGGGAGTGCCTGGAGGAGCTGGATACCAAGGCCCTCCTGGAAAGCGAGGACGTCAAGGTGGATACGGAGAGCATGGCGTACCCGGAGATCAGGTAGATTCTTTTCACTTCAAATAAGTAGTTTTACCCAGTTCACATCATAAAGAGGGCAAAAGAAGCAGATATTATGACCTACACAATTGGTGTCTCACATAATGATACACCTTCTCGTAATTATATAATAACCTAATTATTATATAATAAATAAAATAAAAAGATACATGATCAATGTAATGTTAATAGTGTGCTTCCTTATACTTAGGGTCTCGCAGGAAGGCTAGGTGAAATTGGTCTTCGAGGTGCTCCCGGAGACGATATCGTCGGAAACCAGGGTGAGAAAGGAGACAGAGGCCCATTCGGTGACAGTGGACCCCCTGGAGAGATCATATACCCAGATATATTCACGGATGTGACTATCTCACTCGCTAAAGGAACCAAAGGGGAGCGGGGCTACCAAGGAGACGGAGGTGTCAAGGGTATCAAAGGAGAGAGGGGTTCACTAGGACTTATTGTAAGTTTTAGCTACAATTTAATGATATTATTTTATAGAAAAAAGATCACGGAGAACAACAAAATTAAAAATACTAGCATTAATTCAGTTAATATTTTAATAATATTACATTTGAAGACGATAGAAACATGATGTTTATTTTAAACTATAGGGACAACATGGATGGCAAGGAGAAAAGGGTTACAACGGTGAGCAAGGAGGCGACGGTCCTCAAGGAAAGCAAGGAAAAGAAGGTCCTCGAGGTCAAACAGGAGAAAAGGGAATGAAAGGAGCACCCGGTTATGCTGGAGTCGATGGGCGCAATGGACAAGTCGGTGCTATTGGAGAGGCTGGTCAACCCGGTACCCAAGGAAGACAGGGATCTATGGGCGAACCTGGCGGCTATGACCCAACTCTAAACGAAGAGGGCCAGCTTGGAAATACAGGAATTCAAGGTCCTATTGGTTATCCAGGACCGAGAGGTGTCGCCGGATTTAATGGGCCTCAGGGTATGGTTGGCATGATAGGACCTCCTGGACCCCCTGGACCACATGGAGTATCAGGTTATGCTGGTAGTAAGGGAATATCATTCAAGGGAGAACGAGGCACTGATGGAATACCTGGTCAAGTAGGACAACAAGGATCAGTAGGTTTTCCAGGACAGAATGGAACCATCGGTGAAAAGGGCTTCCCGGGCCGTGACGTTATTGGACCAGATGGTTCTGATGGTCTTTCTGGTCTTGATGGACAATCAGGTCAAATGGGTAGCCGAGGAGAAAGCGGTTTCGAAGGACCGAAGGGTATTCCTGGAAAGGGACGAAGTATTATGGGGCCGGCAGGTGAAGATGGTCCACCAGGTATCCCTGGAGACGAAGGTCCTCCCGGAACAAACGGAAACCCCGGCTTCGATGGACTTAAGGGCACACGAGGAGAAAACTGTCCAATGTGCAGACCAGGTAATTATTTTATCATTTTTTCAACACAAAAGAATATTGAACATCAATTAGCGTCTGATACACATTATTAACCTTATTTAAGGTTTCAACTGAAGGTGCTTGGTGGAATTTCAATATTAAATTTGTTACAATTAAAATTATAAGCCTTGTTTGCTCCTAATATCGAATTTATTATATTTTTAGCAAGTTGATCCTTGAACCATGTTTTCACGTGATAAGCTAGCCAAGCGCTCAGTCTCGGAACCGAGTTTTCACGTAATGCGCTATCTTTTGAAATAGAGCCTTAATTCTTATATTTAACATATTTCTTTGGAAAAAGCTCATTATAGCTATTATAGCACATACTCAAATCATTTAAAAATAATCCTTCAATTATTACTTTCTTCAAAAATAGTTAATTATTTTATCAACCAAAGTTTGATTTTACGCATCTGATGTGTCAATTTCCCCTTTCTGAAGACCACATGATGGTGCAGTGACTGAGTACATACTCTTCAAATTGTAAATTTTGAAAATCCACAAAAAAGGATGCCAGGGATCAACATAAAATTATTTTGATACTAATAACAACAGCAATAAGTAAATAAACTCCGCGAACCTAGGCAGTGGTTTTTAACCTTTTCGAAGTCACGGTGCACTTTTGATCATTGGAAAAAGTGGCGGTGCACCAGAATTAAGACATTGAAAAAAATATGTGGACATAATTTTTTTTGACTTTTTCGGTTTTCACTATTTTGCGGATTTTTTGGTTTTTACTATTTTGGGGATTTTTTCGTTTTCACCAATTTTTTCACGGTCCACTTGCAATAAGCTCGCGGTGCACCGGTTAAGAACCACTGCTTTAAGATGTGCGCCAAGCAAATAGTAGTAAGCTTCGGTATATGGGCATACGTTGTAATATGGCTTTTCATAACGTATTTGCAATAATATCACAACATTGAGTATTTTAAACAGTCACAATAGGTTTCGTTTGATTTTAATTAATGGTGTTAGATTTATAGCACCTTTAGAAAACCATTTAGCAAAAAAATGCGATTCTTCAAAAAAAGCCGGGCACACGGAATAGTTTCACCTGATTTTGGCCGGGTCCGAAAGAGTTAATGAAGGCCACTCAACAAAATTTGTTCCAGGGAATTGTTTGTTATTCAGTCGCTTAACATACCTTTTTGGGATTAAAGGATAGGTCAAGCGCAGCGGTGTAGTGAATTTTTGAAAAAATCAATCACAACATAACTTTTGCACATTTTTTTCTACGAATATTTCATTCTAAAACAGATGAATAAATTTACTTCGTAGTCACAGCTTAAAAAAATGTCTTGGATTATACGCGAATCTGGGAAAATCATTGAGTCAATCATACGGTATTGTAAAAAAAAATACGATTAAAATCTCAGATTAATAGTATTTCTAAAGATTGGAGCTCAATTTATTGCGGATTAGTCAAACGGTAATCGTATAACTGTTTAATTTAAATGTTTCTCAGCACTTTAAGCCACATTTACATATCTAAGCTGATAAAAATTCATCTAAAAATCGAATAAAAACGGATATTAATGTATGAGGGTGAAGTTAAATCAAAATATGCAGCGCCCCGGCATTACTTAATTACATAAACACCACGCTTTCTCGACCCTCTGTTTTATTGTCGGTTATTCAAATTTCTATATACGCCACTGCTTGCTTGTCTGCAATCTCACATTGCATCGTCTTCTTGACCAGGATAAATACGTTTTTAAAAATTAGCAAAGCTTTTTAATTTAATTATATTTATCTTCAACTCTTCGTCTGAATCCATTAGTATGCGAGAGTATCGCACATTTATCATGGAAATATTGATCATGTTTTTATGATTATTCGCTCGGCTTTATCATATAATACAGGAAACACCTGATCTATCGTTTTTATCGTTGACTTGGAAACTTTCCCACGTGTATTGTTTTTTTTTTTTAATCCTGTTTAAAAATGATGAATCGTGATTCAAGTGTTCTACGCGGGTTTCCTCAAAAATTAGATTCTGATTTTATCTTCGTCAACTCATAGCTCGGAAAGGGAATAATAAAAGTAAACTTTGTATATTATATGATGTTAGGGGCTCCGAATAACGAGTGTTTGTATTACATGCGTGTGGACACTGGACATTTGCGATTAATTTCTGTTATTTTGAAGATGTACACATATAATTATTAAGCAATACTGTCGCTTCATCGAGATGCAAACTCTTTCAGCGTTGCTTTTAGCTAGTATAGTATTCAGATTAGTGTCAAAGGCGATATAATTCCGTTCTCTGGCGCAATCGGGATGTGCTTCCTTCGTCCGTTTCGGCCGGACATCCGGCAGAAGCTGCAAGGCGTGGGCAGCGATAAAATAATATGACGACACGGGCCTAGATATGAGCGCAATACTCCTGTCTTGTGACCAGAACTTACAGACACTTTAGAACTTGTACGCCATCACTAGTTCGATCTCCAATCTGGACATATCCTGCAAATTAAAGTGGAAAATCGATCACCTGTAACTTGATTTTAACGTTGTGTCCGTGATGAAATATCGAGATTTTCGATGCTTACTGCTACCTGCCCATTACTTAAATACAGTGACTGGAAACCTTTTTCTAATTCGGGCGCCAAAAAATATAACTTACTTCTGTCAAGGAATTTATCGCTACTTTACAGCAACTGTGGGATAAGTCGAAAATACTAATTTCAAGATAATCGAACTTTAATGTTTATGTTGAATTTTTAAAAAAGCTAATCATGGTTTTTTTTTTTACGGTGTATAATAAAAGATAATAGTAGGTATTTTTGTATACTATTGTCTGTATCTAGTAACTTTTCTAATCTCGCTGATGCTTTGAAGTTACAAGCAGTGGCGTAGAAAGCGGTCCCACCGCCCAGGGCGTTTCTTGAATTTGCCGCCCCTCCCCCCCAATAATTCCTCAACTTTTTTTTAATTACTTCTATTTTTTTTTATTCATTAATATAATTTCTCTAGAAATATTGTATTTTGTTATTTTTTGGACTTTTTTCCAGGGCAGGAACTTTTTTTAATGTGTCAAAAAGAATATTAGTCAATTGTCTTTTTTAGTTTATGTTTGGAGGAAAAGTGGCAAATTATTGTTATTATAAAATGTTTTCATTTTACAAATAAGTAAACGAATTTAAAGTAACAAAAGATACCAGACTTTATTTTGTAAACATAACATTAGGGAAAAAACATATTTAAAAATTATTTTTCTGGCTTTTTTCTTTACAAAATCGCTAGTAACGTTATCAACATCTATGTTATCTGACAGTTAAAGTTTTATTAAAAACATGGTTTTAGAGTTGTCGTATTCGACCCCGACTGCTTTTTTTTTTATGAGTGTCCAAATCGCTTCAGTCAAAAGTCGCCACTGGTCGATCTGGTATGAATTTAAATTAAATAATAAAAAGAAACAGGAACAGCAACAAAATTTTTAATTCTTCCCAAGAAATGTGTCATCATGATCTTGTTTTCAGTGTTTTACAAAGCATAACCATGCGAGGAAAAAATGGTGAATTAATTATCGCTTGCATAGATTCTTTAAACATAACAATTTTTGTTTGTTACCTCTAAAGTTTATTTTCTATTTCTTAAAAACTCGACCCCCAAAAAGTTGTGTTGAATCAGTAAGTCACAAAACACAAATTATGCGAAAGAAAGCATAATATTGAAATAAAGCTCGCATTCTATATTTAAAACAATTTGCAGTTGTTTTTTAACCTTTGAAAATTTAAAAAATGCCGCCTACAAAAAAGTTTATATCGTCAGTGGGCGGGAAAAATATATTGAAAGTGATATTGCTTACACTATTTCTGTATACATATCAATCTTTATTTCCATAATACTTTTAAATTTTCTGTTCATTTTCGAAAATGCCGCCCACAGAATGTGCCGCCCGGGGCGGTCCGCCCTCTCCGCCCTCCCTTGTTACGCCACTGGTTACAAGGCAATATAAATAATTGTAATTGTAGGATTTTTCTTTTGAATGCGGCATTTTCTAGTTAAATTAAAATATTTCAGTGTTTCATTATGAAGGTTTACCTTTCACCCATTTTATACATTATTACAATCAATTTTTCTCTTTAATAATTTATTTATGCTTATTTATTTAATAAACTTTCACATTAAATTAAAAGTTGACGACATTTCGCACAAAAAATAATTGAAAACATAATTATGTTTTCAATTATTTTACTTAATAGTCGAATGGAAAAGTTTCAAAATCAAATTTTGCTATTTGGCTCACTTCACCTTTTAAAGGCTCATATATTCCTAAAACAAATTCCATTTGGCGAGTTAGTAATTTTATTAATTTTGATTAATTTGATAAGTAAGTATGCATTTGACTATTCATGTCGGAAAATTTCTGATTTTTTTATAATGTGAAAAAATCCTCCCGTTGGGGGCAACGGGCTTACAGCTCGTATAATATTATATCTTAAATAAAAATAAATCATTAAATTTTTTCAGGTGGTCCTGGTCCTAAAGGCCTTACTGGAGACGGTGGGCGTGATGGATTCCCAGGGGCCCCAGGATTTCCAGGTGCAACAGGCGTACCAGGATACAGAGGACCTCAAGCTACACCAGGAAGAAAAGGCACCACTGGACCTAAGGGAGTCAAAGGCCCCTTGGGAGAGACTGGATTACCCGGTAAAGAAGGAAAGCCCGGGAGACTTGAAATGCCTCCAGAATCGCTGACAAGGCCAGAGGAAGGAGACATTGGAAATACCGGTAAGCATCATACATAAAAAAAAATATATCAGGAAAAAAAAGTGCTTCAAAAACAATTCTTAGAAATTTGGTGGAGGCTATTTTAAAAGTTCTACTGGACAACTTATAATCGTTACCAACTTAAGCTCGCTAGACATAAAAGACGCTTAAAATCAAATACCGTTAATTACTAAAATGTGTTTTTATTTTTTTGTTGATAATGTTATTTTTTATTCTCGGCTACAAGATATTCAAACAAAGGTATGTCAATCATTCAGGGGTGGGCTGGAGAGGGCTCGCGCGAGCCCCTTGTTAAATTTCAGCGCAGCCGGCGAACCCCTTGTTAAGATAAGAAAATCATTCATCTTAGCTCAAATCAGCACTTAACTGCAATTTCTGTAGATGGTTAAATTTTATTATGAAACAAGACTTAGTAGCCCCTTCATTTTTTCATTCAGTGTTGTGGGCTTCCGTGCCGGACCTCATGGGTTCGAGATAATCACTAGTCCTGTCTTAGTCTTATCATTCTATCTCTACTACTTTTTTTGGAAAAGAGAGGTTGAGCGACTAAGTAACAAACAGTTCTCGTAGAAAAAAAACTTTTGATGAGATACTTTCATTGGGAGCGAAAATGGATACAAATAAATGGATAAGATTTACCGAGCTTCTTGTTAAGATATTGGCAGCCCACCGCTGCAATCATTTCTAATTTCTTTTTAAATCCACAGTAAAGTTTAACATAAACTGCATTAAGTTGCTCTTGTTTAATGATGTTTAAGACCATACCCAAAAAATTTAGTATCACCAAAGCAATAAATACTGACAATACACAAAAAATTATAAAATATGAACATTAGGTTTCATATTTTAAAAAAAGGTTTCAAATAAACATCTGCTTTGTACAGTTACAAAACAATAAAAAAACGATTATTGGCTATTCTGTAAAATTACACTTTTGTAAATGGTATTTGACTTTAAGCCCTTAATTTACTAAAGAAAAATTATTCAACATTCAAGAATTTTTTGATAACATTCACTTAAAAATGTCATACCACTCTAATTCCCTATGTACAGAAGCTTGAAAAGAAAACGTTTTTTGTATTTTCTGTTCTATGACAATATTATTTTATTCTTTTTGCATTTTTAAAGTAAATTTTCGATAATTTTCTTTTATTCAATTAATATAGGAATTTCTAAGACAACTCTAATTGAGTATTTTTATTATTTCCTCTTGGGGGCAATGGGTTGTGGAGATATAGCCTAAATATAATTTTTCTACGCGAACTACTTGTTACTCAGTTATCCAAGCTCTCTTTTTTTAAAGAAAGTATAGATGGAAGGACTGGGCTAGGACAGGACTATTGCTTATCTTATCTCTCCCATTTTTAGGATACGGTGGATGAAGAGAGTTCAAAACAACATATAAATCCATGTCTTTGGACAGAGATCTATAAATTCACTTTGTAGTCAATTTATTAAACAGCGATTCGATACCATGAGTAACGTAACCAAAATCTACGATGTTGACCATTTGACCACGGTCCCGGATTGGCAACAAAGAAACTAATTATTATTTCACTTTTTTTCATATTTTAGGAATCACAGGCTCCCCCGGCTGGCGTGGAGACCAGGGTCCCTTAGGCCCGAGTGGTCCTGTAGGCCGTTTTGGGTACAAGGGTTATCAAGGCGAGCAGGGATTCACGGGACAGTCAGGGCGTAATGGAACACACGGTCTTGATGGGGCACCAGGTTCTCCAGGCCAGAACGCTTATGTAACAAAAGAATTCCTCAGAGGTGACCGAGGATATAACGGATTCAAGTAGGATTTTACTTTGATTTAAATATAGAATTATTGCCTTCCGTGCTTAAAGCTCATCTTATGATAAAATAAAAAACCATTTTCATTAGTAATGGCAAGAAATTGAGCTCAACTCATTACAGATGAATTCAGATGTAAAACGTATTTTTGAAGAAATCAGTTGGTCTGGAAAAAAATCATAAGCCCGCAATTTAGATCAGTGCTCCGCAACAGCTGCATTGCAGCACACATCACTTTATTGCAAAAAAAAATCCAATACTCATAAAACAATGTTTTATCGTATCAAATGACACATAACCCATCCCTGATTAGAAGTTTTATTATAGATATGATAAAGGTTTTATTTTTTTAAATTAACATTCGACTTTTGATAAATTTTTTTAAGGGGAGATATTGGTGATGTTGGAGACGATGGTGCTCAGGGAGAAAGAGGAGACTCCAACGCTTTTATAGTTGATGAATTCCGTGGACAGAAGGGTATTAAAGGATTAGATGGTGCACCTGGTAAGCTTTACTTTTCAACTACTGATTAACTTATTTCAGATTACAACAAAGTGTTTGCGGACATAAAGCAGATTAAAACAAACATGTACTTAAAGTGAAACAATGTTAGAGTAATAATGGTTCAGAAATATCCGTGAACATTTTTTGTTATTTAAATATAATTATGAGTAGGATTTCGAAAAAACTCTTGTCGATTTTTTGTTGCTTTGCAAAACAAATATGATTCTCAGCATCCATCACAATTTCCACCAATTGCTAATGACAATATTTACAATTCAAATAAAAATAAGAATTAAAAAAGTTAAAAAAACTTTGCATAATATTAACATTTAGTCATTTTCTGTAACAAAATCTAGGTTAAAAAATGAGAGTACAAAATAATTGTAGTAAAAAATTGTATCAATGCTTTTTCATATCAGTTTTTATTTTATTAAAAAAAAATGAGATTGTCATGAGAAGACTTAATTTATTAGAATATAGAAGTAAAATCATTATAATCGTTTTTTTTTTATTAATTATGTTATATTGAATTGGATCTCTAAATTCATAAGATTCAATTATCTTAAGCCGCTGGTCTACAACTAATGCTGTCGGCCGCGTACAGCATGGCGCCTTACACGACCGCCTAATGCTTACTCTAAAAATGAACTAGTGTGGTCTCATTATCACGTGTAGTGTCTAAATTTCTAGACACCCAGCGTTAGGTAATGCTGAACGCAACCGACGGCGTTAATTGTAGACCGAGGCCTAAGACTATGATTTATGAGATTTGATAGTTTGGTTCTATGATGGAGATATTATATATAATCGGTTTTCTCATACCGCAGTTTTAAAAAGGTAATAGGGTTCATACACATGTTATATAATTCAGGACACATTACGTTGTAATATGTAATATTACATCAAATTATTAAAAAATAAAGTAATTATTACACACGTAACAATCTAATATTTTTGTGAATTTCGAATAGGTATTCAAGGAGCACCAGGAAGTGCCGGATTCGTAGGAGAGCAGGGATTAATCGGTCATAAGGGGTGGAAGGGACGGCAAGGATTATCTGTCATGGGTCCTACTGGACTCAAAGGAAATCTCGGCTACGTCGGGGACCAAGGTCTTATTGGAAAATCTGGTTTACCAGGCAAACAAGGAGAAAGAGGTCTCGATGCACTGCTTGGGCAAAAAGGTGATCGCGGTGACGCAGCTGTGGCCGTGATTTATGGAATGGAAGGACGTACGGGAGCTAAAGGCATTGTCGGCGACTTTGGTGAAGAGGGTTTCCCTGGTTCGCCAGGAAGAACAGGGCTTTACGGTCAAAAAGGAAAGAGAGGAGATATGGGAGACGAAGGCTTCGAAGGACCGACAGGACAACAGGTACATTTTGCTTGTGTATATTAAAATTTTCCTCACATATAAGACATATTTTTTCTTCAAAATACCGCTTCTTGTTAAATCTCACCTGGAATATCAAAATATATGAACTATAAATCCTTTTACATTAAATTTTTCTTATAAAAACAAGTTTTATTGATAATTTCTAGGGTCGAAAAGGTGTGAGAGGCGATATTTTCGCTGGTGCTCCGGGTATACCAGGCTTGGCGGGTCCACGTGGAGCTAAGGGTGCTGATGGAAATCGAGGCCAGCCTGGAACAGCAGGTGAAGATGGTAACACCGGTGCTCCAGGACTTAAAGGTGAAATTGGCCCACAAGGAGTACGTGGAATGGGTGGAGATGCCGGGCTTAAAGGTTACAAGGGATACAATGGAATCAACGGTATTCCTGGAATTGTCGGAGAGCAAGGAGACCGGGGAGATATGGGCGAATTTGGAGAGGAGGGTGTATCTGGAAATAAAGGTCAACGCGGTCCAGCTGGTTTCAAGGGAATAATTGGAGATATGGGACCTACGGGCCCAGTCGGATACACAGGAGCTTCAGGTCAAAAGGGTGCGCTTGGGGATGTTGGGTACGAAGGACTTGCCGGAGCAAGAGGTGAAGCATCATTCAGTGGAATGAAAGGTGATATGGGAGAAAGGGGTATGGACGGAGCTTTCGGCCTTGATGGGATGCCTGGGCTGGTAGGAAAACAAGGAGAAGTTGGAGAGAGTGGATCGTACATTGAAGGATTAACAGGTCATAAAGGACTCATGGGAGAGATTGGCTTTGATGGGAGAGCCGGACAAAAGGGTGAACTAGGTGATGTTGGAGTTATAGGTTTGCCAGGTTTACAAGGTGCTCGCGGTGATAATGGATCACGTGGCGCTCCAGGAGTTAATGGACGCAATGCGTTCAACGGCATAAAAGGAGAGAAAGGGATCATTGGTCCAGCAGGTTATGATGGTGAAAAAGGATCAATAGGCATCGAAGGTGAGCCAGGCTTGGAAGGTATGCCAGGAATGCCTGGTGATATCGGTTTCCAGGGAAGTTCTGGTCGCTTAGGCCGACCAGGACCTAAGGGTGAAAGAGGTCTACGAGGCGTAAGCTCATATGCTCGAGCTACTAACGGGGACTTAGGAGAGTCAGGAATGACTGGATTCCGTGGAATGACAGGCGATCGTGGTGAAAATGGTATTGAAGGCTTATTTGGAATCAAAGGAGAGCGTGGGAACACTGGTGAGATTGGATTACAAGGAGAGATCGGTCTTATTGGAAAACTTGGCATACAAGGTGATATAGGACCACCAGGACCTCAAGGTTTATCTGGAATCAATGCAGAAGCAGGTGAGGTGGGAAGACCTGGAGTAAGCGGTATCCCTGGAAAACCTGGCATTATGGGACAGAAAGGTGCACCTGGAGGCTATGGTCTGAATGGAGCCCAAGGTACCCGTGGACAACCTGGTCTTTCATTCACAGGAAAGAAAGGTGAAATGGGTAACAATGGACGACAAGGAAAAATTGGAAAACTTGGAATGTATGGGGCTCAAGGTATCCAAGGAGAAAGAGGCCCTGCTGGTTTCAAAGGAATGGGGGGAGAAGGGGGAATTGCAGCCGGAAGCCTAAAGGGGATGATGGGTGAGGCAGGCTTTGAAGGTAGAATCGGCATAGATGGAAGGCAGGGTCTTATTGGTGACACAGGACGCCAAGGTAGACCAGGTATCGTTGGTATAATAGGAGAAAAGGGAATGCGAGGTGATATTGGTTTTGATGGAAGTGTGGGCATATTCGGACTCAGAGGTGAACAGGGCGATATAGGAGATAGTATTCATCCAAATGACGTCTTACCTGGTACTAGAGGTGATCAAGGTTATCCTGGTATCCCTGGATTTGATGGAAAGCCAGGACCTCCAGGACCCAAGGGACGAACTGGTATTCCCGGAATGAGAGGATTTGAAGGAATCCCTGGAAACAGAGGTCTTCCAGGTATTGCAGGAAGAAAAGGAGAAATTGGTTTCCAGGGTGCAAGAGGCTTGATTGGTCGAACGGGTAGACGAGGTGCTCAAGGTCCCAAAGGTTACCCATTCCCAACTCCAGGAGCACCTGCCAGCAGAGGATTCTTCTTTGCTAGACATTCACAAACTGAGACAATCCCAGATTGTCCAGGCAACACTATCAAAATGTGGGATGGATTTTCTTTACTTCATATCACTGGAGCTGCTAGATCACACGGACAAGATTTGGGTAAGAGTCCCTGCATTTTTTTTGTTAACTAAGTCTTCCAAAATTTTTATAAAGTATATTTTTTTTTGCCCTTCTATAAAAACCAATTCTTTCAATATGTGTGATTTTTTAAATAAAATTAATTATGTACCGATTACTGGATCTAATTCAATAATTACAAAAAAAATGACAACTCTTAATAAGCTATAATTACAAGAGTTGGATTTTGGGGGATGAAAAGTATTTTTACCAATATAAAATAAAGAACTTCTACCTTTTGACACTTCTTATTCTGCTTTTTTGAGAAGCATTTTCAAACTATATTCAATAAAGTCGTAGATATCAATTCTAGCCTCTTAAGTCCAATAAATCTTGTATATCTTCAGTATAATAAAATACATCCTTGTTCCAGGCTCACCCGGTAGCTGTTTGAGAAAGTTTTCAACTATGCCATTCCTGTTCTGTAACTTGAACAATGTATGCGACTACTCTGACAGAAGCGATTACAGTTTCTGGCTTTCCACAATGGAGATCATGCCCATGGCTATGACTCCGATACCAGCAAGGGAGGTTGGCAGATATATATCACGGTAATTACAAATTAATTTTATTGTGAAATTTTACTTATCCGATACGTTGCATAATGGCGTATAGTAAATTATTTCCAATTGTATTTCAGATGCTCAGTATGCGAAGCTCCAACCAGAGTGATGGCTGTCCACAGCCAATCTATGTCAATTCCAGATTGTCCAGGTGGATGGGATATGATGTGGGCCGGATACAGCTTTATCATGGTAAAATATCAGTTTCATTAACACTCATTAACTCTTCAGGCCTGTTTGATTGATGTACACAGCACACAAATCATAAACTACTGCTTTGTTTTAATGTCTCTTAATGATAGCAAAAGTTCAATGGTTTCATTTAAATAACAGGAGTTCTAAATAGATGTTTTAATCAACAAAAAAAAACTATTGTACATATATTAAAAATAGGGTGTTTTATTTTTAGATAGTGGTAGAATTTTGAATTTGACACGTGAATATATATATATATATATCACGTGTCAAAGATTAGTTAGCAAAGAAATAACTTTTAAGTCTGACACCCATTTGTTTCATAAAATTACTTGCCCAGAATGTCACCATTGTGAATGTTATTATCACAACAAAAATCTTTTTAAATTTTAATATATGTGTTCACATGAAACTCATTCTGCTATTCATTGAAAGTGAGAAAAAATATTCTAGCGAGTCTGTGTTGATTGAATAAAATTTTGCTGTATAATCTATTATCTAATATTAATGTTAGCACTATCTCCATAAAAAAGATCAATCCTGGGGCTGCAGAGTGCATGCCAAAAGAATTAAAGAACAAAAAAAAACATTCTCACTATTCCGATGTTATCTCAATAATCATCTGACACATGAATTTATACCTTATTTGAGGAGCGTGTTTCCAATAGTTACAAAAAAACAGTCAACGTATTTTGAAATAATAATTATTATTTAGTTGAATGGTTCATGAATTTTAGATTTAATAATTTAAGTGTAGGCACTCTTTTACAATAAACTTCATTCTCACAGCATTCCGCTGCCGGTGGTGGAAGCGCAGGCCAGTCTCTGGTGTCCCCAGGTTCTTGCTTGGAAGAATTCAGAGCCAGACCTTACATTGAATGTAACGGAATGGGAAAATGCAACTACTTCGTAAACACTCTGTCTTACTGGATGGCAACAATTGAAGATCAAAATATGTTCAGAAAGCCCGTCCAGCAAACTCTCAAGACAGATCTGACATCTAAAGTCAGCAGGTAAATAATATTTTATTATTGTTAAGGATGCGTTATCATAAATCTCATGGTTGTCCACTCTCTGAACCAGATGCCTCTAATTCAATGCAAGTATTCTGACAGTACTGCTTTGCAGTTGTGCATCATGGTACCTCATATGTTCAGTATACAGATGCTTGTAGCAAAAACTGAAGGTACGGTGCTTTAAAAAGACACAAAATCTTTTACTTTCTAATAAAAAAATAATATAAACTTATGTTCCTATAGTGCGATTCGAGCCCTTGAATATGGCAATTGAAGAACAAAACTTTACAGGCCCAGCAATGACTTTCACGACATTTCCAATTGTCAGAAAGTAGCAAATTTGATTGTGCATAAAAATCAGCTGCTAATTTATTTGTTTGTAAATTTGCTACTTCCAGATGTTCAGTTTGTATTCGAAGCAGACCAGCCATCGTAGCTTCGCCGTCTCTTCCATCACAGGGAGTTCTCAATCTGCCCGAAGCCGGGGAGATAAGAAGACCGGCACGACCGCCGGTGCGCACAGCCCGACCCAGGCCATACGGGAGACAAAGAGCCAGGCAACCGGTGTATAGAGCATCACAACCAACACGACGATACCGCAACTAGACACAGTTTCCACCGTGGATAATACCAGTCTAATGATGTTCAAGACTATCCACTTTTGATATTATAGGGGTCATATTTATGTTTGGAAACCAATGACATACAAATTAGTCTTAATTATGTCAGCGATAACAAACCGCATTTTGAATGACAGTTTAAAGATCGGAACCTTGATATTTCATTAACATAATAAGCATTTATTGGCAAATAATATTAAATGGCAGTAATTTCACATATCAATTTGAATTTAAATATTCTAGTATTTGTTTATATCGTTATGATGCTGCCACTTATCAATGATTATCTTCCCCTATAATTTTCATAGCATTCACCGTATTATATTGCATAGCGCTTTTGTTTTACTGTGGAAACAATTGTCTAAAACCATCCTTATATCCTCAGAGGGTCGTAAAAATATTTTTAGATTTACTTTTAATTATAATTTAAACCTTATATTATCGTTAACATCTGAAAATGAAATATCCAGCACTTGTCGCATCATTGATTCATAAATGATAATCATATTCATAAAAGAAAAATTTGTGAGAAGTCATGAAACAAAAAATATACACTTTCTGATAATAAAACGTCATAATTCTCTGCGAAACTATGTTTAAGTCATTAGGTAATTTGAATAGTTCTCCCGAAATCGGGTTTAATATATTTTCTAATTTGTACATAATAGTACTTATGTTTATAGTTACCGTACAGTTTATAAAACCATAGTCTCTTATATTTTTGTAATAGCATGTCACTGCGGCATTTTACTTGGAAAAATATAATTATTTAGTCTCAATATTGGCTTGTTGCCTTTTTGTAGGTTAAATTAACTAGTTAAAGTAGCTAGTTTTTTGAATTTCTCAGCTATCTTACAAATTCAGTACATCAAACAACTTTATACCAAAAAAATATTGTGAAAGATTCCCTTCCGTGATTCACTATTATAATTGTCTGTCTCCATTTTAACATGATCGTCTTTAGAATAATTTTACACTGCCATATTATAAAATATATTCTTATATTTTTATTGAAAGAACCATATTTATGTACAGAGTTACAAGTTTAAAGATAATGTTTGATACCAGTATGTATTTATGGATAAATAAAGTTTTTAAAACAAAATAAACATTGTTTAAAATTCAAACACACCAATTTTATCAATGAAATAGAAATAGTATTTATAATTATGGTAAAATGGATTACAGGGGCTCTTTTATAAAATAAATACCCCCTATTATATTGATGATATTATGGATAAAGTGCGGGACCAAAAAAATACGGAAGATTGGCAGTGTTAAATGGTCAACTCTTATTTGAGGGTATTATTTGCAAACACGGCTCATTCCAAAATGGTTAAAAAATGAATCTTGAATTTCATTTTGAAAAACAATGCGCATTTCAAAAGTATTTTCAGTTAACAGTAGTTGAGACTGATTTCTAAAAATACTTTCAAAATTTATTTTTATCTACTAAATTACATTCATGGTTCACGTTTCAACAATTTTGGAATGAGCCAGGTTTGGAAATAATACCTTTATTTATCCCATTTGGTTGCGGTGTCCACAGTTTCCAAGGACAATTTTATAAATCGATTTATTGATTTGTGTTTGAATGCACGGATGTATGTTACAATGTTCAAATTCTAAGCAGTATCGCAGTAAGAGCGATAAGCTAACCACTAGTCCAGAGATGGCGAACAAGAGACCCGCTTGAACTTTAGAAATGATTGTTTTTATTTAAAGCCTTAATTATTCAATCTATGTGACCCGCGACATGATTTTTTTTATTTTTTAAATCAAGTTTGACCCACGCGAAAAAAATACGCCATCCCTGCACTAGTCCTTACGTAGCCCGATACTTCTATCGTTACCCTCTCTGAATAATAGGAGGTGAAGTGCCTAAGAATAAGAAGTTGTTGTTAAACAACTTCTGTCAATATGCTCCACATTGAGAGTGGGCACGATTGAAGAAAAAAATAGTGACAATAGATACGAAGAATCAACTAATATTACAGGGCACGTGTAATAGAAAATTATTTGTACATAAAACAAACGATGAGTTAGTTTTGAGTCACATGTATTTATTCACACAAATAGTCGAGAATCTGAATGCCCAAAGTCAAGCAGACAATGTGTTAAAGGTGAGATCGCAATGTCAAAGTAAAAAGTGGAAACATACTTTCAATGATTTTTCTGGTAATATTAATTTTACAATTTCTTTGCAACTGTACATTTTGTGAACTCAAATAACAAAAAATATTTGTAAACAGAAGACCTCCTGTAATCACATTATACCATAATACAAAGTTTTTTGTATACTGTTTTTAAAAAATAGTATCATAAAACAAAAAAGATTTAATGTTTATAAAGCAATTTAACAAATTAAGTGTTGTTAAAGCAACATTGAAAAAAAGTATATATACAAATAATAAGAAAGGTTGTATTCTGGATAAACCCCGGAACACTGTATTTAATTCATTAAAAAGCGATTCTGTCAACAATCAAAGTCTTTGCATATATATTATAGTTTATAAGCTTTCCAATATCGCATTACAAATTTTCACACGAGTGTCATTGAATTTCTTTGGAAACTTTATCGAATGCATCTGTTTTGTGATCAGACATATTTGGTTTAGTTTCGTAAATGCAAATTGTCACACCGTGCCTGTGAGCTGGGCTAAATTCTCCTCTCAGGCCGATGTAATAGATTCTTGTTGTTTCAGAGCCAAAATTCTTAGGGAAATGTAGACTCAAATGGGTCACAGAGGAAAATGTTACTATTCTGAAAGGAAAAATGTAAAACTGAGATAAGAATAAATAAAGAATGTATCTACATATCAATCAATGCAAATTAATTTTAGCTTCATATTAATGCTATTTTTTTCTTAACAAAGTGAAACTTCGGCATTAAGATGTCAGTAAACACTAAACAAATTTGAGTTATCACTTTCAAGGTGATATAGCTGTTAATACTTGGTGAAAGACATTCAATTTATGAAAATAACAGATTTTTTGTACCATCATTTAGTAAAATTGTGGTATATGTAAATAGAGAGGAGACTATTGATGGGTTAGGAACTAACTTAGGTCGCATTGGTCTAAAAATTAACACTAGTAAGACCAATGTGATGTGTAACCAAACCTGTCATGACTCTGATAGGACCCTTACCAGCGCGGGACAGATCATCGAGAGGGTTGACAGCTTCAGATACCTCGGCGTACATATCCCCGAAGACGGTAGTACAAAAAAGGAGCTCGCCATTCGTTTGGGAATGGCTGGAGCCACATTCAACTCAATGCGGACTGTTTGGGACACACAGCTGTACTCGATTAAAACCAAATGCCACTTATTCAACGCTTGCATTCTGCCGGTACTGCTTTACGGTTGCGAATCATGGCACCTGATGAAGACTCAGAAAAACCGTATACTGAGCTTCGAGAACAGATGCTTGCGTCGGATAATGGGGGTGAGGTGGTTTGATTTTGTGAGGAATTCAGAGATAAGGGAGCGTACGAGACAGCGTCCCGTCACGTCAGTGGTTATGGAGAGACGTTGGAACTGGGTGGGTCACGTGCTGCGGATGCTTCCGAAAAGCCTCAATCCTGCCTACCTTTTCTTTCGACCGGTGGGATTCCGGCGTCCCGGACGTCCGTCGGGTACTATCCATAGGATGTATTCGGCGGAACTGAGGGATGCTGGTATGTCATGGGAGGAAGCAAAGCAATTGGCGGGAGACAGGGAAACATGGAGGTGCCACGTGGCGGCCATATGCTCCACATAGGGAGCGAACATGGCCAAAGAAGAAGAAGAATATGTAAATACAAAAAGTATTGCATTTAAACATTATGAAGAATGGTAAGAGAAGTTGTCAAAATAACACTAATTTTAAAGATAATAATATCACAAAATAGTGTGTATATTATTAAACAAGTTACATAGAAATAACTATGATGGGGAAATAAAAAGCATCAATGATCTAGATACCAAACGATAAAAATGAATTGAAAGAAACAATTCGTTACATTAAACCAAAAAAGAATACTGTATAAGATAGAAAAAGGGATATTAAAAAGTTATTTATTTAATTGAAATAACTAGCGAGTACATACTTTGTAGAATATTCTAAGCTTCCAGTGGTATCTCTTTGCATTTCAAACTGTTGATCAGGCGTAGAAGCGGCATCGTCAAATGTCATATTAGGTCTATTCTTAAATCTGAAACGAAATAGGTAGAACATTCTCAAATTTTTAATTGCAATAGGTCTTTACCAAACACTAATGCTATAATGCATGGGTGGCCAAACTTTTGATCTCTGCGGGCGACTTCATATTGAAATCAGTCATAAAAATGAAGTAATTCAAAGCACAATGCACAATTTACCGGTAATTACCGAAAAATATTTTACCGCGAATCAAGGATAAATACAATCATATTACAGTGGAACCTCTCATAACGAGTTTAATTTTTTTCAAAATCTTACTCATTATGTGAAACACTCGTTAAGCGAAACAATTTTTCCCGTATAAAACAATGTAAAATACAATAATGCGTTCCATGCCGGAAAAAAATCAATTATTGTATTTTTAACACGTATTAATGTAAAATTACATACTAATAAATTGTTAAGGAGCGTAACAACGAATGGAATGCGATTTCGATTTGCAAAAAACGATAAAAGCTCATCAATATTGTTGTTATCCACCTCCAGTCCCATGGTATTGGCCAAAGATACAATCTCGTTGACTGTAGACTTCACAGGTACTGTTTCAAACCCTTCAAAATCACATTCGACAACGCTCCTTGGCAAAGCTTCTTCCAAGTTGAAGTGAGGGTTCTCTTGGTAACCCCTTCCCACGCCTTGTCAATCATCTTGAGTCAAGCAATGATGTGAAAGTGATCTTTCCAAAACTCTGCGTCACTCGCTATGCGAAAAATCGCTCGTTAAAGGAGCATTTTTTCACAATCTGTTTTGTTCGTTATGCGAATTACTCGTTATAAGAGGTGCTCGTTATGAGAAGTTCCATTGTATAACGAAAGTTTATTCTAGATATCCATAATAAATTAAGAGATTCGTTTTTTTGACTCTGGCAACATTAAAACACAGATTTTTAGTGCGCATACTGGTGTCAACTGTCATCACCATCGGCAGTGACCGCTCAAACTCTGCAGCTGATCTTACAGACTTGTTTTAGGACTCAGGACGAAGTATATTTTAAAAGCATACGTATTTTGATACATATTCTTCTTTTTTTGCATATATTGCATTCTTGTCTATTTGCAAAATGCAAATTTGTAAATATTGATTTTATTTAACAAATATTTTGTTTTGTATAGTAATGGATAAAACATAAGTATGGCAATATTTTAATTGTGTGAAAGCTGGCCAATCCGAAGAATGTAAAAAATGTGACAAAATAATAGAGTGCAGGAGGAAAATCAAAGATATAAATAAGTATGACTTTTCAAAAGATCATAATATTATTTCTGAACAAAAATAAAGAGATAAAGATGGAATAGAAATAGTCCAACTATTAGCATTGGAGGAAAAGCTTCAGTTAACAATAAATAACAAAAATACAAAAATTAATGATATATTATATAGTTATATGACATTATTTAATAAATGCAATAATCTCACGGTGCACCAGTTAAGAACCACTAATCTAATCTATAAAGATCTATTTTTTTCATTTACCGGTAAATAACCGGTGATTGAAATTTTACGGTAAATTGCAAGCCCTAGTTATAACCATTTGATCAATCAAAGATTCAGAGGTACCTACCCGGTCAATAATATTAAAGTGAATTGTTATTTAAAAATAAATAAATACCAATAGGAATTAAATTTGCAATTTTTTCGAGAACATAAATCATCAATTTACCCCTGAAGTAAATGTAATCTTAGTAGTAATTGATTTCTACTTCCACGTCTAGCCAAATATATTGAGTGATAAAAGTAAATATTTTGCTATATAAAAATCGTTAAGTACTTGAGTATATTAGGGTTTGATGTACACATTGAAATCAAAATTAGATGAATAACTACCGTGTTACTCTGTATATAGTTTTGAGTAAGTTGTTGTTTCAGGCTACATGCATGGTCTGCCTCAGTGCAATTAAAAATTGACAACAATTTCTTACATTCTTAAAGAAGCAGGATGAGAATCAGAGTCTTCACCAATCACAATGATTCCTTTCAGCTTTATATTGGCGGTGAATGGAATATTAAACAGCAATTCTTCATCTGCATCACTCTCTACAACCTACGAGTATTATTATGTACATATTAATAATATAATATTTCGAGGGGCATCTTGTTTTTTTCGCATTTTGTAAACAATAACAAACCTTATCGAAATTGAGCCTCTCTTCCCAGGGCTTAAAGATTTGTTTACCGGCATTTTCTTCAGACTCATTTAAACATTCTAGATTTTCAAAATTAATTTTTTCATATAAACTGTATTGTATGCCCGTTTCTGGAGTGTCATCATGATCATGATCACCTTCGCAACTGTGACCATGGTGGTGAGGCATTTTGCTTAAAGCTTTATCTACGGACTGTTTACTATCTGCGTGAAAACGACTAGATTTTTAAATATTTTGTTAGTTTTCGAATCTTATTATGACAGATAAAAAAAAATTCAGACAAAAACTTTGGTTGCTGTTAGACATTCATTTTATTATCGTTATTTATGACTATTGAAAATGTGTATTTTAAGCCATTCAAATTACTTTTATAGGAATACTTAAGCATTTTGAATACTTAATAAAAAATATAAATCTGTTTTGCTAAAATATGGATTTTGTAATATATTTCTCAGTTTATAATTAAGATATCTTTAATGTAAAATTATAAGAAGTTGATATCTGAAACACTAAATTGTAGTATGGCAATAAATTTATCCAATTATCTTCTGAGTCCAATTTCAACAAACGACAATCATTTTTCTAAGCAACTGTCAGGTGTCGTTACTATGTCGGGATTCAATAGACCTTTAGTTTTTGCTAGTATTTGTTTTGTAGTTGTAATATGTTCCATTTACGTTGCTGCAGAGTCATATTCCGAAGTTAACAATGTGGTTGGAGGTATAGGTACCATGAATATCATGTATTGGTGAGTTATCTTCATTGTGCTATATTTTCTAAAGTGTTTGCGTACCTACGTATAAAATCCATTTTTTTATTGGAACTAGATTTTATATACATTGCCTCTTAATAAATAATTACTTTGAATTCACGTTTACGTCAGAATTAATACACATTCCTCCGTGAACACTGCTTAATAAATCAGGTGTCGGCAAACCGTGGCTAGCGAGCCGCATGCACATCTGCGTAGGCATTTGCGGCTATTCAGATATCAATTTTTGAACTTCCCACATTTTTTTTTATCTTAAACTTCATGTACATATTGCATATTTATGACTCTCCTGTTTCTTTGACAACTTTGCTTTCTCGCTTAGAAGTCTGCTGACCCCTGGCTTAAACAATTAACATCAGACCTAGGGAAAAAATGAACACTAAAGAAACTCCACATCAGTCTCACAGAGCTCGGAATAGGCTTGTTCTATCGTGGAACTTATCATAACATACAAGTTGCACTTTAACTACTTCATTTTACATAAATCGCGAACAATCATTCGGACATTATCGAGTATTAATATATAGATTGATTAAAATCCCAATAAGGACGTCGTTGGTTTTTTTAATGAACTATCCAACCTCATATTCTGTATTGAAATACTGTTAATAAAATAATTTAGTTTAATTATGCTTTTAACTATGAAAATGTTATAAATTTATGCCGAGCTATTAAATCTATTTCTTTATAAAATTCTCCTTTTTTATGCAGATATTGTGTATATACAATGTCTCGTTTCGCGCGGTTTTCTCGAACCTATCCCCCTACTTTATATGAACTCGAAGTCTCGATTTACGCAGTTTCGGTTTACTAGGTATCTCTTGGAACGTATCTACCGCGTAAATCGAGGGATAGGTGTATATATGTATTTCCAACAAAATAACAAAAATGGTTTCATAATGATATGATATTACTTTGAAAATTATGACTACGGCCCGCTCATCTGAAATAAGTACCTGTTTTCAACTCTATAGCATGACTTTCACTATAGGGGGCTTTGACATAGTACAAAAGTTGAGATGAAAATGGACTAAATTTTTTGAAACTTATACATATTCGACACCAAATGACTAATACCAAGGAGCTCTCAGCATATATTCATATCGAGTTATGAAAATAAGAGTTTAGTATTCGTTGTTTTTTTTTTAGTTATTCATGTGGTTACCGAAAGGTTTTTGATG
Source organism: Himalopsyche anomala (assembly GCA_031772345.1). Classification (NCBI taxonomy): domain Eukaryota; kingdom Metazoa; phylum Arthropoda; class Insecta; order Trichoptera; family Rhyacophilidae; genus Himalopsyche; species Himalopsyche anomala. The sequence continues at coordinate 11,781,514 of CM062824.1, read as the reverse complement.
ATTATGCTGGCATCATCCAGCAGAAATATCCTGAAATCGCAGTGTATGGTTCCAACTATGATCCGCCAGGATTGAACATGTATCTGTCAAGATTTATTGTAAGTAACCATTCCTTTCTTATTTTAAATCTCCCTCTAATTTTATTATTGTTATTGAAAGGGTATTGCTCTCTTGGTGTGAGAAAAGTTTTCATTTGTAAATATATATATATGATCCCAATATTATATAAAATAACCTATCCTTAACTCTATTGAAACCTAACATCAAATTGATGAGAGTGCCAAACAACGCTCAATAATTCTTTATTTTAAAAATATTTAATGTATGTATGTTTAATGTTATAGGGCATTGCTAAAATGTTACTTATCGCCTGCGTATTAGGCGGTCTGAACGTGTTTGCAATGATAAATCGACCCCAACCGTCCTGGTGGAGCTGGTGCATAGAAAACAAACTGTACGCCTGTACTATGCTGTTTTTCCTGTGCAACACGATCGAGGGTCAGCTCGTATCCTCCGGGGCCTTTGAAATATCCCTCAACGACATGCCCGTGTGGTCCAAACTGGAAACCGGCAGAATACCTCAACCCCCGGAACTCTTCCAGATTATCGATAGCACCATACAATTCTCATCCGATGAAACAATTCAATCCGGATTCGTAAAATAAAACTTTTATTCACGCTATTTATACAAACAAACACAGTCAAATAGTCATTTCTAAGAATACTTTCTGAATTTTGCTCATTTTGAGTTTTTTTTTTAATTTTTGATTTTATTATGATTTAATTTACTGGTCAAATACAAGCATATCTTTTAGAATGTTAAGTATGATTGGTATGGAACCTCGACTTTAGCTCTGACTGATATATCGGGCCTAAGTTTTTTGACTCAACATTTCTTACATACCTGCTTCACATCTCATCAAACAACTTAATATATTTTAACTCTTTTGTGTATTCATTTATTCTGTAAATCTTTTAAATTACACTGCAATTAATGCTGGCATTTCCGTGTGTTGTAAAATTGGAAACATTTTCGGCAAAATGAGACCAGCAAATTTATTCCTGTCATTTTTGATAGAATTTAATATTATATCGAACTAAGCATCAGATATTTTTTTCGAGGAATGAACTGTAAGTTTTATACAAGGTCTAGAATTTAGTTTCATTAGATATTCATAAAATTCTGTTCCGAGCATTTAACGAGTCTTTACTGAAGGTCATTCCAAAACTCTTTATTAAGTTATCAACATACATGAAACTACACATCGCAATATCTTATCAATATCTCAGAATCTTATCAATTTCTTAAATTCATACTGCATTTAAAGTATAATCTATCTCGCTGAATGAAATGTTTTCCTTACCTACTTAGTATCATTTATAATTACATAATCCCGTGTTTCTGGTATTGTGTAATCCATCTAATCGTGAATTCAATCACTGTACTGTTACATTTAGATTCATTCAATTAATAGTCACTACTGATTTACATATTTTAAAATACATGCAAGGCCACGAAGGCAAAGAAAGTAATTTTGAATGTCATTCACTTTTCGAAATAAAAACAGCAACATCTCGAATGGCTTTCACATTATTCATCGTCTGTATGTATCAGTACTTTCAAATAACAAAACTGTGAAAGAATTAGTATGATAGTGATCAGCTATCAATGTTATGTATCATGTTGAAAAATTGATTGTCTATGTTTTAAAATATATTAGCATAGATTTGGTTATCTATCAACGTTGTAATTGTGTCAGTTTAGTTAAAATTGTCCTGACTTCTCGCAGATTTTTCAGTTATAAAGTAAATATTCAATCTTATCCAAGTACAGCTAGTCTTATGAAAGATTGCAGTGACTATTAGTTTTATGTCTATGAATATTTGAATAACTTTTCATTCTGAGATAAGCGAATAAAATTTCAGATAACATAAATTAAATACGCTTATTAATTCCAATTTGTATATACTTGCAAACTTATATTTTGATTGTGTGTTATAAATGATATCTTCCGTTTGAAACCGTTTTTTGAATGTTGTGTCATCGGAAATAATAAAGAATTCCATTCTCATGAAGATATTAATTTTCCTTTTCTCGGTCGTTGGTATAGTATAAAATGTAAACTATTCATGTATATATTTTATATTTGATGTAATCCACAGTCGCAAATAAATTTAGAATATAGTGCAATGTTATATTATGTAATCAATATTCAAAACTGTTACCGTAGTCTACCGCTTAATACATACTATTCGTGTTATCGGTTCGCATAGAATGACCCTCTAGGCCGTTACGATTAAATAGTTGAAAAGCAATTTAGTTCATTAGAATAATGTTTTCAAAAATCTTCATAACCTTAAACAATTTTTTGAAATTGTAAATAATATTAGCTCAGCGGATGTAAGATTTCAGGATTGTTACCTGTTCGGTTATTACAATCTATAAAGAGCTACACCAAAACACAATGAAGTGATGTAGAAACCTTTCTTTATTTCATTTTAATACCAATGCATTTGATATTTTTAATCAATATATATTGTTTCCATTCATGTGTAAAAAGTTAATAAACAACATTATTTTGAATATCTGTGACCTGGCATTTTTATTTATCAATACTTAAAGAAAATAATATACTAAATTAATCTTTTTTTTAATATTCCATTGATGTAAAAATAGAGTTTGGGGGAAGGGAATTTTCTAACTACATAATAACACGTATCTCAGTTCAGTGATGTAAATTTTATTATTCATAAACTATCTTATTCTATTATCTAAAAAGACATATCACATTATTAATCAAAGAAGTGGACGGAATGAGTTGTTTCAATGCTTTATAATATATTACGCTACTATAACACTAAATTATATCTAAATGACAATAATTCGATCACTGTTATAATTTGTCAAATTACATTTGTTATGAATCAAAGGACGGCAGTTTCGTGACCTGCTTTCAGAGTAATTAACTATTGAGCAAGACCTGGGCGTGACACACTGGGCACGTCTGCCTGAGAACAATTTCCGGTTGGGCCACGGTGTGTTGACATTGCTGACATGTCCAAACCGAATGCGAATCATGTATAGAACTCCCGCTCACAGCGCAGCCGGCAAATTTTGTATCGCATCCGGTACAAGAGGTCGCCCTAAAAGAAGAAGAATCATATCTTATAAAAATACAATGATAACGACAAGAAAGGATCCACTACAGAACCAATGCAGTTCATACTTAAAAAAGAAATCATGTGGATTCAATTGATATTCAACACTATTTAATTTATAAATATAAATCAGAAGCTCATATTACGGCATAACTTAATAGTTAAAATCAGTAAAATAAACAGTCACATGAAAAATAATTCAGTGTTCTTAATATTTTTAAGTCAGAATTGAACAATCTCAAGAAACTTATAGTCTTAAATAACATAATCCCATTACAGTATTTGGTTAATGAAATTTACTTCTGAAGCCAAAATAAGTTTGTAATAAGTGTATTTGTGAATAGAATACTTGGTGCTTTTAATACGACTAAAAATAAACACTTGTTCATGACTATTCACCATCAGTACAAATGACACTATTAGATGAAACTATTTTTAAGACTACAAAATTGGTTCGGGTATCACGACCCAGAATTATTACAGAAAGCCACCGATTAATATCACAACACTATTTAAGAGTTCTTTGTCACACAACTCTTCACAAAGAGAAGGACGATACAAATCAAACAAAACCTATTATTCGTTACATGTGTATTATTGAAAATAGTCTCGAGTCATAATCCACATATTTTTTACAACTCTTTCCATGTCTACAACAGTCACCCGAATGAATGAAGTATTTCAAGCATGCAATATTTATCAAAAGTTTCATCTATTTTGCAATTATATAAGACAGCACTTTCCCCGCCCCAATATCTACTGATTGTCACTCCGCTATCATCAAGACCGCACTGCAGTACCGCTATGTAAACTTTGAAAGTAAACGGCACTGAATTGATGGGTGACCAATAATCTGTCTTTAACATCACGAAAAATGTATTTATCCAAATTGTCTTTTACTTACCAATCGGAAACCATAGTGTTGCAGCTTGCGCATTCAGCTCTATTTACTTGAGGATCTTTTGGAGGGTGTTTGCTGAATATTTCTACAGCTAAGTCAGCATATAATTCGCCATCCTATGGATAAAGAAAATATATCAAATATTCCTGCTATGTGCTTCGCTACCATTGTTTGTGGAAATGAATCGACAATTTGTCCAATGGTGTAAATAGGTATTTGTGAATACCCAACACAATTACTATTCAATGGAATAAGTATGTTTTGGTACTACCCATGTAAAGTTAAAAAGATTATGTGACAGTTCATTGGTTTTCACAATTATTAATCAAATAATAATATTCGCCCAGGCACCACCAGTTAATAGTGTCAAAAGTCTGAAATTGAAATTTATGAGTGATTTTTCGCACTATTTTTATAAAATATCTTTATAGCTTCAACTAAAATGGTGATACAGGAAAAAAAGCACTTGATTCTTATGTTGACATTTCAAAAAACAGTCAAATTAATGGTAAAAATACTTCCTTTTTATTCAAGTGATCATATTTTCTTATTAAAAAAAACAAAAGTTTATGCATACAGACCTTTTATGTATTTACAGCAAATTTTTGAAAATTTCAAATTGATGGTCCCTTTCAAAACTATTATTGTATGTGTAAATTAGACATTTTTGTGATACACTTTTCTTCTAATGTTATTTAGTGATCTCTGACTGAATTCAACCAAGATTTAGAGCAGGCATGGGCAACCTTTCCTAGGTCTAGGGCCAAATTATCATTCTGTCTCCGAGTCAAGGGCCGGACCCAATTATTAAATATAATAAAGTAATATTAAATTAAATAAAACACGTTGCCATTTCCTATATGGTGGTGATCATGAACTAGTAGAGTGGAGCCACCGCAAGTGCCTGTGTCATCTCCATTATTTTATCCCTCCCTGAAACTATTAATTTCTTTCTCTAATACTTCGTCGAGATGAATCAGGGCCGGACAAAATAGCTCGACGGGCCGGTGGTTGCCCATATATGATTTAGAGAGATACGAAAGCTGATTCTATCAAATACACGTGTATTTGATATAATACGTATACTTTGTGATGTTAATAGGGCTTAAACAAAAACTGACTTGAAAAAACTGGTTTTCGAATGTATATTGTTCGAAAACCGGTTTTTATCCGGTTTTCAAAGTAAAAAAAATGGATAATTCAATTAAAATTGTGAAAAAAAGTTTAAATTCTTTTATATTTTTTTTTATATACATAATAATACACAAGAAATTATTTTTGTTACTCTTCAGAAAACATGATTTAAGAAAACAAAAATCGTCTACTGATCCATCACTTAGTGATGATCGAATCGAGCTGCATTCCTGGGTTGTAAATAACAGTAGTATGTATACATTGTATACTGAATATTCAACTATGTACATACATATGTATTTCATCTTGTTTTATTTGAAACCATGACAAAATATTAACGTTTTTTATTTAAATAAATAAATTGAAAAAAACCGATTTTCGAATGTCAGAAATTTAGCCAAAAAACCAACAAGCCCTAGATATTAATATATAACAATGTTGGGAACTCACAGGTAAAGCTTCGAGTTGTACAAAAGCCTGCGAGCAAGTAGCGAAGGCTCTGGCATTCGCTGCCGCTAGTGCGAGGGCGGCGGCTGCTGCAGGACCTGGTGGGGGTGATGGACAGCGCTCCCTGAGGCGAGAAGCCGCTCGTAGTCCACCACTCACACCCACGCCGACATTGCCGCTAGCGTTATTCCCTTCGCCGCTTCCAGACCCAAGACGCTGAGCCATCGCTAACCAATGCCATGACCCAGCTTTCTTCCAGCATAATGCTGCACTGCTTGTATCTAAATACATCAAAATTATTGAGAGATCAAATTGTAAACTTTAATCTAGGCAAAGTCATATCTATATATTAGCATGAGGAAATAGCATCCCCTTGAAACGCTAACGGCTTGTTGAATATAGGTGTATACTCACTTGTGCAATCAAATGCACTTAGAAACTGACCATGATGAAGAATAATATTGTGCTGAGGGTTTACAAGGGACACGATGCTTAGCTGGGTTTTAAAAGTCGAGATAATTCACCCAACACAATATGTGTACTGTGTACATTAGGTAGTAGATATTGTGCTAGACGTGTTTTCAGTATGTACCGAACGTGTGATGAACTGAAACCGGACGCATGCATGATAGATATAATGTACAAATCTCTTGGACTTGTACAATTCAAAAAGAAATCATAAGCACGATGAATATTATATTATTATTAGATATCATACCAAGTTGTATGTATACATTTCAAAAGTTTGCAGTCCCTGCATTTGCCCTTGCATTTCAAATCTATACGAATGGTGAACCCACACAACTCAGCGGCTTCCCAAAACAGTTGCGTATTAAATCTGACCGAGATGACTACAAGTCTCCAATTTGAAGGCAGAGCGCCATTTGTAACAGGTCACTTTATCATTATTTATTTACAAGTATATAAACACTGATTTACAAAGTGAAATCAGCTTTAATGGTGTTTTATTAACAAGATACTGTATACCAGTGGTCTTCAACCTTTTAACATCCGCGGACCGGTAAAAATTGGAAACATATTTAGCGGACCGGCGTCAACCAGATACACATATTTACGTACAGTCAGTTCTTAACTTACGACTATTCGCGGACCGGCAATAAACTCTTGCGGACCATAGGTTGAAGAACACTGCTGTATACTACAGAAAGGTATAAAAAAACATTCAGAAACAAAGAGTAATTTAATATAAAAATTGCAAATAAATAATAAAAGAATACCTACCACCAGCATTCTGGTAAAGCATTCCAGCGAGGACGTAAAGCTTTTTCATTTTAATGGGGGAACATCTACTTAAAGTATTTTCAGACTCCGCCAACTGTATTGAGGGAGAAAATCATTATGTTCATAATCAATTCACTTTTAAATCAGATTCACCGGAGATATTCAGCAAACTAAATACCAACCTTTATAATGACCCCAGCCGATTGTGGAAACTGTCCGGCATCTTTCAACTGCAGAGCACCCACTAATGTTGGCTTTTGACTGATAACAGTGTCAGAATTATTCAACACTACCTGCCTCGTCTCCTGAAATACAATCGTTATGAAATGTTTAAAAACGAAAGCGTTTGAATAATTGTTAATTTATAATTTCATGACAGACTTATTTAAATGTTTAATTATACTGTCTTTGTCTGCTTTTAACTGTCATCCACTTTTCGCTATAAAACAGTCTTAGACTGGAAACGGTATAAAATATATCAATCACAAAACGGTGCTACCAAGTGAGAAAATAAGACTGCAACAATGATAACTTTACCCTTTGAATGAGATGCTGTCTTCTTGGACTGGATATTGATAATTTTGCTAGCGCTTCCGTGTCTTCAAGAGCTATATGACATTTTATGAGACCGTCTTGATTATTTGATAAGGTATAATATTCTCTAGCGTTGGTCCTAAAATTAAATAAATATAATTTTAGTACAACAAAAGCAGATTTTGAAATGCACATACATAATAATTCAACAATTAAATACAGTAGACCATCAATCTATCATTCTTCTGTCAATTATTCTTCATGTGCATTGTGCATTTTCTTTTTCAAAACAGATGAAAAACATTAGTAATAAGGTAAAAAAAATAATCAAGTTTTTTTATAGTCGATTGCTATCTATAGTGTTATCAGCATCCCAAATCATATTTTCACATTTACAGTTTAAACTATTTACTAACTGGCCAACCTGTATGAGCTTGGCATCGAAGTGACCTTGGCCAGTTACGAACTGGCTGGTTCAGAGATCAATAGTCAAAAGTAAGGTTATCGCCATTCGCCACATTACCTTCGGAAAGAATTTATATGTTTGCCTGCTTTTGGAAGAATTTTCCCATCGATTCTGCCAAATTAAAAAAAAGGGACTCAACACCCTTATGGAAACTAAACGGAAGTATACCAGCCAGGACCAGCAATACATCCAAAGACAAAGTTATGTATGCTTTGGTTAGGGCTATCTTCAGATTACATCACTTGTATCATGTACTAGCGGCGTAGCCAGCAATCCCCATGTATATGGCATGGTAAGCAATTTTAAGAGCACTAGCTCGCCCCAATTAATCAGACAAGAAAACAACCATATAAAAAAAAATACAAGTAAAGCAACTGACCAGTTCTGCCTGTCATGATAATAGTGACCAATATTATTGTATGCCTCTTTTAGCTGAGCTTCAGTTGTATTTGTGGACATCTTTAAAAGTTCAACAACTCTAAACCAGTGTCCCAATCTTTGGCGGAGCAATATCGCCAAATCTCTGGAGAAAAAAAAAATAACAATTTATGTGACTTCAATTACGTATTGATTTATTTCAAATCTCAAAAAAATAACTAATTTTGCATACACATCTTGTATTACTAACAACAATATCTATTTTAATTCATATGTAACTTGTCAACATACAAAGTCATATTATGAAAATTATTTTACAGCTCTTTGAGTGACATCACCATTGGCATGTTGATTCAACATTTTAGAGAAGAACAATTCAAATGCATGACTCTGTATGGGTACAAATGCACAGGGTACCCAATTTCGGCTCTACCCGGGTTGGAAGTCTTAACTATGAACCAATCATCAACCTGGTTGGAACATACTTTAAAAGAAATACTCACCGTCTGTCTTCTTTCAAATATATTTTTTCCGCCTCATCAAACTGTTTGAAGCAAGCTAGGACTTCAGCTGATCGTAGAGCTGTGCCACGTAATGCAGACAATCGTTTGACGAGTTGGATTCCCGAATAGTCTTGACATCGAACATAAGCAGTCTCAGCAGCCTGCAGATCTAATTTCTTCAATGCTTCTTCGGCCAGCAATCTCCTACATTATGTTTCCAACATATTAGTGTTGATAATTTTAAAAAAAGTTTAGCAGTTATTTAATATTAATTTACCATAGTTTAGGGTGAGGGTTATCATTGATGAACGCTTCCGCTTCTTTCAATCCAACTTTGTCCAATAATTGACGAGTATCTCGTAAAGATTTCACCTCCATTCGAATCAAATGCTCAGCTTCCCCACGTTCTCCTAACTCTGACAGCTTTGCGCAGATTATCTCTAATTCCTGTCAAATTATGATATTAAAAGATATGATAAGTATAAAATGGTAGAAACCAATTGTATGGGAAAAAAAATATGCTCATTTAACGGAAACTATAAATGCTCACTTGGAATTGACAAAGATATCCTTCAGCTGTCAATGGCTCCTCTGGTTCGGTACCCTTTAAGATGTACAATCTCGCCTTTTCCATGACAGCTATTAACTGGGGATTGTCAGTGGCCCACAGAGCCCCCCAGACGTCTTTACGGAGGGCAATCCTGGGAGGGGGAGCATCTTCACTGATATCTATCAAAAACAATCCACCAGCGGTATCGATCACACTGAATTTACTGAAAAATACACAGGTCAGTCACGAAATATATTCTAGTTCAATGTTACCAATTGTATGATTATTTAAGATCTTCTAATATTAAAAAGTTTGCTTTGTAGAAGGTATACATCCTTGAAAATAAATTTTTCATTTAAGAATCTTCTTTATTACCTCGAGTTTGAATTTATGGCCAGTTTATGAGGTTTATTGGGTACTTTATAAGTTGATTTACTGCTTAAGTCAGGCATGGAATAAGTCAATATATCTCCAGATTCTCGGCCAATCAATAGTATGCTGTCAGAACATGCAATACAAGAAATGGAGTCTTGCGATGTCTGAAACTCGCCTAAGCATGGTGTGCCATCTGAATAAAAGATTTGCTCTTTTGATGCTGAAATTAGTTAAAAGCAATGATAAAATATTACGATTTACATCCTACTAACTGACATATTATTCATTTTTCAAAAAGAAATAGCATTTGCCAAATTAAACAAAAATTTTAATCAATATTTTTGTTAACTCTGACTTGGACAAAAGATACTTAAATGGTTTATGAGACAGCTATTCCCAATGTACCTAGAACTCGGTGATGTAAATTCATCAAAATTTTAGAACATATAACAGAGATGAATACAGATGAGCCAGCAAAAGACTTGTGGATAAACTGACCACATAGGTGACATAGCTTCTTACAGATACAACCAAACTCAATATTCGCATTTAACCCTTTATAGGACTGTGGTAAATATACGTACCATATGGTCGATATGTTTACCACCGTGCATTCACATTTAATTGATTCCCTAAACGTTAGGTGGTAGTATAATTTACCTCCCCCTGGAGCTTATTACAAGGGATTGTGATTTATTTTAAATAATTTATCCTAGCTCCATAGACTGATATTAATTGACTTAAATCAAGTTTTCATTAAAAATGCAAAAGAAATAGCCCCGTCCTATAAAGGGTTAAGACAAGTCTCCGACTACTACTAAAAAATTATAAAGTCACTGACTACGGTAGAAACTTTACCAGAGCCAGCCAAGATCTGTCCTAGAATGTTGAGCCCAAATTATGTAACTTATATTGCTGTATATTAAAAGTTTACGATAAATCAGGTTAGTGCTTACATTCATTTGAAGCTGTACAGAATCTCCATAACATAAAACAATCTTTAGAAGCGGCAATAACAAATCCATCGCTGTTCATGCAAGCGTACATGATCTCCATTGGTGTGACTTTGGCTATAAAAATTATCAATTGAAATCAAATTACTTGATGCTTAATTACTCAATAGTATCATTTTTAAGTTATGATTATTTCCAGAGATATACACACCATCACATTGAACGCCTTGCTGATTGCAAACGAATAGTGAATGAGACGTTGCAACAACACAGAAGTCATCTATACCACACATATCGACCACGTTTGGTATATGATTCAACCACGACTGAAATAAAATAAACAAAACTGTCAGTTACAATTGAGGCTATTCTTTGCAAACTCAGCTGGTTCCAAAATTGTAGAAACATGAATCATGAATGTAATGTATTAAATAAAAATATCAATGTATAATCCTACTATATATACGAGGCATCTAGTATCAAACACGGTCAAGTCATATTTTTGCCTAGTCAAACAAATGTGCATGTGATACTGGACGCTTCATATGCCATTTTTCTAAGATCTAAATTCTAGACTTTTCTCAAATTCATAAGTTTTCAGACACTGATAGGGTCGAGTTTCTAATGCTCAAAACCCAAACCATGATTAAAATAAAATTTATTAAACGATGCTGTTGACTACACAAACTTGTTGAAATTTAACAGATCGACTATAACAACAGTGAACATAGTCACAATTATTACATTTATATGTACCAACCTAAAAAAGTATGCATGCAGCAAATCCAAAAATCATTATGTTTACATGTAAATGTTGAGCGATAGAATACTGGCTCTATTAGTAATTAGAGAATAGCCCTACAGATGTAAAATGAAGAATCTTCATATTAACTGTTACTATTATTAAAACTTCATCAAATGGTCCAATGTATGGCAACATATTGAGTTAATAAATTTGTCAATAAATGATAAAATAGACTAAACAAACCTGATTTGTGGATGTGTCCCAAAAGGTAACGGTGTGCTGAGACGATGCGAAAGCTAGAGTGTTGCCATAGTAAGCTTTTTTATAATCCGGTTTAACATTAGCGAAATAAATAAAAGAATCAACCGCAATGGCAACTCTGAGGGATCTTCCTTCCCAGACGCACGCTTTCATTCCACCTGTGGGCACACGCAACGTGCGCAAGTGCTGAAACAATACAAAATCAAGTAGCTTACTATCAAAGTAGGCCAAACACCATTTTCAATGAGATTCATGTTTTTATTGTTTATTGTAGTACAAGTGATGTTCTTCAACTCATCGAAAGTATCAACAGCTGCCAATTTGATATAGATTTTTGGGTATTGTATCAAAAAAGGCCATTTGACTTTTGAAAAATTGCCTATCCTGTAAAATGTCGTACATGGTGTTTGGCCTACTTTGATAATAAGCTACTCAAATATACATTTACATAATACAACATTCATTTTATGCTAAATCTATAAACTCAAGTCTACAATTAATCCGATAATGTGGTGGCGTACGCTCCTCCAAAAGTGTTTCCCAAAGGAGACATGTATAAATTTTTAATATTTTGGAAAGGCACTACTGAAATACTATTGGATGATTACACTGTTGCATATTACGAAGATGGAATGAGACACCTCTGCTCTTGAGAGACTGGTGTGTTAATTTAATTATATCAGCTTCATTACTTGACCTGCAACAACAATGCACTGCTTTAAATTATCAAAGCAAAAAATTATACCTCTCCAAATGGAGTGAAGAATTGCACCGCATTTGTGTCATCGATCCCTGTACCGGCGACAGCTATGACAGTACCATTGTGATTCCAATGACAGCTCACAGCTTGTAGTCCACTGTCAATCAGCACGGCAGCTATTTGAGAATAGATAAATATATCTTGAATATTCTTATATCTTGAAATATTCTTGATTTTGATGTATTATGTGATTTTGATGCCGCCTGTGTGGTCGAGTGGTCAACATCGTTGGCTACCGCTACGGAGGCCACAGGTTCGAATCCCGGTACGGGCAGTTTTATAAATTGATTTTTCAATCGATTTATGAATTTATGTTCAAAGGCATGGATGTATGTGATGTCTTGAATTCCCCCCTCCCACCCATCCTATCATATGAACGGGGCGTATAGAGAGCGATTAGCTAACCACTAGTCCTGTCCTTGCCCTTTCCTTCTATTCCTACTCTCTTTGGAAAAAGAGAGGTTGAGCAATTGAGTAACAAGCAGTTCTTGTAGAAACATTTCTGTTGAGATAAACTCCATTAGGAGTCCATATGCTCCATATTGGGAGCGGACATGGAAAAAAAAAATGTAGTTTTATTTTATATTTTGTCTCATTATATTTGTCAAGTACATGGCAAATTGGCGTCAGCTGTAATGTCATGTACTACACTTTTAATTTTTTAAACAATAAACAATATGTCATGAAATAAAAGCATAACATTTACAAAGATCGGCTGAGGATAATTTTAATAATATGAAAATAATCAGCTGGACACCATGATTTGTTGTGATATGATGATTGATGAAGCAGGTCTCGTAGCGATTTCTGACTGTAATTCATCAGGTATAGTTAGTTTGCTTTATAATATGGTTGTGTATTCAGAGAGGCCTAGTATCTAGAATTCGATTCGTTTCATGTACTGGTTTGTGATATGAAAGATCCATTGTACAACGCATTTTCAATAGTAATAATAAAGTCATATACACATCCAAGTGAAAGCACGCAACAATAAACTTATGTTGACAAAAAATAATTGCATCAATAATAAACATGGAACTGGCGATCAGCAATGCTTGTCGGGTATTCACGAATACTCGTAGTATGTGGTACAAACATTTTGTCACAAGGGGATTGCCGTACGAGGCCATCCACCTGTATATTTAAAAAGTTTCAGATTAAAATTTAAAATGACAATCAAAATACAATACTAAAATTTACTAGGTGACACTGCCACCTGTCAACATTTACTCAATGTACTTGATGCTGAATAGGAGACAGAGGAGTGTGTATGTATATGTCTGTGTATGTGCTGCATTGCCGACAGACAGACAGATATATCAAATATGTATTGTAATAGCTACCATCATCATTATGTCCTTTCATAAGCTGTATATGCCCGCTTTGATAGCATACGGCGAGGGCTGGAGTTTCAGGAGAAGATTGATTGGCGTACCAATGCATGCCAACTACTTTCGCTGGAATGTCGGTGCATTGAACAGGTAGAGCCATCTATAAAAAAAGGTGCGCCAGAATTATTAGAAATAAATTCCAGTTGTAAAAAAGATGATTTTGGTTAAAAAAAAATAGTAAAAACAGTTTTATAATTTTTCTTATGATGAATATAGAGATTTTGTAAAAATAAAACCAAAATATTAATATAAAAATGAAATTATCTAAGAAAATTATCTTCTCAATAAACGGATTTTTATGCCTAGCGTTTATTAATATAAAGCATATATGGGCAACCACCGGTCCGCCAAACTATTTTGTCCGGCCCTGTTTCATCTCGGCGAAGTATTAGAGAAAGACATTAATAGTTCCAGAAAGGGATTAAATAATGGAGATGAGACGGGCGCTTGCAAAAGCTCCACTCTACTAGTTCATGATCACCACCATATTAGAAATAGCAACATGTTTTATTTAATTTAATATTACTTTATTACATTTAATAATTTGGTCCGGCCCTCAACTTGGAAACAGAATGATAATTTGACCCCAGACCTAGGAAAGGTTGCCCATGCCTGATGTAAAGTAAGAACACATTGTCAGTTAAAATATTGTATCTTATTTTCTCATTGATGACAAAAGTAGTTGAGTTTTTTTTTTGTAAAATTGCAATTACTGCCAAAAAAATTCTCCCAATAACAATTAAAATTGTTAATATCATCAAAATACTATTTATGTGTAATTTTTAAATAACACAATAACAATAAAGATACCTACTGCAAAGTTTCCTTGATTGTCATAGAGGTGAAGTTCTCCTGAAGACAGGGCAAACAGTAACAAGCTGTTATCTGGAGACCATTGAACACCGCTTAGACCAGAGCCTTTGATATCCTTACCCCAAACTCTGGACCCATCCACAGAACCAACGATAACAGCTCCTATAAGGGTAAATAATATTTTAACATCACGTTGCAAAGGTGATATCTTAGAGAATTAGGTGAAACATGTACCATCTTCATAGGCTATGCAAATCTTTTGACCATCAGAACTCCACGCCATTCCACTTACTGTAGATTTGTTTCTGTTGTTGATCATTTCTTCATACCATGAACCCTAAAATCATACAAGTTTCACTCAATCAATTGAAAGAATATGGCAATTTCTTGATCTATCATGTTTCATGATTGCTTTTCCTGTAATTCACAAAACTTACTTTGGTATAATAGGGTTGCATCATTGATTTTCAAATGTACCACAGGCAAAAACACTTGACCTGAGTCATGGCAGTGAGAAAAGCTACACATGATTGTAATATTCACTGTATTAAAATTATATCAAATATGTTTAAAACATATTTATATGTCATACAAATACAAAATAATAACCTTGTATAGCATCCATACAATGATGACACCGTGTTCATCGCTGGTGGTGAGTTTTTGATGAATTTCATTCCATGTTGCAACCTGCAGCTGTCCAGTATGTCCCTCCAAGCTTAAGTTCATAGATAAATTTCCTCCTCCGCCTAAAATGAAAATATCAGTTACAATAACACTATTTTAATAATATTAAATTTGATAACTATGTTATTTCATTGATTCTGTTGCAAGGTTACAAGTTACAAAATGGAGGTTGGGATAGGGTAATCCGCCACTCTGCAGTAATGAGAATTAAAAAAGCTTCTTGAAGAAGAAAACTTGTTTGTGTAAAAAATTGTCTTTTATTAAGAGCTTGAGCCGACAGGAAGTTCACATTTTTAGTCACATCAGAAAGTTCCCTTTCAAAACTCTGAAAACAAGTTTTTGCACAAAGTGATTCTTGGTTTATTGTAAACAGTGGAATTTTTCAATACAATAACAAAATTCAAATTTTTTCCCTTGTCATAAATTCTATTCCACTTGTGTATCCTCTATAAAAGAAGTCTACAAACATATTTGGGAATAGCTTAAGCAATAGTATTAGGACTGTTTCATATTTTTTTCACTATGCCCCACGAAACGTAAAGTCATGAACTATTATCTAGATTACCAGGGTCTGGTGCTCGGACGTTGCACTAAAAGAATTTCTTTGTTTGGGTCCAAAAACAAAAATTACATAAAAAATAAATGGTTTGATTCTTGTGGCTTTTCTATCCCTAAGCATCAGCCTAGTTAGCTTATAGATAAATCTGGCTCGGAGAACAACACTCTTCTCTGTCAATGTCTTTGAATGACTGCACATTGTGTTATCCAACCATAAAACAGTTCATTGTAACTTGTAACAGATGTAAATTGATGCTTACAACAAATCTACAGAGTGCACTAATATAATGCCATTGAAAATAACTAAAACCACAAACAGACAGTATACAGCTGTTCAACGACTCCAGTTGGAATCCCATCAGATATTGAATCACTTCAAACTTTAATCAACTTTTAATGTTATAGCATAGCATGGCTACATAATTGAGCACATTGAATTGAATAAAAAACGATTTTTTAATGAGTTATCATGATTACTATCAGTAAATGTTAGGTGTAATAACCCTAATATTTATAATACAGAATCCCGGCTATATAAACGGAAGTTTCATTTTTCTAATAATTAATTAGGCAGGTGTTCAAACTTTTGAAATGATTTAAAAGTAACTTACCGAGCGGATGTAACACAATGTTACCTTATTTGTAGATACACCTAGTTTGTAGATATAAATTAGGAAAAAATGTATAAGCTTAGTTTAGTGTCTTACCCGATTCTAATTTAAGCACTTTGAGCATTCCATCATCACCCCCCAATGCTATGTAACCTGCTTGCTGATTCCATGATAAGCAACTAATTCCTGCATGTTTGGGGATCGCGATCTGAAAATATATTGATAGGATAAAGTTTACTTTGAAGATTCGCAAGTGATATTTTATTTAATTTAAATTTAGTCAATGAAATCGATGTAGAGACGAAAAATACTAATACGGCAATTGTTCAGCCGTGTCTTCAAAAGACATTGAATGTTTAGTGATTAAAATATATCCTAAAAACTAATAAAATTTGAGTAACGTATAAAAAAAGAGTATTGTAAATAAAACATGATAATAGTAGTGAGCATATTTTATAATGTGGAAGTTTTATGCATAATTTTTTCATTAATAAATCTACAAAAACAATACCATAAAAAAAACTCGCGCGCTGTAGTCATAGTAACGGTAAATACAACAACACGGACTAAATAATAACGCATACTGTATATGTGGATGAATAAAAGAATATGACGAATAACTAATATGATTGTTGACATAAATTACCTTCTTGCTCATATAAATAAACATTGTTTGAATCAAAACATTAAATTTTGCATAGTCCCCAAATAAACAACACCCCCACCGTCTGCAAGAAACTTTCTGGGCAGTTATTGCAATATATAAAAAATAAATACACATTTATTTGTACTTGGTATACATGATATGACTTTAAGTGTTTATGAGATTTTAAAATATATTTAGTATTTTCAAATGAAGAAAACTTTTCCTGCTGTAGTAAATGATAATAATTCATTATTATCATTTTATTATTAGTTATAGCACAAACATTGAAGATACCTGCTCATTGACCAGAGACAATACTACTGTCTCTAACAACACAAAAGCAATAAATGAACATAAGAAGTCAAGTAAACGTCAGTGTCAAAATCCTGCCTACTTCTCCCCAACAATATAATATTTAGAAATATATTGGGAAATAATTTAGTGTACTTGAAAAATACTCAATCATCATGACCACTATAAATCGTGAACAATTTTGGAAGGCGATAAAGATTTGGATCAAAAATTCCCACGTTGTCAATCGACGTTTAAGTGGGGTTATTCAAACTTCTACTTGTAAAACGCCTTATTGCACAAATACTCCAGAATATCTGCTTAAAAAATGTTTGAGTTTGAGTTACGGCTTTCTGACCACTGCTTCAGAATCAGAAATAATAAACACTCTTTCTTCAGAGACATCATTATTACCCATAAATGAAGATGAATTTGATGACGCTCTAAGTTTTCCAGACAATCGTGATGAGCATACACATGTTTACATCACTTTGCAAAGATTGTTACCACGAAGTAGTAGCTACAAAGAAACATTTAGAATATCTATATTAGATCTCCACAGCAACAGAGCAATGTTTATTAACATTTCAAATGATATTGGAATAATCTTGGCCCCAGACTTCCCATATTATATAAAACTTGATGTTGACCAAATTGTTTTGGAAGTCCCTTCAGGTGTGCTCTTTTTGATACATATAATTCTTAACTTAACTTAACTATTCATCAAAACAACTTGATTTTTTTTATATAAATTGATTGAATTTATTCAGTTTAAATTGTTCATTTCATTTTTCCTTTATTTTAATTTAAATACGACAAATTTTCAATAATGTGAGTAAATTTTACTATACTCTTAACGTCTGCGTAATCATTTTTTTCATTAAAATGTTTTCTTTAATAAATACATCACATTTAAGGTGTCAACTTATCATTTTTAAAGTGTCAATTCTTGGCTGACACATTAGATTTATACTGATCTCACAATTTACTGTAATGAGCAAAACCAGTCTTGGAATTACTTCAAAAGAATTGGGTTTTATTTTCTTAATTATATCAAATATCTGATATCATTATCCCACACACACTTTCTTACTTACTGAAAAGTATTTTCAAAAAAATAATGTAAAATAATCAGTTTGTTCTTAATAAGAAATGTATGCTGATAAAGCTTTATTTTTGACAAATTGATGATACAATATGCTACCGATTCATCTCACTGCCATTATAAAACTAACTATTAAATAGCCTCCACTTGTGACAGTAAAAGAAAAATATTTGTATTCAAGAAAGATAGTGGTATCATATTGTTATTTTTAAATATTATTTTTTTATGACATCAAAGGGAATGATTTTTAATCTTGTATGAAACTTAAGATTGTATCAATTTGACTGTTAGGGCTTTGTGTGTTGAAGAAAACTATTTATGATTACAGTAATAATTTTTTTTTTTTTATAGTTGATGAAGGCGAATCATCATTACAATGGTTAAAGGAAAAATTGCTTCCACGTGTTCGAAAATGGGCTCTATCTGAATCTTCTAATACCGGCTTTGTTGAAGGATCTCTGAATTTAGTCTCTCTGGATAAATACAACCAAAAGTATCAGGAGTTAAAAATAAAATATGGTCTAGAGATGGTGAAGGTAAAACTTCTAAATATTTTCAGATAAATCATATTCTTCCTAATAAATAATAATGACTTATTTTCATACTTAAAACTTAAGATTTTTTCCTCTTTAGATATGGCCAGAGAATACAGATCCTTCTAAATTTGTATATGAAGATGTAGCGATTGCCTCATACCTCCTTCTTCTTTGGGAAGAAGAGAGAAAATCTACTAACAAAAAACATATGCAATCGTTTATAGATTTAGGTTGCGGAAATGGATTGTTAGTATATATCTTGGCTAGTGAAGGACATCCTGGAAGAGGTGTTGATGTTCGCAAAAGGGGAATATGGGATCTATATCCAGATTTCGTTAAGCTTGAGGTTAGAAGAAATTATATTATCACTATCATTTTTCAAATTGATTTGATGATTATGGTCAATTATTCTTACATACAATGGATACTATATAATCTCTAAAAATTTTAGGTGGAGGCTGTCACACCCTCAGAACAGTGTTTATATCAAGACACTGACTGGTTGATAGGTAATCACTCTGATGAATTAACACCTTGGATTCCTGTGCTTGCCGCTAGAAGTTCATACAATTGTAGATTCTTTTTGCTTCCATGCTGTGCATTCAACTTTGATGGAAAGAAATATCAAAGAAAGGATTCGTCTAAAAGTCAATACAATGAATACTTAGAATATGTTAGTCTTATATGCCATGAATGTGGAATAAAAACCGAAATAGATAGACTTAAAATTCCAAGCACCAAACGAATATGCTTAGTAGGATCGGAGAGACTGTATGCAAAAGATAACCACGAATTAAAATGCACCGAAATACAAAAATTCATTGATAACCAATGTAAAAATAAAAGCAACATTATATCAAGTGAAAGTTTAGTTGAAATATCTAAATCTAGTATTCCTGATTATAAATGGGTAGCCAATTTTACTCCTAGAGAAGGGGTAGAAAAAGTGCGTAATTGTACAAAAATTGAAAAAACTGTTGTCAATGATATTGTGTCTATTGTATCTACAAAACTTCTAAAAGAAAAAAACTATACCAATGAAAACTGGAATTCAGGTGGTTGTATTTCTCTCAGTGATATTGTCAAATTTGTTTCTTCAGAGAATTTAAAATTGTTAAAAAATGAATGTGGTGGCCTACAAACTCTACTTCGAAATAATCATCATATATTTGAAGTCATTTCTGGTAAAGTCAAGTTTCGATATCCAAGAACAAAAACGGAAATGCTGGAACGTTTTTCTTCATTGCAAAATGACAAGAAAAGAAGAAAGATAAACAATCCTTCTTTTAACCATCGTCCGTGTTGGTTTTATTCAAACCATCCAGACGGTTGTCCTTTGACATCTGAAAACTGTAGTTTCCTTCACGCCTAATATTGTATGTAAAAAATGTTATTAAAATTGGAAATCTGTTATTTGTGAAAAATTTTCCGTCAATAAAATAATACTGCGATTCCCTCCATTAAATATAGTAACTAACAAATTAAACTTAAATTTTATACTTACATGTTTGGAATAATAAAGTATAAAAAAAATATTTTTTTTCAATGTAATTTAGGTAGACCACAGAAATTTTATTTAAAATAAGCATATTTATATAACAACAAAATTATTTATTTGTTTATTATTTAATTTATTATTTAATTATTTAATTAACCTTTATTAGTATCTCTTTATATTTCTAATTATTATTGTTACCTATAAAATTGCCTTTATCTTAACATGTATCTTAACTGTATCATTGAGGAGACATCGTCTTCGGAGTGATGCAGACAGGAAAAAAGTTTATCGAATAAAAAAAAAAAAAAAAAAAAAAAAAAAACAACAAAATTACTCTTAACTTTATTATGTTGCTCTTATTTTTACTAACTACAACAAAAAATATTTGAAATCATAAAACAGCTGATTTTTACATATTTAATAACATACAGTATTTTTAAATAAATTCTCATCATTGAAAACAAGTATTATCAGATTCAATGTTGGCTTATTTTCTATACTGAAATCCTGGTTTTGGTATTGCAATCCCAAGACTAGCATGCGGTTTCGGTTATCCGACCAAATGTGTTTCATTATTGATAAAACATACTCCAAAGGTGCGGACATTTCTAACATACATACAATATATTAAATCATTTTAACCAGATTACGTTTATCGCTATGTTTCTCATGAAAATTTTTGACTTATTGGACCCATTTGTCAACATACTCAATTTGGGTCGCTGTTGAATTCCACTCCCAATTTTTTGACGCATTTTTTTTTATTTGTGGAATCTTGTCATAAAAATTATCAGTATTAATTTTCTGTTGATCATATGGACCGTGTATTGTATTTATAGCTTCAGCAATCAATCTCTTCCCATTGAAATTCATTTTGCAATCCAACCCATGCAAATATTCCGGGACCATAGAAACTGTTGTTCCACAATTCAGTGTAAGAAATACATCGTCTGTAAAATGCAGTTACCTCGGACAACAATATCCTATTATTGAAAACCAAAGACATCCTGACTATTGGGTTTCCTCAACAACTGTTTTGCTCCTTGCGGGATAAAGTTACTTCTTTCTTACCCATTCTTTCCTGAATATTAGATTTCAATCGTTCAAGCTTCAAAATAATATCTGTTGCGCTCGCTTTACTTTTTTTCATGCTTAGCACAGTCTTGTTTAAATAATTTAGTTGTCCATGCACAAACCAAAAATATAATTACCTGTGTCACTTCAAATAAAATTGTATTGCACATGGACAGTTCTTTGGTTCAAGGAAATAGGATTTTAGTCATTCAAATATACGGCAACAGAGAACAAATCTTGTACTTGCATGCTGGACTAGTTTTTGTATTCAACATCTGCAAATTCGCAGAATTCCTTTAATTTAGTCACTCTAACAGTGTAAACTCATGACGTGAAACAACAATCAGGACAAAACACCAAACCGGGATAATCCTGATTAAGCCGGGATGTATGGTAAGCTTAGTTTTAAGACATCTTTTTAATATTTTAAACCTCAAAAGAGTTGACCTACTATTTAAAACATTTCATTATAAAATATTTGATTGGATGACTAAATAAAAATATGTTTTGGTAAATGTGATAAAATACAGCAAGATCTAATCAAAATGACAAACTTAAAATCGGAGATTCTGAATTTCAACGTTTTTGCGGTTAAATTTAATTATTTTCAATCTATAATTCTAGAAAAAATCATACAGTAGAATTTTGATTTTTGTTTTTAAAAGTCCCTCAAAAAAGACTATTAAGGGATTATTTAACACTACTTTAAATAAACGATAAATAAAATTTGGGAAACTGATAAAAACAAAACATGAAGATCTATCCAAAATGGATTCAAATATATTTATATTTGTAAGAAATTCTTATATTATTCAGTGAAATGGATTTTTATCCATCACAAAACTTTGAAAATTTGTTTGCTATTTTATTCATAACTATCTCAAAATTTATTCGATAACATTTCCAAATAATTAGTTGCTTTATACATATTTACCATTGAAAATAATATAATCTAGTCGTTATTTTTGTGTCTTTTGATAACGTCAAAAGAATATTTTTGATTGCAATATAACGCGTACTCAATATTTTTATGTTGAAAAGGAATATAAAATTGGTAGACAAATATAATCTCATATATGTGTATCAATTTCATAAAATTTCTGAAAAAAAGAGAAAAATAGACGACTGAAAATTTATCTACTATACTGCCACAAGCTTAATATGGCAACAATTTATATCTTGGCGTGCCGAAGTGTGGTTAGTTGTCAAAAATTTATCTTTCTTTCATTTAAAAATGGCTAACCGTGCGACTACGGCTCGTAGAGCAACAGAAGCAGATTCCGAGGTATCTTACGTACAGGCCGATGGATTGGTGAGTCTTAGAAATTCTTATCTTATTTTTTTCTCCTGTACTTTCCTCAAAATCGTCAAAAATGTTCTACCTATGTACTCAATAAGACCGATGACGTTTAGATTTTCGATAGGTTCGACAATTGTAAATAATAATTATGAAATCATTCGATGTTTTTCGTAGTCAATCATACCATTCTTTTTGTTTACAGGCTGTTATGAAAATTGTGAAGCACTGTCACGAAGAATCATGCAGCAATATGGACGTCGCTCAAGGAGCTCTCCTTGGACTGGTTGTCAAGGATCGTTTGGAGATCACTAACTGTTTTCCCTTCCCAAAACATGATAATGAAAACATAGATGAAGAGGAATACCAGTTGGACATGATGAGGAGACTCAGACGTGTGAATGTGGATCATTTTCATGTCGGATGGTATTAAGATTTTTCATTTATTCCAATATAATATATTTTTAATTATTTTTTCATACTAAAGCTGCTTGTGTCTCAATAAAACAATCACAAGAAAAACAATTACATTATGTTATTCGGGTGGTGGGTGAAGAGACGTTTTGGGTTAAAATGTTTATCTTTGCAGCTGTCATTTTTATTCTCGGAAAATTATTTAGCAGCTTAACGACCACACGTTTTTTTTTATAAAATTTCACCTGGCGGCCGGGCAATTTTGCGAAAAATTCGCAAAAATTGTAATTTTACTAAATTCACTATAATTTGTAAACAAATTGCGATATCTTTTCCAAATTTAATTTTCTTAGCTTCCAGATACTTCACCTATACGCATATGAGTCCGCTGGCCAACAACCTTTTTTTTCTAAGACTCAAATACGCGCCCGCGGTCGTTAAGCTGTTAATGTTTTTGATTAGGTAAAAATGTCATTTGGTGTCATTATGGGCAACGGTGTCATTAAACCTCACAAATATATTAATAGACAGCTTCATATTTTAGTTATATAAATATATAATAATATATAATAATTTGTACATGTCTTATGATTGATTCTTGCAGCCATTTGCACAATTTTTTGAATTTGTCTAGAAAACCACTTTGGTTCATGTTCAACAATATGCATGCTTGTAATTAGAAAAATATATATTAATTGCGCCAAAATGTGAGTCTTTGATATACTGGAAGCATATTCGAAACAGAAGAATGTCTTTTAAAATTATAAAAATACTACAGCAGTGTAACGAATCTACAGTGAACAGGTCTACATATATTTGATCGAGACAGACTGTTATTTTTATGTTTCTCACCAGTCAAGTTGTATTACCGTCCTGCTTGTGTGGATCAATAGATGAATGCACTGTTCAGTCACGACGGTGCATGGGTGCCCTCCCACTAGTTTTTTTTTTCCCATCAAGACAGGCATTTTGTGACCGCTTAATACAGTGGTCAGCAAACTCGTTCAACTGAGCCAAATATCAACTATAGTATTGAAATTTCTTTTAAGAGCCAAATTTTTAAGTCTGAAAATATATAGATAGGTACATTGTTATTAACTTGATTAGGGTACTCCAAAGCTGGCTTTTGCTCAAAAGGTCCTCAATCTGATTGAGGTACATTCGCTGAGATAGCCGCTTTCAACTCTTAAGTTTTAAGATCGAAAACAGACACAAATTTTCAATCGCACTGTATCACACGTATGTGGTATTTTGTGGAAGGGCCACAATCAAGGGGCCAAAGAGCCGCATGTGGCTGACGTGTTAAGTAATTGCTCTCGCTAAACAGATTTTTTAGAATTAAATTGGTGGGTGGAAATTTTGGACATGGCAGAGTTTGAACAGAAATTAATTTGTAAAGGTATCTTTTGTGTTATTCGAACACTGTAACTAAACAGCACATGTTGACTTAGCTCCAGTCCCATCGATATTTAATACGAAAAAATCGTAACAAAACCTTAAATTATTTTCCAGGTATCAGAGTGCTGACGTAGGCAACTTCTTGGGATTACCTTTATTGGAGTCTCAGTATCATTACCAGACATCGATTGACGAAAGCGTGGTTGTCATCTATGATACAAAGAAATCTGCGAGAGGATTCCTGACCTTGAAAGCTTATCGTCTTACTCCACAGGTAAGCAAATTAATGCTTAATATGCTTCTTTGCTATGCAATGAATAATATGCTATGAATATTGTATGAAAATGATTTTCTTAATATGTAGAGTTTTACTAATGAACTAAGAAATGGTCTGCAGCCAAGATGTAATTCTTTCTAATAATCATTATAACTAATATTCACTTAGTAAAATATCTACTACAACTTGTTGCTTTGCAAACGAGTAATTTTGACACTTGGCTATTATAGTTGAGGGGCATGTACAGCGAAAATACATGTCTGAATCTGTTTTTACTGATTTTTCACACATGCCCAAAATAAAAATATGATGATGTGCTTGTGTGTGTCTAAATGAAAAATGAGTATCACCTTTAACCACTTTTATGGTGTTCACTGTCAATACTTTGTGGAAAGGCATTATATTCAAAAAATAAAATACTCATTTGTACTAATTCCCACTTTTATTTAATATGATCAGGACCTTATCTGACCTTTATTTTAAAAAAATGCTTGCTTTATAATATATTTAAGCAAATATAGCATACAATAATTTATTACAACGGTTAGGACATCGTGATTGAAAGTTCTTTACTTCTAGGCTATCACAATGAACAAAGAAGGCGAGTTCACTCCAGAAGCTTTGAGAAACTTGAAAATTGGATTCGAGACACTTTTTGTAGAAGTTCCCATCGTCATTAAAAACTCTCCTCTGACAAATATTATGATGTCAGAATTAGCTGAAATGGTTCCAGAAGAAGATGGCTGCAGATTTTTGGACTTGGGCACTGCCTCTGTCTTAGAAGGTTTGTATCAATATTGTTAAATTGTCTTTGAAAAGAAGGAAGGGAGTTGCTTAAAGAAATTTAAGCATAATTTTATTTCTTTATGCATGCACTCTTAAATTAAAATCCTCATTCTATCTCCATGCCAGCGTTCAAACTTTTTCTTGAAAGGGCCCTTTTGGAGATTATAAATATTAGGTTTGTTGAAAGAAAACAACATTTGTTTTCTTTTCTAATTATTAATAACTGTTTAATGTAATTTTAGTTCTCTAGAATTCTTAAAATACTGTATAAATGGCTGACAAACTTTTACATTTTTCAGGACAACTTCGTAGTCTGATGGACCGTGTGGACGAGCTGAACCAGGAGGCGATAAAATTCAACCGTTACCAACAGATGGTGATCAGACAGCAGCAAGATAAACATCGCGCAATGCAGAAACGGACGCAGGAGAATGCAGCGCGTGCCGCTAAAGATGAACCACCGCTACCTGAAGAGGACCTCAACAAACTCTTCCGACCCCTTCCGGTTCCCAGCCGTCTCAACCCGATGATAGTGGCCGGGCAGATCAACACGTACAGCCAACACATATCGCAGTTCTGCTCTCAGAGTTTGGCCAAACTTTACATCACACAAGCGTTACAGTCCGCTAAGGAATCCAAACAGGGCACATAGGATGCTTATAAACTTTTATTGGATTTGAGTTAGAAGCTCTTTTATCATTGTCATCGAATGTGTTAAACTGATAAAAGGTTTCAGTCAGCGTTTCACTTACTGAACCTTTTCTAAAGTATTTATTATGTGAGCAATGTTAAAGTGGCTTCAATGACATTGATTCAATTTAATCATTGTTCTGGACATCATGGAAATGTATCTGTTTTGTAAATACACTATGGATTCTCATTTTTAAATAAGTGTTTCATTTTTTTTTGTATTTTTAATTAGAACTGTAAAATATTGGACAGACCGTTATATCTAGAGGTGAGCAAGATATGGTTTTGACAAAGGTTAAGAATATCATCCACATGAAAGTTTATTAACACTTCGGCTACAGAGCGAATATGGCCAAAGTACTTGATAAAAGTGCGGCCTTTAAATCATCATAAATTTTACCCTAGTGGGAAATAATTGTAATTGGTCAAACTATGGCCACCAGTGGCGTATGGTGAGTGTTAGCTTTGGGTGTGCTGTGTGAAAATTAAAAAAATAATTAGGTATGTGAAAAAAAGGTTGACTAACTAGTCACGAGTAGTTCTCGTCGAAAATCTTGTATCAAAATACCTCCATTAGGTTGACATATACTCCACACTGGAAGCGGACATGGAATAAAGAAATATATATAATATTTTAGCATCATCATAAGTAGTCGTATTTTTAACATCTATTTTGGTTAATTATAGCATTTTTATTTTGCATTTTAGGGAGTATTAAAAATGATAAGTTTTAGCGTCGTAGCATCTATTTTTAAAACATTTTAATTTAAAATAAACAATTTCAATAAACTTCAACTGAAAAATTATATGCAGACTAACATACAGTGATGTTCCTAGACTATGTTCCGCCCCTAGGCAGACCCCTAAAATAGCACCCATTTTTTCATTATTTCCTATTATTCTAGGAATACATATATCCTCCTCCTCACCTACGTACTAACCCTCTACTCACCTACGTACTAAAACAAATGTTTTGTCACTTATTTAGTTTTGCTATCAGATGATTCATAATATGTGTACCTTATTGACAAAGATCCTCATGAATAAATTTGATCCAAAAACCTATATTATTGTTCAATAATTATGAAAAAATAACTATTACCTTCACTACACATCATAAAAAATAGTGTAAATTTAAAATGCACACATTATATAAGTATTTATTCTTGAATTCATATTTTGTTTATCAAATACATACATTGAAGCATCATGTTTATTCTTAACCAAATTCGTGTCAAATGTATTAAGTCATTTAAAAAATCTGTGATCATTAGATACTCCCTAGGACTTGCAACCCCTAGGCAACTGCCTACTCGTCTGCCCTCGGGACGTCCCTGCTTACATACAACTTAAAGATTACACGACATTTAAAAAATAAAAGAAAATTATAAAAATGTTTGGTAATTAAAATATTAGGTGAATAATACAAAGACAAAAAATATTAAAATACATACCAAATTAATATTTATTAAGATTTAGCAAGGAGCATGTTTCCTTAGATGCTTTCCTGAATATGAAATATGTGAGCATTTCTTTGATATATTACTTTGTAATTATTCAAAGAAATGCTCTCATTCTTACAAACATTAACCCTTTCCGGTCCACAAAAAAAATATAAAATATTCCACCATGTCTACAATAGATTAACAGTATCATAAGGAAAACTAATATTTGCAATTATATTTTTTTTTACTAAATTTATAGCAACGGTATAATTTTTTTTCGAAATATATACAATAATGACCTTATTATCTGTATTTTAAAAACTTCTAAAGTATGATAACGGTGAAAACATTTATCATGGCCCAGGTTTTCTCTTACATGTTATATAATATATGTATAGTTTCTTTTTTCGCAATTTTTTGTAATTTTAGGTGTTTTTGCAAGGTTAGAATTATTAGAACAATAGTACATATTGGTAATAATTTTCAAGTGCACGTGACAAGTGTAACTGTTGGAAAGAAGAATGCAAAACTTAGCGCCCGTGCTGCGCGAGCTGATCCAGCCCCTAAAACGACCCTTTTGTATCCATTGCAGGCATACGGTTTCACATTAAACGGTTCATAAAAACCATTTGATTCTTTGCTCAGAATACCATTGTAATTGATATGAGTGGAAAAATAAATATTCAATACATTTGAACTTATTTTAACCAGATACCAATAATGAAAAAAAATGTTGAATGACATTCGACATAGGACCGGAAAGGGTTAAGCTTGTTAATGTTGCAACGATAATTTTTTTGATAATGAAACGGTTTCTTTAATATTAATGCAGGATTTTGAACCTACCACAGATGGGTTGAGTGAATAGTTCACTTAATGTTTGGAAGTATAAATTTGACTGATTAAACATTGATTTTGATTCAAGATTCATAAACTGGTTATTTTAATCAATTATGGATATCTGTTCGATGGGATTGATGTATGTAATGTGTTAAATTCTCTCTTACTCTTATGATCCTAAAAACGTTGCCAGCGAGAGTGATTAGCAAACCATTAGTCCTATCCTTCTATTCCTCCACTATTCGAAAAAAAAAAATGAGCAACTAAGTATCAAGCAGCATTCATAGAAAAACTTCTGTTTGTAAAGAAGTCCATAATTTATGATCCACATTGAAAACAGTTAAAATAATTGGGCACTGCTTGGGAAAAAAATTACTGGAAGTTAACAATTTTTAAATTATTCAACCATTATTTAGAATTGAACGATTCCAAAATATACATTTTTTATTTTGACTGATTTATAAGTGTAATGTTACAATTGTTTAATTTTGCATGGTGTTAATTATTGATTATCGCTAATACTAATTGATAATTAAGTCCTGAAAGAATTGCCCAAATGAAGTTAGTTGGCTTACAGCAGTGATGCACAAACCGCGGGCCTTTTTCAATATTGTGGCGGCCCTTAAATCTTTTTCTCATACATGTTTTTTTCACGTAAAACATTTATTTAATAAATGTAAGTAAGCTTTTTCTTCAATGAAGGAGAGTAAATCGGTTTATAGAAACAGGCTTACAAATATTATGTCAAATTAAAAAAAAACTAGTTAAAAAGACCAAGAATGCATTAACTTATGAATTGTATGTAAATGAAACATAAATATTTCACAATGAAACGATTTTTAATAAGCATGTACTCATAATCCCTTTTTTGCATGGCTTATTTATTTTCGAAATAACACGGTCAAAATAATATAATGGAACCTATTACTCATTTATCTAAATTCACTTAATCTTTTTTACACGGTTTTAAGGCTGTTTTACATATGTTCCGTATAAAAAAGGATTGAGCGTACTTTGAATCATTTTTTTCTTTGCGGCCCGAACCCACGATGATTTGTTTTATGCGGCCCGCTAGAAGGTAAAGGTTGTGCATCACTGGCTTACAGGTTAGGCAGTCGTTTTTTTTATCACACCAATACACCAAAAAGTCCAATATATATTAATTAATATAATATTATATCTTATACAAAATAAAACTACACTATAAATTTTCAATCTATCATTTTTATTGTTACTCTAAAAAGTATACTTTGAGAATCTACGGCATCATTAGGAATTTCAAAACATCCCTATCTGCTGTAAAATTTTCTTTACATGTTGTTTTGTTTGAAGAAAAAGAGCAGCATGTTGTAATATAGCATATTTTAATTTTAACGATTTTTTTATCCACGCTGAAAGGCAATAAATGTATGGGTTAAAAATAATTGCACTTGTGGATTGGATGGTTTTCACTGGTACAAGTGAACTTGATTTTTGATTTTATTGAAAATTTTAACAAAAAAAAAATACTTAATATATATTTTTTATATTTTAAATTTGTTATCATAACCATCCTTGCACATACGTTATTTTAATTCAAAAATAAAATATTGTAGCCAAACAGAGTTCTATGGGGAGCTACACTATAAGTGCAGATGATCTAATCAAAAGTTCATTTATTTCTAAGCCAAAATGTATGCATTGCATTTTGAGGGACTAAATTTTTTTTCCATGTTATTTTTCCGCCTTTGTTATGCCTAAATACACCCACTAGAGCAGTGGTGGCGAACCTGTAACCGGCGAGTCAGACACTGACCCACGAAGGCTCCCCCTTCCCCACGGACTAGTATTTTTAAAAATAATGAAAAAAATTTTTGCTCACTTTTCGAAAAAGTCCAACATCACTATTCTAGACGAGTCTAGATAACTTCACTTTCATGCAGACCTTTTTTCGTGACAATATATCGCTAGTTCAACCGTAGTAAAAAAATTGTCAGGATTTAAGATTTTAATTGTAAAAGAAACGAGCAATCGTGCTCACTATAGAAGCACTGAAATTCTACGAATTCCCTTTGAATCCTGATTTTATACGGTCCCTTTTAAAGGGCCACTGCAGACTGAAAGGGCTATTTTCCAAGAATTATAACAAATTATAACATTCAACCCCTTGGATGAAAAAAAAGCCTGAAATCAAATTGTTTACGGCGATTCTAGTTCCTCCATAGTATGTGACCGTGAAATTGAAGCAGCCGTCACAATGCTGCATTATGTTTTCAATATGTCGATGTTGGTTTAATTATCTCTATAATAGCAAAAGTTGAAAACTTGTACTGTTCGACCGCGCACTACAGAGAGGTTAGGAAATAGTGCTATCTACATATTTTACAAGTGAGATTGACATCGTATTTCGATGAAAATGATCGCCCTGTCAAATTTGCAACAGGAAGACAACTAATACACAAAATGAAATCTTCGTGTATTTAAATTATTGTCAACACTATTCAACACAATATTTTATATCTCACTATAAATAACTAACTACAATTTTCTATTTAGAAACGTGTTGCGATATTCACAGTAAAATTGTTAACGACATCAGCAAAAAGGTTCTTCATTATTAAATTCTGGGATTTGTCGAATATATTTTTAAATTATTTGACCCAAGATAAAAAAAAGCAGTAGACAGGAAAAAAAATGGTTTCACAACTACGACACCTACGAATCAAAATACTTTACCAAGCTCATTGTCAAATTCTGAAAGTATCAATCCCGATTTTGAATCCCTGTATCACCAATCGATGAAGATCAGCTTATTTACATATCAACTCTGGAAAGGAAAAAGGAAGTAACTCACACATATAAAAATTTACAGGTGGCGCTAAAAACGTATTTTGATGATTTTGTGACATAGACAAATTATGAATTATACACAACCTTGAAGTGCACGGAGACTTCTAAAATGGTGTTAAATTGACATAATCTAATATAAATTAAAGAAATTGTCCACGAAAAACCTTTATTTCAGTATTTTTTCTTGGATTTAATTTTTTATAAATCTAGATACTAATTCGGCATTTGCAGCTTGCATCCTTTTGATAGAACGTGTATCAAGTTTGATACATTGTGTTTATCGAAAAAAACCTGTTTTGAAAAACTGTGGGTTACGTCCTTTTTCCTTTCCACAGTCGATATAAAAACCGAATATCCCACACTGCACGAAAACTCGAACAATGAAATAACAAATTTACTTATTTTAATTTTATAAAACAAATGAATTTCTACCAATCAGACAGAAAGCCTTTATAATTTGCTATTTTTTATACATATACATTTACTAATAATTTACTGGTCGGTGGTATTTGGACGCATCAAAAGAATGATCTGAAAACAATTTGAACTGAGAAAATGAATCGTTATTATCGTTGTAAAAATAAAACGCAAGAACATTATTTAGTAATATACTCGTATGGTTGATATATTGTAAGAAATTGCATATTAAATAGCCTTAACGTATTAATTAAAATGTTTGATACATCAACGCTCGAGACGCTGCCATTATTCTATTCATTATTGTAATGTTTATCATATAAACATCAATCAAGGATCCATCACTGAACACTGACGTTCCTGCATACAGTGGCACTCGAAAATAGTGTGACATTTTATAATAAATTGTAATTATAATAGAGTATTTAGACTCTTGTTAATTTATTCATTGTATAATATTTGTGGCGTAATTGCAATGATGAGAAATCATTCACTTGTATTTATTTATTTCAACGGTGTTAATCGTTTGTAATGTGGAAAATATGGACTCTAAATAAAACATAACTTAACCCAGCGGTGGGCTGCCAATACGTTAACAAGGGGGCTCGCTTTATATCAAAACAATTTTCGGTGTTCTGGGGAATCATTGAGTTTTTTTTTATCTCTCCGATGGAATAATATACGATACTGAAAAAAGTAATCGATTGTAACTTAATACACTGATAATATATAATAATATGAAATTTATCTTAAACTTATAAATGTAAAAGGCCAAAAATGTACTACTGTGTACACTGAAGCTGTCCTAGAAAATATATGTCAGAAATTGCTGTTATGTAATCATTTGATCTGAGAATATTGTTTTCTGTTAAATCAACAAGGGGCTCGCCGGCCTTGGTAGAATTTAACAAGGGGCTCGCACGAGCCCCTCCGAGCCCCCTCCAGCCCACCCCTGACTTAACCAGTCGCACAATATCTTGTTTTCGGAGAGGTTAAAATGCAAGTATGCTATTTGGAAATTATTATTTGTTATTAACATAACTTAAAAAAAACTCTTTTGCACTATTTGCACGGAATCGATTTTTCAATAATTCAAATCAGTTTCTAAATCTGTTTTTTTCCATACGGGAATTCGAACCGTTGAACTTTTCATTCAAAAAGGTAGAATAATCCTCAAAAGACCACGTGTCTACAACATTGACAACTTTACTATTTTTTAAGTATATCTCTGGTACCAATGTGGAGCATATGGCATTCTAATGTAAGTATCTCAACAGACGTTTTTTCTACGAGAATTGCTTATTATTTAGTTGTTCAACATCTTTTTTTAAGGGAGTGAGGATTTAAAAATGGGGCTAAAACAGGACTACCTAATCGTTTTCGCTATGTTATTTTATGATTGAAAGGGTATTTTTAGACACCACAAGAACCCATGCATTCGAACAGAAATCAATAAATCGATTGGAAAAAAATATTTTCATACTGAGGCTCAAGAGCTCGTGAGATACATACCCGGAAACCATCGACGTTGACCACTGCACCACGGATCCGATATTTATAATATTGCTATCAATTTAATTTGTTTTAAATTATTCATACATTAAAAGCTTGATATTTACTTTAAAAGTCAATTTTATTTTTAGCAATTTTATCAAGCTAGCTGTCTGGCTTCAAAATTAATAGAAAAATATAAAATTCATGTTCATTTGTTTTCAATATTTCATTCAATTTACTGTTTTACGGGTACGGTATTTATCTCAGCCATACTTACGTTTTTTTTATATGACCAGTATTTAAAAAATAGAAAACATTTTTCACACGGTTCCTCAAAATGTTTGATACGCTGGTGCAACTTGCACAATGCTTTTGTTATTTAGCCACCCGGTCCTTTCGTAAAAATGGCAAAAAATCGTTGTTTCGCGGCCCAGCACGACTGGGGTAAATTCTCCAATGTTTTTCCATCAAGCTGCGCTAATTCAATTCAAAATTCGACAACCTGTTGATTTCTTTGTGGCCCAGACTCACCGACAATGTCTATATTCGGAATTGGGTTTTAATGACCATGTTAATGTGCCCATTTGGCGACGATCTGAATATAATGGAACCACAATAAATACGTCAATTTAATTCGAAATTTCGCCTTTCCGATCAGTACATTTTGCTTGCTAATATTTTGATAATAATCATTTATGTTTTCCGCCGAAAATTTGAATTATACAAAATTTCACTGTCATATTGAAATGCACTAAATTCACTTATGAAGTAATAGTCATACAAACATTGTATACAGCGGTGGGCTGCCAATACGTTAGCAAGGACTCGGTTAATTTCAAAGCCACTCTTGGTATTTTTTCGGGGAGATAAAGTGGATTTTATAACGTTGAAACATGGAATTGTAACGCAACAATAGTACATATCTATATCTGCCCCAATATAAGCTAACCCTTCATTCTAGCAGTCCGAGCGAGATAAGTATTTTATTAAGTAACTGATATTAATTATTTTACGGTACATAATATAAGTAGGTACATTAATTCAGCGTTGGGCTGCCAATACGTTAACAAGGCGCTCGCCTAATATCAAAGCGATTCTCGATGTTCTGGGGAAGGAGTGAATTTTTTATCACTCCTATGCAATTGTATGATTGAATAAGCAATCGATTGTTACTTAATACACTTATAATATACAACAATATGCAATTTACCGTAGACATATCAATCTAAATGGCTAAAAATGTACTACTGTGTATACTGAAGCTGTCGTTGATAATAGTTAAGTCAGATTTTGCAGTTATATACTAATTTGGTCTGAAAATATTGTTTTCTCTTAAATTAACAAAGGGCTCGCCGGCAGTAGTAAAATTTAATAAGGGTCTCGCGCGAACTCCTCCGAGCCCCTTCCAGCCCACCCCTGCATTAAGTTATGTTAAACTGCTTCTGTACTTATTTCGTATAACTTTGAAAAATAGATAATAAATCTGCTTATTTTCCGGACCGCCGTGAAAAGTTGTCAGATTATGCAAGCTTTTCGTGTTAAAGTATTGGCAGCCCACAACTGCATGTGTCAGATACACTAGTTTCGCCAGCTCATATGATGTTTGATGCATTAATTCATCAAAATAAATCTATTTCTTTTATCTATTGTTATACAAAATCCCAATCACTGTCTATTATTGGTGCAAAGCGTGATTTACAATTTCCATTTACATACATTGTGATGCCTTCATGTCTACTTAATAGACCCATCACATCATTGCCGGTCCTAGGTACCAACTTGAAAGGAAAGTCATCTTCCTGTCGTCCCCAGTTCTTAGAAAAAGGGTCAAATAATTACTTACAATATAGAAAAATCGGTGTTCGAAACTTGTGACGAATTTTCACGAGCTTACATACAGTATCAACAACAAAATTGATTAAATTCATTCAATTTTTTTTCTCAATTCTTGTCCGCTACCAATGTAGAGCAAATGGCCTTTTTATGGAGGTATCTCAACAGAAGTTTGTCAATGAAATCAACGTCGTTGACCGCTGCACAACGGACTCGATAGGTGTGATCAATAAACGAAAAAAAACAAATTTTAATTGCAAAAGCCCTCCCTTAATAACTATATAATTTAAGCGTTTCCTACAGTGCACATCATAACTTATTCGAATTATTCTGAGCTAATAAAATAACTTCCATTGGCGCTTGTGTTATTTTGAAATTACTGCGTGTTCTCGCGATACATCTCCGCCCAGTGGCGGATTACCCCATAAGCGCAAGAGGCACGCGCTTGGGGCCTCAAAATCTTGGGGGTCTCAAAATTAGCATATACAGAGGGACCACTACTTTCGCACAATTCGCTATTTCGCACAAATGAAAGTGAGGAAGAAGAACCAGAAAAAATCATCAAGACTTTAACTTCAGTTTTCAATATTCATTATTATTCTACGAAGAGGTTTGCAGAACTTTTATGTTATTCAAAAACAGGGCCTTCAAAATTTATTGCGCCTGGAGCCTCCAAAGTGGTTAATCCGCCACTGTCTCCGCCCAATTTTGTAATGATATTGATATGCACCCCAAAGTGAGTTTTTATTGTATTTGAATTTTGTAAAATAATCAAAATATTGAAAATCCTACAAAACGTTATTAACAGGTAAAAATATACCAGTGGCGTAGACAGAAATTTGAGGCTCTCAACTGTATGTACTTCATATTGGGAGCGGACATGGATTAAACCAGGGTTTCCCAAACTTATTCCGGGATGAAACACTTTGCAATTCCGGAAAATTCAACGGAACACTTGTCAAATCTGTAAATGTTACCGGAACACAGCTTTTTTTTAGGTCGGGTAAATCTTAATAGTAAAAATATTAGTTATTAAACCACTTATTATGTATTGATTAATTATCTTTAAAACATATTACATAAAAATATGAGTAAACAAAGTTCATAGTGATTAAAAATCTCCGTCTGTACCTAGATATTTGACGTTTTTAACATCACTGGAGATTTACTATAACTCGATTTTTGATACGAAGTAGAAGATGCTTAAATGTGTTGCAGCGTGTTACCATTCCAAATTTTCGCGGAACACCTATTTAGGTCCCATGGAACACCAGTGTTCCGCGGAACATAGTTTGGGAAACCCTGGATTAAACAAATAAAATAAACATAAGCATTTGTTAGGACAAACTATTGATAGCATCGCTGCCGCACACCGAGAAAATATTAAACATAGATTCCAATGAATGGTAACACACACAACTCTAAGAATTAAATTATAATGTTGATGATTTTCAATTAAAAATGAAAACTATTTGGGTATGTAAAGGTATATTTTACACACATATTTTTCGATTTCTTATCACAATGTATAATAATTACAATATGTAAAATACTTAAGTGACCACTCTTAACAATATAAGAGATGTTAACCGCTTCAGTATCGTAAGGCCACTGGTGGCCGCTACAAACGAACAGCGTGAATACCGTAAGGCGACTGAAGACCACGAATGTAACTTGAAAATATTAAACTATATATATATCATTTTAGTAAGTAAGTAAACTTTTAATATGTATAAATTCAGTCATATTTTTTAAAACTATTCAAAAATTATTAAAAACATGCGGTAGGTATGTGAGTGAATGTTTTCTAGCTTAAAACATCGCGGTACTGAAAAGGTTAATTTAGTTTAGGACAGTGCCATCCACCAGATCTTTAAAACCAGGCGTGGGCTGGAGGCAGTGCCGGTGCGAAGTTATTTGGCGCCCTAGGCAACGGTTATTAGTGCGCCCCTTTTTAACAAAATGTCTATTTTTTTTCGAAATAATGAAAATTAATCCATTCGGAATCATGAGATTTATATAAATATTATATATATATATAAATGTTTTTTATATATCCATGTCCGCTCCCAATGTGGAGCATATGACATCCTAACGGAAGTATCTCAACAAAAGTTTTTCTACGTGAACTGTTTTTTATTCAGTCGCTCAACCTCTCTTTTTAGAATCATATAGAATACGATGTATAATTACAACGAACAATTACAAACATCACAATAAAATAGGATGTACAATTATTTATTAGTAATATTTGAGTAAATATTTTTTTAATACTCCATTCATGCGCCCCCTAATGGTTTGGGCGGTTGCCTATTTCGCCGGTATGGTGGCACCGGCCCTGGCTGGAGGAGGCTCGAAGAGACTCGCTCGAGCCCCTTATTAAATTTGATTAGTCCAGCGAGCCCTATGTTCAATTCTCATTCTAGATGCAGTTTCTGTAAATTGGTTAAATATAAAATATAATGAAACTCTGCACTTTGTTGATTTTTGCAATTTCTCTTAAATACATTTATTTTAGGTGCATAATGCGTAATAAAAGAAGCCTAGCCGTTTTTGTATATAATTTAACAATGTTTGATATTAAGTGCTTCTAATTTTGTTCGAATTTTCAACGCAACGTTTTTTGTGATCGATGCTCGATTATCTTTCATATTTCACACACTTTCTGCTTTTACTCACTTTGATATTCAGCTAGCTTCTCGTTAACGTATTGTCAGTTCACCGCTGTTTTAAATGGAGCATAGTAAATGTGATAGTTGAGATAAGAGAATTATCAGTCTTATCCCAATCTCAGTCTTATATCTCAATCTGAAAAAAAAACGATTGGGTGACTTTAATTCTATTCAGAAGCTCCATTAGGAGTCCATTGTGAACGGATATGATTTTAAAAAATAATAATCTTAAGATTTTAATTAAACTTGGAACTGAAATTAAAAATGACAACCCTGATATTAATTACAGCGTCGCGCAGTAAACGTGAATGATTAAATGTTTCGACGCTGACCAATTTTTACAACAAAACTATGTTAGTTACTCTCTCGCTTTTTCTAGTAATTGTGGGAATTTATACTAAATCACAGTAGGTAGATATGTTTTGTCAGAAGATTCCCATTTCTAAGGCATTGCCACACGTTCTGCGTTAATAAAAGAAATCTTTGACCCAGAGCTAGTCAACATCGTATTTACTTAAACATAAAACATACATTTGGTAACTTTTAGGGTGTTCACTATCAATATTTGGTGGTAAAGCATTGTATTTATAAAAACACAATATTCCTTTGTACTTATTTCTACTCTTATTAATCAAGATCAGGACCGGTTTCGCTCATGGCGAGCATTATCACTTTCTATTATTCATAAGTTTATTTTATTATATCACTTTGTTAACATGTTAACAAATTATAATTATGTTCGAGTCATCTTTTTAGCTTTATAATTCTCTGATGATCTTTGAAATAACATGGGGTGTTATCAGCGGTGGGCTGCCAATATCTTAACAAGGAGCTCGGTAAATCTTATCAATTTATTTGGATCTATTTTCGCTCCCAATATTGAGCATTTGGCCTCCTAATGAAGGTATCTCTACAAAAGTATTTTTTCTACGAGAACTGTTTATTACTTAGTCGCTCAACCTTTTTTTTCTAAAGAGAGTGGTAGGGATATAATGATAAGGCTAAGACAAGACTAGTGATTAACTCGAACCCATGAGGTCCGGCACGGAAGCACACAACGCTGAATGAAAAAATGAAGGGGCTACTAAGTCTTGTTTCATAATAAAATTTAACCATCTACAGAAATTGCAGTTTGGTACTGATTTGATCTAAGACAAATGATTTTATTATCTTAACAAGGGGCTCGCCGGCTACGTTGAAATTTAACAAGGGGCTCGCGCGAGCTCTCCCGAGCCCCCTCCAGCCCACCCCTGGGTATTAGGTACTTTAATTTGTGTTAGTTCAGAGTCACTTATTCATAATTTGTACTCTAATTTTGTAAATTCTTTTCAATGCCAATTGTTTTTTTATACCTTTTAATTTAAATTTAATTTGCATAAATAACACTGTTAAATTATATTTCTTATCCGTTGGTAATACTCGCCATGAGCGAAACGGTCCTGATCTTGGTAAATAAAAGTATGATTATTTTCAAAACAAAAATGATAATTTTCAACGCTAGATATGTTTTCATATTAAAATTAGGTATCGATAAAAAAATAAGAAATTGAAAAAGTGTGAATCGCGAGTTTCTGGGATCACAAAAAAATCCGGGGATTGGATGCCCTAATTTGGGTCGCACATAGCTTAAATAATATTTATATTTATTAAAATATTATGTTTTGCACGCTACTGATTTAAGGTTATCCTTGCAACATTTTGTTTTGCCTTGTATCTATCTAAGTATATCAGTATTAAACTACCCATGCAATTTGTTATAGAGAATGAAAAGCTACTTTTTTCTTCAAACTCGTATTTGTCGCATCGCCAGCAAAGTCATTTCCTGCTGTGCTCTGGGTATTGTGTTCGTTTTTGTGTAAACAAAGGGGCATTTTTTCAATTCAATCATCGGGCGTAAATTATAAATGGAGGTTCGATTTTAAATGCTTACTGCCACGCGACATGAATACTGACCGACCGAAAAAGATCGAGGCATGTTTTAAACTGTTTTTGTTTTTAATATAAAATTTAATGTTGTTTAGTTTGTATAATACGCTACAGTGTAAGTTAACTTTGAGTGAAACTACAATTAATTTCGGCTATCTGAAACAGTTGAAATGTATCAAATAATTGATTTACAATTTCACAGCTCAGTATCAGAAAAAACTATCATATTATATTATTTGCAGTGCCGGCGCAAAGTTATTTGGCGCCCTAGGCAATGGTTATTTGCGCGCCCCCTTTTTAACAAGTTCGAGATAATGAAAAAAAAGCAATTCGGGATCATCAGAAATATTTTTTTATATATATCCATGTCCGCTCCTAACGTGGATCATATGCCTCCTAATGAAGTTATCTCAACAGAAGTTTTTCTAAGCAAACTGTCTGTAACTCAGCCGCTCAATCTCTCTCTTTTTCGAATCATATAGAATGCGATACATAATTACAACGAACAAATACAAACATCTAAATAAAATAAAGTGTAGATTTTTATTATTTATTATTGCTAGAGAACACAAAAATAATTTCAATACTTAATTTATGCGCCCTCTAATGGTTTGCGCCTTAGGCAGTTGCCTATTTTGCCTGTATGGTGGCGCCGGCCCTGATTATTTGACGTGTAAATGTATGTTATATAGTTATATGCCATATGTATGTGTTTGTGTGTGTGTCTACGATATTAACTTTACTCAACAGTAGAAGTCTATAATTTAACATAAGGATTAAATATTTTATCAGATCACGCAACCATGCAAACTGTCCATCGCTTCCATGGATAAGCAAAACAATCAGAATTATACCCATCATACGATTTCCAGGGTAGGTATGCTACATCAGATCACCACGAAACTACAATTATTGTAAAATGAGATCAAAATTTAAAATAAAAGTTGCTTAAATAAAACTTTTCACGATTAAAATGATAAAAAATTTCATTTTTTTTCATAAAAAAACTTATGCTTTTGAAGTGACATTTGATACGTTTTCTATACATTGAAATTTAAAAAATTGGAACTCTTGGATGACGATATTTTTGGCGTTATGTATAAGAAAATTAATATGAGCTTAAATTTTAACTAACGTAAAATTTCTTCACTTCACTTTGTGTAAACTTCTTAAGTATTCTTAAAAACATGTGAAGACTAGAGCGTCCAATCCCGGGATTGTGTCAATACTAATTCCAGGATTCCGGGATGTCAGGATTGAGAAAACAAAGTGGAAAAAAAGTCCCACAGTTTTTCATATTGGGAAGTTTCCTGGGATTTTGAAGTCGGTCAGTGAATTTTTTGTTGATCCGTAATTCCCATTTGCAAATCGACCACCCAAATAGAGAGAATCCCAAATTTATCCACGATTTAATGGGTCCGGTATTGGATGCCCTAGTGAAAACATCAGCTCATAGATTGTTTGTAACACATCCTTGATTTGATGATTTTCGCTTGATATTAATTACGTGCTGCGCTGAGCAGCCTCATATCGCCTGTTGATAATTAATCTGATGTTTCTTTTACAGTATTAGACTAGTATTTTATGTTGGCTCAGCGATTACTGCAACATCGTGGGAAACAGGCAATCATTTATAAAAATGTTCACTTTTCACATTTCGTAATAGTCAGAGCCGAGGATATGAATGTTGTTTGATCAGATTTGGCGATCGTTAATGATACCATGTGACTATTCAAAAACAGTTTACTTCATTTTTATAATTATAAATTATGAGCAGCTCGCTGAATCTCGACTAAATGAATGAATAAGCCAAGCATTTTTAGAAAACATATAAACTTTATGGTTTATGTATAAGATAATTTTTAGAAGTAGGTTGTTTTTACATTTACTCGAATTCAAAACAATTGGTAAACATATTAACAATTAATATATTACGTATAATATTAATATTTATATATATGGTAGACATATTTATTATATTTATAATTAAAAAATATTTTTTTTTTTTTTATTCCATGTCCGCTCCCAATATGGAGCATATGGACTCCTAATGGAGTTTTATCTCGACAGATTTTTTTCTGCGAGAACTGCTTGTTACTCAGTTGCTCAACCTCTCTTTTTCCAAAGAGAGTAGGAATAGAAGGAAAGGGCAAGGACAGGACTAGTGGTTAGCTAATCGCTCTCTATACGCCCCGTTCATAGGATCGGATGGGTAGGAGGGGGGAATTCAAGACATCACATACATCCATGCCTTTGAACAGAAATTCATAAATCAATTGAAAAATCAATTTATAAAACTGCCCGTACCGGGATTCGAACCCGTGCCCTCCGTAGCGGTAGCCAACGATGTTGACCACTCGACCACACAGGCGGCTTAACAAAAAATATATATAACAGTGATAATAAAGTGTTTGGTGAGATTTGAACAGATCATTTATAGGTCAGTTGGTGCTTATAGCCTAGTCACCAAAGCGCTGCTTTAAAAAATCCGAGTTAAAGTCGTGGTAGATTCAATATGTAATAATGATTTATTTATTAATTTAACATACAAGATCGTGGACATGGGTGTTTGCGATGTTTTATATATTAGATTTGATCTCTTAAATTTTGTAGGTTTATTTTTAGTCACTTTTTTCAAATATACAAAATAATATGAAGGGCGTATTTGTTTCGTCAAATCTGTGACACGACTCGTAAGCTTAGACAAGGCGTTAAATATTTTTCTATTACTATTGAATTCTACGTGAGTCATTTTTTTTTATACTCTGATTGCTATTGGAAAATCAGTTGACGAGTGAATCTTTTGGTTTTTCTTTCTGTTGTTGATCGCATGAAAATCCAGTAATTTGCGTAGACAAAAATACCTGACTCTATTTTATTAAGTAGATTATTTCATTTAAAATTGTTTATTCGCGAGAGATGTATGTTCTAATTACACAACCATTAAATATTATAAGCTGCTAAGTATTAGCCAAACGTGGAAAGTAAAAATAGTGAATGAATTTTTTCGTACAAGATTTTCCCGAACACGACTTCTCCGTATAAAAAAACTCCGTACACAGAAACCTCCGTACATAGAAAAATTTCGAGCACAGAATATTTCTTACTTGACATTTTTTTTATTCTGCCTTACAAGTGTTTTCTACATGGT
Source organism: Himalopsyche anomala (assembly GCA_031772345.1). Lineage (NCBI taxonomy): Eukaryota > Metazoa > Arthropoda > Insecta > Trichoptera > Rhyacophilidae > Himalopsyche > Himalopsyche anomala. The sequence goes on along the minus strand of CM062824.1, from coordinate 11,738,427 downwards.
CCAATAATTACGAATGGTAGATATTTTTTTTTTGTTTTAGTTAAATATTTAATTTGTCATATTAATAAAATGTATATTTGTATCTTTAATTTATATTTAAACATACGTGTAGTATGTTTAAATTCAATAATGGAGGTTGAACATTAAAATGTACAGAATATCCTGTGTTCGAAGTTTTCTATAAACGGAGTTTTCTGTACCGAAGAATCATGGAACCAGTAAAGTAGTTTTTAAAATGAGGAACAATTTATGAAAACCTGGACCCCATGTAAGACAACTAGTATATATAGGAAACTATTATAAGCCAATTTTTCCTACTTGTCTACAATATATAATAATAAATTTAGATAACATCTACCAACCTAGAAATCAGGGTTTTTTTATATTGTTTTGTTAATGGTTTCAAATTTAGATACGTTTATTTTGTTATTATTATATTATTAAACAATATCTGCTACCAATAAGGAAAATTACTGAACAATTATGTAGTAGGTAACGAGAACTGGTTATTAGCAAATCGCTTTACGTCATATTTTTTTAGTTGCCAGGATGTATGGGAAGCTTACATACATGCCTCTGTACACACTAATGTTTTAATTAAATTTAAGTTTTATAATTTCCGCCTAACATTTTACAGAATAGGTGTCAAATTGTCGTAATTGTCGATTGACCAATGTTTTCAAAATAGCTAATTATATTTAAATGCTTCAGGGCTGCCATAATAATGAATTAATTCCCAAAATTACCGGACATTTTTTTTATTCTGCCTTACAAGTGTTTTCTACACGGTCCAATAATTACGAATGGTAAATATAAAATCGTCTAGATAAGGCATTAGACTAGCAGAAGTGAAGAAGTTCAATATCAGTGGTAAATTATCGAAATTGATTTTTTTTTATTTCAAATTAGTAGTTGGTATTCATTTGTAGAAGGTTCCAAAAAAAATACTGATAATTTAGTAACATTTGATAATTATTTAAAATTTATTTTATATATTTTTTCTTACTGTCACACCTTGTACTCTCACTTATTTTTGTATAAATAACTGTGTATCTTTTTATTTCATTAGTCGATAATGCTCGCTATGAGCGGAACCGGTCTTGATCTAAAATAAATTAATTTGTTTATTATTATTTTATAAACAGTTTATTGATTAAATTTATTATCAATACAACATGCTATTATTAAATGAATTCATATTTATGTGTCTTATAAAAAATTTTATGTTAATATTTGGCTGTCACTAAAAACTAGTTTATCAGTCTCCGTACACTTCAAGGTTGTGTAAATTTCATAACTTGCCTTTGGCCCAAAATCATCAAAAAACGTTTTTTGTGTCTCATGTAAAATTTGTGGGCTACGACCTTTTCCCTTTCCACAGTCTATGTTATTTTTGCCGGTGCCGGAACTCAATCATAGTCAAACTTTTTTTTCTTTTTAATTCGTGTCCGTTCTCAATGCGGAGGATATGGCTTCCTAGTGGAGGTATCTCAACAGACCTTTTTACGAGAGCTGTTTGTAAGTCAGTTACTCAACCTCTATTTTTTTTAAAGTGAGTAAAGATAGAAAAATAGGCCTGTTACAGGACTAGTGATTAACATATTGCTCTCGCTTTACTTTGTTAATTTTAGGATTTAAGAGTGGGAGGGATAGATATCACAAATACCAACGCCTTCGATTTTGTAGACTTATAACCTTAGTTCTGATAATTTTTACTGTTATTAGTTTTTCGGGATATCATGATTTAAAAAAATAATATTAAACGTCTTTCGGCATAAAAAATCAAAGGTAAATAAAAATAAAATTTGGCAAACATTTATTTAAAACATTTAAAATGACGAGGAAAAAGGGTGCCGGAATGCCGTTCCACCGAGTTACATGGGAAAGAGCACTGTTCTTACTGTTGTATTGCGATATCCTAGTTCTAATGAGCAATATTTGCCACCCGTATTGAATGAATATCTTTAACTGATGCCTTATCCATGAAATATTTTTTATAAAAACATTGCCACCATACGCCGGTGCATTTTCCCCTCGCTTCGTCGATAATAATTCTTTGATCGATTATGTCTGGCAACACTTTAATACCACATTTGCATAATAAAATTACTTTGGCTCGCATAAACGATTGGCTTGGACCATTAAATGGTAAACGATTCTGTCCCAACTGGCAAACCAGATTGACCGAAAGACGAGCTTCTGATGGGAGATGATTATTTAATAAATAATCATATTATATATTGAGATTACCAGCATTCTGTAACAAATATAATTGGAGTATTTTTTGATTATTTCCGTTCGTCAATTAAAGTCCTTTAGCCGAATGGAAATCGCCATCGTCCCACTCGGTTGCGCAACCAAAGTTCGAATGCTCAAATGGTCATCATCGTTTTTTTAACGTTTGTATTTGAGATCTTAGACATGGGTGTTTGCGATAGCATTTCTCTTCGAGTAACTTAAAAATCGTTGAATTTATTTCATAACATAACTGTGCCCATTGCCAATTTTTAGCTGTAAAGCTATTTTTTCACGCTTTTCAAAATATATCGACTGTGGAAACGCAAAGACGTAACCCACAAATTTTACTGGGGGCACAAAATATGTATTGTGATGATTATGGGCCGAAATAGAAATATGAAATATACACAACATTAAAGTGCACAAAAACTACACTAGTGCTTCAAACTCAAATACAGGCGTGCATCTCAGGATACGTTTAGCCTCACGATTGGCTAACACCATGTTTTTACATACTTAAAACGTGTCATCTTTTCTGATCTATTTGAGATCTATAATTTATAAGACGTTTTTTTACGATACTAACGGTACCAAATAAAAAGTTAATAATTTATTTATTTTATCATTCAAGATTAAAATCAGGGCTGTCAAAACGGGTCTCGCGGCCGCCGATAAGTTTTGATTCTTACGCGCAAAAATATCAATTACGTAAAAAAATTAATCGAATTGGATATGATCAGGTTCTAATGATTTCGATATTAGTAATTTTATTTCTTATTTTACCCAAAGTCTAATTACACTTGTTTTAAGCCATGATTAAAATACAACAAAACCAATTAACTATGAGAGTGATTAGGCACCTTCGTTAATGACGTGCTTTGTCAGGTAGGAGAAATGAACACGATACCGTTTCGTCTTTGTAAAATTTCTTTCATACGATGTTTGAATTAACTAAGCGCTGTGGTCTAGTTGGTTAGAGCTTGTTCTACCGAGGTGGGTCTGGGTTCGATTACCGGTAATGTCAAATTTAGATTTTTCAATTAAAATTTTAAGACCCAAAGCATGGGTGTTTGTGATGTAAATTTACCTCGAGTTTATCTCGAGTGACTTACAATACAAAAAATCTCATCGAGTTTTTCTCGTATGATATTTCATCTTAAAGATATTTGGCGCATTGGCATTACAGCGTAATATTTTTTTATTTAATTTATTGAAATTTATAACTGAAAATAAAATATTTCTTTACGTATGTATATTGTACCTATTGTAAACATTCTTGAACACTTTGATAAATTATTCACAAATTATTTTCAAATCAGGACAGCTGATATAAAGGCAAATGCATGGCTGATGGAAATGAATTGATAATAATGTTTTAATAATGCATCAATAAAAATAAATTACAGTAGCATAAATTTATAATAAAACTGAACAAAAAATCAGGGATATTTGAGAGCAAATAACATGGTATTAATTTATTGTAATCCTTAATAAAACGATACCCGTAATTTAAATTCGATCGATGCCTATCACTTTAAATAATCACGGTGTGTTGAAATGAAATATCATTTCGTATTAATTTATATGAGGCGAGTCCGTTCGACGCCAAGGCGATCGACTTCGGTGGAGTCATTCTTCTTGGAACTGCTACTTGTAGAGATCGTCGATAGTTGTTGGTGCTTAGCTCTAATACAAAATCAGTTTCAAGCATTGTTTGATTAAAGTGACTTTGATTAAAGACAGGAGATCAAACTTAACATGTTTGCTTTAATATGCCTCTATGCTAGTTTAAACATAACTTCACGAGTTCAAATGCAACACAATCAAAATCTCTAATTCATGTATGAATCGAAATGTATCTTATATCTGTAGATGCCGCGGACTCATTGTAATTTGGGATGTAACCAAGTTGTCATGACCAACGGGGCCGACTGACGTCTTGGGAAATTTTTGGACGGAGATTACCGAAGGATGTGATCAGCATCCAGAATCTTATTGCCGCATTTACATTTTTACCATTCTGATAACAGGCCAAGGTAGAAGAGGTGTTCAGTTAACATAGTATGTATATCTTAATCTCTTTAACTAACTTTCTACACAGTACAGTGTATGCAACCGTGTTTTGAGGATCGGTCATTATACGGACGAATAACAAATATATTTCGTGAGTATAGGAAGCACTTATTTAACATGGTTTTCATTGAGCAGAACTTAATAAACTCGGAAGAAGCACTTTTCAAAAGTAATGCCACTAAGAGATGACTTGATATCGAGTGTTGCTATATTCACTTTAAAAAAAAATCTTCGCGCTTTTGCATTCTTTATTTTATATAATAATAAAGACATACTTTAAGGGATAAAGACATATTTGAAGCTGTTTGCGCCTCCCTTTGTGGTAGTCCACGCCTCCTAGTTTGGAAATTGCTGCTTTATAGTCCAATATATATGCACATTAGTTTAATATGGCTCGTATTTTTCCGGTCAGAATTTATATTAAATGGTCATAATATATCGGTCAGTGTAAATAGTCATAATTGAAATGAAATTAAAAAAAACCTAACCTAACCTAACCAAAATGGTTATAAAATATTCTAAACGTTCCTATTTTATTTTGACCAAAAATTGATTTAAATTCTGACCATTTAATTTGTTCCCGTTTAATATCATATGAACTTTTAAAATCAGTAAAAACACTCATTTGGTATTTTTTATTACTATCACACAAACTAACACAATGACTACCGTCTTATTTAGTTATTTTAATATCTGTTTTAATCGAATTAGCTTTAAGCGCCAATTTTTATGTAGATTATTATCCGTCGATAACGACGGCCGCTTTGTATTGTGTTAGATTTAGACGGTACTTAATAATTGTAGCAGTTTCATTTATTAACCGTGTACTTCGGTGTAAACTTGCAATTTTGATTAAATGAATGACGGAAACACATTACTGCGATTCAGGAACTAAACGAGTGTGGGCTACCATAACATAAATGCCACCGCAGGCTGTGTGGGTAGGTAGGTTATATGCAAAAATGTGGACCGAAAGCCTCCGTTGACGAGTAGAAATTTCCCAGACTCATGCGTGTGATTTAATTTATTCATTGAGTGGATGATTTATAGCCTTTAATAGTGGCAAAGCCACCTATTTGAAATTATCTGGTGTTAGTATGATTTATGAAGCGAAACTTTTAAACAAAATAATAAATAAAAAACAGCTAAATTAACAGGAATAATTATTTTTAAGTTGCGTACTAAAACCTACGCTGATGCAGGGACGTAACCGCTGACATTCTAACAAGGAGTGTATATAAATATATTATACAACGATATACAATCGTGCATTAAGTGTGAATTGTCCTACGCATTAGACTACGTTTTTGATTAACTGTGATTGTTTATACTACATATTCTACATAAATAATTTTAAATATATAGCTATCCTAAGGCAACAATGGGATAATTTGAAAATTGTAGTTTCGGGATGATTGAACATTAAAGTATTTGTTGTAATTTTTAAATAGTTAATTATGGTTTCTATCTGTATCTAATTATCTGTATCTGTATCCAGCGATGGGCTGCCAATACGTTAATAAGGGGCTCGCTCAATATCAAAGTAATTTATCAGTCATATGCAATTATATGCAATACTTTTAAATAAGCAAACGATTGGTACTTAATACACTTAAAATATACAACAATATGCAGTTTAACATAAACTAATCAATGTAAATGGCTAAAAATGTACTACTGTGTATACTGGAAGCTGTCGTAGATAGTATATGTCAGAAATAGGTAATTACTATTAATTATCTACGCCATGTAAAATGCTAAATAATCTAAATTATAAATATTACCAAACAAAGGCATACATTTTGACAGTCTTTCATTTAATTTCATATATTTACACGGTAAAGCTATCGGTTTTCTAAAATAATAAAATAAAGTTACATCACAATAAATTTAAAAAATATATTTATTCTATAAAAAACATATATTATTCTAATGCCAATAAAATAATTAAAATTACTAAATAAAATAGTCATTATATTAGTTCTACTATTTGTCTATTAATACTAGCGAATATTAGTTTTGTTTGTTTATGTGTTGTTTTTTTTTTAATTAAAAAAAAAATTGACATTACATTGAAAAGATCATACGAGACATACTCGATGTAAAATTTTGAAAGTCACATGAGATTAACTCGAGGAGAATTGACTTCACAAACACCCATGTCTTGGATCTTAAATTAAAATTGAATAAATCCGGGAATGAATAATCCCCATTACCGGGAATTGAACCCAGACCCACTTGATTGGTAAAGCAAGCTCTGACCAACTAGACCACAGCGGGCGACAAATTAAAATATTAAATGATTATATTCTATTTACAAGGTGGCAATTTAGCGGTGATGACATCTTGTCCCCATTTTGAAAACAATGTCTACGCCACTTCACTGCTACGCTGAAGTGATGCTACAAACAAGTTTTCCGTTTAGGGCGGGGAACCTCGTTATGGCGTTATTTATAACTTTTGTATTGATTGGGTTATAGATTTTTGATTTGTTTGAATATAAAGTGACGATTTCATTTATTATAAAAGCTTTCAGTCCCAACCTAAAAGCAGGGCCCAAAAGTAGAAAAGTATTAGAATTATCATTTTCTCGGTATTTTTTTATTATAACGCGTTGATATATATAATAAAGAAAATTGATTCGTAAAAATTATGAAAATAAAATAATACATTCTGAATAAATTATTTTGTAAATATTGTAATTGTTCGTCTTTGATTATAAACTCTGCACTTAATATTTCCGATAAAATTCTATCCTCGAAAAAAACTGAATAAGATACAAATGTACACATATAAAAACGAACACTGGAAAAGAAGTATTCACATGTTAATTAATGGTTACAAATATACTCAAAAGCAACAAATTAAACCAAAACTTCTCATTAATTTTCATGTGCACATAATAACAATATTTTTTTCAGAGGACCCATAGTTATAAAAAACAAAAGGGCCCTTTTACACCTTTTACACGTTTTTGAAGACATGAATGGTGGCTGTTTCTTAATTCTCTCCAACTTACGTCATTAAAAAACTGAGAGTAACGAGAGCGGTTAGTAAAATAAATTTAAATATAAATTTTGTCCTGGTCCCAACCTTCAATATTACTTTCTCCGAGGAAACAATGTTAAGCAAATAGATGAGAAGAAGTTGTCGTAGAAAAACGTTAGTTCCATTAATAAACAGTTAATATTATACTCAGCATTAGAAACAGATATGACTACAAAAAAACACTTAATTATATAACAAGGGTCCAACTACGTTTTTAGGTTTTTTTAGTAACAAATTAATTAGTTGATTATATATACATATGTATTAATAAAATCATTCGATATTGAGCATTCTCAGATTATCATATTGTGATTCGTCGTGTATCAAAATGTAATTACACGAATATTGTATATTTATTGCAAAAGTATTTTTAATTCTCATACATTGGATTTTATATTGCGTAGCCCAAAGCATCTGTGGCCGACAGGTACGGAACAGGTTTTTGTCGGCCCCTGCACGGCACGCAAGTGTGGATAACAAGAAAAAAATAATTCTAGGTTCCGTAATTAGGTTGTAGAACCAATTTACAGGTATTATTTTAAACGAATTAAGATTCCTGTTCTACCCATCTGGCGAGCTGGAGAGAGGGGCGGGTCTGGTCGACCATTTAACGCTATAACCATGCATACGTATGGGATTTATAATTTTCAATACATTTTATATGATTGGAATCATTCAATGGTGGTTTTATTAAATTTGTTTGTCTAAAAAATCTTCTTCTTAGACCACGTCCACTACATATATGTAGCATATGGTAATATCTAAAAATAACTGAGCTCAAATGTTTTTTTTTAATAAAACACAATAACTGTACTCATGCCACATTTTTATGTGTTAAATAAGTGGCGTTTTTACTGGATTAGTACAAACAATTGTGTTTTTTATTTGCTAATAATATAATACCTTTCCTTGAAGGATTCATATACAACACTACGTAAGTGTTTTTTTTTTATATTGGCATTACTTATTTACACCCGATTTAGAGTATATGGATACTTTACGGTGTATCTAAGAAAAAATATAAAAATACCAGAGAAAACCCTTGAGGCAGTGCCAACTGAGAGAACGGTATACGAATTTATGAAAGCTATCTTTCCAGGACTTGGATCCGTGGCCCCGCAAACGGGATGGCAAAAACTCAGTAGCGCTCGTCATTCAAGACCGACTTCTAACTATCTTCATTTAATTCCTGTCTAGAGTTTTTAAATCTAGGAAAAGTATCGTAAGCATTTATTAAACACTATTGTAGTTGTAACATCAAAACAATACACAGCGGTGGGAAATCGATAATTCGTAGATTGAATTCTAAGAAAGTCGACAAGGGGATGCAAAAAATATAGTTTTCCGTTAAATAAAGTTAGGAATCAAAAATGATTAGTTAGGTGTATCACTTTTGGGGGGTTCACTGTCAATACTCGATGGAAATTCATTACATATATTCAAAAAGTAAAATACTCATTCGTACTTATTCCACTTTTATTTTCAATGATCAAGACCGGTTTCGCTCATGACGAACATTATCAACTGATGAAGAGCGTTATGAGAGTTAATTGGAATAGAATTAGAACACATGAGTTATCATGAATAATTGTTTATTTTATACGGAATAATGGTCCCCCTACGACCAAAAGTCATTTATTAATATCAGAAATTCGTAATAAATTTGTTTCCTTAACCGTGTTTTCGTTTGTCGAGTGTGTGGGAGCATTAAATGTGAACGGTAGCAAAATCGTTTAATTTTTATTTTACCAAAATATTTATTATGTAAAGCTATTAACATAGCCTCGTATCGGCCCGATGTTGTTTTATTTCAAATCATTTAAAATTGATTGATAATGCCGATAAACGACGAAAGTTAACGACGTTATTAATTATACCATAACAAGACTATTTAAAAAAAAAACAACATGAATTGTACCTACACAGTACACACACTGTAGTATTTTACAGTGCTTGGTGGATGGGCGGGGAACCTGCGGATTTAAGTCCACGTGTAGTTTGGCATTCTCATAAAAGCTGCATTTTCAATGATGATTACTTGGTGATCAATTAATAAATTATTTTTTTCAACTCAAAACAATAAATCGCCATAGCGTTAGAAATATAACGAATGCATGTTTTTTCTGCTTCTTAACTAAATAGTTTCGTACAAATAAGTTAGATGTTTTCACATATACAGTAAAACCCCCATTTACACAATAGTCGGGACCGTGTAATTGGGGGTGTGAATCTCATACAAAATTAGGGATTTGGTTTTTTTCCGCGGAAAACGCAAAACTAAGATTTCCCTTAGTTTCGAAAAAAAATATTGAAGAAATATTTAGTTTTTGTAGTAGTTAATATCCCGCACACAGCAGACGTCCAGCTATGCGTGTATAGCCTGGCACGTGTTGAATACACAGACACTAGCCAACATTTGACTGTATGCGCGGCACAGACGACCGTCTCTTAGTAACGACAATGGAATACGACCGTTCAATTGGGGGATTGCGCGTAATTCAGGGTAGTGTAATTGGGGGTTCTACTGTAGTATACATTTTGTACGACATTGAATTGCTATGTCTTGAATGTAGCATTATTATCTGTCTGCTTATTAAATGTGGCCCTCTATAACAAAGGTTCCCCATCCAAGCTTTTGAATTATCTATTTATTATGTTTACAATGAAATATATTAATAATTAAATTGACATTCACTTAGAAGAGTCTTATTAATTATTTATTTTTTAATCTATGTCCACTCCTAATTCGGAGAATATGGCCTCCTATCACGAAAGATAAAAGTTTTTCTATGAAAACCTCAGTTGCTCAACTTATCTTTATTCGGAGAGAGTAGAGATAGAAGGAGTGGTTAGCTAATCGTTCTCGTTACGCAGTTATTTTTAGGATTGTAATGGTGGGGCATCGATTTAAAAAAATGCTTCTTGTACTGTGACTCAAGTCCGTGAGATCCGTTACGGAAGCCAACGACGTTGACGACTGCATCACGGAGCCAACAAATAAGATTAACTAGTAAAATATTCAATTTTAAAAGAATTATAAAATATAGTTTATATGTATTTCAGTATCACTTCATCAATCAACATAAACTATCGTTTAGTTCAGAAGTCTTTGATGCGTCACTTTGACTGTACTAATTCGTACAAAAAACACATTTTTTCTACTGACACGGTTTCACTATTTATGCGAATATGAATGGATTTTTCCAGATTTTTGAATTTGTGTCTTTTGATGAAATTACAGCCGTCTCAGTCAAACTTTGCCAATTAGTGCGAGATAGCAACAGGTACGTGCCATAGCCATGCAATAGAACTGCACTACATTCGCTTTGTCTTGTTCATTCGACTAGCGCTATCCCGCATAGCACTTAAATTACTACAAACGAATGTCTGGCGACGGAACGACCATCCAAGTGAACTTATTAATAATAAAATTTAAAATGTATAGAATGTTGGAAACCCCGAAAGAGCCACACAAAACCTTCATTTGGGCCACGAGTTGGATATGTCTGATTTAATAAGTCAGTGTGATGGAACTGAGTAGTTTGTTTTTGTTATTTCATGAAAAATAGTATATGTTGTTTTGATAAGTACATACATATTTTTCTTTTCTTGTTTATTCAAAAAAATAAGAAACATCAGTATTTTCCGTAAATTTATTTATTGAAATGCTCATATTGTGAATAATTACAATGAAATCTAAAAGAAACGAAACTAAACTTTAAATATGAATAACTGTTACAATCATCTAATGCTCGTAGCACTGGTTATTTGAACACATTATTATTGATCGAGCAACTTTTTGCTCGCTTTGAAGCTTCGCGTAATCTCAAAGGCCCTTTCAACTCAACTAATAAATAATTTACCAGTAATTATTGTGCCCAGCCACTTTCTTGAGTAGCCAGTGCATATTAGTTTTTAAGCGATTCGACTTAGAGATGTAAACTAGGCTATCAATAGTTCGAATACTCGTTATTCAGTAACTATTTGAATCAATTTTATTGTATAAACTGAAAATTCTTGGTGGGCATTATATTAATATTATAAACAAAATTGAATGAAAATTATTATAATATACCTAGTTTCTATTTATACTATATGATATTCGAATATCAGTGAATAATATCAATGTTAATGCACAATGATTTTCAAATAATATTACCGATTTGATTCGAAGTTTTGATTGGTGAAATTCTTTTTACACTCTATTATTCTCATGTGTTAACCCAGGGGTCAGCAGTCTTTCGAGAGAGAAGAGCCAAGTTGTTAAGGAAACAAGATAGACAAAGGTATCAAAGCGCCATAAATATTTATTATATTTACATGGACTTTGAGGGGAAAAAAACATGATAACTTCAAGATTATGTGTCTAAAATGTCGCAAACGCCTATGCAAAAAGACTCATGCGGGTCGCGAGCCGCGGTCTGCCGAACCTTAGGTTAACTAATTAAAATTATCGTATGATGAAACAAATGGTGACCGCGTGAAGTATGTTGAAGTATGAGGTACTTTCGCATTGAAAAGTATTTAGTAAAGGAAAGATAAAAAATATTAAAGCTGAAAGTAAAGTATTTATTGAAGAAACCATGAGTATTTTTGCCTAGTCACTAATTATTTGTGTAATGCTTAAACGCCGAGGCGAACAGCTTTGGATTAAGATTCTCTGATTCAGTAGGAAGAAGGTAGATAGACACTTGTGTCTACCCACCTTGTGCATCTGTGTCTAGGCAGGCACACTAATTAGCTAGACGAATATGTCAACGGCACTTGAGAACCAGACTGGAAAATAGTTACAAACATTTTATCTGAAGAAATTTACTGATGGAAGTCGAGGCCCATTACTGTGTAGTGTGTACACAGATGTTATTGTAATTTCGAAGAATCGTTCTAAAATTAAGAATTCAATATGACGTAAGTTGGCTCAAACTATATATATAAAACATTTCATTGCTAGTTTCTATTTTTCTAATATAATATAGTCAAATGGCTGCTCCCAAAGATAAGTTGTTACTGTTAATTATTTTTTGTGAATAAATTATGAAACATCCAAACATATCTACTTAGTGATTATGTGATTACTTTAATTACCCGAGTATTTGTTTCAGACAGTATTCGATTACTCGGGTATTGAAAGAACATTAAAAAATTACATCACTCATCCGCGTAGTACGGAGTTTGATGTATTAAGGCCATATCTAACTCTAGATTAGGGCTGTCAAATTGAGTGGGATGCCAAATTTGAAAAAAAAACTTTAAGACATTGAACGCTATAGGCATTATCCATCTGATGTATATTATTCATCATGAATTCAATTTTAGATTTTTTAATATATTCAACAAAGACACTGAATTGTTTTAATCACAATTAAATGCACTTCTAATAAGGCAGCCATTAACAGTTTACTGTTCAATAAAGACAACACCAAACGCGATATGTTGTAAACAAACAAACTTGATTTTCAAATATCACATTTCAGTAATAATCTTCTGTAATCCAACTGTAAAAAATCTGCTTAGTGATAGTTTTCCATGGTCTTTTATCCTTCCAAATATTTTTTTTGTATTTCCTTTCTATGGAGTAATCACAAAAAACTTGTTTCCGTAACACTTGTGAATTAGAAGTCCAAAAATATCTTTTTCTATGTCCGCTCCGAATGTTGAGCATATGGCCTCCTAATGGAGATATCTCAATAGATTTTTTGTATGAGAACTTTTTCTTATTCAGTCGCTCAACCTTTCTTTTTAAAAAAGTAGTAGGAATATAAGGATAAGGCTAGGACAGAACTAGTGGTAAACTAATCACAAATACCCATTCCTTTGAACAGAAATCGATAAATCGATTGAAAAAATGTTGTCCATACTGGGACTCGAACCCATGACATCCGGCACGGAAACCCACAACGCTATCTATCTCTTACACAAAACAAAATAGTTGATAGTTTTTTTTTTGTCATCTTTTCAGCGGATTTTCATATGTTTTTTTGATTAAAACTTATGTTGTCGCATCATTGAGCTCGAAAATTCCTTTTACATTTCGGAAATTTGTAATGCACTTGGACCTAAACTGGACTGGAATAATCAAACTTAATAAGATAATTATGTTATTACTTATATGCAGGGCTTTTTTCCATGTAGCGCAGTGGAACGGCGTTCCGGCACATTTTTCTTTGCATTTTTAATGTTTCAAATTAATATTCGCAAAATTCTCCGTCTAAGGTTTCTTTTAAATGTTATGTGACATATACTGTGACACTCATAGTTTAATGTCTTAATAAAAAAAATACCAGGTCCAAAGACTTACTCTGTGATCAGAACCAAAGGTCTAATGCTTGAAATATTGCCATATTTTTTTTTTATGATAGGTTGACTAACAACCAGTTTTCCTAAAAAAAACTTCTGCTGAGAAACCTACATTAAAAGCCATATCCATATATATATGTTCCATATTGAGAACGGACATGAATTTAAAAAAAAACATAAAAACCCAGACTGCTTATCTTTCTTTGTAACACTAAAATCACATTTAATAAGTGCAATATTGTAATTAGAATTTGAATTAGTATGTTAGAGTGAATAATATGGTGCATTGTGTATCTCTTCTTAGACAGTATATATATGTAGCTGAGTAAATTCACGTTTAAAGCATAGTTCTGACGATGGCGAAAGCCGAAATAGCTATCAACCTTTAACTTTTAAAAAAACTGTAGATCTGAAATACCTTGATATTTTACCCTATTAAAATGGAGTTCTACCAAGTAAATGCCAAATCAATAAATAAAAAAAACATATTAGTAAAAAGCTTGACAAAAAGTGAGTTCCGGCACCTTTATTATCCAAAATAAGCGCTGATTATATAAAATGTATTGCAGCTAAAATCTTTTTGTTACAATGCGACTTTATAAAAAATAAACATGTTTAAGTATCAACAACAAAATTAATTTAATCGTGTTTAATCATTTCATTTGGATATTGCTCTTAGACTATTTTGCCTGCGACAGCTTAACCGTAAAAATGATGAGGTATTTTTGTCTAACAGCACGTCCTTGAACCGATAACAGGTTGGCTGCTTGGTATATTACTGAGTTAGGAATTTCGCAACGCAAAGTAGCTTCGATTAATTGGTTTAATACACATTGAGATGAAAATCAACCGTCGGATATTGGCATGACCACGTTAGCTAAGCAAAGAGCATACAAAAATTACAATGTTAGTAGTTTGAGTACATCGATGTTCAATAATGTGTCAATTATATATAATTAAATAGTTTTTAGTAAAGGATATATAATAAATATTGACTGTGGAAAGGAAAGCGAGCCCCTTGTTAAATTTCGGTGAGGCCGGCGAGCCCCTTGTTAAAGTAAGAAAATCATTCGTCTTAGATTAAATCATTACATAACTGCAATTTCTGTAGATGGTTAAATTTGAAAATAATTTGTCCCTTCATTTTTTCATTCAGCGTTGTAGGCTTCCGTGTTGGACCTCACGGGTTCGAGTCCCAGTACGAAACAGCATTTTTTCGATATATTTATATATTTTCTGTTCGAAGGCATGAGTGTTTGTGATGGCTTAAAATTGTCTCCCACTCTTACGATCCTTCAATTCAACAGGGTGCTACTATTAGTTAATCACTATTCCTGTCTTACCCTTATCATTCTAACCCTACTACTCTCTTTAAAAAAGAGAGGTTAAGCGACTAAGTAACATGTAGTTTTCGTAAAAAAATAACTTTAGGTGAAATTCCTTCATTAGGAGGCTATATGCTTGACATTGGAAGCGGACAAAAAATGGATAACATTTACCGAGCCCCTTGTTAAGATATTGGCAGCCCACCGCTGGTAAAGAAGTATTTTAAATAGGGAAATATTGAATATTTGAATCATTCATTGGTCTTCAAATAATGTCATCATAGCTTTTTTAGGCTACTAAACTATAAAAATGTCACTAAAAATTGGCCGTTAGTGTTTATGTAAAGTTAGGCAAGAAAATAGGCTCTTTTTGGATATACACACTTCACTACAAATTACTGATAATCAGCAAACATCAGTTGAAATGATCCAGCGTATTTCAATTATTGCGACTAAAAAATAAAGATAAGATAAAACATAATACAACTTCTAGAATAACATTAATATGAAGTTAATTTTTCGAATATCCACACGCTGAGTGTAGACACATCAACATGGAGGGCGTCAAAGAATGATGCATGTAATTTATAAATTTGATTGGGGCCTTATTATCAAGGAGCATCAAAATGCAGAGTCACGCATGTCCTGCAATCTTTCTCGCTAAATACGCCGACTTAGATTAGACGAGCTTTTTCAGAGGCCTCGATGGGGCTTTTAAAAGCTATACACAATTGCGCACGTCCACTTTTGTATGCACGGCGCGAATACTTGATTAAAGCACTCGTATTGTGTCTAATCTGGTGGAAGCGCGTGATGTAAAATGTATTTTTTTAAAACAAATTTAATTCGGAATTAAAAACTACATTATTATCACGTGCTGGTGAAATACGTGTTTACTTGTGTCTTCGTTCTGTTTGAGATAAAATTATAAAAAACATTTTTTTCTGTCTAAGCACAGTATTACAGTTTTATAGTTTATATCATTACAATAAAAAACCTCAAGCTGCGAACCCAAATAACACAAATCTTTGAACGGAAATAAATAAAGAGTTTTAATTAATAAAACAGGAATCTATAATATATCTTTTATGTATAGTATATAATTTAATTTCGTTTTAACAAACTTTTTTGTTTAAAAAATATGTTTGAGTATCTACAATAAAATAAGCTTAATCGTGTTTAATCCAGGGCCGTGGAGTCGGTGAAAAAAAAGACGATTTCGAGTGCAATTTTTTTCCAATCATTTCATTTTAACTTATATATTTAACATAATATGTATACTATCAGATCAACTTTAGTCACCCCTAGCATGCAGTGGAAACGCTATGAACTATTGTGGTTCGAATACAGAACTATAATCTAATCAACTCATTGTTTAATGCCTAGAGAAGTAGACATTTTCAGTAACAGTATTTGTGAATTGTTTGTTAGGTTTTACTTTTTTATTTCTTGATGTTGTATTTTGATTTTGGTGTACTATGTACTGTTTTTTATTTTAATGATATTTGTCAAGTGCATGGCGAATTGGCGTCAGCTGTAGTGTCATGTACTGTAATTTTGATTTTTAAACAATAAATAATTATCATTTTTAAATGGTTCTAAGTTGTACGATTTTTCCAACTCCGGCTACGGAAAAAACCCTTGACTCTACGACTCCGACTCCACAGCTCTGGTTTAATCATTTCTTAGGATGTTATTTCTATACTTTTTTGCTGTGACAGTTTAACCACAACAATTATGACGCATTTTTATCTAATAGTTCGTCCTTGAACCAATTTTCTCAAAGCTTATTAATCACTTTTCCCAAATCTTATCAGGTGCCACAACTTGACATCAACAATCGGAAAACATGTTCAACAAATGACATTTATTTTTAACCTTCTGCAGCATTGACTCAAATGTGGTTCGAAATACATTTTTTTATGCGAGTAGCAAGCAATTTAGAAGCTGAAAATTAAACATACCGACTTTTGAAAGAAAAAAGGACGTAACCCACACATAACCAATTTTACAGGAGACACGAAAAACGTTTTTTGATGATTTTGGGTCAAAGGCAAATTATGAAATATACACAACCTTGAAATGCACGGAGACGGATAAAATGGTTCTGAATTGGCTTTATTTTATAATAATTTAATTATTTTTTCAAAAAAACTTTCCTTTAAGTATTTTTTCATAATCCCAATTTTAGCAGGCCCTTATTTTTTCAAACTTAAAAGCTGAACTAAGATACTTTGGCATTTTCAGCTAACATCCTTTTGATAGAATATGTTTTATGTTGTATTCATTGTGATTATCGAATAAAAGCTGTTTTGAAAAATGTGTGGGTTACGTCCTTTTTCCTTTCCAAAGTCGATATTTTAAAACAACGCACCACTTTATTTGGCGTCGTGAATCCAGGTTTGAGAATCATCAGTATAAACCGTTACTATTAGGTAATGGTAGTCGGACTCACTGTTATTATGTAATATTATTTTATACTCAATCAACTGGATTAGGCGAATTCAGTTAAATGCTTTTACAGTTGAATGCCAATACTTAACAATATACCTTTAGTATTATAGCTTAAAATGATCCATCCAATGCATGGTTATAATGATTATATAATAAGAAGAAAGTATAACAGCACTAATAAATAACAATTTATTTTTATAATATCGATCGACTAACATTCGTATTAGTTTACCTCTGAGGAAGATTTGAATACGATGAGAGGAGAATTGGTTAACTAGATTCCCGAGTTATTTCATTTATGTGGTCGACGGATGATTATTTCTATGGCCAACTGTGGTCAGGTCGTAATGGACCCGTTGTCTATCATAATACGCTGAACCATAGATACTTGGTTTATAAATGGTAGACGTACGCAATTAATATAAAAAATGATTGTTTATACACGTTTTATATAACTGCTGTAACGAAAATGCGGTTTCAATTCGGTAAAAAAGTGCGGAGTAATTGTTTTATCATGGCGTTATAAAAAGTTCTTTTGATTTAATAAAATAGATTTTTTCATTCATAAGGCGTTACGTATATTGATCTCATATAACTTAATGGGATTTAATAACGGTAAACACTGTATTTTATTATTAAAAATAATGAGAATAAAATATTTTCTGGATAAGTAAAAAAATAATTAAGAAAAATCAGCGACGTGGGTCGTTTTTCCTTTGTCAAAGTAGGAGCAACCTGCAAATGAAAAACACTTTTTATCTGTTTTTTTCTTACGCGTGTAGTATTTTGTTTCGTTCCTTGTAAGCCAGTGGTTTCCAAACATTATGTTACAACGCTTCCCAGGAGGCGCGCCTCCTAGTTTAGAAGTTGCTGTTGTAACTAATTGGGTGATTGGTGGTTAAGGATGAGTGTGAGATTCTATCAATTACACGATTTTTGTAAATAATTCACTTAATAAATTGTCTTGTAAACCTCTGCACTCACCTTTAAGGATTTGAATCCACGAAGACAAGTGTTTAAAAAACATTGAGTTTTCAATTAATTTATATAAAATGAACGCATTTGAACGTGTTCTCAGTCATTCCCATTCATTGGATCGCGATACATAAAAATTGATTAATCTTTAATTGATATTTTACTTACCCCATACATCTGAAGTTGATCTAAAAGTTATAATATATTATCATGCAAACACAATATTCTGTTGCAATATGTTTTTTTACCATATCTGGTCACATTGTTGAGCATATGGACTTCTTATGAAGTTTATCTCAACAATAGTGTTTATACGAAAACTGCTTGTTACTCAGTTGCTCAACAGGACAGGATTCGTAGTTAGTTAATCGCTCTTGGTACGCCCCGTTTTTAGCATATGATAGGTGGGAAGGAGGAATTGATGCCACCACATACATCCATGTCTTTTATAACCAAACACTCCAGCTAGACCCATTTTTGGACATAATAGGTTTGAGAGAATTTTAGACGTCAAAGACATTTATGGTTTCGAACAAAAGTATTATATAAACATCGATTGAAAAATGAATTTAGCTTCACGTACCGGGATTCTAGCTCGTGAACTCCATTAACGAACAGCGTTTCATTATATAGCACGCTTTGTAAACGAACAAGCATGACACACTATTATTAAATAATCAGGACTATGGAGTCGTGAAAAACCGTGACCAGACATTTACAAATACCCCAATGTAAAAAAGATGCAATGTTTTATAATTCGTCTTGGCGTATTTTTTATATCTGCTAAAATGCATAACTTTATTAATTTAATTTCAATAAAATAAAAGAGTCGGAGGCGTCCATTTCTTCTTGAATTTGGCTTTACAGTTCTGGAATAGTAAAAATATAGTTTTAAACTATAGATTTCATTGATTCGACGGTAGATGAAAGTTTTCTCGATTAGATATTTTCTTATTTTTTTCCCAGATCATGATTATCATAATGCCTATTTAATATTCTAATATCTTCATTTTACTCGATAAGAATTAAAACGAACGCGTTTCAGAAGTGTTGCCAACGTTATAAAATTGTAAATACTATTAATTTGAGCACATTAAATCCTCATCTTACGCTATGCGTATAGATATAATATTTATTTTTTCAAACAGATAAATGTTAGATTGACGATATAGCATCAATTATTTGGGGTGACATCGTTCTTCAATTGTGACTGATTTTTTGAATCCTTCGTAAGTTTTTTTTCCAAAAGTTACAAAACACTCAGATATGATTCATTCATAAATCACAATACATAAATAATAATTAAGTATAACAAGAATAATAATTAGGTAAAACTTTATAATGAATTTTAAAAACTTAATAATGCATTTGTTGACTATTTTTAATTATATTACAATAGTTCTTTTTACAATAATTTTATCACGAAATTAAAAAAAAATACCATACGGAAAACGGGGACTTTACTGTCATTCAAAATATTAAAAAAAGAGTTGTTTATTTTGATATGAATGAACTCTGAATGATTTTTCAATTAATGTATTATAAAAAATACCCATCAAAACATTGTATTATATTTCAACGAGTTAATTAAAAATTGTAAAATATTCAGACTCACAACACTGACGGGTTAACTGAGAATTCTGACCATGATGTAAATCTGAAATATATATGAATTATATTTTATATTTCTTGCGAAATTATTGATTTTCTCCTTCTTTCATGTCTCCCGCCAAATGTTTTTTCCCTCTCATGACATTTCAGCGTTCCTCAGTTCATACAAGATTTTATAGATAGGTCGTTTAAGATGCAGAATCTCACCGGTTGGAAGAAAAGGCAGACAGGATTGAAGCTCTCCGGAAGCATCGGCAATTCGTGGCCCAGCCAGTTACTTCGTCTCTCCATGGCCATTGACATATCAGAGCTTCTCACGAAATCAAACCATTTGCTATGTTTGCTATTGTAACCTTATTGCAATAGAGCTCTAACAATTGAAAACAAACTAAACAAATATTCATTCATATCTAAATTTTTGACTCAACAAGTTATCCCAAAATCATAAAGACTGCCGATAGAAAAACTTTTTTGTAACAGTTTTTCTTCGATAATCACAATGCATGCAACTTGATGCACGTTCTATAAATGAGTGTAAGCTGCAAATTCTGAATTAGTATCTAAATTACGCTTTAAAGCTAAAAAAAAGAAGGGTTTGTGAAAATTGCAACCAGAAAAAAATAATTAAAAAGGGTTATTCTTAATCATCAATTTATTAAATTAATGTAAGATTAAGTCAATTAAACACCAATTTACAAAAATCTGTGCAGTTCAAGATTGTGTATATATCATAATTTGCTTATGGCCCAAAATCATCAAAACACGTTTTTTGTGCCACATATATTTTTTTTATCTGTGGGCTACGTACTTTTACCTCTCTACAGTCAAATTATATATTTATACAATAACTGCGAATGCTTAATCTAGTTAATTATTTTAGTAGCTGTGTGCTCTGAAATACAGAAACTGGCAACACTGATTTCAAGCGACAGAATATAATTGCAGTCATATTCCGTCTACCGCAATTACTTGAATTTGAATAAATTACTTAGTACCTAATGGTGAAATTATCTTCATCCCAAGCCCTCCGGTTGTGAGGAACGAATCTGTAATGCTGCCGGGATGGATGGCAGAGCCACCTGAATCACGTTACGACAAAGTTGATGATCGGGTGATGCATTAAATTAAGCGCAGATTAGAATGTACAAGAGATTACAGAACAGCATTAAATAATTTATAAACGCTCTATTTGATGGCTCTATGAATTATTACATATTCAAAAACGTTTCAACATTACACGGTTTTAATTTGATAAACTATTACTTCCTTTGCATATGATATATCGCGTTTCCTCGATGTTGGTACTTGAACTCGGATAACGTCTTTTAATCGATAGTGTTTAACAATCGCTGTCAAAAATTCAGTAGTCGTGTCGAACCCCGCAACTAAAAAATGAGTGTCTCCTCAGATGGAAGTCCAGTAGAAAAATGAGGAATACTCTTCTTATGAATTCAGTATGTCCGTATGTTTATGATGGCACAGATATAACACTGAATACTCGAATTATATGAATCATCAAAACAATACGCAGATTGATCAGCTGATCGCGGATAGATTATTTTTGGGGTTAGGCAATAGCAAGTAATCGAAAAACTATAAATAAAATCGATAAGATTGAAATATCACAACTAGGTAAATAGTGAAAATAGTGACATAGTCAAGAGAAGATTCTCGTAAGAATTTTTCAATATTTATAGTTACATATATTCAGCGGTGGGCTGCCAATACGTTAACAAGGGGCTCGCTTAATCTCGTAGCAATTTTTAGTATTCTGAAGAAGGAGTGAATTTTCTTATAGCTCCTATGCAATTATATGCAATACTTAAATAAACAATCGATTGTTACTTAATACACGTAAAATGTGTAACAATGTGCAATTTACAGTAAACTTATCAATGTAAATAGCTAAAAATATACTAATGTGTATACTCACGTTGTCGTAGATAATATTTATATAAATTAGAAAATGCAGTTATATACTTATTTGATCTGAAAATATTGTTTTCTCATCATTTAACAAGGGGCTCGCCGGCCTCAGTAAAATCTAACAAGGGGCTCGCGCGAGCCCCTCCGAGCCCCCTCCAGCCCACCTAGCCAGTTCTATGAATATGTTTAATAAAGCTTATTTGAATACTATATTTAGTTACAGTTATTTAATGAGAAAAAGGTACATAATATATATTTCATAATTTCGTCACATTATTGCATTACTAAAATTGTATATTTAAATTCTGCGTGAAGTTAATAAAGACCAAAATAGATTTAAATTAAAGCCTATATTTAAGTGCTAAATATTTCAGAAGCTATCAAATTCCACTGTCTATAATAATATATTAAATTAAATTATAATTTCTAAATGGTTTTTTTTCAACCAAAGATAAAGACTCGCAGTAAAGAAGCGTCTGGCAGATTGCCTATTAAACAATTTGGAATATTTAACTACTGGAGTTTGTTCGGGAGAGGTAATCACGTCAGATTATGATGGTTATTATAGCAGGTCCACGCCAGGAGTCATCGAAGTTCTTGACGCGAGGATCAGGGCTGAGACGAAGCTCCGGGCATTTTAACGACTTTCTTGAATCATTATTAGCCTTGTATGGATTAATAAAAGGGATGTGCTAAAAAAACTTTTGGAAAAAAATAAAAATATATATCTTCAGGGGATTATTAATTGCTTTTTATAACGTGATTTTTAGTAACATTTTTTCCTAACGATATTCACGCTTCTGGTAGTTCATTTTAGACATCACAAAACACCTGTCTTCGAACATAAATCCACTGATCGATTGAAAAACGAATCTTTCCTTACTGGGATTCAAGCTTGTAAGCACCGTGATTAAAGCCAATGGCGTCAACCACTCGACCAGGCACAGGTTTAAATTTTTGTCACTATTCAATTACAAAAAAATATTTTTTGCAAATGTTAATAGAAAATATATGATTTTCAACAGAAATCATTTTTTTAAATCTTTGTTCGCTTCAAATGCCGAGCATATAACCTCCTGATGGAGGTTTCTCAACAGATTTTTTCTACCAGAACTGTGGGTAACTCTTTTTCAAAGAGAGTAATAGGGAAATCATTATTGATTCAATATTAGCCCGTGCAGATCTAACGTGTATATATTCTTCAAAATTTAGCACGATTAATTCTTAAATACATCTTTAGGCCTATGATGGCATTCATTTAATTTAACGAAATGAGTTGTTTTCATTCTGTAACATTAAAAACATATTATAAATACATTTTTTTATCCATGTCCTCTCACAATATGGAGCATATGGCCTCCTAATGGAGGTATTTCAACAGAAATTTCTACGAAGACTTTTTGTTAATCAGTCGCTTAACCTCTCTTTTTCAAAGAGAGTTACTAGTAGGGATAGAAGGATAAGGCTAGGACAGGACAAGTGGTTAACTAATCGCTCTCGCTGCACCCAGTTATTGAAGGATCGGAAGGGGTGGGAGGGAATTTTTAGACATCACAAACACCCATGCTTTCGAACAGAAATTGAAAAATTCTGTTCGTACTGGGTCTCGAACCCGTGAGATCTGGCACGGTAGCCCATAACGCTAGCCGCTGCGCTATAGGACCCGACAAAATACATTGAGCACTGGGTTATTTTTTAATAAAATCATCTTTTGCAGAATAGCATTTTTCCAAATTGAAATTGACAACCCTGCGCTCGTTGGATGCTATTAGCGCTGTGTCGAGTAATCGATATTAATTTCCGAATCGATACTTCACCTTCGCGTCTATGCGAGGCTGAAGTCTCGATCTCGATTGATCGCCTACTGTTTCCTTTTAATGAGAGACGTTTATGATATTCCATTATTTTTTAATGCGCGGGAAATTGCATCCAACCGACGGAAGCCTTAATTTCAGAAATCGAAAATCTTGGAAAACTTTTCCGATACAAGTGGTGAATTAATATTTTTTTATTTCTTCTTAATCAAAATAATAAATCCAGATATGTAAGCTCTAAGCTTCAGTCATTCGACCATAATCAAATTAGAATGAAACTGTATAGCGTGTACATGTTTTACTTTAGAATATTTAACTTATAATATACCTATTGTTTTTCAAGGTTACTCTACAATGTTTCTCAAAACCTTATTTGTATCATTCGACGCTTCAAAAATATCCATATCCGCCCTCCCCAATCAAAATCCTATAATAAGGTACCAAACCAATTCGTTAAAAAAAGTTGATTAAAAAAAGTATTTAGTAGTATTTTTATGTAACTTTCGTAAGTAAATACATGTGTTCTCGCACCCTCTTTGAAAATTTATTCCGATTTTTTAAATTTGGAAATAACATTCATGCGCGCTAGTATCGGCGCGGAGTGTCCCACGAAAACATTGGATGTCAGAAAAAACAGTTTCTGACTGAATGCGTTTTTTGATATTTCTTTACAATCTCGCTCCGTAAGTAATGGTTTTACACCGCTGCCATAATGAGTAAGATTACGAATCTTATAGCCTGAGTAAATGTATAATTATATAAATATGGATCTATTAAATGAACTTTGTGATGGTGAAAACTTCGCTTCATTAGGAGGTAAAGGAAGTTTCTCTTCTGTCTATCTACCCCGATTCAGAAGCAATTTACGCTAATTTGATATTTAAAATGGTTTTGAATTAGCATTGTTAGTTCAGAGTTTCCATCATAATAACGACTTCAAAATAATTGAGATGTGACTTAAATAATGAATCAAACAATTATCAATTGTATAAAATATAGATAAACGGTTTTTGTTTATAACTGAAATGTTTGCTTGGAATTTTATTTTCTCAATAAGGTGACAATAATTGCAGTTAAATAATGAATTGATAAGAGATTGTCGTTCGTTTCTTATTTCAACAAAGGGCTCGCACAATGCCTTCCAAACCCCATACTGCCATATACAAAAAGTGTATCTTTCTCCTATTCCTTTTCTAGCACGCTCATAACGCTACTTTTTTCTAATTATTTATCTTAATCAACACAGTAATACTAATGTCAGTCATCGTATGTCTTCTTCTTCTACTTCTTGGGCCATGTTCGCTCCTTATGTGGAGCATATGGCCGCCACGCGGCACCTCCATGTTTCCCTGTCTCCCGCCAATTGCTTTGCTTCCTCCCATGACATGCCTGCATCCCTCAGTTCCGCCGAGTACATTCTATGGATAGTACCCGACGGACGTCAGAATCCCACCGGTTGAAAGAAGAGGCAGGCAGGATTGAGGCTTTCCGGAGGCATCCGCAGCACGTGACCCAGCCAGTTCCAACTTCTCTCCATAACCACTGACGTGACGGGACGCTGTCTTGTACGCTCCCTTATCTCCAAATTCTTCACAAAATCGTATGTAACTACATTTTAAGTATGCAATAGAAAAAAATAATATTTAAACTTTTTTTCGCGGAAACGTCCTCTCAATATTGGATATTATTTGTTACAGATTGCACCCATTAAAGTATTTATTTTGTACATTTTTTTGATTTTGAGAATACTAGTTTTACATGCTAAATGTAAAAGACTTCTTCATGTTCATCAGAAGACTAATTACACAAATGTAATATACTGAAAATTAGGGTGTAGTTTTTTTCAAATATTAAATGAAAATTCATAAAAAGTAAAACGAAAGAATAACAATTTATGATATCAGTCTGTCTCTGTCTTTTTATCAAAATACGAATTGTATCGCTTCTTTTTCGCAAGCCACCTAACACAGCCAGTAAAGAATTTTATTAGTCGGCCTTGCGATTACAATTTTATTTTTAATCATCTATTTCAGTGCTTCGCAACCTTTTGTCTAACACAGCACATCGAAGTTTACCCCAGATTTTAGCGGCACATCACATATTATAATATATCGTCCGTTTGATGTAAGAAGTCATTTAATGACAAAATGTTGATTCTGAAATAATCGATATTAAAGTTTTAACTACATTTTATGAGATATCAAAAGTTAAATAATAACATAATCTTTTGCCTTGTATAATCTGGGAAATTCCAAAAAGTACGCATTTTCTCGATTCCAGAGAAGTTTTCGATACTCACAGCACATAGTCACCGCACATAGTGATTTTTTCCAAAAACCATATAAACAAATGCACTGAGATAAAGGTGTTCAATTTAGCTTTAAAAAACGTGTTTTTCGACAATGACTTATTTACTGGGAAAATTATGACAAAATACGTAGATTGAACCATCTTATTCAGTTTTGATCGACATGTCATTGAATGACTTCTTGCAGCAAACCAACAACATATATTATGTATACGCAGGAATGACATAGTGTTTGTTTCGTTTGGTAGCATACTCATATGTGTATAGTTTAGAGACAAATTATTTTGTTTTTGTTCACCACGGCACACTCTTATGCCGCAGCACAACAGTTGGAGAGAACTGTACTGTTTAATGGAACACTGCTGAATAGTACACATTTCATTCGATAGATATAAATCTCGTGTATGTATTGTAGTAATATGATATTATATTTTAATATGAATATTATTGGTAGACATACTTTAGTGTATGACTTTTTTATACTCAGCTAATGATGATTCAGCAGGTTATCTCCGCGTTTTAATAAACGATGATATATAATTCCCGTTCACAATTTCGTTGTTCAATGACTTTGTGTATTTTGTAAGATAATAAGATGACGTTTCATAATAAAATCGAACTGACCGTGATGTTGGTAGCATTGTCCGATCATTTTTTTTTAAATTATTACTCGAACATGGTAGGGAGGTTAAAAGATGGTACAAAAAGAGATTATGAATATTTTATTATGCATGTGAAGCATTAAGAAGTTTTTATACAAAAAATAATTCGCAGTTAATTTGTAAAAACCGGAGATATTGGTAAGAAAATAGGCCCAATTTTCTACGGCAGCGGCAGCCAATACGTCGATCGCGTAGCCTTTTCTAGTCGCCCTCTGATGATTTTTAACAAGAATTGACTGTCTTTTATTACCTATTATTTTTGAATAACTAATCTTCGTATGACAACTTAGAAAATACGGTGACAGTAGACCGCTACCACTGATTTCAACATTAGGTCGACCGCAGAGGTTAAAAGTTTGGTGACCCGTGTTCTACGGCAAACGACAAATACAAACTTTAACTATTCGTAACTAGGGATTGCTATACCGGATAAATATGTAATACCGGTATTCAACATATGAGAGAAAACTTTATTGTTGTCGAAGCAATAAGCTTACTGATGAAAATTTAGATTCGGTTTTGAAGCTTAATACTTAAGTCAAATTCTCAAGAATAGTTTAAAAGTTAACATTAAAATCTACAAATAAAAAAGTGCCATAAATTTTGAAATATAAATACAGCTTGCATACCTAAATATTTCACAATGAAAACATTTTTTTGTAAATAAGTACAATCTAATTATATTTTTGCACTGTTTCAAAATAACACCACAAACGTGAACCTATCTTTCATTTATCTACATATATTTTTTAAAAAATCACGGTTTTTTACACGGCTGTTTAATGTGGAAAGTATCTCCGTGTAAAAAGAGAATTGAGCGTACTTTAAATTTCATTTTCCTTGGTGGTCCCGGAACCATCATAATTTGTTTTTATCCGGCTCACCAGATGAAAATGGTTGTGCATGCCTGATCTAAATATATTATTAATATTGTCTATTAACAAATTGGAAAACCCCATGGATTTTAACATTAAATTCAAAGACACTAAATTATTTTATATCAATAAAGCAAATTCTGAATTATGTGAATCTAAATTCATTATTTTGAGTATTGTCTTTCCAAAAAGAGTTTTTTTTTATTTTACTGTGTGGCCCTTTCATCAAAATCTCCTTAGAATGCATACGTATGGGTAAACCAAACATATTATTTTTATTTTCGCTTCCGAACAATTTATGTCTGCCCTGTGTTTTTCAAAAGAATTTTATCAGAAGAGAGAGCGTGCGAGTAGTAGTTATGATAAGATCAAATAGATAAGGCAATCTTCGAGCACAATTACAACGGTATCAAACTATCGAGAAGTTTTTATTTGAAATGGGAACACCGTGAATTTTCGTTATGTTGACAGCAAACCTGTCAAAATAATTAAATAAAAACAACATGGCTAATAAATGCGTACATCGATAGCCGCCAATTTATTATTAAATTATTCTGATACCTGTTCTAAATATTTCAATCATAGGCAAAAATCTACGCATTTAAATTACTGAATGATATTATCTTTTATATTGTCTATTATAATTTTTCTGCATACTTCCTTTCATTAAATTTATACACTTTGTGTTGCCAGAGAGTACACGAAGGGAGGTTGTGTTGAAGCGTGTGTGTTAACAATAATAAAACGAATCAAGCTCAATAATGAAACGACCCGCCTACTGGTAACATTAATTACATCGATAAATGGTTTGCACTGCTACCAATATAAAGAATATCAACTTTATGAATTTGTTATTCTTTTTTTGAAATGATAAATCTGTTCTTATTTTAATTAAGTTCGTATCAATAGAAATACCAATAACCAATAGATGGGAAACGTACCAATCAATTTATTTATTTTTATATGTAAATATTTGATTGTAGAAATTAATTATTTTTAAAATAATTGTGGGTTATAAATTATAATCATTGTATTATCAACGACATTCACTTATATAGTATTAGTATCAGAAATACTAGTGACTTTTGCATATAAATATCACATAATTCTTACTATATATTGTATTTATAACTACATAGTGTTTTGTATGGATACATTAGTATCTTTTCATAAGCTTCAATAATTATAAGTGCAAATAATTTTAAACATATATTTTTTTGATTGCATTAAGTCTACGTTTTCCAAATTTAAAATATAAACAACGAAATAAATACAATAGAATAGACTTCAGTCTGAAAATTTGTCAGTTTCAAGAGAAGAATTGGTCGATAAGATTATTAATTTATTTTATACTAAATTAATAAATACTAAACATGCAAGTCCTGTAGCCGAGTGGTTAGTTATCTTAAGCATTCGTCCTACTCAGTGATGGCACCTTGGCAATTGGTTTATGGTTTCATCGATTTTTTCGTACTTCCTCACCTACCCTAATCTAGTGACGGATCACTACACAGGCGCACCAGACGCTCACTTGAGGCCTCAAAATATTATATCATATTCTATAAAACCTATATAATATTCAGTATTACCTATCAAATATTCAGTTTTAGTAATTCGAAAAAATAGGACCTCCAAATTTTATTGCGCCTGGGGAATCCCAATTTGTTCACTGCTGAAAACAGGGGAGTAATGAGAGAGCGATAAACCAAATTTGTCGGGTCCATCGTTGATTGGTTAACGTCGTTTGCTTTGTTTGCGGGGCTCAATGGTAAGAATACCAGTATGGATCCTTGTTTTATTTTTTTTCTGTTCAAAGGCATGTATATGCGTGATGTCTAAAACTCTCTCCAGCCCATTTGATCTTTAATTAAATAATGAATTACATGAGCGAAGAGCTGGCCAATATTCCTGTCCCAACTTAATCAGGAGTGGGAATAGTACAAAAGTTTTAATCGAAGAGAAAGACTCATAACCAGTTCTTGTTCAATATATTTTTTTTGAGATGTTCTATGAGAGACCCGAACTTTTAAAGAGAAAAACAATACAATGTTTTTACCAGATATTTCTTTGAATAATGCTCGTAACGCCATGAAAATTTTACCCGTATATTGGGCTATTAGCAGTCGTAATTAGATGGATCATATCAGTAATCTAAAAGTTACAAACTGGTTAGCGTCGTGCATGTGTGTATTATACCATAATACGTTCGTGTCCAAGAGGCGTACACTGTTGTAATCTTTTTAAGCAAATGAAATATGCGTTTTGCGCCCGCACCAAATTGCCAATCAAAATTAATCACTCTAAAGTGTCTAATTACCTTTAGTAATAAATTATTTGCACGTCTTTGGTAAGATCTAATTAATAACGGTCGGTTGGTATTCAAAAATGTATCGTTAACGTACGTTTTGTTTCGCCGAATCAACAAACTACTACGCAAAATTTATAACAATTAAAAATACATTTAAAGTAGCCGTGAAACTAAAAATAATATGAGCACATATTAATCAAGCAGCACTAAATATATTCGTGTTGTTTTTTTTTTAAATTAATTACCCTGATTGACAGTTAATATCAAAACCAAGTGTAAACCAATAGATCCATGACACTTAAATAATAATACACTCACGATTAAGCCTGTTGTTTGAAATCAATCTACCAAGATATATTGTTTAAATGCTATATAGACAAGTGCGAGAAATCATTCTTAACATTTTAGACTTACACAACATTCCACTTTGATTATTTCTCATTTCATGTTTAAAATATTATTCGCTTTCAGCTGCACGAAAAAAAATATAATAATGTATATTTCGATTATTTTTATCTTGGTGTAGTTATTTTAATTCGTTTGGTATATACGGCTTGAATTATTATACTTTAAATGAGTTATTCTGTTTGCTCCATTATTCGATAAGATTATAAATTTATTGAAAAAGTTAAAATAGAAAGATTTAATTAAAAAATATCAAATACTGTAGATTTACAAGCTTAAATCAAAATCACGTGTCTTTGCAAAATGTCCACCTGTTGCATGATATTTGTTTTTCGGTTTAATTATCTTTCTTGTCTAAAACACACTTTTTTTGTTTCGTGTGCTAGTATGATAAATACGAATATGCATTTTAATAAGAAAGGTTTAAAAATTAGAGCACTACACAGCATCATGAATCATTTTTGAATAGTGTCCTTTTTTTCGTCTCTCACCCGATTCCTCATATTGTTCTTGTACAAATATTGATGAAACAATTTAGTAATTACTTTCAGTTAGTTCAAAAAATTAAATTGAAAAAAAATATATAATCGGCATAATAACGTATTTAGTTCCATAAGAATAAGTATACAATATATTACTTTAAAAATGATGCCTGATCGGAACAGTGAACACATGTCACAATTAATAATAAAGCTTTAAGTTTTAATTATATATATAAAAAAATATGTTTCCCTTAAGTTACACCGAACCATCGACTATGTATACTTGATATATATTTCATTGCTAGAAGAAAAAAATCTAACTAAACAAATTTTGTAACTACAGTTAAATCACGTCAAAATAACTTTTGATGTTGTACGAAATTTAACAATAGACAGTTTGAAGATAAAAACATTCACGAAAATAAAAATTGTTATTCAGCATTATAGAACACCATGTAAAACGTTCAATATTCGATTGACGCGATAAAAATAATACTTACAAGTTATTAAAACGCTTATGAACTTACAGTGTACATGGGGAGGAGTCGATGCAGGGCCGAATCAGATGATGGAGCGCCCGCCGGCCTGCTGTCGGCGCTCACTCTATCACGATGCCCGATCGATCGAAACCAACCCTGGATATAACCCGTTGAGACGATGGTATCGATTTTTAGTTAGTCATACACTTTTTGGTTGTCAATGTGGATATTGACAATTAATATTCTAGTGTTATGAGTTGTAATCTAGAGATTGGCTTGGTCGGAATTAAACTCCCAGAAAAACTGACGTCGAATAATGATCTTTTAATCTAATATTTGAGATCTGGGACGTGGGTGTTTGCGATGTCTTTTTTTTTGAGTCACCCTCATGCGGTTAAAAAAAAGTAAAGTATCTGTTATTTTCTGCTGTGATCCCCATATGATTTTTTTTTTTTTTTTTAGTTTTACATTTCATGTTAAGTAAATAAATTAATGTAGAAGTAATTACTTTGAGTAAAAGACAACTTTAGCTTAGAATTTTTATTTACACAAAGACAATAAATGGATATTTACATTATTTTCTTATCCAATTGTTAAAAAGGGTACGCAAAGAGACAATAGCAAGCTAATATGACTGGTATGC
This sequence comes from Himalopsyche anomala, assembly GCA_031772345.1. NCBI lineage: Eukaryota > Metazoa > Arthropoda > Insecta > Trichoptera > Rhyacophilidae > Himalopsyche > Himalopsyche anomala. Next base: position 11,706,504 of record CM062824.1, on the reverse strand, counting down.
AAAAGTGTGCTCCATAATAAGTCCGTAAGTGCTCAAGTCCTGGTCATAGTGTAAATCCTACATGCTTAACCCTGTTTTATCCAATCACAATGCAGCAACAGCTCGGTAACGCTGCAATTGTTTGTTTCACAGATTCCTTTGAATGACAGTTTCTCGTCTTTGTAGTGTTATTTTTATGTTAACCCTCCAGAGACGAGAGCTTTTTTTTGATAAAAAAATATTTTTTAAGCCATATTGAAGTCACGGATAACTTTTATTCCTAATAAAAACGTTGTATAGAAACCCCGCATGACTATATGGTCATGCTCATCCTTTTATTACCGTGCAATATTGTGTGCGGACAGGAGTAAGGACAAAAGTGACCGTGTGGGCTCGCAAACATTCGGGGTTGAAATATAGCTAAACGTGTTTTTTTTTTTTAATATTTACAATTTGACCTCTTAAGATCAACATTATTTCAATAGAAATATATTAGCAAAAGAACTGTAAATAATTTGATGTTTTAATAAAAAAAATAACTAACAGTTTCAAAAAGTCCATTAAAAAAAACGGAAATTCAAAAAATTAGCATAGTGTAGCTTTTGGTGGCCGTTTCTGTCCCCGCGGCTGATGACTAACTGAAGTCTGTAACCTTCTTAACCAAATATGAGAGAAAGCAACGATATTAGGGTAGAAAAAGGATTAATGGTGGGATCAATAGACAACGGTGTTTACTGTGACCATATGGTCACGCTCGTCCTTGGGAATAGAAAATAAGAATAAAAAATTTAGCCACATTTGATTTAAAAGAAGCAAAGATCAGAGTAGAGTGAAGAAAAGAAAAACCGAAGTCCACACGTATGATAGCAAAATTACATGTTAAAAACCTGTTTTATTTTGTAATTATTGAAAATATAACCCGAAATGTGTTGTTTTATTGTTAAAGGATTTGAACATTTTTTTTACAAGCTTAAGAAAAATTGTTAACAACTAAAAATGCTTATTATCCATAATTTTGTTTTTTGTGACTAACATAGGTGTGTATGATATTAATTATCAAATAAATATCTCTTTCAGGTCTTTGAACACAAATCCATTGACAAATCAATGTTGGTAAACCTCACGGCCAAGTACTGATTGATGTCAGTATAATCGAAAACCCGGCAACTTAAAGCTTTTAGGGTGTTCACTGTCAATACTTGGTGAAAAGGCATTATATTAGTAAAAACACAATATTCCTTTGTACTTCATTCCACTTTATTTAATATGTCAGGACCGGTTTCGCTCATTACGAGCATCGTCAACTGACGATGCTCAGTTGACGATGCTCGTAATGAGCGAAACCGGTCCTGACATATTAAATAAAGTGGAATGAAGTACAAAGGAATATTGTGTTTTTACTAACTTAAAGCTTCTTCACAAATATTAAAACAAAAGTATAAAATATATTTTATATATTTATTAAATCCACCTACCATTCTAGAAGTGTTAGAACGTCGAGCCGAAATTAGTTTTCGATATGAAAAATGTAAACGATAAGACAAGAAACATACTATAAGGCGACGGCGATGAAGACGACGAAGACGATGAAACGGTAGGAGGAGAAGTGGAGGAGCAAAAAAGGAAATCTAATTAAGCTACCGGCATTGCCGAGATCGAGATGACTTGGTGGAATTTGCTTGCCGGACGGGCGCTTGTCTTTCGCCAGGGACCGGTGCATTTAATATCCATACTTCATCAGCTGATTAAAACCGTAAGCCTCTGCCTCACTAATGTTATACATTGAAATATTATCTAATAAAATTATTTAAATGATACAAATAATATTTTCAAAAATAAAATAAAAAAAACAGAGGAGTTAAGGCATTTATTTCCTTTCTTTTAAATTTAATATTTTCCCAAGAAATATACTCACATTTCAGTTTCGGTGAAAAAATATGTAATGAATAAAAACGCTACTCGCTCCTTTTCACTGGCTATCAATCAACTGACTAGTTTTCAAAATTATAGGTTTATCAAATATTTAGGTTTTATCAATAATTACACAGTATATTTATACAAACATCATTCACAAATTTGTCTCATTATTCTAATGTAAATATAATGGCATCTTTGTAAATGTTCTAGAAAATTCATATTTTCTTTAGGCAGCAATTATATTGAATACTCATTTTCAATAAGAAAGAAAAACAGTTATTTTGCACAATACATGAAAAATTCAAAACAGTAAGTTTGCCAAAATTTATATTATTCGTTGACCCTCTGCTGGAAAAAATATTTTCTTGTTTTTTGTTACTTCTAGCAGACTAGAGACAAATATTTTGTGATTTGGCAACCCAAGGGGTCCAATCTCACGAATTATTTTAACCATGAGAATAGTGGTTTTCAATATCTAGTGGCCGTGTATTTTTCAGCTTCTAACGTACTTATAAATTGATTGTATTTCTATGATTTGGTTATTTCTTTGATATTTTCTAATACGTTAGATACAAACCAGACAATTCCTTTAATTAGGTAGATTTTTTGTTGTAAATTTCAACTATAAGGCCGAATGGGTTTGCAAAAAGCAGGATTGCAATTTCGTCTTTACGTAGTGACATTGGTTGCGGTAATTTGTGTGTTTCCAAGCTATGAACCTACAATGTTTAGTTCTAATAATAAAAAAACATAAATTACTGAAAGTTACCCAACTCCAATTACGCTATCATTCTATACGGTTTTATAATAATTATTTGGACATATTACCTTATCATTAAGATGCAAACAATAGCAATCATATGATAGTAAATACCTATTCTAATTTAAATTGATTTTCCGTCCCATTAACGCTATCAATAATTTAAAATCACTGTAATCGTGACATTAAAAACAATGACCGTTGATCGTATCATTTGAAATGTAATTATTATTGAAATAATTATAATTAATAATATTATTCATGATTCAAAAACAATAGAGCGGCTGCTTCTAAGAGGAACAATTACTAAGCGACTTTACTGAAAGGATTCGTCAGTGTATTATCGTTCTTAGAAATGATTATACGAACTACTGAAGCAAAACTAACCGTATTATTCATATGGCATTAACTTTATTCATTTTTAGATATTGATAATTCAATAATAGAAATTTTAATTTTGCCCAACTGCTTTAATGACTTTTGTACACGTACTGAGTAATAACAATCTGAACGCGACACATAGTACTCGATCTAGTGAGCTGACGAGTGAAATGAGCGAGCGAGTGTTTATAAAGTAGTAACCGTTTCAATTCTTTTCGTCTTGTCCAAATCTGTCACTTTCGGGTTTTCAGCTCATTTTCCAGTAGCTCTGTCATTAAACGCTTAGTTGGTCAATAGTATTGCTTGGTCGAGTAATCGGTTGAGGACACTAGGTGGCATACTCGTTTAGTCTAAATAAGTCATCATAAGTCAAAAATACTGGTGTGCTATTTATATATTAATTCAACAGAGAATTTTATTTTATCCATAAAATATAAAGTTTTATACAGGCAAGGAACTCAAAATAAAAATCTAAATTAAAAAGATTTCTATTCCTCTCAAATCGTAGTTTAGTTCCTGTTTATGTAGACAAGTTGTCAATGTTTTTTGGTGTTCGTCTTGTTTGTTTGCGGTGTACATGTAATTGAATCCTAGTACAGACATGTTCATAGATTGAATTTTAAAAACATTTTAGATTTTTTATTTAAAGGAGTACAGTAAAACCCCCATTTACACTATAGTCGGGACCGTGTAATTGGGGGTGTGAATTTTATACAAAATTAGGGATTTGGTTTTTTCCCGCGGAAAACGCAAAACTAAGATTTCCCTTAGTTTTGAAAAAAAATATGGAAGAAATATTTAGTTTTTGTAGTAGTAAATATCCCGCAGACAGCAGACGCCCAGCTATGCGTGTATAGCCTGGCACGTGTTGAATACACAGACGCTAGCCAAAATGTGACTGTATGCCAGCCTGTGTGGTCGAGTGGTCAACATCGTTGGCTACCGCTACGGAGGACACGGGTTCGAATCCCGGTACGGGCAGTTTTATAAATTGATTTTTCAGTCGATTTATGAATTTCTGTTCAAAGGCATGGATGTATGTGATGTCTTGAATTCCCCCCTCCCACCCATCCTATCCTATGAACGGGGCGTATGGAGAGCGATTATCTAACCACTAGTCCTGTCCTTGCCCTTTCCTTCTATTCCTACTCTCTTTGGAAAAAGAGAGGTTGAGCAACTGAGTAACAAGCAGTTCTCGTAGAAACATTTCTGTTGAGATAAACTCCATTAGGAGTCCATATGCTCCATATTGGGAGCGGACATGGAAAAAAAAAAAAAAAAAAAATGCGCGGCACAGACGACCGTCTCTTAGTAACGACAATGGAATGCGACCATGCAATTGGGGGATTTGTGGCGAATATTTCGGGGTAGTGTAATTGGGGGTTCCACTGTAGATGTATATGACGTTCACATTATTTCCCGTCAAATAAACGTGGCGTAGAGAAATCGTTCACTAACTGACTGTCCCTTCCATATCCTCGTTGATTACCCTCGCTTTTTCCGAAGCACAAATGCTGTGTGACGGAATAATAACCAGTCCTCTTAATATACTGTATGTATTTGGATGTTGTATTAGGAGGTGTATAACTAAAGCTCAGCGGTTTTAAGCATTGTACTACAAGGTTGATTAAAAAAATATTGATTACTGAAACATCTTACTTTCAATATATTTATTGCTATAATTATCGACTGCTACCAATCGTATATTATATTCACAATAAGTCAAACGAAATCGATATATCATTGCCCAAATAATACGATTGTGATGGTACCAAATCATACCCCCTCAAATTAAATAACAGCGGACTCCCAACATAATCACTAATTGTAATTAAAATAATAATACCCTTATTGTGAGCGTTTTTTTGCAACTCGTGCGTGCAATCTACGTATACAATAATAGAAAATCAAAATTATGACAGGTCCAATTTGAGAAAGGCATTATAATTATTATTATTGCAGTAGGGTCGGCGCATGCGCAGAAATGCCTCGTCACTCGCGCGCAATCTGTTGCCCCCCCCCCCTTCCACCGTACTCAGAGCCCCCTAGAGCCGGTGTCTTATTTCACCACACCCCTCAGTCCCACCCTAAAGCGGATTGAGATCTCACACCAACAAAAGTCTAGTACAACATCAAAGCTTTTAAAATATGGTGACTACAGACTATTACTATAGATAAGCCTTTTTGTCAGGTAGTTGTTTGCTTTTAACACCGAAATATGAAGTAAGTTCAATAGGATGACTTATATTAATTGTTAACATTGCTATTTTATTTTGGCAATTTGTTTCATACATAAGACTTTTAATTCGATTTGTAAGATGAATCGTTTTCAATTCACTCATTAGGGACAGTGCCGGCCAACGTTCCTTCTAAGCTGCGCGCGTGCGCGGCCGCGCAGCAGTTGGGAAGCCTCCGCGCACTCATTCCGGGTTGGCGCGCACTACATGACAGTTGTTCAATTAGTATTTGATCGGTCCGCGCAGCCTTTGAAATTTCCGCGCAGCTAACCTCTTGCCTTAAAGGGAACATTGGTGCCGGCGCGATGTCATTTGGCGCCCTAGGCAACTGTTATTGGCGCGCCCCATTTTTTCTAAATAATGAAAAAAATCGGAATCATTAAAAATATTTTTTAATATATCCATGACCGCTCCCAATGTGAATCATATGGCCTCCTAATGAAAACATTTCAACATAAGTTTTTTACATGAACTGTTTGTAACTCAGTCGCCCAACCTCTTTTTTCGAATCATATAGAAATAGATACATAATTACAACGAACATATACAAACGTAAAAAAAAAAATGTACTACACATTATTTATTATTATTATAGTATATAAAAAAAAATAATACTCCACTAATTATTTGCGCCCTGGGCGGTTGCCTATTTCGCCTGTATGGTGGCGCCGGCCCTGAATAGGGATAATTATAATTAGCACTATATTATAAATTAAGCCCTACCAATTTTATCTAGCTCAATCAAGAATCACAACTAGACAATTTATGTTTCTCATACAAGTGTCCATGTAGACTTCTAATATGAAACATCTCAACGAAACCTGATTGAATGACAACTGGCTGTTATTCATTTCACGAAAAAGTTATTCCTGTTTCTGAATGGGGATTGGAAGAAGAATGAGGTTGAGAAAGGTAGTTATTTGAATCTTTTATATACGTTCTGTTAATATCGAATAGGCCAAATAGGTGACGGGTAGGGAAAAACGAAAACGTTATACGTATCAGTGAATTTGAATTGGAATCTATACTTAGGTTGGAAGCCAATGCGCATATGTTTAAAATTGGGTTTAAATCACTTATTTGGTTACGAGAACAGTCAAAAAATCCATGTCTGATGTTTGATACGGAAAACGTATGTGGTTGAAAATGTATCGTTCGTTAATATTTTGCTAATAATTAATAATCGGAAAAACATCTCATAATAAATAATATGTAGTCGCCCTATTTTTATAAGAATAGTTATTCTTGACGCGACTACCGAAGCAGAGCTACTTGCAAAGATGAAAATGATTCGCCTAGTTCATGCCCGATAGCAAAACAGTTTAAATAAGTTCATTTTCATAATCATTTATAATTATGTATATTGTCTGCCATATTTTTAGGTCTCAACATCGGCGTCAACTATATACACAACATGGTTTGATATTTCATCTTTAAACTCTGAGATGAATTAATATAGGGACATAATGTTTTATGGCCCACTGTTTTTGGGAGTAAATAAAAGAAGCAGATAGAGCAGGAGTTCCCGTGAACTTCTTATCTCTGTAGTGATCGCGCCCTTCCGTCTGCAAACGATGGTAAGGGGATGCAATTTAAATTTTTTTTAAAACTTTATCGATGAAGGAGACTGGAAGAACCTTGACGTTGGCGCGTCCTGGTACTTGAAGCTCCATAAATTTGATATCCAAAAAAAAAAAAGAATCGCAAATATTTTAGACGTTAATGGTTTTTAACTGTGTTATAGAATAAAGTGTTTTTAAATACTTACGTGCTATTAACTATTAAACGATGGATGGCAATTTTACTATCTAATGTATACGAATGAATGTGTGTTTGTTCGTACTTTATGCGTTGCCACACCGCTCATCCGATTACAACAAAACTTTGACAAACTTTTTGCTTGCACTTCCGGGAAGCTTATAGGCATAGTAAAAGTAACTTACAGTAGGTCTTATATATAAAAATCAATCTTTGTATGTCTGTCATACAGTTCATTTTGACAACGTATGCTTGCACTTGCGCAAATTTTATAGTAAAATTAACTTACAGTAGGTAGCGCGTGTGATGTACCATATAAAATCGGCAGCAAACGTCAAACAGACGAAAAAAAGACATGTACTTTAATAAACACAATTAAACACTTTATTTCTTTGAGTGGCATCGCAACGCTTGCCGGGAACCAGTTAGTATTTTATAAAACTTAAGACACAATCTTAAATATTGACATATTAATTAAAACGTATGTTCGTTTCCAGTCGAATTCAACATATTGAAATCGCAAATCCTGTATCAATTTTTTTAAATGTTCGACTGGTTTTTTTAATAATCATATTTCATTTAAGTTTATACTATTTTTCAGGGAGTGATGGACATAATATTTCTCTGAAAAAAACAAACCGAATTACTATGGTTCCGTGGTTCAAAAGGAGCGAAGATTATTGTCAATGATCAGGATCAAAATAATTGAGCCTCATTGTGAAAAAAATAGAAAATGGATGCAGCATAATACATTGTATATGTGAGTCTGGTTCTGGAACTAGACTCGTCTCATCTTACAGATAATAGTCACCTTTGATAGAGCGGGTAGTGGTAAACAAACTTCATTATAATGTTTTGATAAGTAGTAGCCGGTAAATTTACAATGAACTCTCATTCTATGGCTGAAGTTATGCAGAGTAATTGAGTTTGAATTATTATACACAGTGGTGGACAATTCGGCGGCTCAAATTGTGATATGATGATGGAGAAGTGGTGATCTTGATTGGCTTCATTGGTTCTACAAAAGCCAATAAACTGTAATGGAATCTGGATGTTGTCAATCAGAATTAGTATAATTTATATTTTTTACTTGTAATTTTTTTTTTTTAAACCATGTCCACTCCCAATGTGGAGCATATGGACTCCTAATGGAGTTTATCTCAACAGAAGTGTTTCTACGAGAACTGCTTGTTACTTAGTTGCTCAACCTCTCTTTTCCCAAAAATAGTAGGGATAGAAGGATAGGGCTAGGACAGGACTAGTGGTAAGCTAATCGCTCTCGATATGCCCGTTCATAGGATAGGATGGGTGAGAGTGGGGAATTGAAGACATCACATACGGGATTTGAACCTGCGCCCTTCGTAACCGAAGCCAACGACGTTGACCACTCGACCACACAAGCGGCTATTATTGATAGTATTTAATAACAATTATAAATCCATTTTTTTTCAGATTACAAGATATTTGCTATACAGTAAAACCCCCATTTACACTATAGTCCGGACCGTGTAATTGGGGTGTGAATCTCATAGAAAATTAGGGATTTGTTTTTTTTCCGCGTAAAACGCAAAACTAAGATTTCCCTTAGTTTTGCAAAAAAAAAATATCGACGAAATATTTTAGTTTTTGTAGTAGTGACTATCCCGCACACAGACAGACGTTCATCTATGCGTGTATAGCCTGGCACGTGTTGAATACACAGACGCTAGCCAATATTTTACTTTATGCGCGGCACAGACGACCATCTCTTAGTAACGACGATGGAATGCGTTCGTGCAATTGGGGGATTTGCGGCAAATATTTCATGCCAGCGCGTAATTCGGGGTAGTGTAATTGGGGGTTCCACTGTATTTGGTTAGTAAACTGCTTTATTGAATCGATTATTTTTTACTGAGAAACCAATATTTTTAAATGATAATTGTCCAGTTTTGTGCCATTTGGCTAATCGTTTTCAGGGGTAGAGTGGAGGTGGGCTGGGCAGAATCAATATATTCGCTTCGATATTAGGATTTCAGTTAAATCGGCTCAGGTTGGAAAGGGTAGTAGGAATGCGAATTTGTGCATTTAATACTATGTATGTATTCAGGGCCGGCGCCACCATACAGGTGAAATAGGCAACCGTGTAGGGCGCAAACCATCAGGGGGTGCATAAATGGAGTATTCAAATTATTACTTTATTACTTTAATAATAATAAATAACACTACATTTTATTTCATTTTGATATTTGTATTAATTGTTCGTTGTAATTATGTTTCGTATTCTAAATGATTTGAAAAAGAGAGATTGAGCGGCTGAGTAAAAAGATTCTGTTGAGATACTTTTATTAGGAGGCAATATGCTCAACATTGGGAGTAGGGTATCCAATCCCGGGATTTCGGGATTGACAAATTTACAATCCCGGGATTGAGATAAATTTACCGAGGAATTAAAAATCTCCGATTTGGTATACTTTTTCCTAGGATTCTCACGAAACCTCGTTTTTTTTTTTTTAGCTCACCGAGGAATTTTAAATCCTCGATTTGGTATACTTTTTCCCCGAGTTCTCACGAAATCTCGTTTTTTTTTTTTTTTTAGCTCACCGAGGAATTTCAATCGACAATTTGCCAATTTCATCTAACTTTTCGAGATTTACTCAAAAAATTTCAATCCCGAAATCCCGGGATCGCGACCATGTCAATCCCGGGATTTCGGGATCAGAAAATTGAACGGGATCCCGGGGTTGCGGGATTCCGAATCCCGGGATTGGATGCCCTAATTGGGAGCGGACATGGATATATATAAAAAAAATATTACTAATGATCCCGAATTGTTTTTTCATTATTTCGAAAAAATATGGAACGATTTGTTAAAAAGGGGGCGCGCCAATAACCGTTGATTAGGGCGCCAAATAACCTCGCGCCGACACTGTATGTATTATGGTGTGGCTCTTTATAATATATGAAAAACCTGAATGTGACTCACATTGTTTCATGAGTGCCTACCCCTTATATAAATCATATTCCTCGCAGCCGAACAGAATGTAGAGTCAAGATTGGTAACAACTTCACTGTGCAGACTGGTCAATCCTGGTCAAAATAATAAAAATATATTTTTATATTTTTTATTTAGATCAGGATCAATTTTACTCATCGCTAATATTATCAACTGATGATGATACTGGGAAGCTTAACACTGTTTTAATTTTATAATCTATCTAGTAAGACTAGTACTAGCTTCATTTATACTTTTTTATGTGTTAACTGTAAATTCTTGGTGGAAAGCTTTGTTTATTTCAATTTAAATATTATGATCATTAATTCAGAAATACTGAATGAAGGTCAAACTATGTATTGAAAATGCGAGTTAACGTCCTTTCTTATATTAATATAAATAAAAATATTCAAATCAACTGACTGACCTACTGTATTGTATGTATTATTATTTATTATAAAACCAAAAACATTATTTATAATATAATTATGACACGTACTAACACCAATATAATTAATTATACAACATTAGAATACTTAGACAATTAATGTTATGCTGGTTTTTAACCCACCTTGTGCGGTGTTGAAAAACAATGATTTTAAGTTGAATTTATTAATAAAATTTGTAGGTTAAGGAGAGTTGCATAGTTAATTCGATTTTTTTAAATATTATAATCGTTATCTCGTTATCGCGGCATGTAATTTTAAAGTGATCTCAATTATTTATTATTTTACACTGGCTCCATAATAATTACAATCGATAATGTGTTATTGAATAATTTGCAAAGGACGAGTGATAGTTATTTTATTATTTTATATGGCTCTACCTATTTTATATGGAAATATTATTTAGTGCATTATAATATTGTAGAGACGTTGTATTTTAGACAGCGTCATAAACAATATAATATTTGTAGTACTATAGTTAGCTAGTAAAAAAAAAATGTTTTAGATTGAAAAAACTCATTTTATTAAGATTTAATTTTAAAAATAACTGCAGGCAATTGCATTTGAATTTTGTAACTTACAAAAGTCACAATAGAAATTGAAATTGAAGCATACCTATATGTCTTGAAACTTGGACATTCAGTCCCAGACTCTTTTTTTGATTCCGGGATTTCGGGATTGACAATTTTTGCTCGGCGTTTTTGAAATCCTCTGATTATTCAAACAATTTTTTGTCGATTTCAAAATCCGAGGAATTCGCGATATTCCCAAAATAAAGCGACGCGAAACCTTTTTTGTTTTCCCGGATCTGACATGATCCCGGGATTCCAGGTAGCGAATTGAGGATTTCAAATTCCTCGGTGAGCTAAAAAAAAACGACTTACCAAAACTTTCAAATTATACGCGATTTTACGTTGAGTGTCCAATCCTGGAATCCCGGGATTAAAAATTAATCAATCCCGGGCTTAGAAAAAGGCTCCGGGATTGAATACCCTTGTTCCATGATTTGTAATTTGAAAAACCCAGGAATTTACGGAATTGCCAACATAAACAAATTCGGGACCTTTTTTAGCCCTCTCACAACTTTCTCTAATTTTTTCAATTCCGAAATACCGGGATTTGTACTGTCAGATCACAAAATTGGACGGGATCCCGGGATTGGAGGCCCTAGTTGAATCTCTTAGCACATCCGTTCAAAAATGGCCAATAATAACGAGTTTGATGTGTAGGACCATTTAATTTCTTAGCTTATATGATTTACTACTGTTTGTGATCAGATTTCCTTTTCAGAAGTACATATTGTGATTGACTAACAGTCCAATACAGTATAAATTCTATATAGCGTACCTCAATATAAAAGACTGGACAAAATATCTGGTCTAATGTGAAAAATATTAAATCATCATGTCAACGTGTCCACATGTAACCGCTTGTTAACAATGTTCTGCTTCGTGCACTTGAATTCGAGTCACAATGCCGCCCTGGTCGTAGACCGAACGTAGCACCGACGTTTGAAGATTGTCGCAAACGTCAGTGCTTTGATTTGCAAGTTGATTCACAAAGCATCTTAATTGATTTATTAAAAGTGAATCGATGCTTTTATTATTCTATTTCTACCTTCTTTTATATAAGACTTTTAGCTTTAATGAACACACTATCGCCCGCATTGGTTTATTTAATCGAGGTTCTATCTTACTCAATAGTCTCCAAAATGCGTCAAAAAATCTTAAATGGTTTTTTACAGACATTTGTGTAACTAAAAAATCTCACTCGCCAGAATTTCGAAAACGTCTCAGTTGGTTTAGGTATCTATGATTAGAATATTATACTAACCACGAGCCAATGAACTGCTGACGTTTTTATATGTAAACGACGTGCATTACAGCGAACTTGTTTACATCAATACAAAAACGTTTTATTTTATTTCGAAAAGTTTAGTGCAAGAAACAAAAAATTCAAGTAATTAATAATTTGTTTTATAAATTAGGATCTAAGAATGAATAACACTTGACAGGATATATTGTGAATCTCTTTAAGCCAGTATACTCGTATATAACGTTAATGTACATAAGTTTTAAAATAGTTCTGATTTAAAATAGGTATACGCTGAAATAGCTATCAACTTTTTTTATTATTCAATGTCCGCACCCAATATGGAGCATATGGACTCCTAATGGAGTTTATCTAAACAGATTTTTTTCTACGAGAAATGCTTGTGACTCAGTTGCTCAACTCTCTTTTTCAAAGAGAGTAGGAATAGAAGGAAAGGGCAATGGACAGACTAGTGGTTAGCTAATCGCTCTCTATACGCCCGTTCATAGGAAGAATGGATAGGAGGGGCGAATTCAAGACATCACATACATCCATGCCTTTGAAATAAATTCATAAATCAATTGTAAAATCAATTTATAAACTGCCCGTACCAGGATCATCTACAATATATATAATAATATTTGTAGAACTTAAATACAATGTTATTTTTAATCTTATTACAATGGAGTTCTACCTGTTCATAAATAAAAGCAACGAGAAATTGTACGATGTTTAAATAGTTTTTCTTTAAGCATCTAAGGGCGTACAATGCATTTGTGCAACCCTGCTCAGCAGAGATATACCGCGTTTTTGATATATTTTAGAGTGCACCGTCCTGTAATTGCATTATGGAGATTTATTCAAATATGATCTGCAGCATGACATTCGGTTTGAGGTGTCAGGTTGTTAGGTAGTCAAGTAAAGCTGTTTTGATACGACCTGCGGGCGATCTAATTTACTTTCGGACGAGTTCTGCCCCTTGCTCTACCTTTTAGCTGCCCTATTCAAATCAGTTTCACATTAAATTTTATTAATATTATTTTTAACACATAAAAAACTTGCAATGTATTTAACTCTGAATCCTTTTCACAGGTTTAATTATGTAAGACATTTCTTAAAAAAAAATAATACTAATATTGTTTTACCATTTTTAAGTTTTTTTCTTTACAACAGTAGTCAGTAAACTTTTTTACTAAGATAGGCACCATCATCTTTGTGGTGATGAAAAGGGAAGTTATATTGTCAACAAACTAAAACAGGTTGAAAGTTCTGAGTAAACAACAAATGAAAAATTCGGGTTTTTTATAATTTAGCCTCAAAACTCGATATTTTATGTCACATCGATAAATATTAAATTTAAATGTGAAAGCTTTTATGACGATCTGACACAAAAATCCATAAATCGATTGAAATATCTGTGATTAAATATGTCTTTTTGTAGGGTTCAAACACTTGCAACCGTGCATAGAAAGATTATGATTTGATTACTAGGCTACAGGAATGATATGTTTTATTATATTAAAAACTAATACTTACAGGCTGTAAGCCCGTTGCCTTCAACGGGGGTATTTTTTTGGCAGTTAAAAAAAATAATACTTATTGTCATTTGAAAATCGTTCAACATTATGAATGATTCGCAATGTGTTAAATGCATCCATGGAAACGCGTATTACGTTATTTGATTTATTGTTGTATTTTTTTGGTATTATTTTCATATTTAAATAAATATTATTAGCCCGGCCGTTGACATGGGAAAAAGTTTAATGGGAATATTAAGCAATATTTTAACACAGTGGAATTGGATTGAATTTTGAATAACTTTACACGGCCAGCTTTTTTATAACAATCATTATTATTGAAAATATTCAACACCAAGAATTATGTATACACTTTAAATTAATACACATATTCCCACCTTAAGAGTAGATTTAAAAATACCATGATGTATTTTGTACACTTATTGTGTGGACTTGTATTTTAAGTATAGCACAAACAAATTTATATAACTAAGCCTCAAATATTATATATTTAAAAAATCACTCGAAATAAATACTAATTTTTCATTCATTTCACAAGTCATTCAAGTGATCAAATCTAGGAGAAATGTAAACATAACCCGTGTCCAAAATCTCAGATTTAAATTAATAAAGAAAAATAATACGACCAATTGGGATAGCAATACGGGATGAGTATATCAAAATCAGCATTTCATGTTATATACTGTCATTAAAACAATATCATAAAGAGGTTATTTTTATAAATATTTTCACGGTTTTTTTAAAATAATAATTCACAATTGAAAGGCTCATCAATTATGGATCCCGTCAACGTAAAAAAAAATATAAAAATATTTCATGGTTTATAAGCATCTCGATTCGATTTTGGTTAATTTTCAATAGCGAAATACTGGTATTTGTTCATTTTCAAACCCGGTATTTTTGTATTTAAAAGACACAATGAATACCGGTACCTTTGATAATTGTACCCGGTATTACAGTCCTTACCTTTGACTACAGAGAAACCAATGATTTAATACGAAATTGATGAATGTTTTGGTATTAAAAATAAATATATTTCAGAGTAATCACAATTTTATTTATGTATATAGGTGATTTCAGAGATTCCTAATAAATTCCGAAAAAGGTTCATTCTGATAGATGTTCTAAAAAAGTGAAATTAGTGAGTAATATTATATTTGAGTATCATTTTGTTTTCTCGGTTCGCGAAATTTTCCATTTCAACCCCTGAATTGAAGATGAAAATCTTGACCGATATTTATAGCACAGTTCAAAATGCCTGACATACAAAATGAGGGTTCGTTGACATCCTATACGCAAAGTGCGACACGTAGAGCCCACCATGGGACACTATTATATGAAATTGATTGTAATTTCGTCTGTTGGGTTCGTTTGCCGCCGAATTTGAATCAACGGCTGATGAAGCCATCAGCGGATCGAGCCAGATGACAGCGGGGCTTCTCAATTGTTGAAAGCGGCACCAAATATTCAGACGCAATTAAACACTTGACTTCTCTACAATCTACACAATGTCATATCGCAATATTACTTTGTAATATACCTTCTCTGATAATATCCGGAATCGTCGTGAAAAAAATAACATTAGTAACGACATTCAATGAGGCCAGAAGTTGTTTGAAATGTAATAATACATACACTGTACTACCTCGATATAATATTCTAAGGTGGGGCGAGAGGGGTATTTGATAAAGCCAAATTACCATTTTGTAATAAAGTAGCTTTTTTAATGATAATTTCAATAAAACGCTAATGATTTTTTAAAAATTAAATTGCGCAATAAGTTTGAAAATAATTAATTTAAAATACGTGAGGTTCCGATGGACTTGGTGTAGCGTCAAATCATCAGCCAGAACGCGAGGCAACTGCTGGATTTATTGTCTTGTTTTTATGAAATACGAAATATATTTTATGAGCGATATATCCTTGATATGTTATTTTTAGCAATTCTCAAATTCGATTTCTGCGTCAATCTTTCAACTCTTCACTCTTGCGATCTATGATAGGTAAAGACATTTTCAGCTTGGTATTGACATAATACAAGTATATTAAGTAAAATTCGATTGTTTTAATAATTATTGCGTTGTAGAAGAATGATTAAAAAATCCGCCCATTCCCTAGAACACCGCAAATAGCTTTGAGGTTAGGCGAGCCCCTTATTAACATATTTGTAGTCCACCGCTGTACCTGACCCTTAAAATTGGGCAAAGCGGAAGTGATTAGCTTGCCATTATTTCTGTACAATTCTTCTATCTGTTCTCTCTCTGAAAAAAGAGGTTGAGTGAAAAGTTCAAATAGTTATTGTGGAACAATTTCAGTTGAGGTAAACTCGATGCCCATATGGTACACATTGGTAGCAAACATGGTTACATAAACAGTTATTAAGTAATGTAAGAATCATCATAATATGTTTAGATTTTGAATATATTACCAGATTTCACCGTTAAAACAGCGCTCACCCATCTCGGTCATCTCGCAGGAGAGCTTTCTTAGTTAACATTTGACAGGCATGTGATTAAACTTTTTTCTCAGCTAATTGATATTTACGTACGTTGATGCCTACCAAGTAGTTGAGTAGGTAGATTCACTAGATACTTCACGTGATTGATTGAACAACGTATATTAGACGCGAGTAAACGATTGTAATTAAAATCTGTTATATTGGTAAGATCGTAGGTCTTTTACTAACCAGGGTTATTAGATTTTGTTATATGATGTGTCTGTACAAGAATTTCTTACTTAATAAATTCGAGTTCATTAATTTAACGGGCGTCACAGTGATTTTGAATACTGTGTTTTTATATTTTTTAATTTTTTATTACGTAATATAACGATTCGGTTTGTTATGTTTTTTTTTGTGTTTTACGTTGCCGGATTGATTTGCAAAATATTTATCTTTTTCTCAATGTATTCGGTGGTAACTTTGTGGTATTTCATTTTTTAATACGTGATTAAAATTAATACTCTTTTGTTAGATTAAAACTTATAATGCTGGTATTGATTCAAATTCTTTACTTAATTATGATAAATATAAGAATGATGTTTTTTTTTCTCTGACAAGATATTGTTTTAAGTTTTACTTAACAGAAGTTTTTCTATGAGATTCGTTACTTAGTTACTCAGTTTCTACTTTTCAAAGAAAGTTTTCGAAAAGCTTGAGTGACTTTTGCATGAGAGATAAACATTTAATATCGTAATTAAAAAGAAAAGTGTAAATATAAATAAATTAAATAAAATTAGGTTATTCGTAATAGTTAATTTCTTTTAAGGATTTAATTAATTTGTATGATTAAAAAACTTTACAATAGAGTTTATTAAAAGATTTCAAAGATCTCAAAGCGGCGAAACACGTTTCACATTTAGTAACAGAACATGTTGACTTACATCAGTTATAAGTTAATATTTACGTTTTTTTAACAAATTTTAATTTAAAATAAATTGATATATAAGCCCTTGATGGATAAGTGAGCCAACTAGTAACATATTAAAACTTTGTTTTTGGACTTTCAAGGACAATTACGTCGTAACTGGATGTTTTCGTGGATTCCATATTTTTATTTTACGGATATAACCTTATTGCAATGTGTATTAACCGAGGTTACTTCACTTTTACGATACTTTAAGACGTGTAGAATATTACAACGCATGTAACTTTTTTTTTCTAAAATACATCATGGCTCAGTTCATCTCTAATGGGCTCATAAATTCTAAAATTAGAAACTGGGTAACCAAATTGACAAAAATGCAGCTTTCGAATATCGTAAATTTTGTTTAAAAGCCGGATTTTAAAAACCGATAATCGTGTCATATTTAAACCGGTTTTCTTTAAAGTCAGTTTTTGTATAAAGTCACGAACCTACCGTGATAATTATTACATAACCTGCGAATTCTGTAGACACATTTAATTACATGACTCAGTTTTAATGAAAATACGTACTATAAAAAATATGATTTGCAATTTTCGAATTTTACAGTAGAGGTTGAATTATTAAGACGTGTAAAAAGTACTTAAGAGCTTTGCATTCTGCGTAGGCACTACAATGAAACTCAATTGTTTTTATTTACCAATATTATTCTAGGTTGCCTGATTTATATCCTGATATTAATAAACATAATATAATATGTATGTTATATATTTCGTTTAATCTCAATACAAATCTCGTTATGGATACTAATATTAATTTGAAAGTATATTAATATAGCGGCATTTTGTCATGTTATTTAATTGGAAAAAGAACGTGAGCGCCAACAAATATAATGCATTGCTTAAATTAAATTTCGAGCTTGATTGATTTTTTCTAATCTATCCTTTCGATTGGCTGCGCATTACGTCGAGGTATTGTGATTAGTCACTATTTGTAACATTATCCGACCAAATATAATTGATAATAATTATTATTGGTATAATACGAAATTTTGGTTAGACACTGAAAGCATTCATGGCACACAGTAACAATGTCACTAGCTGTTTGTATTGCTTTTAATTTAAAGAAAAAATATTCTCTATAATTGAAAACCGTTATGTATGTCACAAAGAAAGGGGATTTTCATAATATTTATTGATTGGTTATGTTTCTAGCTGAAATTGATTGCCCATGTTTCAAGCTAAAAAAAATAGCTTTATAGTAGCGGATAAAAATTAGAAAAAGCATGTGTAAAATCAATCGCTTATGGAATATCAAAGTCTGGTAACAAGCCCCTAATGGCGTCAAAACCTGTCGTGTGCTGCGAAACAAAATTGAAAATTAGTATTTTAGAGAAAAAATAACTAATGTAACGATTCTTTATGAATTGTAACTTAATGTTGGTTTATTACTTTCATTTATACTTCTACATATAAGCAAATTAAACAAACAGTATGTTTTTAGATTATATTATTGTTTGACGTAAATTCATCATCTTTCTTTCTAGCAGTAAGCCGATTGTAATTAGGCTTTGTTATAAAAAATCTAATCTAAGATTTTGACTGAAGGTGCTAGGTGGAATTTCAATATTAAATTTGAATCGTTCATTCAAGCTCATCCGTGCACTTTAACGCTTGAAGATGCCGAAAGGCGAAACCCGGGTTGTTAGTGACAAAACTTGCGGGAATGTAAATAATTTAAACAATTCAAAATGTAATAATTCATTCAAGGGTGAAATTGCATTATTGTATCTATAACTAATAGGGCCAGATTCAAGAAACTACAATCATGTTATAGAAAACATACAAATGAATGTATATTGTTTTATAAATGAAACAGTTACATTCAATCCAAAAGCCGCACTCGAAGAACTAGAATGTTGAATTTTTCCCACCTCTATTTAGAACATGTGATTGTTTGTCAAACGTTATTTTTTATTACCAAAAAAGAGCTTCATATTGTTATATCAAAGTTTTACACTCTAAGTTGGTGTTTTAATAGTCTCGTGTATTTAATCTTAATCTTTATATCGCTCTCTAAAGAGTATTATGTTTACGAAAAATGTTTTTCAGAGTAGAGTAAACGTAATCATATCAATGAATTAGCTTGCACATAAGAAACTGACTAATAACTAGTATTTGAGGGAGATAATTTTTCCCGCTTTAAGACGGCCATCTTGAGAGGTCCACTTCGTTTCCCGCGCTTTTAAATTAATTCCACTAGATGCTTCATTTGTTTCGGAGCATGCGCTGTAATGGGAGGTCCGACCTCCGATCACAATGTTAATTGAAACTGCCAATCATTTTAATGAACAGCAAATGAGTGTACGCGATTGGTCGGTAACCCTGTTTAGTACGAAGGTACTTAATCACTTCAGTGCTTCTTAAAATGCATATGACGTCACTAAATTATTCGCTTTGAATTTGAAATAGCTTTCAGTAGAGGAATAATAAAACAGCAGAATGATAAATTTATAATAGATAGAAAAAATTGAGCAGAAACTCTCCTTATTGCGAATTTTAGACGTCAAATTTTCTTAACAATTGCTTATGTCGAAACTTTCATCCAATTAATCAGCCGTCAAAATTTTATTTTACATTTAAATAAGGAGCTTGGAATCAAAAATTACCAGATTCACTTTTTCCTGAATAGAGGAAAACACACTTTTCTTATAAAAACTTAGACAGTTTTGATTAAATGATCAAATTTTGACCCTCAATTGCATGGAAACTACAAGGTTTTTAGGGAAGATAAAAATTAATCAGTACTACATTATAGCGATATCTCATTTTTTTTCTTAAAATTAATTTTGGGCGTGTTTGATCCCATGCTGCACATATCATGACAACTATTTATTTCATACATGTTGAGCACCCATACCAAATTTTTATGATATACGGCCTATTCTAATGGTGATGATGATAAATTAAAGTAATATTTTGCAAAACAAGAGCAGCTAGATTTACTAATTCATATAAAGCTTAGCAACTACTTATTCTTATAAGTTTCATCATTAGGCATGATTTACAACATCAATTGCAATAGGACAATGTTTGCAAAATGGACCGGTTTACACTTACAGATTGCCGTTCTATCAATTTTATTGGCTACTATTACAGAAGGTGGTTCAAATTTATTTAAACTCATCAAAACCGTCGTTGCCACCTTCACAATAAAAAAAAAATTGTCTATCTATAGACGAAAAAACATGAAAACAACCATATTTCAAACATAAAACGTAAACTTTTTCAGCGACAGTTAAAAAAAGAGAATTAAGTATTGATTAGTACAGTAATCAGAAATATGTTATGTATTATATGAGTCATTGAGAAGTGAAGCGAGCAGTGGCGGATTAAGCACAAGAGAGGCCCCAGGCGCAACAAAATTTGGAGGCCCTGTTTTTTGGATAACAAAAGGACGTCAAAAAAATTCATGTAAAATATATAAAAATCTGAACAAAATATATATGGGTAATATAATATAAACCATTTTTGAGGTCCCTAAGATTCAGAGGCCCCGAGCGCGCGCCTCATGCGCTTATAGGATAATCCGCCACTGGAAGTGAGCCACGTAGCAAAATAGTCAATCTTTTATTTAAGTACAATCACGTTTTTATTTACTGTTTTTGTTGATTGTGTATGTTTATTTTAGCAATAAAACTCTATTACAGTGTATATATATATTAACTTCACATTTACGATTCAAATTTAATAGTAAAATTCCGCTAAGCACCTTTAGTCGAAATCTTAAATAAAATAATGTGGACTATTTTCTAAGCCGTTTGCAAACCTCATACGCTTTAAACACTTCTAGGAATATGTTTGAAATATATCTAGGATTGATTTTATTAGATTGAAATGTAATTTGGTATTTGAATTGATATAATAAACTCCAATACATATTGATTCAATTTTCAACTGTATGCCTTTATTCATGTTTAAATAATATACAAAATGAAAAGTTTATTGCTTTTAGAATGTCGGGTATGAACCACCCTAATTTTTAATGTTTCGCCATCGTAAAGCAAATGAGCACGTGGGATGTTATGGCGGATCGGTTCTCGACTGTGTCTCTAATTACGTTCACCCACGTGTGACGTTTATTTATTGGCATTTAATTGATTCTTCTCTGATTATTTAAACATTTTTTTGACAATAACGTTAACCAGGTGGGTGAAATATTACGTGTTGTCTAAAATATTACGTTAACGTTAAGATTAGTATAAAATTATACGAATGTGTCTTTATATCCATTGGGCTAAGTATCATTTCAATTAGCATAATTTATTTTCAAAATAATGCGCATTTTAGAGTGAACAACATTTGTTTTTGTATTTATTTTTTACTCTTTTTAATGCTCATATCTGTGTCAAGATAAATAAATACATATTAATTAAATATCTATCGTATTATATTCAAGTTTAAATTATTGTTTATAATTTTCCAGCTATGCCCAATACCTATGCTTTAGAAATATTTTAGATTTTTTTTTGAGTTATCAAATTTAATTTTATATTTCAAAAATCTCACAGATAAGAAACAACACACATGATTAATAAAATCAACAATGTTTTAGTGGAAATATCTATCCTCGCTTCCGAGCAAAGCTTTGTTCGTCATTATTTAGGTATTGTATTGTCTGATATGTTTGTATGTACATATTATCGTCACCTCAATACTGCGACTTTCTAAACATTTAATGTTTTTGGGATTATGGTTGCCACCTGTCCCGGATTGGCCGGGATCGTCCCGGAATTGGAAGCGCTGTTCCGGAAGGATGCTAAATTGTCCCAGAATTTTTGAGCAAATTGAAGATTTTAAATTAATGATGAGCTGAAAAAAAAGGTCTTTCGGAGATATTCTGGATAAAAGTATACCAAATCGGGGATTTCAAATTCCTCGGTGAGCTAAAAAAAACGAGTTTTGAGCTATTTGTCCCGGAATTGTCCCAGAAAAAGGTGGCAACCCTATTTGGGATAGATATTGAATGGCAACCGGACCAAAAACTATGATAAAAAAATATAAAGATACAGAACAAATAAAAATGCGTCTTTTTTGTTTAATCTATTTATTAATTTATCACGAAATAAATATGAATGTATATATTATTATGTATTCATTCACTGCATATTAGCCATTTTTAAACATTATTTATCTATACGATTTTGAAAATTCTGGACAACTGTTGCCAACTGATTACAAATGTTCCTATTGTTTCTTTTTCCAATATGTATTATATTGTATAGTTTTATTTGTTTATATTTAATTATAATAATTATGTAATGTATAGGAACAAAAATATTAGTCTAAGTATGTTATTCACAGCGGGTATTTTAACAATTTGAGTTTTTTTGATTTAGTGTATAATTCGGAGGAGGGGGGGGAATTTGGACAGTTAATAAATTAAAATATTCTAAAAACAGAAATATGTATTTCTATAAGTTTTATAATAATCTTATGCCGTGAATCAACTTCAACATCTATTGATTTATGTATTTTTCTTTATTTTTTTAATAAATAAACAGATACGATAAAAATATTACTTTTACGTTGTTCTGCTATTTCATGTTCTGTTTAATCATGTTTTATTTTATCATATTCTGTTTAGTCATGTTTTGTTTAATCATGTTCTGTTTAGACATAGAATCCTATTGAATATGACCTCACATTTCCTTCTAAAAAAAAAATAAACAATATTTAAGAGTTTACAATTATGTATACGAAACACTATTTTTATTTTCACAATGATTACAATAGTTAATTACGTACAGTTTTAAGTAATTTTCCTAACAATGATCAAATCAGATTTTTTGTTTTTTAATTAAAAAAAAATATTTGACATTACAGCTTATGCCAATGCGTAAAATATTTTGATGTTGAAAGATCATAGAAATATACTCGATAAGAATTAACTTCACAAACATCCATGTCTTAGATCTCAAATTAAAATTGAATAAATCCAATTTGACATTGTCCTTACGGATCGACCAACCACGCGTAGGCAGCTCCCTAGACCACGTGGCTACCTAGTTGTAGCATTGAAATGACGACATATACTTAAATATCCTTTTTTTCTGTATTTGCTCTCTTGCGATATTTTTTTGAGAAAAATTAGGCATATCAAACTATCCAATACTTTGCTACGTCGATGCTGATAATTAAATTTAATATTCACTAAGACTTCGTGATAAATGACATGAAAAAAATGCTCCCAAATTGAATTATTTGATTAAGTGTTTCTAATTATTTACAGGCCTTCCTTGTATTAATTGACACCATCAATCAGCTGTGATCTTCGAGGATTTGGGACGGTAATGGCCCTCAGAACATACCACAGAGATACCAAGTGGAACCTCCCCAGCGACGCTTCGGAGGGTCTAAGAGCTCTGTCTTTAGGTCGAAGGTCTCCAGCTTGACCGATTCATCAAACTCGCTTTCGAAGGAGGACGATTTCGAAATAAATATTTTTAATTGAAAAAATATATTTTAGTACTTGTTCATAATTTATATTAATGCTTTTAATTAATATTTTTAAGGTTATCCGTAATCTACTATATATCAACTTAGAGAAAAATATCATGTGCTTGTATTAATTGGTACAACGAATCCTCTATATAACGAACTTATTAATTCAAGTGAAGTGGTTTGATAAAAAAGATAATGTTAAGCTGAGAAGGCTACCCAGGTTTTTCGAATGAGCTTTGTAATTTAGGGACTATATATCCATAAATAGATTAATACTGATCTGTTAGCTAAATGATACGTGCCTTTGTGCACGTAAAATTACCGATCATAGGGTGCTAATGCTAGATTTTTTTATAAGCGAATAATTTTCAATTCAAACATATTACTATAAAGTTGACGTTTTTTATTGTTAAATCGTGGCTTTACTGAAATATGTTAATCAACTCGAGATTTACAAAACATTTATATTATGTACCTTTGTCATTATGTAACCTAAGTAGTTTAATAGTTTCAAAATTTTCCAATATTAAGACGAAGGGTTAAAATTCAAAGGCTGCGCAGGTCAATCCAAACAAATGCGTGGCATAATTTGTCATATTTGATAACAAATATTGTACTTTTGTTTTGATTTTCATGAAGTGTATTGAATAAAACATTACTTATTCTATCTTTTTGACATAAAATAAAATCAATTAGTCGCTTATAAAGTTAATAACAGAGCATTTTATTAATTTATTTTATAGTGTTTACGACGTTCTTTTAATAAATCTTTATATGATATACTTTATTTAGATTAATTTCTTGTTCTGAGTATATATAGGAATTTAAGTCTAGTTAGTTTATATAAACGTTTAATTTATAATGTATTTAGATTAATTTGAATTATTAAAATTTAAAATAGCTGTATCGGAGTAAACTCCAACCAGGAACTAGTGCGCTGGAGATGAAACACTGATTGTAACTACATACTGTGGTATTTACATGTTTTGTATGACCAGACCGTAATGGTGTCAAAATATGTTATATGGATGGTGCACATGAATAATATATTAATCTATTATTATTTAATAATCTTACCATTCTTTACATCGTTTAACTGTCTTGTTTATATTAATCATTAAAACACAGCAGAGCTTACAAAACGTTCATCACCCGGTACAAGAATCGAAGAGGTCGGGTCATTAGTCACTGAACCGCAGACAAAAGAAAAACTCCTTGACGGTTCCTTGCGAGTTTTTTTGTGTTATTTATTTTTTACCAATTATCGATAGTTCTGAAATCGGCCGCGAGATAGCGATGGGGCGCGCGCCAGACGACCTTTTGTACATCATGATTTGACAGGACCGCAGTTGGATTGGAATTGACGAGAGTCAATTCTGCGTCTCTGTAGCTTTGCGCTAAGTCTTTAATAAGAAATCGGAAAAATCTTAGGTTTAATGTGAAATTTTGATTTCTGTGTATGTTAAAAAAAACTCCTACCATCATTATTATGCTTAAACAGTACGTAACGATAGCGATAAGCAATCTACCTACAACTATCAAGTTATGTTATTAATGCATTTGTAATACAGTGGAACCTCGATCCTACGTTTTTCAAGGGATCGTAATAAATGAACGAATAATGCGGGAAACCGATAATGCGGGAAATCTTCAAATAGCACAAAAAATGTTTAATTTTCAAAAAACTCATTTATTTATTAATTAAAGAACAAATAAATGTATTTTTAACTTGTTTAATACAAACTAAGTAGCCTATTTGCAGTTTGGGACTTAAATTTTAACAAACACTATTCAAAATCGCGTACATTTCTAAGTCAACTAACTCCTTTTTGCTATGTCGACTCGTTTTTCTCCTGAATTTTTTCCAATGTCTTTAATTATTTTCAGTTTCTCAACTAGAGTTCTAGTTTTCTTCATTTAGGTATTTTAGTTTTGACTTTTGAGTTAGAAAAATTTACGCAACCAGATAAAATGTAAGATTATTTATGAGCGAAAAAAATATTCTACAAAAATGGTCAATCGGGATAGATTAGTAACTGGGACGGGATGATAATATTTAGATGATAGATCGAAGAAATCAGTAAATCGAGAAATGATTAATGTGGAATTACTAATCATTGCTATTACGGGGTGGGGTGGTCTTGGTCGAGTAAAAAATAAACGATCCATGCATAAAGACGAAGATAGTGAGAACGGAAGATCGGGGTTCCACTGAAAAAAACGCGAAACGAAATGCGAGGTAAGATTATTTATGAGAAATATTCAACGAAAACGGTCAATCGGGATAATATTTTTGACGGGACCAAAATATTTGAACGATAGATCGAGGAAAACGGTAAATCGGGGAACGGTTAATGCGGGATTATTTTACATTGTTCTTATGGGTGTTTGGCCGGGACTATGAAAAATGAACGAACCATGCGGGAAAACAAACAATGCGAGAACGGTAGATCGGGGTTCCACTGTATATGGATAAGATAAAACTTGCATATTATTTAAACCTACTTATGTAGCCTGTTGGAAAAAAACTCTCACTTACTTCTGCACTCTAGAACAGGCGTTTTTTTTTTAAATATTATACTGATTTAGACTCGTGGCATTACATCAAATAAAATATAAGGGCCATATATTTTAAACACATGAACCAAGCTGATTACATGAGATGAACTTATCTATGGCCACTCAAGATCAACTTGAAGAAAAAAGACATCACCCATGCCTTAGTTCAGGGGTGGGGAACCTTTTCTTATCTAAAGGCCGCATTCATTTTTCTGATTCGACATAAGGCCGCAGTAGACATTGACTAGGGAATCTTTGGCCAGAAACAGGAATTTACGGTCAAATTATGTCAGGAATTTACGAATTTACATACATTTATAGAATTACTGAATTGGCCAGAAGGCCGCAGGTTCCCCACGTCTGCCTTAGTTCTTAATTATCAGAATGAAAATTTAAATTTTACTTTAACCCTATTGGGTCTTCAACACAGACTCAACTGATCACTAGTGATAAAGCTATTTCATTAGACCACATAAGTCTACACTTATATTTTGATGTAAAGAATATATTTTTTTTGTAAGGTTACTACCGTGGTCACACACAGTAGTCAATATAACTTCCTATACATTCTTATTTATCAATTTTATCATTTTTAATTATTTGTCTAAAATTGAGATATCAGTATGTTTGTCCACACATTTATGGTAGATTTCATATTGGTGTTAAGCGATTTTAAACTATTTTCTATGCTAACGTTTCTTCATTTTGTGCTTATTGTTTCGGTGTCTGATCCAGTGCGAAAAATTTGTGGCCAGTTTGTTAAGTGACGCACCAAGTTGCTCAAGTCAGGAAGATATCATTAATGCTAAGACAAAAGAATATTTATCGAAACTTATTTTCGTTGGAAATATTTTATAGTTAAATTTTTTGTTTGAAGAAGAAAAACGTTTATGTTACAAATTATATTTAGAAAAGATAATTTCATTACATGTCTAAATATTGTAAAAGAAAATGATTTCTAAATTTGAGTATCGATATGGAAAACAGCGTTATTTGTCATCATAATTGAGACACATATCCAAATAAAATTCACCCCTGTATTTAACTTATCGGTTTTCGGTCAGCGAGTAATTCTCGTGTTGATTTTGGGTTTATTTCATTAGCGGGTCGCCGCGGGGTGCAAAGTTAGTCCGTACCTCGCTCTTTAATGTGGGGGATTTTTTTCTCCGCGTTCTATCGCAATCTTCCGAGAATACATTATCGTGGTCCGAGCAACAAATATTAATTAACAAAATTGATTATCTGTGAATAAATTACCGATAATCGAGAAAATTCTCATCTCAAATCTACTAATTGATTTTTTACAGCTAACTCTAGTATTAAGAAAATCAATAATAATTACTATTTTTTAGCATTGCAGATTTTTTAAGTCGATTAAGAAATTGAACGGTAATTATTTATATTTGAGAATAGTTCGTTTTTTTATCTTTGAACATATTATATATGTTGTATTCGAACAAAGCTAAGCATTATTATTTTTAAACAGTAAAAATATTAGGTTAGAAAATATGATAAAAACTAATTTTAAATTATTACTATGCTATATCGTCGGACTTATACGCACACCTCGTAACTCTACAAACAACAACTTCACATAAGAGACCAATGGAGGAAAATTCTATATGGTACAGCATATTTCCAAAAATCTATATCATTGTTAATGTATTTGTTCTTAAAAATTAGGCGATTGTAATCACATGTATTTAAACAAAACCTACACTTTACCCAGGGATGGGCTGGAGGGGGCTCGGAGGGGCTCGCGCGAGCCCCTTGTTAAATTTCGGTGAGGCCGGCGAGCCCCTTGTTAAAGTAAGAAAATCATTCGTCTTAGATTAAATCATTACATAACTGCAATTTCTGTAGATGGTTAAATTTGAAAATAATTTGTCCCTTCATTTTTTCATTCAGCGTTGTAGGCTTCCGTGTTGGACCTCACGGGTTCGAGTCCCAGTACGAAACAGCATTTTTTCGATATATTTATATATTTTCTGTTCGAAGGCATGAGTGTTTGTGATGGCTTAAAATTGTCTCCCACTCTTACGATCCTTCAATTCAACAGGGTGCTACTATTAGTTAATCACTATTCCTGTCTTACCCTTATCATTCTAACCCTACTACTCTCTTTAAAAAAGAGAGGTTAAGCGACTAAGTAACATGTAGTTTTCGTAAAAAAATAACTTTAGGTGAAATTCCTTCATTAGGAGGCTATATGCTTGACATTGGAAGCGGACAAAAAATGGATAACATTTACCGAGCCCCTTGTTAAGATATTGGCAGCCCACCGCTGACTTTACCCCTTTTGAAATTGTCTATATCAATACCACGATAATATAACTAAGTCAAATGTGGGCTGGAGGGTGCTCGTAGGACTTGAACATCCCTCTTATTAATTTTCACTTAATTTCTTTCAATGCAGAATGATAGATTTTAACACGCTGTATTTTTTTAATAAAACCAAGTTCAGTGATATTCTGTTAATTTTTACATACTTTAATTACGTTTCTGTGATAACTTTTCATTTTTGGCTAAAAAGGCTATATATAATATAAATAACTTAACGCCTTTGCATATGTGGATCGAGTTTGTTAATCATTATCGAATTTAATTTAGTATTTGTAACGACAAGTAATAGATACAGTCAGTGGAGCGCTGCTAAAATTTTATCAACCGGCTCGCACCTTGGTCGGCGATTTTGGGATTTTAAAACAATTTGAAAATCCCAGACATTTCCAGAGGGGGAACGTTTTTTTAAGCTCTTCCAAGAATTTTCGAATTCAAAATCAGAAAGAATCTACCAATTTACCCAAATCACCGGCGCGAAAGCTTCTTTTTTTAGCTCTCCCAAAAATTTTCGGATCCAAAATCACAAGAACCTACGGATACACTGATAACCGTGACGTGTCTTCTTCTTTTATCATCTGCTGTCATCGACTTCTGAGGCATGATTTAGGGAATGGTAAATTATTTTAGCATTTTAAGAACCGACTCTCCGAACCGAAATTATTTTAGAAACCAGCTCGGCAGCCGTTGCGAACCCATAACAGCACACCACTGGATACAGTACATAAAAATAGATGTTAAAATTTTGTGATTATCAAAAATGACGATTATTTCGAATCAACATTTTTCAACTTCTGCCAGTAAGCCGACGAATTATAATGAAAATCGCTTAAATCAATATTTTTTAGCTGAATAATTTAAAGTGCTTAAAAACATTCCAAAAAATAATCCAAGAAATCATTTTTTAAACAGGTTGTAAAGCATTGCATATTATTATGTATATGGGTAATAAATAATAAAATCATTTTAATTTAACAAAAGGTGTTTTGGAGGTTAGCCTACCTAGCACCGGTTCTAGTTAATGGATTGTATTGTTTTTGATTCTAGTTAAAAAACATATTCATGTAAGTAGTATTAATTTTTAAGTCCAATAGGCGGCAGCTGTGAGAACATTATGGAAGAAAAGATAAATCGCTATCTATTGACGGAGTCAGTAACATACGAGCTTCGAGCGAATTAAGGACACACAAAATATTATGATTATAATTGATTATTTGCTTGATTTTTGTTATTTAAACTGTAAGAGTTTAAAGCAATGAATGTAACGAAACTGTAAATATAATATCTGTTTTTTTAAATTTAAGATATGTAATATTTGTTTTTTATTAAGCTGGTATCCATTTATAATCTTTAATAATTATGGAGATCGGTCATGATCTAAGAATAAGGGATTTGTAATTATTGCAATTTTTATAATTTAATGCCTGTCAGTCGACCATATGATATCAAAAATTCGGCTGTTTTATTATAGTGGTATGTATATATTGTGTTTCATTGACCTATAAATACAAATATCAATATGAAGGTATTCAAAAAAATAGTGAATCTTAGTTTGCAAGAGTTTTAATATATTTTAATGAATCACTGAAGTTTAAATATAATATCATAATACAGACCTACTTAACTTGTTAATAAGGTTGGTTTAAGTCTAACTATCAGTAAAACATTTGAAATATTCTGAGAAAACAATGAGCTTAAACCATTCCTTACTTATTAAATTAACCGCCAAAATGGAAAACAAAACCAATCTTGCCGCTGAGGACTATAATTATGACAAACGAAAACATATTGTTAGATGGCAGGGCCACTTGTCAACATTCGTTCAATATTCTAATTGGGAATAATTTACATGCGTGTGTGTGAGTTTTTTTAATGTCCGCTCCTAATGTGGAGCATATGGCCTCCTGATAGAGGTATCACAACAGAATTTTTTTTTTCTACGATAACTGTTTGTTACTCAGTCGCTCAACCTCACTTTTTTCAAAGTGAGTAGCAGGGAAAGAAGTATAAGGCTAGAACAAGACAAGTGGTTGGCTAATCGCTGTTGCTACACCCAGTTATTAAAGGATCAGAAGGATGGGAGGAGCGGAAATGATGTGAATTGACAATTATTCTCAAATTTACTGTGATCTGACCGGGAATCGAACCCAGACCTGCGTGATCGGTAGAGCAAGCTTGGTTAGCAACTGGGCCACAGCAGGCGAAAAAGTATTAAAAAAACGCTCACTTGGAAATCATCACACAAACACATTATCTGACATGTGTGTGGTGTGCTTAGTTACAGATAAATCAGGACAAATATATATTGTTAATGTGTATATTGAATAATTTAAAGAATCAGAACATGCGTTTTACAAAAATATTCAAACGAGGCGGGTTTTCTTTTGATCTTAGTATAAATTGGGTGATAATAAATAGGTTGCTTATCTCTGAGCTCATATTATCGAAAGCTCACAATTCGTGATGTAAAATGTTTAATTTTATTTATGAGCATCGTTCACCTGTTATTAATATCGGCTAAGAAGAGCTTTCCTAATCAATTTATGACAAGAGAGCTTTCAACTTTAAATTAAATATGTTTGTTCTTTATTGATAAAATTAATTAAAAGGTGAACAGAATAACAATGGCCATATTAAATATGTTTATCTATTTAATTTGATACCATTTTGAGAGTTAGAGATGATAAACGAGAGTCAGTTAAAATAAAAGAAGTATATTTTTATAACAATAAAATAAAAATTGATCTACAAAAAAGTTATTTAAAAAAAAAATACTATCCATTTTTTTCAACCAAAACTGCTCCTAATATAAAGTATGTATATGGATGTTTGATAGTTCATTTCAACAGTAGTTATTCTTATTAAGACCTTAGTTGACCGGTCACTCGACCGCCGTTTTCAAAGTGTCTTGTTAAGGATGTGAAGATGAACTTAGGAAAGGATTGGTAGATATCCAACCACTCTATACGGTTTGTTTCAAGGTTTCAAGGTTTTTTGTAAAAACCTTCATAGATCGATTTGTAAATCCTTACGTGAAATTGTCCGTTTGGGGATTTGATCCCGTGGCCCCCACAACCGTTCAGAGTGGACACAAGATCTTTAACCACTCCTCTATACGATCGATGTATTTTCTTGACTTGCAATATATTTGTTCTCTGCTTAGTTAGGTTAGGATGATGAATTACGTTTTCGACTACTTTATATAATAATACAAATATTATTTCTTCATAACAAACATATATATTTCTTAAAATATTTTATCACTTAAACTTAACACTTAAAATTTTTTACAGACATTAAGAAATAGGAAAAAAATATTTTGTAATTATTCAGCTATTATTTATTCAAAACAGGACCAGTTCCGCTCATCACTAACATTTTGCTCATGCTCGTGATTGTGAAACCGGTCTGATCGTTGTGGAACAGTTACAAAATAGTGTTTTTTTTTTAATACAATGTCTTTTCAACGAGTATTGAAAGGTAACGTCTTAAAAGTAATTGTTACAGACTATTTCTAAAGAAAAATACATTTTATTTTTAATTCTATATTAAAAATAATTAATGAACTTTTTACAGATTTTTATGCATATTTGGGAAGAACAAAGTACACTTTTACCTTTAACAAACATACATTCATTTTTAGAATTGTCAGCAACCGACTTTGCAGACGTGATAAAAATGAAGTTCATGTAAAAAAATATCTTTCAAATAAATTCAATATATTGTGTAGAATTATGTTTATTTTCTTTTACATTCTGATGAATAGTCATTATTTTTATATTAGTTGTAATTATTTTCTATTGAATACAAACATGGACAAAAGGAAGAACATCGATTATTGCTGACGACTGATGAATGATTTCTGCCCCCCGTTGGTTATCGGTCCTTCCGCCTCGCTCCGTCTGCGCCCCATAGGGATCTTAATTAACCCCTTAGTTCAACTAACCTACGCTAATATTATGTAATTTTTATTTTGTTGTTTATTTGACGTAATGCTCTACCTACCGACCGCATGCTAGCTTTGTCTTTTTATGGTCAGAAAAAAAAAGATTTTGTTTTTCTTTTCAATCGTCATACTTTTAAAATCCTTTATTCTCTGTCAAATTGGCGAAAAAATGTATAAATACACCAATTGTTTTTTTACACACAAGTTAAAACATATGCAATTCAAATGGGACAATTGAAGAATGGTGGTAAGTCAATCACTCAACCACCCTTCAAGTTAAGCTTCTTGTATGCTTATTATAGTAGCCCACCGAGAGGTTGCACCACACCTATGGACATCGCAAGCAAAAAGGACGAGCATCCAACCCTTTTGGGTCTTGAAATGAGATATCCAAGTAGGCAAGTAGTAAATTTGAAATATATTTTTTTAATTTAACAAGAATAACAAACAATACACAGAAAATTGAGAAAATATAACCGAATATGTAATTAGTTATTGATATTTTAATATATACATTTGTATAAGTTCGTTTTAAGGATGGATATCAGATGACACTGGTAATACCTGTTACGATGACATTGGGTATTTCAATGTTTCTAGAGTTGAAAAATTAAACTACACATTTCGAATGCATATTTGCAATAATCTTTTTATAATATATTAGTATCTGTTCTCAGTGGTGTATTAAACACACGAGAGGCCCAGGCGCAATAAAATTTGGAGGCCCTGTTTTTCAGACATCATAAAAACGTCAGAAAATTTCATGTTATATAATAAAAAAAAACTAAATCTCAACAAAAAGTATTTGGGTTATATAATACAAGCTGCTTTTGAGGCTCCTATGATTTGGAGGCCCCAAGCGCGCGCCTCATTCGCTTGTTGGTTAATCCGCCACTGTCTGTTCTTAATACGCGATAAAATAATTTTCGGTAATTACTGGCTAATTTTTTAATTTACCAAATGTGAATTGTAGTCGATTTACTGGTAATGCAAGCCCTACTCTAAACAATACGACAATTTAAGTGTATTTGAGTAGATATTTCGATGTTTAAATAAGATTAATAAATTCGTCCATCAGTAAAAAAATATATGCGGTCACTCTGCCACTGCTTTTGAGACCCGTTTTAGTTATTAAAATTCGTGGTCACTTAATGAACGATTTATATTCTTAAAGTCCACACCAATAAAAATAATAAATGCATTGATCTCGTTACAATAATGTGAGGCGGACATTCATTTCTATCACTGTTTCTATAAGTTTAATTACTTGTATTGATAATAAAATGTTTTCGTGTTGATTTTTCTCAATTTACATACATTTGTAATTCGAAGTCTTAATATGAAACGTTAACTTTAAAAAAATAATTATTTTTTTATAACGTTATTTTAAATTCTCAGCTACATAATAGTCAAACAAAGTCATGTCAATCTTTTTTAGTTTCTTTTTTAATTTCTTTCAAATTCTAATCTAAAATAAATAATGTGGAATGAATACAGAAAGTGTTTTCATTTTCTGGTATAATATAATATAATGCCTCTCCACCAAAAATTGACAGTGACCATATTAAAAACTATTGTAATAAAATCAAAATAGCAACTAATTTAATGCCATACGAATTGTAGGAATTGCATTTTGATATTATGACTGTATTACGTAACTTATAATAACGTATCGATTTCTGTTTGAAAGCTTGAGTGTTTGTGATGTCTATAAATGGGGCGCAGTGAAAGAAAATAATTAAACACTCTTTCTGTCTTAATCATATTCTTATATTCTTACTTTCTCTGAAAAGGAGAGGTTGAAAAATTTAGTAACAACCATTATTACACCACTTTTTGTTTTACAAATTGTGACACGTGTTGCGCCTTATTAAGAAGCACCATCACACAGAACATCGTAAGATTTACGAATAATCTAAAAAAAAAAAAGATTTTTCTTTTTTACTGTAACACTTGTCACAATTTGTAACACAGCAATTCGAGCAACAAATTTAATTTTAATATTAAATATCTACAAAGTTAACCCCAAATCCATCGAAACATATAATGCTCTATTGAAAGGATAATAATAATAATCATTAATAAATTACATAATATGGGCGCCCTCGAGAGGTGAAATGAGTCAGCTAGTAAAATGGTAAAACTTTTTTCTTGGACTTTAAGTAAAATCACGTCTTTATTTGGTATTTTGATAGATTGCATATTTTTATTTTAAAGAGATAACGTTATTGCAATGTGTTTTAACTGAGGTTATATACGATATATAATTATACGATACTTTAAGACGTGCAGAATATTACAACGCATCTAACTTTTTTTTTCTAAAATACCACTTGCCTCACTTCACCTCTAATGGACCCATATGATGCTCTACGTTTAGAGCTTAAAAAAATAAAAATAATATTATACACAATTAAAAAAACTCTAAATCAAATGATCAGAATCAATATTCGTCATAATACCATTGTCAGTATGCTAAGAAGCACAGTTTGTATTTGTGTGTTTGGGAACCATTGGAGATACATAGGCCATTCACTCTCTTTATAATATCTGTGTTCCATTAGTAAAATTTCAAAACACAGCTACTGTATTAGTGATGGTGGATAGTGAACACATGCCTATAATGTTTTTACTTCTTTTCATACATGTATGCGTAAGATGGAAGTCTGACTGCCCATACCAAACGTGTGACTCATATTTTCTTAATTATTCATATTTAATTAGAAACCTCGTTTATCGATTAATAACATTGCCTTATCTTAGAGTTGGAGTCAGTGTAAGAATTTTTATTTCTCTGAAATGTGATTTATTTATTTATAATTCAAAACTATTTGTTTTACGTTGACGTGGTTGAATATTTATTTTTAAGTAGTGCATCATTACGATGTTGTTTTGTCTATAATCATTTTCATGTAAATCTTTTTTTTGTCTTCGATAAAAATCTACGATTAGTTTTTTATACCACACCTATAATGAACGTTGCAAAATTATGTTATAGTTTTTTAACATTAATTATTTTCAGAATTTGACCAGAGGGGGCTCAAAAGAGCTCTTCTTATCCCCTTCTTAAATTTGATTAAATCCAAAGAGCCCTTTCTTTGTGTGATCTTTGTGTTAAACAATTAAAAAATATTCATTATAATAAAACATAAAAACGCAGTAATGCACATGTGGAATTTCTGAAAATTTTCTGAGATGTATAGTATATCTATCGTGTAAAATATGGAATTCGAGCAAAAATATTTTGATCAATTCTTACAATTTAAATTACATAAGTACATTTCTCAGTTATTGATATTAAAACTCGAAAACGTCGAAAATATGATTGAGGAGCAGTGGGGTACACAGTGGCCCCAGATAAATTTCAGATAGGAATCATTGTAGATTACATTAAATATCAGCTAGATATTATTGGTATTTATCGAATGGTAGAAATAAGAATAATTTTGCAATGCGAATACACCCCATAGGAACCCGAATATTAGTTATTTTACGATGCATTGCCTATTGTCACATACTGTATTTTAGTATTTAAAGTAACATTTGATTGATTTATTAATGATTGCGTATAATTGCCTGGAGCACCGCGAATAATTTTGTGACTAAACGAGCCCCTTGTTAACCTATTAGCAACCTATTTTTAATAGTATTATTTTGCCAGTGCTGTCTGGGTTCTGCACGCAATGCCGGCGCGCGACGTATTGAGTATTGAGCCACTATCGTATGTTTCAAAGCAAAGATAATCTGTAAGTGCCTACGCCTCTGCTGTTAACTACCGGTATTCCCTCCATTGTCAATTGAAGTAATTCGTATTTTACATTGCGGATATTTTCACCGAAGCATGCAGATTAATATATTTGATGGACGCTGTTAGATCGCTTGACCAATCGTCATCTTTGGACAGGGGTGGGCTTGAGGGGACTCGAAGTGTCACGAGCGAGCATTTTGTTAAATTTGGCTTCGGCTGGCGAGTCCCTTGTTAAATTAAGAAAAAACAATCTTCTCGAATCAAATCAGTACTATTTATTAATTTTTATTAATGGGTTTATTTGTATTATGAAAAATAAAAACCTAAATATTAAGACCTATCGAAATAAGGACTGGGACTTTTTGATTTAGCTCAACACCATTGGCACTAACAGTATAATTAAGCTATAAAGTGCCCGTATAATTATCCAATTTTAATACAAAATATCCGAACACCGCGAATAACTCTGAGATTAAGCAAGCCTCTTGTTAAAATATTGGCAACCCACCGCTGTCTTTGGACTCGCTCATTGGAAACCTGAATGGCCCGGTGAATCTTAAATTTATACTGAAGCATTCTCAAAGATTTGTAATCTTTTCACGTTATTCACTTTTATCATTAGTCTCAACTATTGGTGAGGAAGTATATACATACATATACATAAAAATAAGATTGTTAGTAATAATTCCACAATTTGACCAAACGATCATGATCGTTTTCTCCCAGCGCAAACATTTGTCACGGATTTTGTGGAGTTTTTCCGAAAAAAATATTTTATTTACTTAAATATAGTTTATCTATAGTTTCAATTCAGGGACTAGGGCGAAACTATTAACAAAGCAATGTTATTGGAAATCGACAAAAAATACAGCAGAGAGATTTAAGGTTTGAATTAACATAAATGCTGTTTTGAAAAAATATACAAAAGTTCCTATATATAATATTAAATAAATACATTTTTGTAGTTTCGCCCTTGTCATCCCAAGCTTCTGAATTCATTCCAAGTTTTGACTTTATAAAATATCACTTAAGGGCTTAATTTGTTTGAAGGCGGATAAATGAAAAAAAAAACCATTACTAGCATTGGTGTCATACGGCCTAGTCCACGCTGAGTGATTGATGCTTGCGCAGTGAGTTCCGCCACTGGGTTTAGTTTTTACGAACCGAGGTGAATGGGACCTCCCAGTTCAGTCGGGGCGAAAAAATCCTCGTCCTAAAAAATAGCTTTTAATTAACGGAAGGCGGACTCCACCTCCCTTCAAATCCTCCCATTTTGAGACCACGATAATTTCTACTCATGATAATGGTTTTGAGTGGTTTATCATGCGTTAGATTCGGGCAACATCTGTTATCCGATCATAATTGTATGCTACAATACGGTTTTATAATTTAATTTTAAAATGAGCGATTATGAAAATATTCTGTGATCTTCAAACTTTACATTTTTATTTATGTCTCTGAGATAAAACAGATTATTCAAAAGGATAACAAAAAATAAGACTGACTAGCCAATATAATACTAGGGGATGAAATAATGGATCTTTTAATCAACATGTATCTATACTATGATAAATTGAAATATATACATATATGATATTTCAAAATCAAATCATAGTAATAAATATAAAAAAAGTGAAATTTATAAAGTGTGAATGTCGAAAATGTATTTTCATATAATAATCGAGGAATTCACCTAACAAAATATACCAAATTGTCGAGACATATGCAGGGGATCCTCGTTATCTAAATATTCAATATTTAAGTTACTGCAATTACGAATTTGTAGAAAAATTAAAAAATATATCAAGATTGTTTTTTACTACATTTTTATCAAGAGTTCACCTAAAATTAATTGTGCAATAATCACTCAGATAATAAAATGCATAATGTATTGTTTAGATGTAAGTTAGATGTTATAAAACGAAAGTTCATTAAATATCAGTAATTTTGGTCCTGATTTCGGTAGTATTTTTTCGGTACCAATTACACTCGGATGACCAAAACCCTTTTACTATATTAAATATTTTTTTGATTCTTATATGATAGTATAAATATTATATAATGTGAGATATTAATTATTTCACATAATTTGAAATTGGTAAATCAAGAAGACGAAAGGGTTTCACGTCCTCTGCGAGATGAAAATGCAGAAGTAATCTATTAAAAAGTTAGTTACGGAAATTTCTACGTGGACTGCTTTTTACTTCAACCTCTCTTTTACGAGAAACATCACTAACCGACTTTATACAAAGGCTGTATACAGCAAAGTGATTAAATAAACTTCGATATTATGTAGATTATATTTTAGTACAATATATCCAGCAACTGGCTTTCCAGTTTTGTTGTTTTGTTTCCCAATCTAATTCGTGTCATATAATGTAGAATATAAAATGTGATTTCCGCTATGAAGTAGCAACAATATTTTGTTATTTTTCTTTTCGTACGTTTTACATTAATTTGAGTGAAAGAAAGTATGTTTTACAATCAAAACACTTCCGATACGAGCTTTATTCACTTGTTTTTGATCTGGTATTATTTTTCTACTTTTGAAATCAACACGAACATATTTAGAAAAGTGATAGTGACACAACAAAATCTTTGCATGTCTTTATTCAATAATGTTTAACTAGAAGTTTTCCTGATACCGTTTACCGAACGAACAGTAACGTACCAAGTAAATAGTAAAACGGTTAAATAATGGCAACCGAAAAAAACAATTCACGGTAATTGCTTTCACGTGAGAACCTCGGTAAGAATTCATTTAATAACTACTTCATAGTTGAGTCTTAGCAAAAAATGGGACCCAAATTTATATACATTAAGAAAGTGGGACTTATGTAACGTTTGTATGAGGGCCCCAAATTTCTATATTTGCCTATTTCTATTTCATTTCTGTAAAACTGCGATATTTCATAACTAAAAAAATCTAGATACACCTGATTGTTTTTATCACTCCAGTAACAAAACGTCGAAAATAGTATCGAAGATTGGTGGAGTACAAAGTGACACCAGATACATTTGCATTGCATTGATATCATTGTGGATTACAATATATATCAACTTAATATTATTAATAATTAACGAATGGTTGAAATAAGAAGAACTTTCCAATGCGAATGCACTCCATAGATACCCGAAGGTTAAGTTAGCGATTCATTCGTCACTGATAATTACTAAGAGCGTGTATCATACAATTACTAAACATAGTTGAGAACCAGTATTATATTGCATTAGCAAAAATGCTTTATCTTTTTTTTTGTCTCACAACAAAGATATATGATTACTCAGTGTTGCAGACAAATTATGATTTTATATCCTCAATCGATTTGTAACACGATTAAGTGGTTAACATTGAGCCAAATACCGGGTCAATAAAATCTTATAATAAACATATAACTCAAATCAATATTAGTACTATCGATACCGCGAACGAAACTGACGGTTATTTGATAAGAAGTATATCTAATAGTATAAATAATACATGTGTATAAACCATAATTAGATTTTTTTACTAGCCTGCTAGGTCGTGTTTCACAAACGCGTGTTACTACGTTTTAGACGTTAAAGTGGTAAGTTTAACAAGTTAAATAATATTCAGAATTATGGAGTCGGAAAAAACCGTGACTACAAATGGTCCGACTCCGATTTTTTAGAAAAAACGTAAACAATTAAAATTTTATACATTTTATAGTTTGCGTAATTATTAAATATATACTAAAATAAAAATAATAAAAGATTTTTAGTACTTTTTCCACATAAAATTTATTTGATCAGGACCGGTTTCGCTCATCGCGAGCATTATCAACTGATCAAAACCAGTCCTGATCAAATAAATTTTATGTGGAAAAAGTACTAAAAATCTTTTATTATTTTTATTATAATGCCATTCCACCAAGTCATTCCACCAAGTATTGACAGTGAACACCTTAAAAGTGATATACTAAAATGTATGATTTTTTGTATTTTAATGCAACTATAGAAAAAGAGTCGGATTCGCCTGTATTTTATGACTCCGATTCCATCTAAAACACCTCTACTCCACAGCTCCGACACAGACTCCACAATAATATTGTAAGACATTACGGGCTTATAGCCGAGTGACCAGCGCCGTCGACTTCGGTAGCAGTCTCTACGGGTTCGATTCCCAATACGAACACAAATTAACAACTCGTATAACAACATCTGTCATGTTCCATTGGGAGTCCATATGCACTCAATTGAGAGCGGATATGATAAAAAAAAAGGTTTCATTCTTACTGGCGTATTTTAGATGAAATAACGTTACTATACGGAATCAAATAAATAAACTAAGAACGTAAAATCCACTAAGCAAAGTTTGAGTCATATATAAGTCAATATGTGGTCCCGAGAAGAAGAGGAAAACATATAACAATATAGCCGTACATCGAATCTATCAACCTCAAAATATACGATGTCTCATGGAGAGCGAGTAGAATTAAGCTAACAGAAGCTGTTCTCATATTTATAATAAAGTCTCTTTTTCTCGGAAATTCCTTCCTGGCAATGGTTTAAAAACGTATAGGATGGTGGTGGGTGATACATTGAGTACCTATGGACAAGACATTGTAGTAAAAAAACATCTCTTAGCAGTTTGAGTGTCATTGCATAAAATAAATATAATTTTAATTAGCTGTGAATCTGATTTATTTTTGTAAAATTATAATTTACAGCACATCCATTGATGAATATAATTTTATGTGTTATTTCAACCAGCACCTCTCAAACTGGGGGCTGCAAGTTTTCTCCGGGGGCCGCGATACGATATGATTTGTATTCAGAGGGGCCGCGTATTTTTTTTCAGATTTAGAGGGCAGTGGTATGAAAAAGTTTGGGAAGTACTGATTTAAACTAAGCAATCCGTGTCAATTTACAATAAATCTGCATTGTATTACTACGTGACTATGAAACGTATTTTCTTTCATTGGGCTTTAATAATTTGGAAAAATGTTCAACCTCTTTAAAAAAAACTCAGCGAGGTATGTATGTAACATACAGCGCAAAAAAAAACTTATGACTCAAAATTATTATATTATGATCATTGTTTGATTTATTGTCTTGGTCGCTTTTTACAAGTCACATGAAATAGTAAAACACATCTTTAACATATTGCTCTCAAGATATTATTTAATCGTTTTCTCATTTCGTGCGTTTATTTTTCTACCAAAAAGGTACGCCAAACTTAATTTAATTTAAATTTATGGCAGTGACGGCTGATGGTTGGCAGGTGGGCGGGGTCACCGGCGTTAACATTAAATTGGGGTATATTTTATTATTTTTTGTGATCGAAATACACCCCACTGCTGGTTAAAAAAATATATGAATTATACAAAAATTCCATTAAGCAAACGGATACGCGATAATTACGGGGTTATAAATATATTTATTATCGTGTCGTAGTTTATGTTTATTTTTATTGAAACATGTTTTAATTATTTGACTATGTAGCTATTTTAATCAATTATTTATTTGTTTACCCAATATTTATGTTTCATGAAACGGTAGCTTACCTCTTCACTATTGAATCTAATTAAGTCTTCTTAAAAGACTGGTATTAGGCGAATTTAAAAATGATTTTAAAAAATATTTTTATTAGTGTACAGATAAAAACACACAACCGTCATTTATGTTCTAGTGTAATAATCTTAATTTTATTCAATTGGAGTATATTCAATTCGTGTGTTTATATTGCGCACTTGTAACCTGCGGTGGGCTGCCAATATCTTAACAAGGGGCTCGGTAAATGGTATTCATTTTTTTTCATCTCCACTCCCAATGTCGAGCATATGGCCTCCTAATAAAAGTTCTATCTTAATAAAAGTTATTTTTATACGAGAACTGCTTGTTACTTAGTCGCTCAATCTCTTTTCCAAAGAGAGTAGTAGGAATAGAATAATAAGGATAAGACAGGATTAGTGATTAATTAATAGTAGCGCCCAGTTAAATTGAAGGATCGGAAGTGTGGGAGGCAATCTTAATACATCACAAACACCTATGCTTTCGAACAGAAGATAGATAAATCGATTAAAAAAATGCTGTTTCGTACTGGAATTCGAACCCGTGAGGTCCGACTCGGAAGCCTCATTCGCTGAATGAAAAAACGAAGGGACAACTAATTTTCAAATTTAACCATCTACAGAAATTGCAGTTATGTGATGATTTGATCTAAGACGAATGATTTTCTTATCTTAACAAGGGGCTCGCCGGCTCCGTCGAAATTTAACAAGGGGCTCGAGCGAGATCCCCGAGCCCCCTCCAGCCCATCCCTGCTTGTAACTGTTTTTTCATGATAAAATATTGGCTGACATAAATACACGTCACAAATCTGTTGTACATTATTGTTTTCCGTGTGAAAATTTGTTCAACGCTTGAATACGGTAACGAATCATGGTACATGATTAAGACTTTACTGGGCTTTGAGATGGATACCTCCGTCGGGTATTGAAGGCTTAATTTAGTAATAAATATGGACTTATGGATTATGGTATAACATAGTAGCGCCCTGTTACGTAATTGGTCATAGATAAACGTTGGAACTGGTTGGGTCACGAGCCGCAAATGCCTCTAGAGAGCCTCAATCCTGCTTGTTTCTTCTTTTGATCAATGGGATGTACTCGGTGGAACTAAGAGATGCTGGCATATCATTTGAGGAAGAAAATCAATCGGCGGGTGACAGTGAATCATGAAGACGCCGCGTGTTAGCCATATATAATATTAGGTTGTCTTATCTTATTAAGTCTACGTTTTTTGCGCGTAACTTAAAAAATGTAAACATATTAAAAATTCTTAACGTTTTTAAATACATGTAAACTGTTGCTGGATGCAAATCTAGTCTTTGAAAAACCTTTAGTACTGTAAATCTTGGATCTGCTTTTATAATATTAATATTTTCACTTGAGGCCTACTGCTTTAATTTATAGATCATTTTTTATTAAAATTAACACTTTTTTTAATTTGACTGCATCTGCCTATTGCAAGTAATGACAAAAATGTTTTTTTAACATAGGTATGTAGTCACAAAAAGAATAAGGATTAACATGGCTTATTTTTAATAGATATTCTCTCTGTTGCCTTATCCAAAATACGTTTTTCATTAAACTATGTTTCAAGCAAATTAATTGACTCTTCTACAACCTCTTAAACAAATTTCTGATTCAATTATTGAGTATAAATAATTCTAACGATTACAGTTTTTAAGCTATTCGTCCAATCTACTATCTCGTTAGTAGGATTAACAAACCTCATCGTTTTTCTAAATAATTGAAAGTCTGTAAATGAAGATTCATATTATTTTCAACGTTTGAATCACAACTCTAAAGGCTAATTATTTTAATCGAAATTGCATCTGAGATTCAATGATATTTAAATATTAACCATACAAAAAATTGCATTTATTTACTATAAAATAATGATTATTTTCAAGGTAAAATAAAATATAATAGTATGTATCCATGTTTGCCTGTCATATATGAAAATTAAAAGTTAATCAAGTTTGTATCACAAAACGTAGCGAATAAATAAACGTAAAAATGGTATTCATATCACTTTGCCAAAGCGACCTCCAATTGATGGTATGTGGGTAAATTATCTTTAGCTAATTGATTTATAAAACCGCGGATGCGCGCTGGATTTTTTCTCAATTTGATTACAAAATTATGCACAATTTCATTGTTAGAGCTCCGTACTATTTTATAAATGGATTATTCTTAATGTTTCAATTAAATAAATTACTTAAATAATCTATTTTATTTCAATTATTTTTACAAAATAACAATTTTAATTCTTTTAAACATTTGATGTTTATCTGTGAATTTAGAATAATACGTATTTATATATATCAACTTAATCGACCGTAATACTGTTCTGTTATGTACTGTCATAAAAAATTCAAAATAATGACAGGATTTTCGAATCAATTGAAATGATATTTTGTTTTTAATAAAAAATACAAAACAATATTGCGTAGATTTAACTCATTTCAGACTATTAGAAGTTAATGTTATAAAAGCTATTTTACCTTTAAAATATTTCATTATCGTTTGTCAACAATTTTGTCATTAGTAATCATTTTAAAATGTGGAGTATGAAATATGAAAATATTTTAAATCTCTTCTATATTTGGAAAGGCTAA
The DNA here is from genome assembly GCA_031772345.1 of Himalopsyche anomala. Taxonomy (NCBI): domain Eukaryota; kingdom Metazoa; phylum Arthropoda; class Insecta; order Trichoptera; family Rhyacophilidae; genus Himalopsyche; species Himalopsyche anomala. The sequence goes on along the minus strand of CM062824.1, from coordinate 11,662,098 downwards.
GAAAAATAAGATGGATTTAGAAAATAGTTAGTAATTTATCATACGAATTTATTTTGCACCCGCAATTAAATATAATGAGATGGTGTGAGTTGGACTGCAATTTTGGTATTACCGAAATCCCAAAATTTGTAGTATTTTTTCAATACCAAAATATCAGTTTTTAAAATGGAAAAATATAAATACTTCAGTATTGAAAATTCATCCAAAATCTAATTTTTAATGTACAATAACAATCAAATACTGTAATAAAATTATTCGAGATGAATTGAAACAAATTAAATTTACCAACAGTTGTATCAATATTGATAGGCTCCAGAATTGATGAGCATTTCATTAGTGCATCATTATTTTTCAATAGTTATTTATGAAAAACACCCGTTCATTTTGATTTACTCGCCTGTCATTGCAATCCTAATTGTTCGTATTATTGCGTTGCTTAAATTTTTTTGTTGTTTTCCGGTATTGATCTTTTCATCTAATATTGCAATCTCCGGGTGTAGAGGTATGAAAATATCAAAGAAATTTATGCCATTAGATAAAATCTATTTAAATATTGAAAAGTCCTATATACTTTTATCCGCAAACATTAAAGACTGAAGCCCAACTGTGTTTCATATTATTCGCCTTAGCGTCTTTATGGTTTATGATTTCAAACATAAATTTCATGATGATCAAATGAACTCTTCAGTTCTTAAATGAGCTAAGTAGCAAAACTTTTCGATTGTACTTTACTGAGCGGCTTAGTAAATAACATATTTTTATTTTAGAGAATAAACACTATCGCAGTATATTTTTACTAATCTCACTTCACTTTTAAGATACTATCAGACATTAGAATATTATAACGCATCAAACTATTTATTTTCCTAAAATATGATACCATTTGACTTACTTCACAGGAGCTCAAATATAAACATAATTTAAACCTACAAAATTAATTGTCAATCCTACTAAATAAAATGTTATTTTTACTCGTTTTAATCATAGTCATCATGTCTTATATTGTTTCTAGTATAAAGTCCTCGAGAACATATTATAATGAATTCAAGGGGTGTGTCAGTTTGTAAAATTACTTAACTCGGCATAATTCATATGCTAATATCCAAAAATAAATAATTCTTAGACGCAAATTATTTAATTTGACACTATCAAATTGATCCGGTTTACATATTTCAAACGGACTTTAAAAAATTACGCGTTCGTAATACATTGCAGGCTACCTTCGGGCAATGTTTGCTATTAATCACATCTAGTTTTTTCACGTCCATGCAACCATCTGCGAGACAATTATCCTGTCAAAAAGTTTTATTATTCAGTGCTCACTACGTCCATTATCACTTTATATGATAATAACATCTTGTGAAAGTATTATCATACAACCATTTAGTGACTTACTTTTAAATCACACAATTTAGATTTTTAAACCAGTGCTCCTATACCTCAGCACTGAACTTTTCCCCTGATTTCACGGCGCACTACAGACACTTGTTTATTTAGAACATAAACGAAAGTATTTTTAAGCGATAGATAATTTTAGATAAATCATTCAACATCTCTTTTTGAAGTGATTAAAGGAAAATCAATGGACCTAGAAAGTGACACTAGTCAATCTTTTTAAGCTTTATTTCCAGCAAAGGATACAATGTTGGTAGAAAGATTATTATCCAAAAATGATTTAAATTTTGTCACTCATTTTATATTTTTCGTGGAGCTAGTATGGAAAGATGAGACTTGAAGAGGACTACTAATTAGCAAACTTTTCTTGTTACGATTTGTATTTAAAATCAGATGGGTAGAACGTAATATAAAAATTGATATATTCAAGCACTGTTCAATAAATTAATTAAGAAATGAATCTGGGGTTCAAGACAGTAACTGACGCTCGTCCAATCAGTTCCGTCTAGTTAATATTAACATTATAACATTAAGTATTCTTCTACCAAATCTAAACAGGGAGTTTTTTTATATTGATTGAATTGGTATAACTTCATTAAAAGTATGGGTAATAATTGCAATGTGCTGAATAACAAACAGTTCTCGTAGAAAAACTTCTGTTGAAATACTTCAATTAGGCATATAGTTCACATTGGGAGTGGAATTTTACAGATGAATGAAAGAAATTAACTAAAAAAAATCGGATTCAGTTAAAAGGTTCACCGTTTATGGCTATATACTTAAGGATCTCCACTTCAGCTCTTAAGTATTACCACTTGGCTACAGCGAACGATTTAAAATTTTAGACTTATTTATTAAGTAACCATTCTTTTTAAAAAAAAAGTCATTGTTGTTTACCATGTTAAAATATACGGCACGATGATGATATGTATTATTGTGCACAAAAACGATATAAATAAAAGTCATGACTTACAAGCAATTATTGTGCAATACAAATATCAAATTTACTTTAATGCTGGTGGACAGAGCAATTTTGTAGATACTAATTTTGTAATTGAAACATTAAAATCTAATTATTTATTTGATATCCATTAAAAACTAGTTATACCACAGAGAGCTATTTACAAAAATACGTAATAAAAAGTGTCCTCAGAATGGAAAAATATTAAATGGAATTTAATGACATTAATAAAATATACTCTAATCATCATTTCAATTTCCAACACGTGTTCTGTTCTACAACCACATTTAACTCAATACGGACAGTCTGGGACACGATTAAAACCTAATGTTGTTTGTTCAACGTCCAACGTACCGAATCATAGCCCCTGACGAAATCACCAGAAAAACCGTATACTGAGCTTTGAGAATAGATGCTTGCGTCGGATCATGGGAATGAGGTGGTTTGATTTCGTGAGGAACTCGTGGGGAACGTACAAGACCTTGGAGAGACAATGGACTGGTTAGGTCACGTGCTGCGGATGTTTTCGGAGAGCCTTAATCCTGCCTACCTTTTCTCCCGACTGGTGGGATTTCGGCTTCCTGGACGACCGTCGGGTATAATCTATGGCAGGGTTTCCCAAACTTTTTTTAAAATTTAGCATTTCGTGAAACCAGAAATTTTAACGGAACACTTAATTTTTTCGGTTGGGTAATTCGTAGCAGTAAAAATAAATATATTTTTAAAACATTTATTATTTATTTAGTAATTATTTTAAAGACATCAGTAGAAATTGATTATCACTTGCAATTTACACCATACCACACTTTTTTCTTCTCAAACATTCATTACGTCCCTCTTATAACAATACAGTTTTGTAAGAATTTTTTTTACGAATATAAAAATGCCATACATGAATATCAGGGAAACCGATATTTTTTCAACATATTCAGAGAATATGGCCAACACGCGGATCCTTTTAAGATTTTTTGCCCCCCTTCAGTCTCTTTTCTTCTTTTCAGATCATTCTAGCGTTCCGTAGCGTCACCGAGTACATGTTATATGTTGGTTATTATTGGCCTTCCACGGAAACGGGGTCCATCCCGTTAACAAAGAGACAAACAGAAACAAATATTTTATTTACCGGTACACAAAGATCCGGAAGAGATCGGAATCTTCTGATCGCTCATCTGACGATGTTTTAATCCCATAACACACACCTTTCCAATTTTTGAAAATATAGCGTTTAATCTTTTGACCGTGCCTAAAAATATAGAGAACAAGCTTTGTACGCGGCATTTTTTTGGCAATTTTGTTATTACCATTTTCGACCATAAATATAGTTTATTATATATTTTGAAGTACACGGAAATGTTAAGGACTGATTACTTAGCAACGTTGCTTTATCCCATCATTTCACCTTTAACCCTTCTTTTATGAAAATGACTTTTCATATTCAAGTTATATTTAAATGGAAGCTTTTGATATTCACCGTCGTAATTTCATATAATTCTCAAAATTTGAATTGGATTGGCCTTAAACATTTTTAATTAAATTTATTTAAAAAAATCTTTCAGATATAGATTAAATTGTGTAATAGTACATACATTGAATAATTCTGTTTACCCTACGAAGCATGAACGTGTTAGTCTTTGAATAGTTAAAAATGTTAATTAATATAATAATTTACGAGTAACATGTAAATAAGATAAGAAATGATAACACTGTTTTAATATGCGTACAAGATACTTTATTATTAATAATAAAAAAACAATTCATAAATATAGCCTGAACAACAGGAATATTATACTACTACATTATTTTATTAATTCGTAACTAAAAGAAAAATAATAATTAAAATTGACATTACAACAAAAAAATCAAATTCATTTTGTACACATTTTAAATTAATTCTAATTATTGCAAAGTATCAACCTAATAAACTAAAAAAAATTAAGTACCTTTGTCTCAAAATACTTATTTTATATCTATAGTACCTTTTAACAACTAATATAAATAAATATAAAAGCAACATTAATTTGTTAATTAACTATTTATAATAACTTCGTAACAAGGACGGATTTTTAATTATTTTATTAAAAACATTATTCAATCAATCATATTTTTTTACGAAACGCTATTAATTATGTTTTATATTACATATAAAAAAAAACACCTTGTCTACGGTTTGTCAATATTTTTTTACCAGTTGATGTATGAATCATTTTCTGTCTCTTTCGATACTATACAATAAATTGAATAATTACAATAATTTTACAAGTGAAGTTTTATAAGTGGTATTTCATTCAGGGTATTTCTTTTATATATTGTTATTTTAGGTAAATTATAATACTTTAACACACTTTTAATATTCTTTGGGAAAGGAAAAGTATGATAATCGGTTGCAACATTCCATTAGATGGAATAGTTTATAAACAGTATTACAATACAATGTGTATTATGTAGTTTAAATAATTATTTTAAATGTTTATATTGAAATTGTAATTCATATTAATTGACGATTTTATAAACACCCAGCATCAATAAAGTTTTTATCTCTCAAAACTGGGCAACAAACAACTTTTTAAATATGAAACAAAAATCGCTCGTGAAAATTTAAGAATTTCCGACTATATATTTTCAAATTATTTTTTTTGAATTTTTTCAAAACAAAATTAAAGCTACGGAAGCTAATTTTATATGCATTATATTAGGTATATATAATCCAGGGCTCGAGCTGAGCCATAGTTTAATATTAATGATTCATACATGTTCAGTAAATTAGCGATATCTCATGATTTTATTTGATAATAATTATTGTGAAAAAAAATATGGACAGTACCAATGAAAACATGGCGATTAATATATGCGATTTTACTTGTTTCATCTTCCATTCATACATTCATAGAAACATATAAAGCTTATTTATATATTTAGGACGGACTATAATATTTATCAATAACTTAACAATGTAAATATATAAAACCCATTTATCACGTGTTAAAATTAATTTACAAAAATAATACTCACAACAGGTATTTAACAACTAAAAATTGTTTTCCTTTTATTTAATGGTGAAAATATTAACAGAAAAATTGAAATCAAACTGAATTAGCAATTCGATTTGTAATTGATAAATATAATTCGTCAACATTTTCTATACAATTGAATGAAAAAAAAATATTTGTATCTGAATTCGATATGAATAAAAAAATGTTTTCTGTGAGGTAACCTCTGATAATCACAGGCTTCTACTGCTAAAATTAAATATCTATATAAGTTTATTATTTGAAAAAAATATTAATTTAGGTGCACTTTAACAGCGTATGTTTGAAAGGTATTTATTGAGGGGTTGGCTAAATTTACAGATATTTCACATAGTAAGTTTCATTCAAGTTTTTATGATAATTAATAATTCTCATTATACACCATCAGTAAAACAATTGAATACTGATTATATTTCAATATACAAATTTAAATTTTGAAAATTGATGTAAAAAGTTTACGTTTTCGTCATTAACTACAAAAACTGACAGTGATTTGAAAATGGAACGAATTGCTTAGTTGCATTTGTTTTTGGAAAACAAAAGCTGTCAGCATACAATATAATATTACGAAATTGTATTGATCATGGAATGTGTTGATACTAAAGATATGGTTGGTATTTTATAGTTCTTAATAAAAGCTGGTATGTCGTGATATTTAATTTATGGTGCATCTTACAGGGTATAAAAAATTAATTAACTCTATCTAGGTGATCATCGTTTATCGTGAACATAAATAAAATCCATTTAAATTAAATCAAAATGGGGAAGATAATCAAAACTTCAAAAAGTGTCAATAACTGGTGTAAGATAAATTCCCCATCCCCCCAAACATTCAGCTGATGAGATCTCCGTGTCCATTTTGCCTGAGCATCTCTAGTTTAAGTTCATGCTCTCTGGCTTTGAGCCTCAAAGCTGCTATGCTTGAACTTCTTCTATCTACATCAGGAGCTCCCGGAGACGATCCGCCTCCTGGTGATAGCGGTGGAGAAGGAGTAACGTATTCTGGAGCTGACCCTTGCACCATTTTTGGTCGTTGCGCTGCTGATATATTGGCTAATAGTGTCTGAAATGAACTCGCTGCAGCGGGGCTGTAGAGGTGGCTCATTCCTGGTGGGAACAGCGGTGGTGCAGCTCTATGGAAGGGGTGTCCAGATGTTAAATAAGACGGTGGGAGTACTGGCCCAGCTGAGTGCATTGGCGGGTAGCGAAACGATGCCAGAGAAGCTCCGTCGAATGGTTTGCGAAATCCGAAGCCTAAGTGCGTGAAGGGATTCGGTAAGGCTGTTGGTTGAGGAGGAGCTGGTGAGCCTCCTGCCATGTAGGGGTTGTAAGGGTGTCCCTGGGGACCGACTTTTTCTTGTTTGCGCCATTTAGCACGCCTGTTTTGGAACCACACCTGAAAATAAAGAAACTCAATGTTAGTGAATTCAATATAAAGTAAAGTAAATTTATTTCTCACATTTTATTTACAGGAACTTAAAACACCACATAATTTTTCAAATATCTACATCACTTATTTTTTATAGTAAATCAATGCGCTACAAATTTTCTAGTATTCGGAAGAAAATATATATTCATTAGTAATTTACCATTAATCAACGAGAAAATATAAAAGTTTTCACAAAAAAAGGTTATTAATCGTTTGTTAATTCTCTATGGAATAATCAAGATATTTACCTTATTTATTGATTTGGCATTTACTTGGTAGGACTCCATTTTAATAGGGTAAAAATATCAAAGTATTTCAGTTCTACAGAATTTATATGTTATACGTTGATAGCTATTTCGGCTCTTGCCATCGTCAGAACTATGCTTTAAACGTAAATTTGCTCAGCTATATATACTGGCTAAGAAGAGATACACAATGCATCATATTATTCACTGTATCTCTTCTTAGCCAGTATATATAGCTGAGCAAATTTACGTTTAAAGCATAGTTCTATATAAGATAAAATCTGTAGAACTGAAATACTTTGATATTTTTGCCTTATTAAGATATTTACCTGTTATATTGTATTATATTTTTCTTATACTAAATACATAATATTTGAAATATGTTTTTTTTAATTCGATTAATAAACACAGTCTTATAAAAGTTTTCATTTATATCATATAAATATATTATTTAAAAATTCTACCAGCTGTTTCCGAGTATTCAGTCCCAATTTGAAAATAGACACTCGCTGGCTTCATCGTGAACCGATCAATCACAAAAACGAAACGTCGTAAATATTAAAAATGTCATTAATACCTTATATTATAGTAATTGGTATTAATTTTACTTCAATCTGGTTTCTAAAAGATTACAGCAATATTCCATGTCCGACTGACATGGCAGGGTTACCGATTGTCTATATCTCGTCTATACTTTCTGTCATTACTTTTTTAAAATTTCCGATCAGTTTGTGTTCTATTTTGTTTATCACAGTCGTTGTGGTACTTGATTTTTAAATTAATTTCAATATTGATTTTATCTGTTGATGTAATACTGTATACTAGATACTTCTGCCAAGATATTATGAATGACTAAATCATCGCCAAATAACTTATATTGTATCAAATTAGCGTTTCATATTATATTTAGTTATTATAGTGTAAATAATTTACAGAATGTTTTTACTTTATAAACTACATACAATTACGATTTAGTTAATGTTATAAGTGTACCTATCACTATTCTTGGAGGAACGGCATTCAGACTGAAAGGATCAGGACCAGTTTCACTCATCAAAAGCAACTGTTTTTTTTTACTAAAAAAACATAATACATTAAATTGTATTGTTGCATGGTGTAGACAATTTTGTTATTATTAATCATTCCTTTATCTGATTAGTAGATTTTACAATAAAAGAAAATACTGAGTATAGATAGAACTTGCACCGATAACCATGTATGTATATTTTGAATTTAATAATGTCATTTTGAAAAAAGGCACAAGAAAGTGATATTGGCACAACCCTAACGAAAACTTCTCTAAGACGGACGTGTTATATTTTATTTGCATTTTACACGATAAATTTTATTTACAATTATTAATAATTATAAGTTATTAGAAGTAATCAATTACGTTACAGCACATAAACTACCGTAAATTCAGAATAAATTAAGACTGCAGTAAAAATGAATAACGCAATTATTGCAAGAGATGGTGGTTTTAACATTTTAACTTGCATAAAATACGGATTAAAAATAAATCATTTATATTACCCTCATCTGACATATTCATAGTCACAGTACTAAAATCATCTTTGCGTAACCATATTAAACTATTATTGAATTTTCAGAATATCTAATTAAATTAATAGCCTTTCTTTTACTGTTATTAAGCATAAATATTATCATCTATGTTTTATAAAATTTATTATCGTATTCAAATTTATATATTAAACAAAATGAACTTTAGTTATTTATTACCCAGGGAAACTCGTACCAAATGCTTTATCGGAGTAAAATATACCCTGCTGATTCTGATATTAGTAACAGCATCGATTCCAAGTGTCGATAATTTTATAGTCTTTTCTTTCATTTATCTTTCTGGTTTATTGTGCTTACAATAGAGGGTATTTTACACATACAATTAAAGAATTTACTGATGTGCTATAAATGTAGAAAGTATTTCGTTTAGTGAGACATTTAGTAAATTAAATTGATTGGATTTTTTTACGTTAAGAAGGACATTAATGCTGAAACGTCAGTAAGGGAGACATTAATTGGAAAAATAATATATTAATTAAAATAAGCAACGTTATTCAAGTAATTGAACAAATCTAGTTCTCTTGACTGTTGAAAATATCTCAACTTTTAATACAATTTCTCTTGCCGCTGTATTGAGATGATGGTTTTCCAGTGACCTCTAAAATATCTTCTTCTTTTTAATAAATTACTTAAAACAATCAAAGAATCTTTATTAAAAATAAAGTAAAAATTAATATAAGTCATTGTCACATAAACTCCAGCATTGCTCTTCAATTAATAATATCCACTAGCCCATTTCACATAGATCATCATTTTATACACACGATAGTAAACATAAAACTTCAGAATTGTTGTTATCAAATAACTCTTCTAATAATAAATAAATGAAAACTTAATGACGTCTCACCAAATTGTAATATCGTTAAATTTTGAAGGTATCTACGAGTTCGCAGACTTCTTAAAATGACGTTTCCTGTTTAAATTATTATCTTTTAGCCAAATCCGTTAAGTAAGCCCATCCCACTTTCAACATTCAATTAAATACAACTTCTATAAAGATTGTAATTATAATCAACGGCTCATTTTGTTTCTCGTTTTTCTATGTTAATTATTATATCGCGTTACGGCCCAAACAGTGAATAAATCTAATTAGCCGTTTTTATTATGATAACAATTACTTATTGCCTGCTTTTAGTAATAAGTTAAATGATAATAGTATATTCTTGCGGTTTTCAAACGTTTCGTTTCGCGGTGCCCGTAATGTTTAAATTTAATGTTTTCTACAGCTTAAAGCCACTAGATTAAATGTATCCATTGTTATACTCATCCGCCGATGTTAAATAAGGGTTGACAGGAATTGGTGAAAATTGGGAATTTCGTGAAGCTGCAAAATGAACTGGTACATCCAATAATTAAAAACGAGAATTCGATCGAATTTCTTAAATTATAACATACCAGTCTTCCATAAATTATTACTAATTACTATATTTTTTGTCAAAAATAAGTGAAATAATAAAAAAACGCATTTTGGTCCTTAGAAACAAAATAAAGCATAACCCTATATGATTTTTATTACCTTCTTGTTTTCCAAAATTTAATATATTATAATAGTTATAGCAAAATTTGGTAGCGCGCATTAGCTTTAAAAGTATTTTCGTATAATTAATAGCTTATAGTAGTTTAAAAATAATTATTGTATTTATATTACACATTTCTTCATAATACAGTATTAAATATTATAACATTCGATAACAATAAGTTAGTGTTTTTATCACAAAAAAACGTATACTTTATTATAAACGTTAATACAAATTCATTTAATTAGTATATGATAACATATATAATTGTTTTCTGATAAGGTAACATTATTTGTATATTTAATAAATAACTTTCTGATTACCTACATAAAATTATGTCTCTTAATAACTTGAATTCTCCGATTATTATGCTAATATTGATATTTAAGTGTTACCATAATATAAATGTGTACCAACGGAAAACTCTTGAAAAAAAGAACAGCGATTACTTGCATATTACCGACCGTATAGTGAGTGCATGCACTACAAGTACCCAGGTACTGGTATCTAGATACTCGAGTAGTGAGTAGTTATGCTAATGAAATGTACTGATAAACTAATTACTTCGCTTGTCGAATGCAATTACGCGATACAGGTGTTTTGCACGATAGTTCGCTCGTAGAAGTGACGGAAAACACACGGACATCGTATGATAAAACAAAAATGGTTTAATGACATTTTGTATGAGTTTAACTCAATTTGAGCATTTTTTGTGTAATCAATACCATAAAAACCCAACCTTCAAGCTAAATTCACGTCATTTGAAAGCCAGATTTTCCAACTTGATAACCCGGTTTCAAATATAAGAATTAATATTGATTTTTTTTATTGTTTTTCAATTAATAACGTTAATATTTTGACTTGAAATTGTTTTGGTTAGAAATAAAATTCGTGGTTTAATAGTCAGTATACATTAATGAATCCTTTAAAAATCTTAGATTTAGGTTTATTTCTTAAAATATTTAAGTGAATCTTTTAGTGTTTTACATGGCTGCAATTGTCGAGTATGTACGATGTGAGTATAATTAGTCCATCGCCGAATAGAAACACTGGACAATATACAATGTTTTAAAAATCTTTTTTTTTTCTTCATTAAATTGCCATTTTTGTGAAACCGAGCTGTCGGACGGCACTGTACTATGATGATTATCCGATGATTCCAAAACATTATTAGTTTTATTCTCGACAGTTGTAATAATATATTTTTTTTAAAAAATACAGCCTGGGAATGAAGCCTGCAAATTTTTTTAAGCGTATTTACATATTAAAAAGTAAATTAATAATTTAACAGTAAATCATAAAAAAATCGTAAAGAATTGGTTCTGAAGCTTTATTTAGCAGTTATTGCACAGCAAGCGAGAATAAAAAAATACTTAACCAGACATTTTTTATTTAAGAATTTATTACCGGTAATACATCTGTTAACTATTATATTTATGTATAAGATAAAGCATGCTAACATTACTATCCAATTTATTTTTAATGCGAAGTAGTTACTTTATTTTTTATTCGTTTATTGAAAACAAAAAGGTTGGCGTAGACTTACATATATTATAATGCATAAATGCACCCACCTACTGTGTCATTGAAGGTATAGTCCACTCAAATTATTAATGACTGTACATAATACAATAAAGGCCTGTATAATTACTACTTTCGCTAAATAACAGCAGATGTTGGACAGCGGTAAATTTCAATTAATTTTTAATTTTGCCAACTCACAACGCTAATATATTATTATTGAATCAATCAATTTAAATAAGCAGTATTTCATTTTATATTATTGGGCAATATTTAACAATTTTAATCGAGTCAAATATCTTGTCTTAGATTGTGTAACAAAAAACACTGGTAGTTATTTAGTAGTTGGCTGTTTAATATTATGTCAAATGTCTTTTTTAGAAATTTCATTTTAATTATATAATTAAAAATCAACAATTTTTTTCGACTATGAAAATATACATGAATAACATCATATGTCACTTTTAAGGTGTTCACTGTCAATACTTGGTGGAATGGCATTATAATAAAAATAATAAAAGGTTTTTAGTACTTTTTCCACTTAAAATTTATTTGATCAGACCGGTTTCGCTCATCACGAGCATTATCAACTGACATCATATTATATGTATACTTTCATTCACTTTTCGAGAAAAAAAATATTCTGCTTTGAAAACTTTTGATTTTCGGATCTCGTAGACAGATAGGAAAATTATCAGAACTATGTTATGTGATTGTCAACCTTTATATTGCCAATAAAAAATGCACTATTTCAAGTTTTTGAAGATAGGAAGCATGATTTGGACCATATTACAATTGTGCTGAAGCTACTGAAGGCGATCTAGAGACAAAAAGAGAGTTTGCGCGACTGATAAACAAGCAATCATCTTTTATAAAAACGTTGTTGAAATACTCCATTAGGAAGCAATACGCTCCACATAAGGATCGGACATGAACTAGTTCAAGCATCTTTTTTTAAAAAAAAAAAAGCACAAGCACTAATTATCAATTCTTGGTGTTATGAAATAGTTATTAGTATTGACAATAACAGTCAGAAGTTTTTAAATTAAAGTAACTTTATGCGATTGTATTTTTTCATCGCCGATAAAATACTTACTCTCTGAGAGAAAGTTGGCCCTGATCACAACCTTAATGAGCAGTTAATAATTAATCATTTAACTTAATAAATAAGTTGAGTTTTTGGCTATTTATTAGTTTCTGTTTTATAAAAATATTTTATTTATAACCTATCTTTTTCCACACTATCGATCACTATCATCATTTTATTCAACTCATGTAAAACTAAATGGGCGTTGTTTAATGTAAATTTATCTAAACACAGCTGGTTAGTAATTATATTTTTTGCGAGATTTTCGCAAACACCGGTGGCTATATTTTTTATTGTTACAATAAGTAATATAGCCATATTTATTATTGTTTTTATGACAATATAAAAAATATTCATAGCGGCTAGTTTGCGATATGTAGAACAATACAGCAAATTCTATAGAACTAATTAAAACTTAAAGGCGCCATTAATATTAACTATTATTACGAGGTGTCATAACATTTCGCAAGTGTTGCTAGCCGCTATTATAATAATTTATAATGTTAAGTAGATGTGCTTCTTTGGTATGCGTGCAACGGGCATTGGTGTTGGTAATGGCGGGAAACGGGTCTAAATGCTTTATTTTTGAATTGCAATAATTTACATGCCTGAGACGGAAATGAGATAATGCGATTTGCACACCGTAATATTATGTCGGCGCCAGTGATGTATCTAGGATATAGGCAATAATAGCGTTGTTCCTGTTCGTTAATACTCTTTTTCAAATCCGTAGGACTTGGAACACATGGGTTTCCGACTGGTGAGGAATTCTTCACTGGGAGAAGGAGATTGAGAGTTACAACAAAAATTGTTGAATTGATAGAATGTTGTTTTTTGTAAAGTATCATTTTAAATACAACATGATATACTGATCAATTATTTTTATGAAATCATTTCACTTGCACATGGACGAAATTTTTGAATAACTACCTTTCAGATAGTAAAAAAATATCTCAATATACCTTTTAAGTTAGACTATCTTGGGTAGGGTAGGAATTATATTCTGAATGTAGGTGTAAGAGGGGAATGAAGCGAATAAAGTTGGGTTAGAATGAGGGATGAATAAGCTTTTAACTTTTTAATTGCCTTGAAGCAGAGAGTTCAATTCTGTTGAGCTTTTGTCTACTCTATGGACTCAAACGGAAACGTTCATAAATATTTTAAAAAATCTTAATATAGATTTGTGTTTTAAGGGAATGTATTTCGTGATTTAATTCTCACCTATTGTCTGATACTGAAAATGTTAAAGAATATATTTTTAGTCGTAATGTTTTTAAATTTAAAAAAGTTCATATCGTACAAAAAAATGAATTTTCATCATGTATAAAGTGGACTGCTGTAAAATGGCTGCGGTGTACCACTGCGACCCTGCGATTGGACCCTGCGATTTCCACTGTTAACTAAGTTTAGTTTTTAAATAAATAATTTTAATACACCTATTTTTTAATTGGCGATATCAAAACCAGGTACGGATCTGTTATTTGCAATGCATTTCTTATCTCAGTGCAATTAATCTCTTTCAAAATAATAATAATGCATTGGCAATCTAATCTGGTAGGATGATAGACAGTTAAACAAATTGACTTATTGCTTCCAATAGAAGTTAACCTCAATAACAATATAATAACATAAATTACGGTTATATTTATTAAACTATTTCTTGAGTGCGGAGATAAATTCTATGAAAAAATCTTTTAAATTAGCTAATTTAATAAATTGCTTTAATTTGTTTCATTAGCCAAGAGTATAAAGTTAGTTATAACCAGGGCTGTGAAGTCGGAGTCGGAAAAATCGAATAATTTCATATTAATTGGTGAAATTTACTAGAATTATTCTAGTAATTAGAATGATCTGATGGTATACAGATATGTAAGTTAAACGAAAATTATTGGAAAAGTCAATTCGGTGTCGGAGTCGGATTTTATTTAAAGCCAAAATAGTAGGCATCTTTTTTTACCCGACTCCACAGTCCTGCTTTTAACATAGGGGCACTAAATATTTCTGAATGACCCTGTTTTTTAACAGACTTATTTCTGAGGCGTGTGGGTTTCTAATTCGAAAAATTTGCATATTTTTCAATTAAATTTATTGAAAGGTGTAATACCTCGACTACCAACAATGCTTTTATTATTTATTCAATACATTAACGTCTGATTACACGCCATTTTTAATGTTCTTTGGCAGTTTCAAAGCGTAAATTAAAATTGAAAAAAATGTGTTTTAATTGAATTACTTTAAACCTCCTATCTTAATTAGTTTAGAACGATTAATGATTGAAATTTTCCATTTTAGGCCGGCCAACCGGGGAGTGTTTCGCTTCTAAAAATTTAAATTTCTTTGTATGGTAATATCAACTTGAATTAATATCAATTAAAATTGATTAACTTTCAGCTGCGAATTAATATGACTTGATTTTTTTAAAGTGTTGAAAGTTGTTTTCAATTTCCGTAATTGATATTTCAATGCATTCACTGTTTATTGTTTTATTACATTTTAATTGTTTTTCAAATAATTCAACTTTTTTTTATTGAAATTTTATCCAACTTATGTGTGAAAATACAAAATAAATTAGATTGCTGAGCTATTTTAATTAAATCTTAGTGTACCTACTTTTCCAAAAATATTTAAGACTATTGAATTTAATATTAAAATTTCGCTACCATACAATATGCAATTGTAACAACCAATAAAATTATACGGATATTGGTGATCTGGCGATCTGCAAAGTAATTCCCGCAAGGTAACTTACTAATTATATTTTCAACAAGCAGCAATAGCATATTGAATTGTGTCTTAGAATAAAACAAGTGTTTTTAGCGTTTTATAAAACAATTAATAACTTTTATAATCGTATATTAATTTATAAAAAAATATTTCAGTGGTCCTCTGGACTTATGAATTAAGTGATCCGTGAGAACCGAAAGTCGTTATGTCATTTAACGGTTAGATAGGAATTTCTTGAAATTATTGACCATTTAATTTAAACAAAAACTTTTTTTTATTTTTTATAAAAAAAATATTGAAAAATCTAACCCTTTTTAGTTTTATCGGTACCGGTTTTACATACATAAGCGTACTGTTAATTAATGTAAAGAATATATAATGAAGAAAAATATGCTTGTTGTAAGATTCTGAATCCGTATTATAATAATTATGTCCGACATAACATCTCTTTAATAGGTTGATATAACAATTTATAAACTATTTAAAATACAGTAGTGAGAAAACTGGTATGATCAAGTATCGATAAACAAGAAAAATACTGTTTTAATTTTGAGCTTACATCCTGGGGGTATAATAATAACGGTAGCCGTGTGAAATTATTATCGATTTATTTAAGGAAAACCGATAATTTACTAATTGGAAGACCGCCACAGGCTTCTGGAGAAAGTTTTATTAAGTATAACCAGTTGCCATAAATATATTCGATTTATTAATTTGCCGTTTTTAAAGAGGTAAATATTATTATTTACCACATAGCAATTATTTTACGACACCATACTTATAGATAATATAGGTATGATTTTTTCCATTAATGAAGTTACTTATATCAAGTTTTACGTTTGAAAGATTATAACACAAAGAATTAATTAAAAATAATTAAATTAAGTAACGGTTAAATCTTATTCGATAGTATTTTCAGTGTATTTTGGTTACCTTAAAATGCATGTATAAATAGGACCATTTAAACCCTACGTGCAAGTATTCATGTCTAGAGATTTTTTTTTATAAATTAACAGTTAAAATTTTGAAAATCCTAAAGTCCCGAAGCTGATGCAGCGTTATGTAGAAGAATATATGAAAAGAGAATTGTATTTATTTATTTATTCATTTTGGATCGTAGTACAATGCTATTTTAACCTTATTTGAATGAAGTTCTACCAATTGGATGCAAATTAAATCAATCCAAATTATACGCTTTGTTTGATAATGTTTTGTTTTTCGTAAAGCGTTCATAATTAACTTTATGCTCAAAATTAACATTATTATGTTTGTAGAAATGACAAGGTTACGTTTAATACGTTGTATCAAGAGTATATTACAGACAACACTGTATACTGTATAGAGACATTTATTAATGTGTACTTGCTAGTCTTAAATCGGTTAATTACTACGTAAAGAACCAGAAATTTAATAATGCGGCTCAGCATCTTTTTGTTCTCCGTTTCTCCATATAAAAGCGTGCATCTTAAGCGGTTGCAGGCCTTTATTTAATTATCCCCTCGAGCGGGGGAATGTCCCACTCCTCCGTACTCCAACCCTTCGACGTTTAATTTTTACTTTAATTGTTTTTGCTTTTCTTCTTACAGGATTGCGGTTCTTGGCCAGGAGTGGTGAACAACTGTTATCGTAATAATACAATTCTATCTGAAAACCATTCATAATTTTACAATTTCTTTAAGATGTTTCTGAAAATATTTTTGTAATATTATGAAAAAGTGTGCTGAATTTCAGCAGAATTATTTCAATTAATAAAGTTGTATGTCATATTGACATACAGAAATGCTGTTTTTTTTTACTCAACAGTTTTTTTTAAATAAATCAAGTACATTTATTAACCTAAACGATTTTGTTAACCTTTTATCATCAGCTAGAAAAAATCTAAAACAAATTTATTTTGGGTGCATAATAAAAGAGATCTAACCGTTTTTTGTCTATTGTTTCAAAATGCTTTCAATTTTCATTGTTTCGGAAAAAATGGAAGATAATAAATCAGGACTGGGGGGGGGTCAAGACCTATCAAAATAAGGAGAACCGTGGGACTTTTCTAAAAAAAAACGTGGACCGCGAATAGCTCTGAAATTAAGCGAGCCCCTTATTAAAATATTGGCAGCTCACCGCTGTTTATATCCGTAAAATAAAATATGCGATCCACCAAAACACCAAATAAAGACGTAATTGTAAGAGTCCATGAAAAACTTTTATCGTTTTACTAGTTGGCTTAATTTACCTCTCGAGGGCCCAATTGATTTATCATGTGCACTAAAATATTATTCAAAAAGAGAACAAAATCAATTAAGTTTACAAACCAAACGTTTAGCTCTACAGTCGCATCTCGTCATCAAACGTCATCATTATCTCCAATTAGCAGCCTCGGTCCTTCTTTCTGAGGAATGTCTTCTCCTGATTAATGGATGTTTTTTAATGTCGTGACGACTTGTCTTCGTGTTCCAGGTCTCGTTTTGCGTTTATTGATGGACCTTGTCGACATTTTATTGCCGAGCATCCATCATATTATGCGATTTATGCCAAATGCTTTTATGTCGGTCGTTGCACTAAAACACGGGATATGAATTTATTGGAGACAATTTATGGCGTCGTTTATATTATTAATTGCCTTTCAATTAAGTTTATTTTACGTAGCTATGCGTGTGTAAGATTATTTTTTTACTAACGAAGTTTAAGAAAACACATTACTATATAGTAATGTTTAATTTATTGATTGTTTTGGTACATATGGTAATTTTACATGTACCGTGGTTATTAAAAGAAGTATTACAAATACAATAGGTATTAAATTATATAGTAGTATTGAAATATGTCGATTGACAGTTTGTAAAATCGTATTTCATATTGCTTCCATTACGAACTGTTATTTTCAGATGTATTCTAAATTTTCAATGTTTATCTATATTTTTTCCGAAGAATATTTAACGATCGTAATTATGACGTTTTCTTTTTGTTTTTTAATAATCACGATATCATTTTCTTTTCCTAATATATAATATTATTCCTATATGCTACTACGTTTTTAGATTTATTTTAATAAAAATAACACTTTTAATTATTTATTAATAATTGAAGTGTCACGTCGGAAAAATCAAAAAAAAAAAAAAGTAGTAGCGAACATTGAGTTGAATATACTGTGAATTTATATATTTATTTCAATATTTTAAAACATGTGAATAATTAAAATTTATGATAATTATAAATATGCTATAATTTAAATTTATTGCTTTCCTCATATGGCTGTTATTATAAAACTATGCTGCCCGCATCCGTGACTCCGTACTCCATAGTTATTCGTGATAACAATAAACATTACTATCGCAATAGCAAAAACTTGTCACTTGCACGGCGGACCAAAATGAACCAAGTCTACGAGTTGTGATAATTTACCCTGTTTTCCTTTATCTGCAATAATTAACTTATAAAATCCAGTTCGTTAAACATAGCTAACGAGAAACTTGATTGAAATCGACGTCTACAAATTAAATTATGAAGACATAGATATGATATTGTGACTAGACACTAACGTTAGATAAACTTTAAATCATTACATATGTAGCAATTTTCATATTTAAATATTTATTAAATAGACTATTTTAGAATTTGTATATACAAAAAATATTCACACGTTTTTTTCTAAACAACTTGTTGATCAAATTAATAATGGCAATCGACTGATATCGTTTGTAATTATATCATGAGAGAACAACAAAAACTGTATTATAATTCAAATATATAAATATATGTGTTTTTAAAACAGATATATATGTGTTTGACAGATATCGATGTGGTAATGGTTTCTTGGATACTTTCGATATTCATTTTTGATCGACTCTATTATCAGATTATGATTGAAAGAAAAACTATCAAGACCTAAAGCTTGATTTTCAAAAACACATCGAATTTTATTTCCAATATTTTTTCTTAAAATCTAGCAAGGCATGTTTTTAAATTGAACATTAATTTATTTGGCAATTTCTTTCACCACTTTTAGGGTGTTCACTGTCAATACTTGGTGGAGAGGCATTATATTAGTAAAAACACAATATTCCTTTGTACTTCATTCCACTTTATTTCCACAATGCCACTTGCAACAATTGGCATTTATACAATGCCAATTGTTGTTTATAACTGTTCATTTTTGTATAAATAGCATGGTTAAATTATATTTATTATCAGTTGACGATGCTCGTAATGAGCGAAACCGGTCCTGACATATTAAATAAAGTGGAATGAAGTACAAAGGAATATTGTGTTTTTACTAATTTCTTTCACGTTTATATTATAATGAAATGTGAACGAAGAGTAAACATCTATGATATGCGTCTTTCTTTAAAGGTATATGAAATTATTAAAAGTTACGGTAAGGAAAAGACTAGTTAAGCTCTAGCTAGAGACTTTCAATACGTATATTCTACAGGATAAGTGTGTGGAAAAAAAAGGCGACAAACATTTTTGTATTTCAATACACGTCATCAGAATGTTAAAAATCAATGTTTTCAAGAATCAATTTAAGGTTTTGACCATTATTATTCTACTGTGGAATGTATTGGTAGTACTTTTATTGTTGGAAAACGTTTCAATTTTTTCATGTATTAATTTAAATGCAATCTACACCAGTTACAAGGTACCGTGGTCGGACTATGTATAACTATATTATACTGCCTTTCTTTTTAAAGATATAAACTTGATTAGCGGAACAGAATGTAATGCGATTGCGTAAACTAATACAATTAAAAAGCCATTTATTTTAATGACTTGCAATAGCATACGCATATTTAATAACGATATCAATTTTATTTGATACTTGACTAATTAAATTATTTTAAGCAAAACTTAAAACACATTTCAACATTAGAATATTAATTTAATTATTTGTGGTAAAATCAATATAATATAAAATAATGTGTATTTTCATGCCTTTTTAGCATAATATAAAATTTAATTGTTTCCGTATAAATTTAAATTTTAATGAAAAATAATTCCATTTTATTAATGTCAAATTCAAATAAATATTTTTAAATATTAGTAAGGACATAGATATTTCCATCATCATTGATATTACCGTAGAGAAGGAGACTAAAGCATATTTTTTCGTTATGAGGTCATGCCGTTTTTAATGCATGTAATCTTTAGCCGCCTGTGTGGTCGAGTGGTCAACGTCGTTAACTACCGCTACGGAGTGGTCACGGGTTCGAATCCCAGTACGGGCAGTTTTATAAATTATTTTTTTAATTGATTTATGAATTTCTGTTCGAAGGCATGGATGTATGTGATGTCTTGAATTTCCCTCTCCCACCCATCCCATCCAAACGGGGCGTATCGAGAGCGATTAGCTAACCACTAGTCCTGTCCTAGCACTTTCCTTATATTCCTATTCTCTTCGGAAAAAAGAGAGGTTGAGCGATTGAGTAACAAGCAGTTCGTGTAGAAACAATTCTGTTGAGATAAACTCCATTAGGAGTCCATATGCTCCACATTGGGAGCGGACATGATAGTAATAATAATAAAATCTTTAGCACAAAACTTCGATGGTAGGTAAAATAATTTCAATAAAATATTTTTCATGTAACTAATTGGAAAAATTAAGTCACTTTTTGGTCATAAAAAAACTTAGAACGATAATGTCTATAAGAAGAAGACAATATATCTAAGAGAAATTTGCATATCTGAATAAAATTATCACTATTGTAATTTGTACAATAAATTGTCTTAATAATTGTTTCATCCCAATTGAGTACCGAAACGTAGAAAATATGATCAAAAAGCGACGGGGTACAAATTGATCCCAGCTAAATTTGCGTAATATTTTCATTGCATTGATTAAGGTTATTACATTAAATATCAGTTAGATATTATTGGTACTTAGGGAATGGCCGAAACGATAAGAATTTTTCAATATGAATACACCCCAAAAGTTATGTAATATTTTGTTTAAATATCTACAACTTTTTGTTTCGTTTACAGTAATAATGTAAATAATTTACCTGAATTCTGGCTTCGGTTAATCCAATCTTCATTGCTAACTCCTCTCTGTAATATAAATGATAAAAATACAATTAATGTATATGATAAGTTATATGTATTCGAAATACAACAAAAAAATAGTTAAATTAATCAAACGACAATTCAAATTAAAAATATTTAGCAGGTTGTTTAATTTGATTTGTGTTTAAATATTGAAAGCTCTTTCATGTTTGAAAAATTATCATAATATATTATTATGATATTTTCATATAAAATTATCATTTTTCTACATAAAAGAATATCAGAATGACAGTCCATTTAAAATCAGTTTTCAGTGCTTTAATTATGCACCCTACTTGACAAAAATCTCGCTACATAGTTAACCCAATATTTGATTACCTTATACAACTGTGTTGTTATTTTATTTCCTTACCCAAAATCATAGTTAAATATTTAACAGCTTAACGACCGTAATTTTTTTTTTTAATTTCACCTGGCGAAATAAAATTTTGCGAAAAATTCGCAAAAATTGTAATTTTACTAAATTCACTATAATTTGTAAGCAAATTGAGATATCTCCACAAAATTGGATTTTCTTAACTTCCAGATACTTCGCCTATACGCATATATGCGTCCGCCGGCCAGCAACCTTTGTTTTTCAAAGACTCAAATACGCGTCCACGTTCGTTAAGCTGTTAATACAATATCTACTCTTTTAAAATTTGTGCGTAAATTTATAATTATTGTTCGTTATATACTTTTGAATTTTGTATACAAAATTGCATTTAATAATTGATTATATTGTCTTGTAATCAGTGTAGTATACAATGATAATTAAATTCATTTAAGTGTTATATATGTATATTTGCATTGCCACTTTTTAAAACATAAATACCATTGTTTGTATTCACTTTAAAACTCTGATCGAAGATTTTACTGATTTAATAAAAGGGTTTGAGGTATTTAAATAATTATGAATGATATTGGCCTGTCACTTTGTGGTCATCGTGAGTAAATAAAATAACTATATATCAATATTTTAACAAACCGATAGAAAGGCGATTCTACGAACATATTATTGCAATCATAAATCACCACTCGCAAGCGAATGAGTATGATAATTCAATTAAAGATTTGAATTAGCTCCAAGGCTAGTAGGTCACGCTGTATACAGACCGTCAGCGTTAAGGCAATAATAAAAACGCATCGCACTGCGATACAGGTTATTTCCCACAGTACTACAAGATATCTACAGAGTGATTCATTCGCTAATTGTTTCAACTCTATACTGAGTACTGACACTGTGTGAGTCTGCGTTGATGGATTTCTGAAACGTGATTGATGTATTAATCAATACCATACAGTCTCATATTAACCTTACATAAACAGATTCTCCAAAAAAAAAAGAAACATGAATTTTTAATAATTAAAATTGTATACATTTCCATAATTTCATATTGGAATTCCACCAAGCAACTTAAGTCAAAATAAAAAAAAATAATATTAAAAAATAAATAATAATAATAATTACATAATTGATACGTTGTCTACGTTTTCGAATGGTCATCGTCATTTGATTCAATTACAGTGGTCACAGGGTCGAATCCCAGAATGTACAGTTTTTATAAATTGATATTTCAATCAATTTATGGATTTATATTGGCATGTAGGCATATATGTATGTGATGTATTGAATCAATCGTATCTTCACCCATTCTTTAATGAAAATGAGGTGTAACGAGAGCGATTAGCTTATCACTTGTCCTGCCTTAGCACTATCCTTCTATCCCTACTTTAAAAAAAAAAAGAGAGCTTGAGCAACCGAGTGACAAGAAGAGTCTATATGCATTGGGAGTTTGCAAGACATGTATGCATCTTTCTGTCTGTCACTAGAATTCGTTTTATTATAAAGAGTGAACAGTAGCGATTTTTAAATTAGCAAATGTAATACTAGCTGCCATTTCAAGGGTCAACTGTGTCAATTTAAACATTCAACTTTTAACTCTATTATTAATTGGTGGAGTATATTTTATGGGTGTATCATAAAGTATGGTTCACGGATATTTATTTTCCACGAAATTTATAACATGCTTTACATCAGGCGTCGGCAACCTTTGGCCTGCAAAATTCTTGCCGCAACGCATGTGACTCAAGTGCGGCCCGCACTAATCCCCACGTAAAATATTTGGCACTTTTACAACAAAAGGTTGCCGACCCTTGCTTTACATTGAAAGCGGACGAGGGTTGAAAAGGATATATCAAAGGAAACAAATTAAATGGTCAGAATTTAAATAAATTTAAATTAAATGGTCAGAATAAAAATATTAAACGGTCAGAATATTTAATAACAATTTTGGTTAGTAGGTTAGGTTAGGTTAGGTTTTTTTTATAATTTCATTTAAATTATGACTATTTATTCTAACCGATATATTCTGACCATTTAATAAAAAATTTGACCAGTGTTATTTAAATTATAACCAGAAAAATACGAGCCAATATCAAACATTACACAAAATGTGGTTCCAAATTGAAATTAAAATTAATTTATTAGTTTTAAAAGTTTTTTATTATTATTGAGAGTATAAAATTCCGGTAAGATCTTGGTCAATCCGAGACTGTTGGCAACCCTATCTACTGTCATGATAATAAATAACTCGAAAGCACACTCAATCGATTTTGAATTTCATAAAAAAAAAAACTAAATTAAATTGTCGTATAATAATTGAAATGACCAAGCTGTACAATACAATAGCATCGTTGTATGTGTGAGCGTTATGCACACAATTACACGCAAATAAATAACCACTACAGGTACGCAATTATGTATGGCAAAAATACCAGCGAGTAAGAGATAATGATGGCTAATAGATTTATTTATACATTGATGTACGAACGTGATCTATGGAGGTATAATTGAGAATTGATGCTATGAGAAAACCACAGCCGCTGTTGTAATAATTACAGTCGAATTCAATTATGGAAATGGACCCAAGCTTGGTGTCATTGAAGTCAATGATTGAATGATGCCAGGACAGGACTTAAGAATACAATTAATAACATTTTTCTCTGACAAAAATAATTCAACGACGTCGTCTGCGGTTTTGGCATTCGAATCTTAGTTGAGATATTTTCATAAATTGTTTTTTTTCAATAAAATTATAGATTTGTCTTCGATGCAATTGGTGTATAAATTTCCTCTATCTTACTGAATCCGTACAAAACGTTGTCAGGGCGATAATCTTATCACTAGTCTTGTCTTAGTCTAATTCTTCTATCGCGACTCCGACTCTCCAAAAATAAGTTGAGCGGTTAAATGACAAGTGGTTCATGTATATCCTTCACATTGGAAGAGGACATGGTTGTATAAAATATGTATATATCTGTTATGCTCTCGGTGTAGAGAATATGTATTCAAAATGACGTCAGTTGTTCATGAAGTCTTAACAAACCATTCAAAGACTTTATTTTTGGGTTTGCCAAATAAATCTTGATTCTATTTAAAGCTCATTTTCTTTTTTTTTTTGATAATTTAAGATACTAAATGACTTAGAATGATGAATACATATATAAAATATGAAAAAAAACAATGTCAGATGTACATCACAGTACATCTGTTATAAATGTGAATTTTTTAAATGTTTAAAATCAATATTCTTAATTGTTCTACTCTATTTGAAAAAAGAGAGGTTAAGCGACTGAGTAACAAACAGTTCTCGTAGAAAAAGTTATATTGAGATGACTCCACTAGGAGGCTATATTGTTCAAATTTTGAGCGGACATGATTTAAAAAAAACCTAATGGTAGGTAAACTAATTAAATAACTTTTAATTAATATCTGTTTTAAGAATATTTATAGTGTTCGTGTTACTTTTTACTATGAAAACAGTGCTGAAAACTATTGTTATAATATATTTATTATATAATGTAATAAAATTCAACAACTCATATTGTAATTGACTTAATAATATAAATACAATCATTTACATGTTTTTCTGAATGTGTAATGAAAATTAGCTTTTTTTTTACAAAAAATATTTTTTAAATAATGTTAAAAATCTTAGCTTCGTATTTCTAAATTCTACACTGACAGTTATTATTTCTCAAGAATGTTTTATTTAAAATTGATAATTTTAAATCACAATCATTAGTGTGTGTTAATTCTCCAAAGGAAAAATGGTGTCATCATTGTGCTTAACGTTGTACAATACGTTGATAATTTAGCGTCATTAGCACGTAATCCAACATAATTTGAAATGTAATTAAACTTTTTATTTTGGATATTTATTTTCAATTATTTTGGTTTACCTATTTTTAAAAAGGAAATGTGAGAAGCATTTAGGTTTTCCGATGGAAGTTTTGAAAATACATCAACATATTAAGCATTAAATTAATGTCTTATTTGAGGTTTATATTATTGTCTCTGTCATACCACTATTATATTACTTGTAATCTGTAATGATTTTTTAAAGTAAGAGTTGATTTTCTTTTTTTTCTCGCGTATTTTGACTGATGAAGTGTTTGGTATCACGCACATTATTGCCCAGTGGCAAAAAAAAACCTGATTTTGAAAAGTTATTTGGAAACAAAATGTCCAGGGGCGTTTTGCTACTGTATACACTTTAAGAATAATAATTACAAGGGTTGTAATTATTAAATCACTTGAAGAATAATATTAAAATGTGTATGGTGTAAATAAATTTGTATAACCGATATGTCAGTAATTGAACGTTGTTAATACACCAATGATTTGTTTTTAATAAAGAAACAATAATTTCTGATAACTATTGAACAACCACAATTAGTTTTCGTAATGAATTTCTCGTTACTGTTGTTTTTCTCTTTTCCATTTGAAGCCTTTAGCTATCAACATCTGTTTTAAGACTATATTAACCTATACTTCAAGTGGGAATATATAAGGGCTCTGTAACCAACCTAAAATTAAAACTAACCAGCATACTGTTTCAGTAGTCAAATAAAGGTTCAACAAAGAAAAAAAATATAATTCTAATGATGGCGTCATGTCGAAATATATATCAACACTAAACAAATAGATTCTTTGCTCTTCTTTTCGAAATAACATATTATAGAGTTCTACCAAGAAAATGAATACATGGAAACTACAATATAAAGGTACTCTAAATGAGACGTTCAAACAATTACTATTACTTTTATGATTATTTCGTATGACACAAGACAAAAAAGTTGTATTTACCTTGTAAACACATCCGGATAATGAGTCCTCGCAAAAGCTTTTTCAAGCTCTTCCAACTGAAAGCTCGTAAACGTAGTCCTGTAACGCCTTTGCTTCCGTTTAGGTGCAAAGTCGTCCATCTCCCCGTCACTATTATTATCTGACGGATTGCTATGAACACTGCCTGTCGGGGGAGGTCTGTCACCAGGTGAGTGCATAGATCTATGAACGTCACCAGGGGAATGCATAAGGCGATGACTATCTCCCGGAGAGTGCAAACCCCTGTGATTGTCACCCGGGGAGTGCAAACTCCTATGATGATCACCCGGAGAGTGCAAACTTCTGTGATTCTCTCCTGGTGAGTGAATTATCCTGTGATTTTCACCAGGCGAGTGCAATGCTCTATGGGTGTCCCCGGGGGAGTGTAATGATCTGTGTCCTCCGGGCGGAGAGTGTATGGTCCGATGGACTTCGGGCGGTGAATCAGCACCACGGGGAGGACGAGGTGATGCCTCTTCGGGTTTCGCCTCCTCAGATATTCCCATTGCGGGGTTTTCGGAAATGGCGACCGATGGGCTGGGGACTGAGGTTTGATCGATGTTGGAAAATTCTGAAAATAAATAAAATGAACATGAATTAGATTTGTCTTGTAATTAATTATACTGAAAAATATACACAGAATTTATTGTTGAATATATATCGACTGTGTAAAGGAAAAAGGACGTAACCTTCAGATTTTTCAAAACAGCTTTTTGCGATAATCACAATGTATATAACTTTATATACGTTCTATCAAAATGATGGATGCTGAAAACACTGAATTAGTATCTAAATTTATCTTTTAAATTTGAAAAAAGACTTAAAAAAAGGTTTTTTTTGATTTTTTTAAAACATTAATAACAGATAAAGTCAATTAAAAACCATCAGTCTCCATGAATTTCAATGTTGCGTATATTTCATAATTTGTCTTTGACTCAAAATCATCCAAAATCGTTTTTTGCTTTTCCTTTCCACATTCGATATGTTTTTAACAATCTACGTTTCAACTTTGATGCATATGGAGTCTTATTGGAGATTATTGCAACATAAGTTTTTCTACTATAACTTAAGCTAATCGCTCTTGCTGTGTCTCGTTTTTAGGATCGTATGTGTGGAAGGGTATTTTATCAATCACAGATATCTACGCATTTAAATATAAATCTATACATCGATTGATAAATCAATGTATAATATTGTCCGTACCCGAACTCGAACCCTTGAGTAGCACTGTAACCGAAACTGACGTTGACAACTCGGCTACAAACTCGTCAATAATAAAATTGTAAACTAATAAAAAAACATTTCTCCATTTTCATTAATCACGAGTCTATACATACAAGTAATGTTGATAATATGCAACGCTATGAATATTGATTAACAGAAATTAATTAACTAAAGAAATTAAATACAATGTATAGATAAAAAAAATCTAGTTGTATCGCGTTTAAAAGCATCATTCAAATATTTTAATTAATACTAATTGCTAATTATTGTAATTAAGCATTTAATTATCTTTCATTAACTTTGTATGTTATTTTCACACGCAACTTGGCAAAACATAACAACTTCAAATTCAAAGTGTTTTACAATTTTTTTTTACAGAAATCGCAGCAAGCACTAGACAATTTACATTTGAATGTCTGCTCCCAATGTGGAGCATATGCACTCCGAATGTACTCATCATAAAGTGGTTTTCGAGAAATGCTTGTTATTCAGTCGCGTGAGGTTAAATGGCGATATGTAGTTAGGTAAACACTTTTGCTGAAACCGGAATTATATTAGATAGTAAAGAGGAATCTAAGTTTTATAGATATAAATGCTTTTGAACATCAATCCAAAAATCGATTGAAATATCAATCAATGTTTTTACTTCATTGATTTAAACCAGTGGACACAGTATCCGAATTTGAGAAAACGCCCAAAACCGTTAAAAACTCAGCTCGAATTTTATATCGCATAGACAAAACTTTCAAATATATTTTGAATGTGAATATAAAGGGATTGCGAGAATTTGACCAAAGAATTTTTCCTATTTTATATTTTAATGAATAATATATCACTTTTTCGACTGCATAATAATATGATAATATTTTGGTAGTATTTTATAGCTTTTAGTTTCAATCATCAAATAAAGTAAAAATTGAAACTTTGCTACATTTGTAATATTCTAATGTCTAAATTCTCATTTAACTAGTGAATAGTATATAAAGTTTTGTTTTTTTTTCATTAATGAATAGATTAAATTAAGAGTAATCTTAAATTGAGAATTCTCAAAACATTGTCCTTCTGCCGATACTGTCATGCTGTCATCGATTTAATTGAGATTTAATTGGTAAAGGTCCAGTATAATAATTATATTATTCTTGTTGTCCTGCATACGTATGGTTCTATCGTGATTCCGAAATATCTATCACCTTATATTACAAAATTCTTGTAGAACTAATTTCTTCGATTTTTAAACCATTTGATGTACTTGCCGTTACTTATAGTGTTTTACATATGTGTATGGATGAATTTCATTATTGTTTTTTTATTACATAACCAGTAATAATTATTTAATACCGCGGAATGGGAGCGTCTGTTCATACTATCATGTTATTACGTCATTAACCCTGTACACGGCAATTATAAAAGCAAATTAGTTATGAGGCAAAGCAACAGGTGTGCAAATTGCTTTCATTATTTTTAGCTGAGAGATTATCCAAGTTAGGTGATCATAGCGTTGTGAAAATGCCGTATACTAAGTCTATCGAGTCGTAACAGTTCAATCGCATATCTTTCAGCACATAGAAGCATTATCATTCAAACATTCTGTTATTTGACTTAATAAAAACAATACTTACAATAATAATTAGAACATAAAATATATAACCGAAACTACAATAAATGAAATCATGAGGGAAACAATTTTGTTTAGACTTATGTAGATTGTTCCAAACAAAGCTTTTATTTATACAAATATTATTTTATTTTATGTTTTGGTATATTAGTTCTGATGTAAGGATTAACCGAATAGCTATAAACCAAATATAACATTATATTTTTTTAACTTAAATACTTTGATATTTTTTGAACTTATTAAAGGGTTTTTATTTTACGAAGAGATATATGTACTATCTGTATAAGAAATGGCCAAGGTTTATTTCGATTCCTTAGGATTGAAAGATCTTATTAGGAATGCCAATTTTATGGCACTATTTGGGGTCGGATAAGGTAAATAATCAGGTGTCTGTTTATGACTATTCCATAATACTAAATAATAAATATTCATGTTTTTTTTTTGTGTAAACAATAAAGTATTATCAGGCTTAAATAAAAGGAAACCCAATTTTTAATGCAGACTGGAGATATTGAGCTTAAAAGTTTGGACATTATTTTAGATACATTATGTAAATGTTGTGTATGTGCTTGTTTATGGTAAAATTGTGTCCATTTTTATATCACTTGCTAATTAACACCTTCATGCCCATGATGCAGTCGTAACTAGTTGAGCCATTAAATCATTCAATATTTCTCTTAATATTGTCAATAATTATTTATCATTTTATGTATTCCTAGAAAACATAGTTTTACATCCAAATATATAATTATAAAATCAAATTATTATTATTTTTTTAGCTTCTAACTTAGGTTTAAATACTGTCAATAAAAAGTGAAACTGAGATGGCAGGGAACGAGATTTTTTAAGATGGCATGTTACGGGTTAAACATAACGGATACTTTGTTAGGTTACTTTTTTATAATGAAAATATAAAAAATAACTGGGTTTTAATCTTTTTTTCAAATTGGAATAGTTTCGACTAGTTTATCATTCATAGTTCAAAATACCTCAAAACGTCAGTTGGTTCCTTTTTATTAAATACGACCCAAATATGAAACATGATATGTATAAATTGATACGATACAACCTCAATCAATACCCTGGTTTTAAAAACAAATAATTATTGATAAATAAAAGCTCTTCTTCTTACGCTCTCGTTATATTAAATTAATATAATAAAACGTTTAGAAATTTTATTTTCTTTGCAAAAACGTTTTAATGTTTGAGAACGGAACGTCGGGTATTTTAATGAAAAAAATAAGCGATAAATAAACAGTTTATGGAGGCGTCATAAAAGTTGTGGCAAGGTGATGGTTGGTCTTTTATTGTGGCAGTTATTGAAATCAACTTTTCGATACAATGTTGGTTAATTTAATTTCATTACGTGAAATAAAATTTGAATTACTGCCACAAGGAAAGCTACATACTATATTTTCATTATAAATAATGACTTCAACTTTAAATTCTCATTTTTAACGAAATTCTATCATTGTTGGTGGAGCGATAAATTTATCTGGTGGACATATATGTTTTTTTATCCAAATATGAAGAATCAATGATAATCCAATAAAAAAACTCTGCTCGGGTCAAGTACCGTAAATTTTGATTATTTTTGTGATTTTAAATGATCTGAATATTTTCTTTTTTTTCTTACATGTGGTTTTTTTGCAATTAAAAGTAAATCAATTTCACAGTGGCTTCACTGAACGTAAAGTATTTTTTTTTTAAAGAGGGGCATACATTCCTTTTGAATAATGAGACTTAATGCTGTTATTGCGTAGACATTTTTTTACGTTTTTCCTCGCATAAATTTTATGGATGATAATAACAGGGAAATGGTATTCAACGTAAGCCGTGTAGCTTTTTCAATGTAACTTAAATGACTGTACATCAGAAATCAGAAACCTGTAAAATATACGTCTATCATCTTATTTTTATTGTGGATTTAACATAAGAGAATTATTCATACGCAAATCCAACCATTGTAATATTTTTTTCTTTTCTTTAAACATTTGTAACATGATAAATATTTATTCGAAATTATCTACGTTTGATATTTTACATCGTGTAAAGTTTGACTGCTAAAACAACACGTATTGCTAAGATACAGTATTTTTTTAATTAAATATATGTGCTAATTTCGCAATATTTAATAAATCATTTTTTTCAAGGCTTCCAAAATTATGTTCCGTGGAACTTGAATAGATGTTTTGAGAAAACCTGAAATGGTTTCATATTCTACCCTTGCTGCAATATATTCAAACATGTTTAAAATCATATTGATATTACCGACATAACAAAAAAAACAAGTTGCTCCGTTAAAGTTTAATGAGGTGTTACATCGCAGGAAAAGTATGAGAAACCTTGATCAAATTATTTTTTTAAATATTAAAGTAGTAAATAACAAAGTTCAAACATAACTAATGAAATGTCTGGTCAGATGTGAACATTGTTGGAAAAGATTGTGTTAATGTATAACATGCTTACATACAAGTGTCACTGCTTGTCAACAATTTTATGCGCATAATATTTATGTCATACTTTTTGCAATCAAATTCGAGATATACTGTTTGCTGTTACTCGTAAACTGGAAGTAGGAATGACGTTTTCAACGCTGGCCCTAAGCAGCAGCTGAATTTTTTTAACTCAATTTGAAGGAATGCATGTATTACTCAATTCAATAAGTTTATCGTAGCCCCCTTTAAATAGGAAAATTATTAATTTTCAAAATTTTGTCTGTTAAATATTGTATGTAATTAATTCGGTGATTGCAAGTTCTTAAATAAACGTTTACGTGATACTAGAGCGATTGATTTTATTTCATTTCTACCTACCTGTTTACGTCGAGCTTATACCAACTGTATTGGTTTTAATGACTTTTATTCTTCTTCTTCTCTTCTTTGGCCATGTTCGCTCCCTATGTGGAGCATATGGCCGCCACGCGGCACCTCCATGTTTCCCTGTCTCCTGCCAATTGCTTTGCATCCTCCCATGACATGCCAGCATCCCTCAGTTCCGCCGAGTACATCCTATGGATAGTACCCGACGGACGTCCGGGACGCCGGAATCCCACCGGTCGAAAGAAAAGGCAGGCAGGATTGAGGCTTTCCGGAGGCATCCGCAGCACGTGACCCAGCCAGTTCCAACGTCTCTCCATAACCACTGACGTGACAGGACGCTGTCTTGTACGCTCCCTTATCTCTGAATTCCTCACAAAATCAAACCACCTCACCCCATTATCCGACGCAAGCATCTGTTCTCGAAGCTCAGTATACGGTTTTTCTGAGTCTTCGTCAGGTGCCATGATTCGCAACCGTAAAGCAGTACCGGCAGAATGCAAGCGTTGAACAAGTGGCATTTGGTTTTAATCGAGTACAGCTGTGTGTCCCAGACAGTCCGCATTGAATTGAATGTTGCTCCAGCCATTCCTAAACGAATGGCGAGCTCCTTTTTTGTACTACCGTCTTCGGGGATAAGTACGCCGAGATATCTGAAGCTGTCAACCCTCTCGATGATCTGTCCCGCGCTAGTAAGGGTCCTATCAGAGTCATGACAGGTTTGGTTACACATCACATTGGTCTTACTAGTGTTAATTTTTAGACCAATGCGACCTGAGTTAGTTCCTTACACATCAATTGTCTGACTTTTATTAGTGGGGATTTATTCTTGGGGCTTAACATCGTAAACAATAGTAGAAAATTTTCACAATAAATAAAACTAGCTCTAAAATAAATTACGAGTAATGTCAACATATTAAATCTTGTAAGCCGAATCTTGACTTTAGCATAAGCTATGAAAATCAAAGCATCGATAAATGCATTAAAAAAAATATTTTCTTACAATATGCGGAGGTTTATTGTATGCTTGTGTTTTATGGGATCGTTTTCTTCGTGTAAATAGCGCAGCACCGTATCCCGACGTTTTTTGTACACAGACAGTGTAAATTCATGTTAATTAGCCGTGTGAGTGAATAGAAATTACGGATAAAAAAACTGTATGAATTACAGACTTAACTGATTGCGGCTAACGTCTCCATATTTTATAATTACAACCTATTGTTTAAATTATCGTAAGCACTTCAGTTTTATTACGGACTAGTTAACTTTTTTTATAATACTTTTTAAATCGAAACAATAAGGGAAAAAGGATCTTCTTAAACTGATTTACCGAAAGTAGCAAATCAATTTATCTTTGAAATGAAAACGTAATATCTACTGCTTAAGTAGTTGAATGAAAAATAATCGTTTTCCGTTAAAAAAAAAATTGTGTGAGTTAGAGTAAAAATTACTTTAATAATAATTAATTACCTGCAATTTTAAATTTAAAAACATGAAAGATAGATAGAAATTATGTGAAATATAAATAAATGTTTTTTTTTATTAATATACAATGTCAAAAATTCTTGGGCTGGGGTAACAAGGACGAAATTACTAAAATAAATAATTAATTACTGTCTGTTTTATCATCTACTACTTATTTATGTAGTTATGATATATAAGTTGATATTATTGTACATTTTTTCAACACAACATAACACAAGGCAAATCTTTGATTTCTCAACTGTATTTTCTGTCGTTAAATATAATACATCATATATATAAAATTACTTAGACAAAAACTGTTTCAGCATTTTTTTTAAAACATTGTTTTATAGTTTCTCCCTTCTTGAATGATGTTTTATTTATGAAATTCATTTGTAGCATTAATTACTGGAGAAAGTGAAATTCTCGCAAGCCATTTCAATAATTAATCCCAAAGGCTAAAACGTCAGATTTTATATTTTATCTTAGCTTTCAGTTGTCCGATCTCCATACCCATTCTTGTTTGCTTAATGAAATGTGATTTAACTTCCACGGAAATTGTCTATGAAAACCTAGAGATCATCTACCGACCTCCGTTTTTGAAATACCGTAAATTAAACTCGTATAAATCTTGAATTAATGTATATGTCTAAAATTAAATCCCGTTGTTAATTGAATTAACTAGAACACCCCTTGAATAAATCGTTAAGCCTGGACTAGCTTTGATAGTAATGGCGCCAATGAGGTATTAACAGAAAGGGTCAAAACATCGATTGGAAACGACCAAAAGGTAATTTTAAAAGCTTGTTTTAAGAAATGAAATATGTACGTTTGTTTGAAGGGAATAATGAGAAGGCTCACGCACCTGAACCAATGTTGGTACTCACTGCTCCTCTTCGCATCTATCCACCCCTTCTGTGATTTAATGCGCATGTTATAACCATTTTGATGCGTTTTAAAAAATACGTTAATATTTTATATTTAAATTTCATCTGTATTGAATTAAACATCCAATTTTGCTTCACGGTCACTTTATTTATTATGAAAAGCTGATTAGTTCAAATAAAACCACCAAAGCCTTTTTATCACTTTTAGGGTGTTCACTGTCAATACTTGGTGGAAAGGCATTATATTAGTAAAAACACAATATTCCTTTGTACTTCATTCCACTTTATTTAATATGTCAGGACCGGTTTCGCTCATTACGAGCGTCGTCAACTGATAGGAAATATAATTTAACAATGCTATTTATACAAAAATGAACAGTTATAAACAACAGTTGGCATTGAATTTTTAGTCGATAATAAAAATAGACAGCAAGAAAAATATTATATATGCAATAAGAAGAACAATACGCTTGTATTTTTTACAAACTTATAAGTCGATTAAAAAATTAATATGTGAAAATTTCCGTTAGTGAATGGGGATTATATTATGATAATTAATCTCCGACTTAGTCTTTTTTCATTAATCGTATGGATTTTTAACCACAAGCTTACATAAGCGTATGTGCTTTCAGTGTTTCTCTCACTCTACAAGCATTACTGAAAAAACAATATTGCCATGTTGAGAGAGAGAATTTAAATTCAAATATGGATTTGTTATTATATCTGTGGACTGTTGGATCGAAGAGGCTTGCTTTCGTTTTAAAAAATTTGAT
This sequence comes from Himalopsyche anomala, assembly GCA_031772345.1. Taxonomy (NCBI): domain Eukaryota; kingdom Metazoa; phylum Arthropoda; class Insecta; order Trichoptera; family Rhyacophilidae; genus Himalopsyche; species Himalopsyche anomala. The sequence goes on along the minus strand of CM062824.1, from coordinate 11,626,627 downwards.
GTTGCATATACAATCGATTTAACAAAATATGTAGACTAAATTATTTACTTTGTGAATAATATTCAATCAAGTCAATAACGTCTGTTTTTTATTCAATCACAGTTACTTACAACCTTTTCCAAATATTATAACTCCACAGAGTGAGGTAAAAAAACGACTCCGACTACAAATTGATTTTTCAATAATTTCTGTTTAACTTAAATATATGTATGCCATCAGATCATTCTAGTAACTAGAATAATTCAAATGCAAATTCATCATTCCCAGTAATGTATTACTAACTTTTAAAAGTCTGGGAACGTTAATTGATTATAATATTTTAATGCTCTATAACTGCAGTGGTCCGATTTCCGTGCCAATAAATTTCCAACAAAACGTTCTTCAAATACATTATTACGAAAATAATTTCATTATATTCCAAAACATCTAATAAAGGTGTGGGATCACCGACCCCACGCCCCCTCGCCCCACTACACCACTAATCAAGTCACCAATCAAGATGATGAATAGATTTGTATTTTTTCGGAGTCATAAGATTTTTCTGAATTCTGTAGAAAAAACCCGATTCTAACTCCAGATTATAACATCAAAAAAATATAAATATAAGCAACCACGTATCTAATAGATTTAATTTTTATTAGAAGACTTTCTCGATAAAGTATTTTTACGTTAATTTTACGAACTATTAATGGACAACTGTTTATTTATATGAATTTATTTGATATCCTCGGCAGTTTAGTCGTTAAAAGTGCTACTGTCCAATGGAATGTTCGCGTGTACGTTTTAATTTACCAGAAGCGACGAGAGTCCGGCTGCCGGTTGTCCGCCGCTGACTAAAGGGCCCGCTAACTCGTGATAACGCCGTGACTTTAGGTATGTCCATAAGAACATCGAGATTCGGTGACGTTACAGCGAACTGCCAGTTTAATGTAATCAAACAAAATAAAAATATATTAATAAGTTTTAATCTCATCACTACAGATATTTACAAAAATCTTCTCCGTTCATCAGGACTGGAATTTGTTTATGTATAAATTATTTAAATAAGAAAGACTTTCTACAACAACTCACACTGAAATTGAATATACCACAAGTGCCACCTGACCGTTCACTCTATACCTATATACTAAAGGTCTGCACGGGCCAAAATTTTACAAAACTACCCGGTCCGAGCCCGAAAAACTCACGCCCGACCCGGCCCGGGCCCGAGTCTAATACCGCACTTGTTACCCGAACCCGACCCGAAGCCCGAAACTCCTTATTTTAGGTCACCGAGGAATTTAAAATTCTCGATTTGCTATACTTTTTCCCAGATTATCTCCGAAAGTCCTTTTTTTCCCTCAATTGCGCTTACCCGCCCGAGCCCGGACCACGGGCCGGGTCGGGTAAGACCCGCAGGCCAGGCCCGGGCCCGTGCAGACCTCTACTATATACACACCCTTTCTTCGCATTCGCTTGCAGATAGATAAATTGTGAGTGCTGCGTTATATACGGACCAATAATCAGTTTGAAATTGCATATTCAATAATTTATTAACTGAATTGGGAATCAATTGATTATTTTAATACTACTAATTTTCATTTCATATTACATTGCTATAAAAAATATTTTGTGCGTTGTATCAAATGCAATTTGTGGTGAATGGAATGCAATTAAACTATGTTTTACTATCGAGAGCGTGTTGAATCAACAAATAAAATGTGCTATTGATTTGATTAGAATATTAGATTGATGTATTTGGTTCCGTTTTAATATGATATCTAACACGCCTGAATAATATAATATGTAAAATTAATTGACAACAATCTTTCTAATACAACTTTCTTATATAATATTATTATTGAATCCTAAAGTCAACAAAATAAATAATTTTGGCCAACAATTATGCGAGACAAAAACGGCCATGTTCTATTGTTTGATTTTTTTTTTCAATTTCAATTTACCACTAGAAAATATAACTGAAATTAGTAAATTTAATTTTTATTGTGTTTATCATAGTTCATTTTTTTTTTGTTCGATTCCTTCCTACTTCCTACCGTCTATGTGTGTGTTAACAACGATTTCAAGTAAGAACAAAACAAACATTTTTTGTTACATGCTTTTTACGTGCGAGTATTTCTGTGTTTGTACGTGAATAAATAACATTTTTTTGTTATTCGGAAGTCTCAAAAGGAATTGTTTACCAATAGCTGGTCACCCGTTGGGATAAAGCTTAACATATTAGGTAGTTCTAGACAAAAGTCACCCGCGGTGCCTCAATTTTATGGACTTTATTTATTGGTCTTCTTTTTAAATGATCCATTTATTTAGTCAAACGTTTTAAATAATTCATGTGGAGCTAAATTGGTAACAGTTGTAAAAAGATAATTGTTTTTCAAACATGTTTAACTCTTCACATTTTTCGCTTGAAATTTTTAATGATTTTAAGTGGATTCGCATTCAAAGCTTCCGTTAATATTCGGGTGCAATTTATTGGCCGAAACGTGTTTGGACAACTCTTATTGGAGATCTATATTCCTCGCTTTTAACTCTTTCCATAAATGATAAATATTCGAGATATTTGGGCATCATCATTTTTCAGTCATAATATTTTTAATAAGTGTGCGTTGTTATTAAGGATTACAATTAAAAATAAATTATTTTTTATGTTTTTTTCAAGACTTATTATGATAATTATTTAGGAGAATAATTTAAGAAATACAGCTTTTAATTTGAGTTTAAAGAGTGACAATTATACACATTGACATTCATAATTATATAACAGGAATCACAGGATGCCTATTCTATCATGTAGAAAAATCTTGAAATAGTGAACGGGAAGAGTTTTATTAACCAGTCAGTCATTCTAAATTGATTTTAACTAGAGCGAATTAAATTGTATTTAATAACTTTACATCGTCATATTATGCAAAGCTAGTACAATTCACTACCCTGAAGTAACTTAGTTGGATATACTAGTTTCGAGAACTTTAAGGTTTGTGTTGTAGTTTTTAAATTGTTAATAATGGTTTTATTTAGTTAATTTTACGGTTTATGATAAAAGATAATAGTAAGTTTGTATATATACTTTTATTTGTAACTAGTTATTCTACTAATCTCACTGATGCTTTGAAGTAACAAGGCAATATCAATGATTGTAAAAGTAAGATTTTTTTTTAAATGTGCTTTTTTATTTTTTATATTTCAGTATTTCAGCAATCGATTGGTATTCTTTATCTTACTTTTGCTTAATGGTAGAAAATCAATAAAGTATTAGGTAACTGGTCTTAAAATACTCCTGACAATCATTTTAAAACACTTAATGCTACTGTGTTACGAGATACGCTTAGCAATGATCGTAAATCAATAGAGGGCAGTAGAGAGAACAACGTTGAGAATTTTGGAAATATAGAGATCTTATTAAATATTAATATCATATCAGTGTGATACCCAAAAGTGTCACTAGTAAAAAAATCCATGTATACAATTTTAAAATACCATAGAGTAATCTAATATCTTTTCTTAAATAATATCACAATACTTAACAATGAACACAAGCAACATGTATTTTTTTTGTTATCATTTCATTTCCATAATTGATGGCATGCATGCGCAATAATTTTCCTTGCGAGTTTTCTTCGTAAATGAAACAATAAAACAAAAAACTCACTCGGAATGTAGACCTCAAGTTTTTATCAAACAAATTAATTTAACCACACATTAAGGGCAATTATTTCTTCTCTGCATTTCAATTAGATCTAGATTAGCTCTGTATTTACAATAATGAATTGAATCACGCACGCTGTTTTTCCATCTACTTTACTTGGATATTTACGTGTACTCATACTTTAAATATACATGAAATAAAACGGTACATAGTAATATGGCCATTGAACTGAGATTTGTTGTCAATACACGATTAACAACAAACTCTTCAATAATTAACCTTGTGAAATTAGATTAAATATTTTATTATCAGTTAGACATCCAAAATATTCGTCCTCATTAAACCAAATATATTGTCGTTTTTTAGTGATTTTTTAACCATTTCCATCCACTCCTAGTTTAAAACATTTGAATTACTAATAGATTTTTATCACAACAGTATTATAACAATTCATTTTTACTGAGGTGCCAATCCTCTAGCAGGGATAAAAGTAGAAGACAGCTATACCTTATTTCTATGCCTCAATTTTAAAATACGATGGATAGGAGGGAATATTAAAAATCACAAACACGTATACCTTCGAACAGAAAGTAATATATCGATTGAAAAAACAATTAATTAAATTTTCCATACTGGGATTCATACCAAAACTAATGATATTGACGATTCTATTATGGATCCGGCATTGAAATTAAATATTAAAAGAAATAATAATTTACATATATATATATATATTGACTGTGGAAAGGAAAGAGGACGTAGCCAACAGTTTTTTCGAAACAGCTTTTTTTAGATAAATACAATGTATCTAACTTGATACACGTTCTATCAAAAGGGTGTAAGCTGCAAATGCTAAATTGGTATCTAAATCTAGCTTTTAAGTTTGACAAAAGATGAGCTAGTGAAAATTGAAACCATGAAATTAGACTGAAAAAAGGTTTTTCCTAGACAATTTCTTAAATTAATATTAGATTATGTCAATTAAACACCAGTTTGAAAGTCTTCATGCACTTTCATGTTCACTCCACAGTCGATATTTTATATATTATATAAATGGTAATTATAAGTATAACAATCGTTTGATAGACTTGCTGACGGATCATGAATAGTTTCATTACCTTCTTTTACGAAGACTTGACTTTTTATTGTTATGGTAAATATTCAAAAAAAAAAAAGATTGTTAGTCAATTTATTTCTGGGACTAATCCTATCATTTTTTTCAATGCATTGGAACATTTAACCGATAAAAGTTGTGTAAATATATGTAGAACAAATTTTACTTAAATTTGACGAATTTGATATTGTGATGATAGAAATATTTATTTGTAAAAGTTCATAAACTATTGGTAGCAGATATTATTATATTATATTATCGACACTCTCAACGATTTATCTGTCCCTTAAATGTATCGAAAGCATACTGGCATCACATCGAATCAAGTATCCACAACACGTAGACATATTTGAGCATGTTTGACAACGTTATTAGCAGAGAACTATGTCGTTGCGAATTTTTTTCAAGCCCTAATGATTCTTGGCACAAAGCTTGTGTTTGGGTTTATTTGTAATCGATTTAACCCTTTCATCGATCAACTAACAGATTTTAACGGATAACAGTTCTTGTCACTTATAAAATAGTTAAAACTTCATTCACTCAAAAGCTAGATATATGGATGCTATTTTCATTGCCTATATCTGCCTCAATTAGAAGCTTATATACTCCTATTTGAGATTCAATACGATTAAATAATAAATCAGTCACGTGACCTCTCTTTTAAATACTGATTTAACGTTACTTACAAACATAGTAAAGCAACTAGTATTTAGGTATTCCTCGTTTTCGAGATGATGAAGAGGGTTAGTGAAGAGGTGGGTTAAAGGAGAACCGCTCAAGCTTCTTGTTAAATTTTAACATGTTAACTTATTGGCAACCCACTGCTGGGAGGGTGGTAAGAAATGATAACATCACATGTATAATTGCCTATTTATGTTAAAATAAATGCTACCTAGATAGATGTTTATATGTTATTTAATCTTGAAAATAAACAATTTTCTAATAAAGAAATGAATAAGGTGAATAAGTAAAAAAAATATATTGAATTTAGTTGTACAAAACTGTAAACAATCTGTGTTTATACAACAAATATAAAATGTATGGTCGTATAAATTAATATATTAAAAATCACGTCACTAAATATTTCTGTTTTACAATCATTTTTATTCATTTATTGGAAATAATATGATCATGATCCTAAATTATATTATTTGTAGAAATATATTAAATCGTTCACATGTAAGTATTTTATAGCCGCCATGTTTTATTCGCATCACGTACGCGCATGCGTGTTTCGTTAATAAACATCATGTTTTATGTTATCTACAAAAGCAGGGTTACATTTTAATTGTATACCTCAATGATATACCGTGTATTATACAATTTATATCATGGACACTGATACATTTTCAGTATACTGAATAGAAGGTATAGATATTGTTTAAAAACATAGTATTTTTTAAAAGAAGAAAAAATATTCTTTACGCCTATTGCCGCTAGAGATACCATTCCAATGTTCGATTTTCGAAAGCAATTAAGTCATTCGTTTATATTTCTGAAAAGAACTTTCAAATTTAATGCACACAATAATAAAGAATATGGTTAACAAAATTGTATTCAGCATTGCACTACATTTTCGTTTAATTCATTTCGCTTCTTTTGAACAACAATAAAAAAAAATCATTTATGAATGTATTCACAAGACTTAAATTGTTTTATTCAAATTAGTCAAGTAAATTCAAAGAAGCTACATTAAATGTTTGTTTGATTATTTTCATATTGTCGACAATGTATTAGTCGTTTTAGATGGACTACTTTTTTAAAAATAAACATGACATTATATTTACATATCATGATATCACAACATAAAATACCTTAAATGGATTTATTCCTAAATTTTATAAACTAAAACACTATCGTATATCTAAAGAAAAAACACTTAATGCATGGTTTACTAAAAATAAGTCTTTTCTAAAATAAATTTTAAAAAACGGTTTTTTTTTAATTTAAATAAAATAAATGGTCCAAAACAAATATACTCCTAATTTCTATTGATGTTCAATTTTAGATATTTATTTTATTCATTTTTTCAAAATTATTCGGATACTTCTAGGTTTATATACTCGATATTAAAAACTTTTATATATTTTACAAATATACCGTAAAGAAAATAAATTTAGTCTTAATTGTAGCGTACACATATTATAATTAAATACTGAAAAAATTGTGTCATTGTAGTTAATATTATAAGTTTGTGCTGAAAAGCGCTGTATTTAAAAGTGATAATTCTCATATTCGGTAGAATATTAAAAAATATTTTGACCGAACGAGGCCATAATTGACAATGGACAACCCTAATTTCACAGTTATATGTTAAGTCATTTCAAAATCAGAACGTTTTAAATCTGCGCCCAAGGCGCGAAACAGAAGCTGGGAATGCAGTTCGCATTTGTTGACACCAAGAAATAATGTCACAGCTTCGGTTTGATTTCATTTATACAACTCGATTACTTCATATGAATTAATCTGTTCGATTTCTATTTACTAATCAAACTAGATTATAACATGGCATTTATCATGAATATCGGTAAAACTATTTTCCGCAAAATAAACACACATACTTTAACAAGGTTTTCACTGAGTTTTGTTGACGCGTTACTGACAATAAGCATAGTCGAAAAGCTCAAAATACTTATTTTAAAGTTATTTAAGTGTGGTGAGGGAATTCTGAAATCTAATAAATCAAAATATAATAATAAACCGTACTCGAGAAGTGTATCCGAATCAAAATGCACAGCAAAAAAATAAACCAACATATAATATATTTAACGCATTCATTGATGTCTACTGACAACTCTACTACATGTCTACTACACATTTATTCTCGTTTTAATTATAACCAAGGCAGTTTCGAGTATAAATACTTTAGTATTTAATTGAGTATTAGTAAAAAATATATTTATTGTAGTAATTGAAACCGGCTAGAATAGTGTGAATACTCTTCTAGTAATTGTTTAAGCATTTTTTATAATTCACAATTCAATTATTTTTAAGCGAAAAATGTATTCCTTTTAATTAAGATTTGTACTTTTTTTCAAATATGGTTAGTATCGAATTAATTGTATTAGTATCAATGTAAGCTTACTGGCAATGCATTCACGCTGACATCAATCTAATACTAGTTGTGTATTACACGCAATTGGAAATGTAAGCCATTCCAATCGGTTTATTGTCATGTTCCCCTTAAAAGATTATCTTGTACGAGTTGTGCGGCCATTGCTACGCTATTATTATTCTCTATTGCCAGGTTGCGACTGACTAACAAACAGGGGTGTAATAGGTTGATAAATAAGAAAGTAAGATACACCCAACTCTTTTTAACACGGTCCACTAAAAAGAGCGAATATAGTTTTAACCAAATTATTTGTTCCAGGACACAAAACACACCAAAACCAAAACAAGAAATTCCTAGTTGAATATATTGATTTGTATACAAAAATAGCAGTGTATTGTATAATCGAAAATACGTTATTAGACCATAGATTTTATTTATTTATTATTTCCATGCACTACGTACTTACATACTCCAGTGTTTTTTCATGCAATTATTAAAAATAATACACGAGTTCTGTCAGGTGCTGCATAAGTAATTTAGAATTAGACCCAAGTCCTACCCTGTTTTCAATATTGAAGTCTTTGTAAGGTGATATGTTGCAATTGTTGCAGGTTGCAAGTTGCAAGTGGATGAACCTAAAGGTGAGATGCAATTAAACAAACACGGCGAATAAAGAAGCAATAAAGAGTCCGAATGGATACAATGTAAAAGGAAAAGGAACTCATTATTCGTGTACAATGAATCATGCTGCTTTTGTATCCAGTTACAGATCATGTATTGCAACGGAAGAGAACGTTATGTTTCTGGTAGTTTAATTATCAAAAGAATCATTGTATCAAATAAAGACATATTATGTATGCGGTGTACTTGGTTGGCCTTGTTAATATCAACACCTACGTACATCCAGTTCCCATTATATTATCAGCTCAACGATTACAGCTTGGTTAATCTATCCTTCTCCGAACCGTCTATCCCCCACTCTCTTCAAAAATGAGAGATTGAACAACTGAGTAACAAGCAGTTATCGTAGAAAACATCGCTTATGATAAGCTTCATTAGGAGGCCATATCGTCTAGAGCAGAAATGGTTTTAAAAAATTGACATTTACGTACTTAAATAGTATTTCGGCTATAGAATATAAAAATGACGTAACCAATACAAAACAAATTTTATAAGATGCACAAAAAGAGTTTTTTGACGATTTTGGGCCAAAGTCGAAATATTTAATATATACAACCTGAAGTGCACGAAGACTAATAAATTTGTTTTCACTCATATTAATTTTCAAGTTTTTTAAGAATTGTGTAATTCATTTTTACTTACTCACAATTTTTACAAGCCCTTCTTTGTTCAATCTTTAAGAGCAAATTTAGATACTTTACTTTATATTCTTTTAATAGAACATAACGACCTGTGATAGAATACATTGTGATTATCGAAAAAAAAATAGGTTTCGTTCTGTTATCTTTTTAACGTAGAATTATAATAAAAAAATGGTAAAAAGTTGACTTGTTCCTGTTTTAATAATTAATAATAATGATGATGGATGTTCGGATTAAAAAACTGTCATTTTCTGAAAATATTACACACTAATTTGAAAGTTTATATACGTAAGTGAATACTGAATAATTCAACACCAAAGCGACCTCATAAAAACGGATGTTGTAATAAAATAATGTAAAGGAGATAGCATCGCACGTATAGCCGGTATGTTGGTACAAATTATAACTTTGAGGGGATACCTAAAGCACGTCAGTGGCGAGACCAGACGTGCCAATTGAGAGGACTACATTCAACAAGGAAAAATTGTAGTAATCCTTACAATGATCTTCGGCAGTTATAATTCAATTTCGGGTTCAGTTCAACCGAGAAGTTTCCATAAATTTTGAAAAAAAAAATATTCGATCTAAAAGTTACTATCCTGATCATAAAAAGAGCTACAAAATATATTTTATTACTATATACATCATTCAAGTTGTTAATTTTTTTTTTTATAACATTATATCAAATAAATATCTTTGTCATCAGTATAAATGCAGGGGTGGGGCTTTAGAAGGCTCGAGCGACCCCTTTGTTAAATTTTACTCAGGTCGGTGAGCCCCTTGTTAATTTAAAATGTTCAATATTCTCAGATCAAATTAGGATATAACTGCATTTTATGACTTGTATATTATCTAAGACAGCTATTACATTGATAAGTTTACGGTAAATTGCATTTTGATACTTGTATAATTATAATATAGCATAATTGTATAGGAGTGATAAAAAATTCACTTCTTCCCCAAAACACTGAGAATTGCTTTGAGATTAAGCGAGCTCCTTGTTTACATATTGGCAGCCCATGGCTGTATGAATGTTATACATTGTAAATGATTTATAAATAGATTCTTCTAATAAAAAACCTCTAAGAAATTTTCCCATAAATATTATAATATATATATTTTAAAATGCAATTAAGTATTATAAAGAAAACAAGCATCAAATGTGTTATTCACAAAGAAAATTTCGCAATGTTAGCACACAATATATGTAAGATTTTTGTACGCATATTATTTACCAATTAGAAGTATATAGATGCCTTATTATTATTTTAACATCAGTAAATTTACGAGGATGCAGTCAATAAACTTGTCTGCTTCGAAGATAGTAGTAATGGTAGATGTGGCTAGGGCATGGCTAGAAGTAAGCTTGTAGTCCTCAATTTGCTTATTATTCAGTAACAAATGGGAGGAAGGGGTACAAACTTAGCTAATTTTCAAAAAAATATAAAACTTAGACAACAAAATCCATCAATTTTGTTATTATCACGGTAAATATCATCACCTATGGAAAAAAAATATCAAAATCGATACGTATAAAATATCAATGCTATTTATTATCTAAGTATGTATATTTAAATTAAGAAGATGCAATACGTTTTTGCAATAATATTGATGTCTTTGTAAACGCGTTGTTATATTTAATTTAATGAATAAAACAAACACGCCACTGGTTTTATTCAGTTCAAAACAACAGGTCATTAAATGCGAAAAACGTAATCAAAAACAGCACTAATTTGCACCGTGTCATGTTTTGGTTGGCTGAAATGCGTCGGACTGCAAAAAAAACCCTTGCCCCAGGTCAGTTAGTTGAAAACGTACACTATTAAAAAATAACGGTCTAAAACTTTTAATGCATAAATTATATTTTTCTTGATTGAATCTTCCTTTTGTTGTTATTTTTTTTTTACTTGATAACATTTCCGCCGGACGCTTTAAGATTACTTGAAAGCGTGAATGAGGGGTGTCGTTTAGTGTGTGATGGATTTGAATACATTTATATAAATAGATAATTATTAATAATATAACATATTTATTCACAAGACAAACCCATTAATTTTAACAGCTAAGATCAGAGGTGGGGAACCTTTTCTTCTCTAAAGGCCGCATTCATTTTTTTGATTTGACATAAGGCCGCAGTAAACATTGACTAGGAAGGGATTGATTAATTTTCAATCCCTTACCCTACTTTTTCCCCAGATTATCTCCAGACCTCGTTTTTTTTTTTTTTAGCTCACCGAGGAATTTGAAATCCTCAGTTTGCTTTACTTTTTCCCCAGATTATTTCCAAACCTCGTATTTTTTTAGCTCACCGAGGAATTTGACCTCACCGTTTTCCGAATATCCGAATTTACATAAATGTACAGGATTGCAGAATTGGCCAAAAGGCCACACCGTATTGGTCAAAAGGCTGCAGGTTCCCCACGTCTGGCTAAGGTGTATATTCATTTTATAGTATGTATGTTAGTCCATTACTTTCTTATTTATGATATATATATATGGCATCAGTAATCTTTAAAAAATATTTTTTAATTTATTGTCAGTAATAATACAATATAGCACCCCCTATCTATGCTTGACATCGTAAATGAATCTTATTCTATAAATCTACCATTAACAGATTTAAGCTATAAACATTATCAAAAAAAAGATATAAATTTCAAAAATGTAATAAAATACCTTAAATTAACTTACTAAGGTTTTACCTATTGGTTTATACATAGTATATTAGGTATTGTTACATAATATTGATATAATTAATAACATTCGATTGCTTAAATAATCATTAAATATTATTGTATAAGAGTGATAAAATTTCGCCCCTTCTCCACAGCATCGCAGATAGTTTTGATACTAAGCGAGCCTTTTGTTAGCGCATTGACGACCCACCGTTGTTTTAACATATAGTCAGGTCCGCAACGCAGTAGTCAACGTCGTTGGCTTCCGTGACATAACTCAAAGAAATCGAATCCCAGTACTGACAACATTTTTTCAATTGATTATCGATTTCTCTTCGATGGCATGAATGTTTGTGTCATATAAAAAAATCCTTTCCACCCTTCTAATCCTAAAATAACGAGGCGTAGCGATAGCGATAAGTTAACTACTAGTCTTTTCATAATGTTATCTTTTCTATACTTACTATTTTCGAAAAACGAGAGGTTGAGCAACTGAGCAACAAGAAATACTTTTGTTATTACGAGTATTTATGATTCACATTGGGAGCGGATATGGATTAAAAAAAAAACATTATAATATTCGTTTCTGAAAGACTATAAACGATATTTTAAAACGAATTTATCCATTAAACGAACATTGTATAAAATATCTGTAGCCGTAGTGTTTTAGTATAGAAATAGAACAAGAGCTCTTCTCTTTGTAAAAGATGAAAGACACCCATCAGTCAGTCAGTGTTTTTTAAAAAATCATAATAAAAAAAAGTGTATAAGGCTAACGGATAGATTCGGAAATATTGATACAAAATCAATACATAACCTAAATTAAAATATCTTAAGATGAAACCTTCTCTTGGGTTAGTAACCGAAATGATAAAACTACGTTATTATGTTCAACTATGTAATTTTAAAACCTCTTTCTCGGCGTTCTATAGAATTATTTATTCATCTCGAAAAGATATATACATATATTCTTCTTACATTTTTAACATCCTTGATACCGAGAATTTGTTTAAAAACAAAATTGTAAATTAATAAAAATATCGTAACAATGTAAGATTGCAGCTTAACAGAGGTTTTCCGTGTTTTATTACCATACTTTGATATTATATTGTATGCAAAGACTTTATGTTCCTGGAAAAGGTGTCTATACAAGATATATGATTGCAACAGGTGAGAATTTGAAGATAAATAATATTGCGAATGTGATATAAAATATTTTTAATTGTTTATATTTCTTTAATTTTCTGTGGTTAGTGTCGAATGTTATAAAAAATAATAAGGGTGAACGAATCAATTTTTCTTAAGAAAGTTTTCGATAGATCAAATATTGAACTACCTAATAATTGATAGGTGAGCACAAACAAATCAAAAATTAGTGTCATCTTAATATAAAATAATATATACAATTAAAGATGTCGACTAAAGATGATTGGTGGAATTTCAATATTTGAAATCGTTCAAATTATGTACATTTACACAAGTTTCGCCTATTGATGGCGACGTGGATTAACATTCATGTCACCATTAATAGCTTTTAACAAAGTGATACTTTTATTTATTGTATAAACATGATGCACTTATTTACTAAACGTCAATTTAAGTCCATCCGTGCACTTAAACGTGTGAAGATGTCGAAATACGAAACCTGGATCGTTAGTGTCAAAACTTGTGTGAATTTACATATTTTAAGCGATATATATATACGACCCATAGTAGCATTTTATGACAATGTGTTGATGTTATCTTAAAACAAAAATGATTCACAAGACAGCGCCACATTGGAAAACGAAGTGAAATCTAACAAAGGTTCGTTAGAAATTTTCAAGGAATAATTTACTTAACTACTTACTATTGAACAATCCTTTGGTTGCTTCATTTAAAACTACAATAGTAACTTACAAAAATGTTAATAGTAGTCTTTTTATAAGCCTTAGCTTGCTTTGTTAGTCACCCAGAGCCAAGGGACAATGGTGTCAGGATTTTGAAATGATCTTATTTATAAATATTTGTGATATCATATCACTTGATACAACCTGTAGAAGTGGCGTTTGCGGTTGCAAGATAGTGAGTTATCAATACATAAATCGATCAATAATTTCATATACACAAGATAATATGTTAATAAGTCCGATTAAGGAATGATTATAGGTTAAGACTACTTGGGACCACTTCTTTTTGTCGGTTTATTATTCGCATTATTCATAATGCATACACTACGACACAATACGTCGCATTTTCTCCTCAACATTAAAAGGAGACGCTCACATGATTCGGATGAAGACAGAACCTAATGGGTACATCAACGCATTTATGAACAAATAATATGTCATAAGTAATAAACAATTCAATGCTCGACGGCATAATAACTGATGGCGAAACCGTCGTCGATTGGTTACTAATGAAGATGTCAGCGGCTGCCGAACAAGATTCTCGCCATGTTGATGCGAGCGAACTATCTCTGGTCAGATTCCACTGCCCTTTGTTGTATTATGTCCTACGCTGCGAACTTACAAATTGTATAACGTTAAAATGTGTTCCGACTCACCTGGCATTCAAATAGCTTATTATCGACGCACTAAATTGAAAAACAATTTATGTTAATTCAAAGAGAAAGCCACAAAAACTTTATGTTTACGTATATTATAGTTGAACCTAATAAATTATAATTAGTATAATAGATTTTCATGCTCACAATTATATAACAAAGAAGTTGATAAATATTTTTTTATACACTACTGCAGCGATTTCCAACCTGGGAGGCGTGGAATATTTCAAAACTACTATGGCAAAAGGAGGCGCGAAGAGTCCAAAATATGTATTTACTCTTTAAAGCGTGTTTTTTTACTAAGTGAAATAAACGATGGGGAGGCGCGAAGATATTTTTTTTTCAAAGGGAGGCGCAGTATCATAAAGGTTGAAAACCACTGCACTACTGCGATTTTTTGTGTTAATTTTATAAAGCGATATAAATAATCATTGAAATTATAGTTTTAAATTTTATGCATTTTTCAGCTTTAATGAGAAGAGCTTTTTAATCAAACAATTATATACATATATATTATTTCATATGCAGTAGCTCAATACAAAAAGAGATTTAAAAATTATTTCTCTTTTTTACTACTAGAAATTTTTGAATACAATTTCAAATAGTTTTTCATTACCGTTAATAGATACTTTTATAAAGAAAATATACCCTATTTATTGACATAACACATCGGAAACGTGCCATGAAATTTGGAACGCTGTATAAAGCGAATGGCTTTTATGGTAGTTTTTATTATTTTACAGGTATTCTTTGGCAAACAGGTATGTTGTCAGTTGCCAGTTAAGTTGCCCACATGAGACAATACTTCAAGTAACTTAATTAGTACAGTAATGAGAAAATGTTCAGTTCATTCGAATTCCATGGGACGAATCATAAAATTTTATGTATCGACAGGCCACATTGTCCATTATCTGTAAGCGATACGAGTTTTTCTTTTAATTTGTGCTTTAATGGTCATATTTTTATTTTCATTCAATCATTAAAGAGCTTCTCCTTGCAGTCTTTTTATTGCATTATTAAACTATTCTTAATGTCATTATAGTCTCTCTCGATACAATTTATTATATCATTATAAGTCGGTCATTTTATTTTTTCAAATTCAATTATATTTTAAAATAAAAGTAATCATATCTTAGATGTATTCTATACATAAAATTAAATTTCATAAAATTTGAATCGTTCAAATTATGTACATTCACACAAATTTTGTATAATCATATAATCATAAAACCTTTTCCAACAAAGAAAATAAATATAATTCTTAAAACTACTCACCATTCAAATCTGTGGGCATTGCCATGGGCTAATCCTTCTCGCCAGCAATGGCTTTAACCCATTTTTTCCCAGTGTTCCAATATCGGAACATTTATTATTTTAACTTCCACTTCATTTATGCATGACACAATAAAAGTTAAGATTGCATCCGTATCAATCAGTCTACAGCTAGCAAGTGTGGGGATGGTTTCGTGTAGTATTTTTTCAGATTTGAACCTGTCTGAGTGAGCAGTGCTTTTTTATTTGCATCAATTACGGGCAAATTCAGGGAAAATTCGGGGCAAAAATGGATTAAGCTCAATGATACATTTATTTCTTATATAAACACGAAACATTCATTTACTAATTTCATCCGTGCACTTGAACGCCTGAAGATGCCGAAAGGCGAAACCCGGGTAGTTAGTGACAAAATTTGTGTGAATTTACATAATTTGTACGATTCAAATTTAATAATGAAATTCTACCAAGCACCTTCAGTCGAAATCTTAAATTTCATAACTTTGTTATTCCAGATGTTGTGTTGCAAAATGTGACATATGCTTCGTCTCTAACTAACTAACTTACCTCATAACTAACAGACTGTCGCAAGGTTTACGTATAAACTCAAAGTAAATTCTAATTCTAAAGTTATAAATTACAAAATAAAAGTTGGGGTTTGTTTTTTTGTACCGGTTGCAAGGAGGAGGTAAGATACAAACTTTTAAAACTTATATTCAAATGATTTACTCTGAAAAATGATTGCTTTTTAGACATCTTACGTGTTTTTTTAAATTCTTACATTAAAGTTTCTACCTGTCTGCCCAACATAAGCAGTGTGACAGTCTTGACAGGAACATTTCACACAAAGGAGATAAAAATGTATGCATGCTCACTGTTTTAATTTTTTTTAGTACTTGTCCTTATTTTATTTCACGTATTCACTTAATGATTTACATAATCAATCATTGTATTTCACAAATTAAAACACAATTTTTAATTAAAATTTCTGTTGTCTTTCTGTTTAAAAATAAACTTCATTATGGTAACCGAATAATAAAATTATCAGACACTCAGTCATCCTAAAATATTTATGAGACCAATTTAATTAATTAGTCAGTTGGCACGTTTATAATTAAATCAGTGATGCTAAAAATATTATTCATCTTTTTTACCGGGTTATAGCAAGATATATTAGTTCAACTTATGCGTTAATAATGTAATCAAAAGCAAACACTTGCATACAAGTCCGAAAGAGGCTACTTGAAAATTCGCTGCATGTTTCGGCGCACGAATTCTAAAAAGCAATATTTCAAATGCTTTCAACAACCATGATAATTAAGTCTTTATAAGAAATTATTTCAACGAAATACGACTCGCGAATATCAGTTTTTCTTTGATCGAACATAGGGTTGCCAAACGTTTAATAGTTTATATCGATCATATTATAATATAATTCGTGATACAACCTTTATTAAAAAAAAGGTCTTCCACGCCAATAAATATAATCAAGCTGACGTATTTTATTGCAATATTCACAGAAATAACATATTTTCTTTGTGATCGCTGTAACAAGTTTGACTGATTGATATAAAATCAGTTATTGTAAAAGCAAATTCCAATGAGATGTGCATATTATTCATAAAGTGGTAGCGGACATAAAATATTAGAAATATAAAAAAAACACAATATTTTTTTGGTACTACTTCCAATTTTATTTTGGCAAAATCAGTACCAGTTTCGCTCGTGACGAGCATTATCAACTGATTCGATACCTTACCACTGATTATTGACAGTGATCACTCTAAAAATGATATATTAGAAATACAAGACAAAAGCTTTCGAAAATTTATAAATTTTTTTGATCTTTTAATACTTCTGTCTATTTGGAAAAACAGAAAAAAATATATTATTCAGAATAATTATTTACAGTAAATAAATATTTGCATGATTTAAGACGACATAGATTAAAAATATACAAATTCAGTTTAGGATTTTGAGAACTGATTTATTTTATCGTATTTAGTAGTCAACAATGTTCAACAGTGCACATATGATTCAATAAAATGTGAAGATTATATAATATTAAATATCATAAGTAATAATAAAAAAATATTTATTTATGGAGTAAAAAAAATCGATTATGAAAATAATGATTCAGCCCTGTTTTCAGGTCCCGGAATGTCACCGAAACCCGAACACGACTAACAGCTTTATTTGACGAGAAGAGCTTTTTTGTTTAAATTTGCTCCTGTTCTATTTAGATTCGGAATTTTTATTGAGAATTCAAATGGATTTTTTTTTCGTCAACTAATTTGATGAAGTCTTGAACGTCGCTTACTGACTGACGATTTATGAACTTCTTGTATAATTTTGAATAGCCCGATATGCTATATTAGTTCTAACAAAAGGTTTTAAAAATTGATCACTTAGATTTGTTGGGACCCAACTGAGTTTGCAAAAAAAATATATCAAAAGTAAGGATTTGTTACAATTGTTTGTTTTTATTTGTATGCTCATAAGGGTATCGAGTTCTGTAGGTTCACAGGATATGCGAAGAGCAATTAAGTTAATTTAAACATATTTTACTAATGGACTTGCGCAACGGCTTCCGTGTAAACGACAAAAAATATACTGGTATAATTACATTACGAACCGATAACTTCCCGCACTCTGGCAACACCGTAAGATGGAATTCATTAAATGAGATAAGTAAATTATAACCTGCAAAATAACCGGGCGATAATAACAAATTATAAACTATAAGCGAATGCACGCGTCTGTTGTTAGAAGGTATCGGGTGATAGTGCTAAGTCGCAGACGGTTCTTGTTGTTTATGAGTATGCAGGCAGTATTAACATTTCCTTACCCGCTACAGCTTCACACCTTTCGTTCAGTGTGTATTAGAGGTCTGCACGGGCCAAAATTTTACAAAACTACCCGGTCCGAGCCCGAAAAAGTCACGCCCGACCCGGCCCGGGCCCGAGTCTAATACCGCACTTGCTACCCAAACCCGACCCGAAACTCTTTATTTTAGCTCACCAAGGAATTTGAAATCCTCGATTTGCTATACTTTTTCCCAGATTATCTCCGAAAGTCCTTTTTTTTGTTTTAGCTCACCGAGGAATTTGAAATCCTCGATTTGCTATACTTTTTCACTAGATTATATCCCAAATTCCAAAGCCCAGCCCGGCCCGAGCCCGACTCTCAATTGCGCTTACCCGCCCGAGCCCGACCCACGGGCCAGGTCGGGTAAGAGCCCGCGGGCCAGGCCCGGGCCCGTGCAGACCTCTAGTGTGTATATATCCGAAACGTAACGTTATTAATTGTGTTTCAACTTTTTGCCTAAAATACACGAAAAAAACCTCGAGTATTTATTGCATGTCCTTTAATTTACAGAAGATCATATTAAATACGGAAGGGTTGTTATTAGTTGAGATCTTTTCGATATTCGTAAGACGCTAATTTTCCTTAAATGATACGAATACCAACCAAACGGTTGCAAAATACTGTTGTTGATTTAACTGGTCCGAAGGTTAATTTACGTACATGGACGGCTTCACGTAAATATCACCCCTTTAATACTAAACTATTGTAGAACTAGGGAACTTTGATTTTATCATTGATAGGAAAATAAAGATTTAAACATTATTTGAATAACATCAATCTAAGATATAATCATTGATGTTTAGTATAAATAATTTCCATTGAAAAGGCGTTTTATAGCTGTCCTGAAAAGTTACACTTTTGTGTGATAGTGTTGTTTGATTTTAAGATCTCGGTTAATAATAATGCAATTTAATCAATAGTAGTACATAATTTCATGACCGCATTTCGTAACGCAATAAAAACATATCGATATCATCCTTGCTGTCATAAAATTAATTGAGTTTTCAAACTAAAAAATACTACTGTAAATAAGTTCTGAAAGTTTTGTAAATGATGAAGATGTAGCAGAGAGATCAGTGCAAAAGTGATATCTGAAGATTTGTAAATGCATTCAGAGCTTGTAAGATAATCATCGGCTTATAGTCTGGATGATTTTTTTCCGATTTCGATTAGAAAACTCTAAATCGGTCATGACCATGAGTGAATGAAGGTTTAATGTAACCATCTTCCATGTGGACTTATATGGATTATGGGCGTATCAAACATCATATAATTCCATTGGTCTGTTATTACACCTATAAATGGCTACATTACTTCGTTTTTTATTTGTAAATGGATGAAGATGTCATTGGCTGTTCTTCTTGTGAAATAATCATCATACTGTATTTCACATATTACAAGTTTTAGTAAATAAATTCATAGTAATTAAAGTTTACGACCATTAGTTTCCACTTAAACATATCAATCACTAGATAAAATATGTTAATTGAAAAAAAATACCGAAATAACTTTGTCTTTAATTTAGTTAAAACCTTATTTTTTCGTCGACTTGTGTCTTTAATTGTAATTATATAAAACACGAAACCCTGTTCTAAGAAAGTGTAAATCACTGGAGTTGACAAATAAACTTAAAACATTACTTTATAACATGGCTATGTACAGGCAAACGTTATTAAGTTATAGATTTCGTGTCTTACTAAAGCAAATATGAACTAATTACATACTTATTTATTTCTGATGCTTACAAATATACAAGAAAATAACGAAATACCCCAGGAGAATTTCATCAAACACATTTAAATATACTATACTAAATAAACGTTTGCACGGCTGTCTGATAAAGATTGTTTCTTTTGTCGAGTCGTTTGATAGTGTATTCTTTTGGGGACAGTACTAACCAAATAACTAAAAAAACGTTTCTCCGCAGTGTTTAAGAGGCCGTTAATTTTTTTACATGTCGCTAATTGCTTAAAACAATTAAGGATAGCGATAAAATACAGACGTCAACTGACAGCGACAGGTTTTCACAATTAAAGGACAATGGATTTGCGGTGAAATAAATAACATGTGATATACAGTAACATGGCCATTTACGTTTGTTTGTTTGTTTGGATATATTCAATTATTTTTTACGACTATAGAAAATGTTATTTATAAATGTTTATACAGTACAATTCAATATTATTTATTGTCCAATTAAAATCAATCAATTGAAATTTTGCATACATAAAGTCAGTTTTTGTCGAGCTGGGACCACGTTAAATAAAATTTGTTATTTCTGTATATTGTCTTTACTTGTGTAAATACTGATAATTTATTTAGATACTGCCTGATTCTAGGCTTCGTATTAACTAATAATAGGGTAGAATTAATATACGATTGATGTCACTTAAGTTAATCTTTGCCAAGTAAAGTCGTGATTGTACTTAAAAGTAAAATAGAAATGTTTTAAAAAAAAACCATCAAAAAACAACAAGAGAAAAAAGAGAAATAGAGCAAGAGCTTATCTCTCTGTAAAAGATGAAAGACACTAGTCAGCTTACCATTTTACTACTTGGCTCACTTCACCTCTTCAGAGCTAAATTATATAATGCTATTTTAGTAATTTAACCTTAACGTTCCTCGAGTCTTATCTAGGCTCTAGTTGTCTTGTTTTTATGCAATCGTGTTCATTGACAGCTCATACTTTGTAACGATATCAAATAGAAATTACGTTTATTTATATGTTAAACCGGACTCAGTCTAATAGCTTGTTAACCTCCGAGTAACGTAAAGTAATTAGGTACCTATCGTTTATGACATAATGATACCTGGTCGATGCAAACTCTGCGTTTTTAACGCATTTGCCTGCACTATGAAGATACACTCGACACCAGCCTAAGTTGCCTTGCACTTTCAACGTGAAAGGAAGCGGGCTATTAAGTAATTACATAATAAAGTAATTAATCGAGACAAATAATGTCAGTTTGCAGCAACAATGTCGCTCGAAATGCACTAAAGCGTCATTTATTAGATTCGACACAATTTATTTGCACGTATAAATTGTAACGGTCAGTCCAGTAGGCGAGGGGTTGCTGCCGTCCTGTTTTCGTTCACTCGGGTTTACGGGCGAAAATTCTGGTACGGAAGTCAGACTTTTCACTAAAGCTGTGACACGTGTTTCGTCTATTAGACTAGCATCTTTAAACTAAATATCGATGTGTTATTTACTAATAACGTAAACGCTGATTCGAATTATTAACATATTAATTAATAATTAATTAAATTATAAATCGGAAAATGTAGCACAATCAGTGGAATAACAAAGTTGTCAAAAATAAATAAATGTTTAATTAATATATATTATTAAGCATTATCAATGCAAGTAATGAAACTTGCAACCAATCAAAAAGCAGGACCTAACAACTTATAATAACGCAGGTTGTCTTCCTTTAAAACCACTTAAATACCAAGCTGACACCGGTGTCCGAAACATATGCAAGCAAACACGGATGTCCAAGACATTTAAAAAATCAAATACTTGGTATTCTAATTTAATATAAACAATATTTTGATGAATATGTGTAGTTCCATCTATACTGAGTCAATATAGGTTTTTAAAATATCGAATTCGAGTGTTTATTAGGCAAAATTATTTTTTCGAAAACACGCAGTATCTCTGGGACATATTAATGATTTATTTGCGCGGTATTCAAGCGGTTAATTTAAAATAACATGCATGTGTACTTGATTACATCTGTGATTGTGAATACTCTACTCACACAAATCTGTTAAAATAAATGTGCTTATAGTAAATTAAAAAATAATACTGATTTAAGTGAGTTTGTGGCAAAGTTCTATCAATAAATATTGTAGTAGTTGCTTGTAACATTCGATGACGAATCGACATCAGAGGTGATCTGTTTACCAAGAGTTTGTACAGTACGTGAGGTGGAAAAATTATTAATTAAATTAATGTAATTTGCTGTTTCTTTAATAAAACTATCATTATCGTCGACACACTTGGTCGCGCTTAAGAGCAGCTGGTCACCCGTTCTGTCAATTACTCGAACACCGGTCTCAATATCCGATAGTTTCAGCCTGCGGTCAGTAAGAAATAGCCACCATATCTACCAAAGGATTACCTGAAATTCTACCTGTCGAATCCACAATGAGTAATATGAATTTCGTGTAAAATATTGAGTAATAATATTTCAAGATTTTTTTATTGTTTGGACATTCTAAATCTAGATTAAATGTGTTTTGTTGCATATCATGGATTGAAAAACTTTTCCTTGTATATTTAAATTAAATTTGTCGTCAATGCATAACATCGAAAGTTACATTTAACTTATTTGGTTTTTATAATCAACGTGTGTAATGTGAAACATATATAGTTGGTTTACTGCCAGAAAACGTTAAGTCAAAGATTGAGTGTTCTGAGTAATGAATACACATCGATAGACTAAAAAACGCTTTATCGTCTGAAAAAACAAGCTCACCCAAATTACATGTATCAATTGTGGTATTTAAAGAATCAATACGAATTAAGTCAATTGAGTTAGCAGTTATTACTGGCAAAAACTACTTTAATAAAAATATTGAATATTTTAATAATTGAGGGGCTAAAAAGACGAACAGTCCAAGCCCAAAAGCAGAGTTTTACAGAGAATAAATTAAATTTTACTGCAATAAAACTACATAATTTCTCCTAAAAAAAAAAACTTAACATATTGAATATGTTAAGTTTTTGCTCATTGAAGTTGGAGGGTTTTGGTAGATCTGTAAAATTCGTTAATCATACAAAAATTACCAAATTCAAGAAAGACATGTATTATATTAAATAATAGATAAACGACCAAATGACACATGGGCTTGTTTAATGAGTTGTGCAAGTGAAAAGTTGACATAAGTTATGTTTCCACTTATGAAATGGTTATTGGAGAATTAAAATATCGGAGAAATCAAAAAAGTGAATTTACTTGGCACAATGGCGATAAGCTTTTCATTGAATGAATAATTTTGGAGTATCTCTATTGCAATTGAATAAGCATAAAAATATAAATAATTTAAATTCCCCATTACAGTTTTTTACAACTTTCTTACAAGACTTAACTGGATCATATTTATATTATCGATATAAGTATAAAATAACCATAATAAGTATGGTACTCGGTTTTAGTTCGTTTTAATTTACATTATATAAATCAATAAATGAAATTTGGTTTTTCAATAATTTATCATACTAAAATAATTGTAAAGATAAGCTTCAGGATACATATATTAGTTTTTAAGCATACATATATTAGTTCTAAATAAACCTACAGTGATTTCAATTACGGTAACATATAGTATTTGATTGTGAGAATAAAATAACGATCTGTACAAGTAAAACGTCAAACAAATTGAAGAAAATAAAAAGTTATAAAAAAACCATAAAAAACCATCAACTTTCTTAGTGAATAATTTTAATGTGAATTTAATAGTTTAGTAAAATAATTCATGAAGGCAAATATGAAGATAATGACAACGTACATTATCTATAACGCAATATAAAAATTTAGTCATTTATGCAGGTGAGTAAAATAAATTATAAAAATTTCCATGCGTAATTATAATTGAAGATTGATGTATGCAAATAAAGTAGGCATGTAAGTACAGCAATTATTGCATCGGTGCTCTTTAAATACTTCATAATTTAAATAAATTATCATAATTCAGGTGTATTTTGTAAAATAACTCTGTTTTTTTCAATTTAATCGCAGTGATTATTTTTAATTTATCATTACATACAATAAATCGATAACTGTGTAATTTTTTTCATAATTTATCGGCGGCTTATACCGTTACGAAAGTAAAACAACTTTTCAGTTAATATTAGAAATACTGCTCGAGCTGCAGTTAATATTTTAATATACATAAATATTTTTAACAAAATGATAAAAATCCTTTCCAATCAGTTAACCTTTATAATTAAGTATTTTTAACTGATGATTGTTTTACCTTCGATCAGATGAACTTAAAACTTAGCTTTTCAATTTGATAATGTTCGTGATGAGAAAAAAAAGTCCTTATAGTATTTAATAAATGTAGAATAAGTAAAAAAAGTATAATAAAAATAATACAACATTTTTAGTACTTTTTCCACTTAAAATTTATTTGTGAAAATAAATTAAACAGTGCTATTTATACAAGTTAAATTTAAATAAAAAGGTGTATGCAATTACTAACAATGAAAAGGATTTACATTGTTAGTAATTACTTACACCTTTTTATTTCAATTTAACCTGTATAAATAGCACTGTTTAATTTATTTTCCTTATCAGTTAATAATGCTCGTGAGGAGCAAAACCGGTCCTGATCAAATATTTTTTTAGTGGAAAAAGTACTAAAAATCTTTTATTATTTTTATTATAATGCCATTCCATCAAGTATTGACAGTGAACACCTTAAAAGTGAAAAAAAAAGTATTTTATTTTTTGACGCTTATTTGTAGTAGAGAAAAAACTGAATGTATGTTATGAAAAAAATATGTAAGATAAATGATTTGTTGTATGTCCATTGTATGTGCAGGTATACTGAGGTGCCGGATCAATGGTGTTGCCAGCGGAAAGTTGTGGTAAAGCTTCCCTTAATTATTCCTACGGATGAATGGATCTGCAGACTTGAATTTTTTTTACCATTTATTGATGTTTATTATCGAGCCATTATTCTCCTGACGTAGCTCTTTACTTATACTACTTCATTCCTACTTAATTCCATTGATGCAGACACTGGCGTATAGAACACTTCACGAAATATGACTTCTTTGATTAAAATAAATTCTACCGTAATTGGTTCGAAAAGCTTTTTTTGATAAACTGAATCGAAAATGATAATCTAGTCTTTGAACATGGTTCTCTGGTTAAAATCAATTAAAAATACACCATGAGTTTGACTCATGTAGATATCTGCCAAACTGGCATTTAATAATCCTTCACTTTTGCAATTATATATCGACTGTGGAAAGGAAAAAAGACGTAACCCACAGTTTTTTTTTAAAACAGGTTTTGTTCGATAATCACAATGTATCAAACTTGATACACGTTCTATCAAAAGGATGCAAGCTGCAATTGCCGAATAAGTATCTAAATTTAGCTTTTAAGTTTGAAAACGATGACCTTTTAAAAAATTAAAACCAAGTCTCCGTGCACTTCAAGGTTGTGTATAATTCATAATTTGCATATGGCCTAAAATCATCAAAACACGTTTTTTGCGCCTCCTTTAAAATTTGATATGTGTGGGTTACATCCTTTTTCCTTTCCACAGTCGATTTGTTATTATTACATCAGACGTAACATATTTGCCTAACCCTAAATATAGTATTACTCAAAAAATGATAATAATATACAATTAAAATTATTAATTAAAAATATCACTCAGCTTTTGTGAATAGTATAAAAAGTATGCTTTTGTGGTTATTTTACGTCTTTTAACAAAATTGATTCACAATTCGGCGAAACGGATTCGGACAATGAAAACTGAATTACACCTGCTTAGATTCTATAGTAATATTTTTAACACTAACCTACCTGCCCACTAATATATTTTACTATACAAACTAATTGATTCTTTTAAAACATCCTTTTTTGCACACAATAGTCCTTTCAATTGAATTACTGCCATAACGTAGCATGAAGTGGTTTTGAATATAATTAAAGGATTTTATAATTTTGATTATTTTTTTATAGTTTATAGTTTAAATTATACGTGTTTAATTATTACTCCTGATACTTTTGTAATATTTTTTTATTGTAAAAAAAGTTTTACTAATATGTGATATAAAATTAAGTCAGTTTCGTGGTCGAGTGAGCTCAAATCCGCTACCATAAAGCAACTGTGAGATAAAGTGAAACAAGTCGATTTTAAGATAAGTAAATATGCCAATCGATTGCTGAAAAGTAAACCTTTATAATGAAACTCTGAAGTATTTTAATTTAAAAAGAAGATGTCCAATTTAAAGTTAAATATTTTACATTTACAATTATTAATATTGCCTTTTAACTTCAAAGCATCAGCGAGATTAGTAAAATAACTAGATACAGATAATAGTATACAAAAAAAATGATATTATTATTATCATAAACCGTAAAAAAATTAGAATAAAACCATAATTCGCTATTTATAAAGTAAAACATAATCCTTAAAGTTAAATTATTTTGAAACTAGTATTTTCGACTTATCCTACTGTTGCTATAGGTAGCGAATTAAATTGTTTTTTTAATAGATATTTGGATTTCTGTATGTTCAAAAACATGGATGTTGGTGATGTTTTAAAATCAATTAGAAACCAAATTTTACTTTCATGTAATTGGAAATCAATAATATCTATATTTTTGACCATTATTGAGTGTAACTTTCTTTAATTACGATGTTTTAACGTTTTCTGAGAAATTTCGCAACACCCTTTTCAATCTAGGGACCAAAAGCTCTTAAGCTTTGAGTGACACTGGCTTGGTAAGCATACTTATGAAAATGGTCATGTTTTTCTGATGTTTCTTGTAATGTAGTGAAAATTTGACACCCACCTTTCAAGATAACGGAGTGACACCGGTGATGCAAAAAAAAAACCGATACGAACTCGAGAACGCAATATTCATTCCTTTATCCAGCTTAGCTTTTAATCCACCTTCATTAAGATTATAAGAGGTGTATGTTACTTGCTACCTTTTTTGAAAAAAAAAATCGACTGAAAATACATTAAATATTAGAAAAAATTGATACTTATTGATGTGTTCATGTAAACAAAGACAAAATGTCGTAAGTAGAAGTTTTCAGTACTTATCATGAGAACAGGTTTTAAAGTGCATTTTATGGTTTTTATATATACATTTAACAAAATGATTTCTGGCGATTTGCTCCTTTACTATTTTTTTGGTTCAATACTTTTATGATTTAAGTAATTGATACCATGTTTTCAAATTGTTGAAGGAAACTGTCCATCTTATAAAAAAAGTCATGGGCAGTATTATTTTCATTGCATTTACCGGTTAAAACAAATCGTTAGGGAATGTCTCTTATAATTCTCATTTCACTGTGTTATATTATTATCACTGAATAGTTAAATTTAAGATTTCGACTGAAGGTGCTTGGTGGAATTTCAATTTCAATACGGACAGTCATAAGCTCTTTTTCCAGGAAATTTTAGAAAAAAATAGAGCAAAATTGCATAACCTTCCGATTTTAAATGAAATATTAAGCCTACCGGGATCTCCACTTCTATACCATATATAAATATAATCATAAAACCTTTGCCGACAAACAAATAAATATAATTCTTGAAACTACTTACTACTCAAATCTGTGGGCATTCCCATAAGCTTATCCTTTTCGCCAGCAATGGCTCTTAACTCAATGATACATTTATTTCTTATATAAACACGAAACATTCATTTACTAAGCGTCAGTTCAAGTTCATCCGTGCACTTGAACGCCTGAAGATGCCGAAAGGCGAAACCCGGATCGTTAGTGAGAAAATCTATGAAAATGTATATAGTTTGAAAGATTCAAATTTTACACTGAATATTTACACTAAATGTCCTTGTAGAAAACAAAAATGACAAATGAACAGACGCATTATACAAAAAATCTAGATCATTAGAATCAAAAGATCTAATTCGATAAAAATCAAATCAAATCTCAATTTGAATAAAAAAATGTCTTTGATTTATTTGTTTTTTTTTACACATAGAACAATACTAATCGAATTGTTTTATTATTAATTTGTACAGTTATAGTGACTTATTTGTGGAAGAGTAAAACTTGTTTGAATAAAATAATTTTATTGGTTTTAATGCTTTCTGATTTATTGCGTCAAATTTTGGCAGCGCTAATAGTTTTATTGTTTGAATAATAACGACGTGTCATTGCAGCCATCGCTGGTCTTATTTGGGATGAAGGCGTCCTTGAAGTTCCCGCCAAGGTGCTCGACCGCAGCATTTTACTGCCTCTAATGGTGGATGATTGTTTTAATTTTTGACAGATGATATTATTTGTTTTTCTCGGAACGCGTCTTGTGCGCCTGTGGCAGGGTATCGGACCATAATAAAGATGGCGGACGTTAATAAAAGCATCTCACCGAAGATACCGGTAATAAAATGATCCACTTTCTTGAGGTTGAATTCAACCGCTGATGATGAAAAAGAGTATAATTTTTAATATTATCCGGATACCAGCAAAAAATCTTCAACGTGTATTTAAAGCTAACGTTAATAAAAAAAAGCATGAACGAAAAAATCAATGCTTTTTTAATAAAATTAAAACTCTTTGGACTTGTGGATTTTAAACGTTAAACAGAAAATGAAACCGCAAAGTAACCTGTGAATCCATTTATAATTAAAATTAAAATTACAACATTCAGAAAAGTAGATTTTAATTTATACATATTGTAAAATGAATGTTAACGAAGTAATCGTCAAATCCCAAATCAATATAGTATTGTACATATCGACTGTTTAAAGGAAAAATGACGTAACCTACATTTTTTTAGATAATCACAATGTATACAACTTGATGCAGGTTTTATCAAAAAGATGTTAGCTGAATGTGCCGAATCAGTATCTAAATTTAGATTGTAAGTTTGAAAAAAGAGGGGGCTGTGAAAATTTCGATCAGGAAATAAGACTTAAAAAACGGTATTATTTTAATATCAGATAAAGTCAATTAAAAACCAGTTTATCCATGCACTTCAAAGTTGTGCATATTTCATAATTTGCCTTTGACTCAAATCATTAAAAAACGTTTTTTGTGTCTCCTGTAATATTTGTAATGTGTGTGTTACGTCCTTTTTCCCTTCCACGGTGGATATGTTTATTAAGTAGACGTTAATGTAAGTTTGTGATCTCGGCTTAAATTTCATAATTTAGAATCTGATGTTGTCCAATAGCAGTCTTTCTCTGTATGATAGATAGCATTATTGGTAATCAAATCAGAACTGTTCACATTTGTCGACTATGATGTAGTGAAACCGTATTTTAGATTCTCAAGATATATGGTTGATTAGTTTGAAAAAAGCTTAAGGCGTTCCAAAGAGGTTTGGTTATTTATTTTGTATCGATTAGTATTATTTAAAGTAATGTATTGATAAGGAATAGATAATGATAAAACAATATGAAATTACAATTTCTAAAGGAGTAAAACAAAATTGAATTATAAAAATGGGCGTGTGTTGTGACCCTTCTTTTAATAAATAAGTATCTACCTATTTTAACAATATCTAACATCAAATTATTTCGCGCATAGTTCCCCCTGTCTGTATATTACGCCCAATTAGTTTTAGTTCAGTGGTGGAGAAACAATTGTATGCATATTTATATTTTAAAATAGTAATACTTAATAATAGTTAGTATCAATGATAATTAATCTAAAAATATTGACTTGAAATTATATCTGAAGCATTGTATAATATAAGAAAGATAATTATATTTATTAATAAAAAAAAAATGAAAATAGAAGAGCAAGTGAAAATTACAACCCCAAAAAAGGATCTTCATTGAGGGTTTTCTTAAGCAACTTATTCATATTATATTACTTTGAGTTAATAAAACAACAGCTTGCACTTCAAGCTTGTGTTTATTTAATAATTTGACTTTGAATTTGTGTCCCCTGTAGAGTCATGTAGGTTGACCCATTTTACCTAAACACAGTCGATATATATATATATATATATATATATATAATATGAATAGCTACAAAACCTAATGTCAAATCTTAAAGATTTTCGTCCAGAAGGAATATTGAAAAAGCAAAAAGAAATTTGTATAAAAGAGCATTTCTCCTAGTTCTTTTTTTATTTATTTCTACGGTTCTCAATTTTCAATAAATTCAAAATGAAATTAATAACATTTTTTTACTGAATGTTAACTTTATAAAAGGTGGAGATAGTGTGAGTTAGAAATATAACATAATAAACTGTATACGAAAATTTCATCCAAGAGAGTTGGGAACATCAATACTTTTCAGATAAATATAATATAGTATGACTTTAGTAGATTTTTTTATATCATCAACATCAAAGAATTAGGACGCCAATGATCCTTGTTTGACAGATGGGATTTTGTTTTGGGTGAACAGGAACAGGACTGACGTGGGGAAACGTTAATTTCCGGTTCCTTGATTGGATAATATTGAGGCGAGCACGTGACCGAAGACGCCTATTTAATTCAAAAAACGATATCCGACCATCATCAGCTTTAGATTCTAAAGCCTAAGCTATGATGACTCAACTGTTATCATTACATTATGTAGTATTTATATTCTTTTGACATAGGTATTAATAGGGCATTGAACTTTTGGAATATATATATATAAAGAATGAGTAATAATGTTTATTTAAACCATTTTCACGGCATAAGCATCTAACATCTGAATGCAGTGTTTTAGCAGTATCCATTCAACAATAACTTTATAGCGATCTATAATAGATCGATTAGTAGACGCAGAAAAAAATTATTGTCTGCCTTTAAATCGGCGATAATTAAATATAATGCTATTTTATAAACTGGTATATTAAATGAACCAACTGAACTATTTTAAGCAGATTGAAATATAATTGATATTAAAAAATCTCATTAGCTCTGTTCTTCTGCGTACTTCTGACGGTTTGCGTACTTACTTATCCTTGACAATATGGTTACTTACCAACTTCTGCCAGCATGGTGACGATATATATATCCAGATCTTCAACTAAAGAATATGTAACCACAATATGCGTGCCGAAAAAAAATATTATTTTGATTATCGTCCGAATTAAGAAAGTAAATTCATTGACTTCATGTTCCAATGTCTACGTCTCTACGCCGTAGCTATTTTTCTCTAAGCTTTTGTTTATTTTGAAAATCGTACAATGGAGGACTCATAGGTCCAGTCCATTAAAATTCATATTAGTCGCGTGGCACTTTTTTGTTTCACAATTATCTGTGTAATAAATCACAGGTCCATAAACGAAATAAGGCACAGCCAATCGAAACGAAAAAAAAACACTCAGCTTGGCACTTTTGTAACGCGTGGGAGTAAAAAAAGCTTTTTAACCTGTTGAAAACAGTGCACCCTATTACAATAAATATAAAACACTGATTTATTTACACAGACGCTTAAAAAATGCATGATTCATATTAATTAGACGATTAAAATTTAAACATTGTCAAATTTTGATAAAGATCAAATCGAAATTACTTTTACTGGTTAACGTAAATTGGCGACGATTTAAAATGGATTTGAAATGGAAAATGAAAAACAAACGTGCCAGATGAAAAGTAGTTGGAAGATATCTAAATTAATTGTTTATAATTGATTATGATTGTAAAATTATTATTTAAGTCTGATTCATACATATAACACAATACAGCGTTAAAAAAGGAACATTTGAAAAGTTAGTAAAGTGAATCAAAAGATATTAAGACTTGACTAAAATAATACAATAATGCATTAAAAAAAATTGATTTATAAAACAATGGTGATGGGAAAAAAATAGTTCCTTTTTTTAATCATACAATTCGATTAAATAGAAAATACAGTACTAAAATTATAACTAACTATATGTAATATAATAGAAAAGAATATCCTTTCATAACAGTAGATTACATAATTCCTTATACCTTCATGGTACACAATTTGGTATTTATATATATTTGATTTATTAATCATGTATTTAATTAATATGTGAATACCATTTACTCACATACAGAATACTTGACACAAGTAATATAAATAATAAATCATTTCTATAACTAGCTTACATTATTTGGAACAATAATATTTTCCTCATCATTTTAAAAGCTCGGCGCCAATTTTATTGATGTTGCGTGCATTGAAAGGGTCAAGCCATTAAATCATTCAATTTACCAACTCATAATGTTAATGCAAATTTGACAGACGTTAAAAAACAATAAAAGTGTTGCAATAAAGTATTTTTAGTGCCTCTTAACAACATCAAAAGATTTTTCTTCTGTCAACGCCAAATACATGACATCCATTCTTTATGTTTTATTGTGCCAGTGCATTATTTATTCAGACAGAATAGGACAGCTTAAAAAGCACTAAAATAAAAATATTTATTGCTATAAACTTTTTTTTGTAATAGTATTTATTATTACAGTGGAACCTCGATTCTACGTTTTTCAAGGGATCGTAATAGATGAACGAATAATGCGGGAAACCGATAATGCGGGAAATCTTCAAATAACACAAAAAATGTTTAATTTTCAAAAAACTCATTTATTTATTAATTAAAGAACAAATAAATGTATTTTTAACTTGTTTAATACAAACTAAGTAGCCTATTTGCAGTTTGGGAATTTTAACAAACACTCTTCAAAATCGCGTACATTTCTAAGTCAACTAACTCCTTTTTGCTATGTTGACTCGTTTTTCTCCTGATTTTTTTCCAATGTCTTTAATTATTTTCAGTTTCTCAACTAGAGTTCTAGTTTTCTTCATTTAGGTATTTTAGTTTTGACTTTTGATTTAGAAAAATTTACGCAACCAGATGAAATGTACGATTATTTATGAGCGAAAAAAATATTCTACAAAAATGGTCAATCGGGATAGATAGTAACTGGGACGGAACGATAATATTTAGATGATAGATCGAAGAAATCGGTAAATCGAGAAATGATTAACGTGGAATTACTAAACATTGCTATTACGGGGTGGGGTGGGGTCTTGGTCGAAAAAAAATAATAAACGATACATGCATAAAGACGAAGATAGTGAGAACGGAAGATCGGGGTTTCACTGAAAAAAACGCGAAACGAAATGCGAGGTAAGATTATTTATGAGAAATATTCAACGAAAACGGTCAATCGGGATAATATTTTTGACGGGACCAAAATATTTGAACGGTAGATCGAGGAAAACGGTAAATCGGGGAACGGTTAATGCGGGATTATTTTACATTGTTCTTATGGGTGTTTGGCCGGGACTATGACAAATGAACGAACCATGCGGGAAAACGGACAATGCGAGAACGGTAGATCGGGGTTCCACTGTATACTATCGACTGAGCTATGAGCGCATTTCATTGAGCAAATATACTATGTGAAGGGTCTTATAAATATTTAATATTTTTTGTTGGTTTATTGACGTTATAATTTCCAAAAAAAAATATTATTAATAACTACATTTTAAGTACCGATTATTCTATTACATACAGACGACCCCATTCAAATATAAAATGACAATTGTATGTCGAAATATTTGTAAATAAAAGTAACATAAATTGACAGAGATAATAATCGTGTCTAACAGCATTGTAGAATTGTCTGTTTTAAAATCGACTTAAACGTTCAATATTCACAGTAAGTAAAAGTTTGTGAATAAAGTAAAAATGTTCTTTCTAATTCCAGTGTGCTTTTTGCGGAGTCCAATGTTACTTAAAACGGTATTGTGTGAGATATTTTTAGTTAGCGGTTTTATTTTGTGTAAAGATAAACACCACTTAGCCCGCACGAGCCATTAAATTGCTTTGTGACACATTAAAACCCGCAAAAAGTATTATTGTGCCCTCTATAAAACGAGAGAATTTATAAACAAAATAAAACAAATTCCTGCAAAAGTTTTCATGGGTATTTATTATTAAGGATTATTCATATAAAAGCAAAGCTAAGTCGAAGATGAAGTCGAAAAAACCGGAGAAAAATAAATTAAAGATTTTGTAAAATTATTAGTCTATTCAATTATATTGATTGGTGTATACTAGAATTATTTTAGCAACTACAATGATCTGATGGTATTCAGATATTTCAGTAAAACGGAAATATTTGAAAAATACAATCCGTAGTAGAAGTCGGTTTTACCCGATTCCACAGCCCTGATAATAAGTTTAAATTTAATTTAAAAGTATAAATATATTTTTTTTGATAAATTAAACATTAAATAGTAAAGCAGATTAGAAATTAATATGTTTTAAATAGTTTTTAATTAGCGCTAGAAATGTTATATAATTCTTTGGCAATCACAATTAACCCGTAACATGCCATCCTAAAAAATCACGTTCCCTGCCATGATGGCATCTCAGTTTCACTGTTTATTGACAGTATTTAAACCTAAGTTAGAAGCTAAAAAATAATTTTAAAAATGTATATATGCTAGAATACCTAAAATGATAAATACTTATTGACAATATTAAGAGAAATATTGAATGATTTAATGGCTCAATTATTTACGATTGCATCATGGGCATGGAGGTGTTAAACACTGCAATTTTTGAAGTCCCATGTGATAATTTTCTATTTCTAATGGCAACAAAATATCTAGCTTATTTATTTTGAATTCGGCCTTAATTTGATAAGCACAAATAGTATGTAAGTGTTATATTACATACATGTAGTTACTTGAATAAGATTCTTAGCTAAAACGTAGACAAGCTTCATTTAATTTACAAACAAGTATAATCTGATAAAATCAGTCTGACATATTACGTGTCAAATACTTTGTCAATTGTCACCGAAAATTCTTTGAAAATTGTCAAATCGTTCTAGGTCTATTTTTAATATTTGCATTATAAGTGGATTTATAATATGTTTTTAAAACAGATAATATAATAACAACGTGAATAAATCAAACAATTGTCAGTAAATAATTTCAAATAATATCCGGGTGTGAAGGCGACAAAAATTGGTCGCCGCATATTGATGTCCATTCTCGTTCGACATTTTAAAGTTTAGTAATTTATCACTCAGTCAAAAGCCGGATGCTAAATCCATCATGCAAATAATAAAACTCGTATTGATTTTGGTTAACAAGATCAGTGCATGCACAACGACATCAATTTAGATGGAGCTTCAATCGATATTTTATTTACATTTTCTAATAGTGCAAAACACAAACATAATCAAAAAAACGACCATTTGCATTTTAGTGTCATATTTAAATATTACATAAACACATTCGTAATATGACTAAAAAAAGCTAAACTTTGCTGTAAACAAATACGTGTATTTGAATTTCAAAATAAATGTCAGTTTTAATAATATTTAAGGTATATATTTCACAATTCGTATGGGTATGTGAAAAACTGGAGTGATTTTATCCAGTATGTTCACATTATCAATGGATCCTAGTTGAGTGAATGTGATCTTGTTCGGTAAATAAAAAAATGGTGTATTTTCAACACATTTTTTTTCATTATCCTTCAACTTCAAGCCATAATAAAATACAATATTGACGCTTTATAGTACATATTTTGTTAAGTTATATTTTCGGTTATGGTTGTTTTCTTCCGTGTCAGATCTCACGGGATCGATTCCCAGTACGAACAGCATTTTTTTTCGATCGATTTCTGTTCGAATGTATGGGTGTTTGTGATGTCCGAAAATTCCCTTTCGATTATTCAATAACTGGGGATAGCGAGAGCGATTAGTTAACCTCTAGTTATGTCCTAGCATTATCATTCTATCTCAACTACTCCCTTTAAAAATAGAAGTAACTGCGTAACAAACAGTTCTCGTAGAAAAACTTCTATTGAGATACCTCCATTACAATACTATATTTTCTATATTGGGAGCGGACATGGATTTAAAAAATTAAGGTATTAACTTTTATCAAGAGATTATTAATACATTTGTGTAATAAATTTTATTAGAACTTAAACGACAAAACTATCACGATAGTAAAAATAAAACACTCTTTTTTTTATTTTTACTTTTATTTATTATAATCAGAATTGATTAGTTTTTTATGTTATATTATATTATTCGCATTTCTTTTTAAATCGTTTTCCATTTCTTACTCAACACGTTTTAGATACGACCACGAAAAAATATTATTGACATTTGTATTCCAACACTTTTGCAGGCTAGAATAAAATTGTAATACATATTGACTGTGGAAAGGAAAAAGGACGTAACCCACAGTTTTTCAAAACAGGTTTTTTCGATAATCACAATGTATCAAACTTGATACACGTTCTATCGAAAAGATGCAAGCTACAAATGCCGAATTAGTATCAAAATTGGTTAAAAAAGATGACCTTGTAAAAAATTAAAACCAATAAAAAAGACTGAAGTATAGGTTTTTTTCTTGAAAATTTCATTAATTAATATTAGATTATGTCAATTAAACACCAGTTTATAAGTCTCCGTGCACTTCAAGGTTGTGTATAATTCATAATTTTCATATGGCCCATAATCATCAAAACCAGGGCTGTGGAGTCGTTAAAAAAAAACACGACTCCGACTCCGACTCCGACTCCGAATTTGACTCCGAGTCCGACTATGACTTGACTAAAAAATGCGTGCATATAAATGTATGCACTTCGAGTAACAAAAAAAAATATATCGAATCTACTTTTTCGACATGAGAAAGAAAGAAACGCTTTGTTGTTGTTAAGTTGCGCGGACTCATATGCAGTGGATCTTGGTGACTCACTGGCTCGGCGTGACTCATGACACCTACACGTTTAATATTATTAAGCTATATCACAACAATTATTACGTAATTCAATTTTCATAAATTTCGTAAGTATTTTTTTTTTTTTTTAATTTGCATTTTTTTTTAAAAAGTAGTCGGAGTCGCCCGTTTTTCACGACTCCGACTCCGACTCCACAGCCCTGATCAAAACACGTTTTCTGCAAAACATGTGTGGGTTACGTCCTTTTTCCTTTCCACTGTCGATATATATACCGTTTTTTTTTCAATCATCGGCCGAAATGTTTAATTTATAATAACATCAGAAACATTTGTTTTGAAAACGATGTCTGCTGTGGTCTCCCATGACGAGGCGACATCGGTCCGTATAAATTATGCTAATGCGTTTCATTAAACAGATAATTGCACAAATGGCGGCCAAAAAATCGGCTTAATTTATGTCAAATTAATGTTGAAGATCATGTTTATCGAATTCGCGATTCTTCTGATGCGACATCTTTTTCCATTTCGGAGACGCGGCGTCTCATGGGACTGGAATAATGTCTTAATTAGAGTTAATAGATTCGGCATGTCGACATGCCCACATTCGGTAACGCAGAGCGGCAAAAAAAACGCCAGCTTTTCCGCCAAAAGCGACCGT
Source organism: Himalopsyche anomala (assembly GCA_031772345.1). Taxonomy (NCBI): domain Eukaryota; kingdom Metazoa; phylum Arthropoda; class Insecta; order Trichoptera; family Rhyacophilidae; genus Himalopsyche; species Himalopsyche anomala. The sequence goes on along the minus strand of CM062824.1, from coordinate 11,589,106 downwards.
TTTTGCCATAAGCGGCTCCGTAGAGCTGCATAGAAGTAATTGTGTATATACAGCAATGCGCTGAGAATCTTAAGGAGTAAAAAATCTGTATTTTTACTTTCAAGTATTTCCAACTAAGTAATGTTTTACTTCAAAACTCATTCATACAGATTTCACTTTTATTGATTGAATTGGCATTGATTGACTTGCTATAACTTTATTGTACTACGGTAAAAAATATCAAAGTATTTAATTCTACAACAATTTTAAAATCAGTCTATAGCTAGTCTATGCCGCCTGTGTGGTCGAGTGGTCAACATCGTTGGCTACCGCTACGGAGGGCACGGGTTCGAATCCCGGTACGGGCAGTTTTATAAATTGATTTTTCAATTGATTTATGAATTTCTGTTCAAAGGCATGGATGTATGTGATGTCTTGAATTCCCCCCTCCTACCCATCCTATCCTATGAACGGGGCGTATAGAGAGCGATTAGCTAACCACTAGTCCTGTCCTTGCCCTTTCCTTCTATTCCTACTCTCTTTGGAAAAAGAGAGGTTGAGCAACTGAGTAACAAGCAGTTCTCGTAGAAAAAATTCTGTTGAGATAAAATCCATTAGGAGTCCATATGCTCCATATTGGGAGCGGACATGGAATAAAAAAAAAAAATAGCTATAAGCTGGTTTAAAAAGGGCTCGTATTTTTCTGGTCAGAATTTAAATAAGACTGGTCAGAAGTTTTATTAAATGGTCAGGATATATCGGTCAGAATAAATAATCATAATTTAAATGAAATTTAAAAAAACCTTACCTTACCTAACCGAACCTACTAACCAAAATTTTTATTAAATATTCTGACCGTTCAATATTTTTATTCTGACCGAAAATTGATTTAAATTGTGACCATTTAATTTGTTTCCTCAAAAAGAGAGGTTGAGCAACTAAGTAACAAGCAGCTCTCGTAGAAAAAATCTGTTCAGATCACTCCATCAGAGACCTTAAGCTCCACATTAGGAGCAGACATGGATTTTTTAAAGGTGTACAATAAGTATATATTTTTTTTATATTATGAATGCTTTTCTATCAAGATATGACAGTGAAAACCTAAGTAGTGATTTTAGTATTGTTATTTGCGTATAGCAAACACGTAACAAAAATGTTTAAATATTGAATATTTATTAAGTGACTTCTCCTTTTATCGAAACCCTATGACTAATAAAATGGCAATCGGACAAAGTAAAGAGGATCATAACACTAATGGCAAACAGCTGATATAATTTATCTCTATAACTTAAAGAAATAGAACCCGGGACCCGCGCAATCAATTGATTCCACTTAATAAATCGTACGTCATAGATTTGCGAGGAGCCGAGATTGAAACGGGTGACCCGGCCAGACAATGAAGTTGGCGCGACAACAGGGATGCTACTACAGAGACCGGGATTTGATGTATTGCAATATATTTTTTTCATTAAAAGCATTATGGCATAATAACAACTTTTCTTTAATGATGATACACCGAATCGCAAATTTTACTTGTTAGGTAATTGTAGGCGATTGATCAACATTGTTGTATGGCAAAATCTATTCGGTTGAATGGCCAGTGATTATGAACTCAAATTGTCATACGGATATTATCAAAGGCTATTTATGAATTTTCATTTAAATACATGGACGTTTGTTATACTTACACGCTCTCCCAATCATTCGTTTTAAAAATGAGGTGAAAAGAAAATACAAGTAAAAAAACTTTTCCGTAGTTTAATCACTCTGAAAAAGAAAGTTGTATGACAACCAATTCATGTAAAAGAATATATTTAGATGCGCCATTACACATGCTACAAAATGAGAGTAGAAATGGTTGAAAAAAGTCAACTTATTATTATAATTTTAAAAATACTACCTTTAATGTAAAAAATATTTGGAAAATATTTGGAAAATATAGTGGAGGTATAGTCAGTCTACTAAGTATTGACACTAAAAAAATCACTAGTTTGTTTTGTACATTCTTCGTTGACAACCCTATTTGGTGGCGTCTGGAGACATGCGCAGATAGGTCTCGCGCACGTTGTCCCCTGTCATCGGAGTTGGGTGAGTGGCGAAGAGTGAAGAGTGGTGAGGAGGAGCAGGGAGAAAAGTTGGCGATAACGCTTCCATTAAAGCCAGTCGCCCGCTAATGGAGAGGAGAGCCGCCTGATAGCCGCGGGAGATCGCTAAGGACATTCCAAAAAGGGACGTTCAAAATCAATGAAAAAAAACATTCATTTCTATAATATTTGCTCATAATCGACTTATTTTCAAATTTAGAATATTATTCTGCAGCCAAAAATTATTACTTATAACAAAATAAGATTGCCAGTGAACACTATTATAGTTTCAATGGATTCGGCGGTAATTTTGTAGAAGTTTATTTTTTTATATAAAATGATATTTGATAACTTTTTTATTCCACTTTTTGTGAAATGAATTCGTAAACATTACGATGTCTCAAAAAGGCGAAACACGTGCCATAAACTGTAGCACAAAAAGTGAAATAATGAAACTTATGGTCACGACCAACGTGGGTCGTCTGTTTTCTCAATTAGTATTAAATTGATATATCATAAAAAAATAAAGCATATACAAGAATAAAATTTAAATTTCAATCATATTATTTGCATATATGTATACCGTTAGAAAAATGTTTGGTTTTATATACGTCAATATTGAACCACCTTAACATTTGTATATTTGTCTCGACTAAATGCTCACGATGTGCCTAGCTGTGTTTTGTTGTCATTGTTGGAGGTAAAGGACAGACAGAGCCGCTTTGTATCAAAACCAATCGGAGAGCTGGGTTATGGCGCTAAATACAGACACATCAATAAATAATGACAACATAAACATTCGCAGAATATTCTCAAAACATCGTATTTTGTCACCTTTCTGTCAGAAGTAGGAAACTAACAAAACTGACAAAAATGAATTAAGTATACAAAGACATTCGTTAATATTAATTATTTTTCTGGAATAAATCAGTTGGAAGTGTTGGTACATTAATTATACCAGTTTGCCAAAAAGGCATATATATTTAAAGCAGGCAACTTTTATAAATGCTGATTTAAAGTCAGGCAATAAAATAGTCCTTGCATTTTAATTTTTAAATCTTTATTGTATCAGATCAGCATTAATGAATGCAATTATATTTTGATATAAAGTTTTCTGAGTGACATAAAATACCGATCCTTGAGGCCATATCGTAATGGCTGATTTTTTCATTTTCTGTTTACTCAGAACTATCAATCTGTTACTTACTAACTTTTGCTAGAACAGTGATGATTTATTTCTGCTCAAATGTGAAATATTTTTGTTGTAAAATAATTTCGTTCATGCTGTAAATTTATCGGTAAGTCACTCATTAATTTGGTTAACTTTTTTAAAACAATATCTAGATTTGTTCAAATCTCAGGCGCAATAAAACTTGGAGGCTCGGTTTATCGAATAACATAAGAAAATCAAAAAAAAATGTGAAATAATAAAAATCTGAACAAAATGTAAATGGGATATACAATATTAGCTATTTTTAATGTTCCTAAGATTCGGAAGCCACAAGCACGCGCCTTATTCGCTTTTAGGATAATCTGTCACTGAGTGCACATACTATTTGCAAACATAATATATGTCGAGTTGTCAATATATTCAGACCATAAACGGAAATAAAGTGTTCCTAATTCTTCTAGAACTAAGTACATTTCTCTATTTTTAATCATGTTCTAGGTCGGCGATCAAATCTGCATTACAATACTTTGTCACTTTGAATATCGAGCCACTCAAAGAGGCAAAAATTCAAAAAACAATGCTTTTCTTGGAAAAATAAATCGACTACACTATTTAGGCAGAGTTTGAAATGGATGAAACAAAACTAAACCTAATAATATAATATTTTTTTAGCAATATAAGTATTTAAAAACACTTATTTAACAATATAAGTCGTAAGAAATATCTTTTGATCCGTTGACAAGTTAGATCTTTGGACACTCTGTAGAAAATACACGGCATGCCGTGATTTTGAATTTGGAACATTTTATAGTCATATTAACATTTTACTTAATTTTATGGCTGTCGAATGCGTGGACTATTCAGCCGGTGATCTTTTTCTGTCTTTTTATAATATTATTTTATTCCTACAAATACGTTTATTGGTTTTTTATTGTAGCCTTTGAAAGGGAATAAACATTTATATATGACACCATTTCTTAGAGAATAGATGTTTTCGATCGTAAATAATATTTTATTAAATACTCAAAAATAACACATTACGGCGACAAAGCGGGCTATATGTTTTTATTGTCCATTAAAATAAAAAATATTGTTTTTTCAGGTTTATTTGTATCGTAAAAGCAAACAATTTATGAGCCGCGCCTAAATTTATAAAAAATTACAAACAGATAAAATAAAGTTATTATTCCTTAGTAAATATTAATTTAATGACTTAATCAATATATTCATATTGATTATCATATGCTAATTTTTTCAGCGCATTGAATAAACATTCTTCGGATGTATAAATAAAATTGTATGATCAGATTATGTGATATTTCTCACAGTTTTTATTTTACTAAACCATGCTTTGATATTACAACGAATCTTTTTAACAAATCGCTCTGCTTAAAAAAATGTAAAGTTCATTTGCCACCAAAGAAAACCTAAGTTTTTATTATAATATTTTAAATCGGTTATGTAACTTTATTTAATTTTTGTTTTTAACATTTTAAGTTCTTAAAACTGTTCATAATTTATCAAAAATGCAAAGCCATTTAAAAATAATAAAATAAATAATTTAAATTGTTCATTATTAAAGAAAAATACTCTTATAACTCACTTCTTTTATTCAGGATACCAGGTAATTAGATATCATGAATATTCAATATTTAAAATTATTTAACACTTATGAAATATAAGGTCCTTAATAATATTATCATTATTTAAAATCTATTATAAAAAAAAAATATTTTTTTTAAATTAAGATTATTATAACAGTTTAATTAGTGGAATAATGTGTCTAATTTTGAATCCTTGTTTAAACATCATTTTAAGGACATCAGAGAAACCGGTTATGATCCAGTTCTGAAATTGCACAATTAGTACAAAAATACGAAATACTTTCTGATTTATATTGGCATTTATTTTTAAACTTTAACATTCCGTTTTTAAAATATGCGATTTACATTATTTGAAATAGTTCGAATTCCAAATACTCGATTACTACATTTGGAACACGAAGTAGTTCAAGTTCCAAATACTCGATTATTACATTTGAAAGTTTGGTGAAATAGTCCTAATTCCAAATACTCAATTATTACTTTGAAATGATTCGTAGATAGAGTTTTAGTGAACTAGGTATTCCGCATAATTATTTTTTAGTAATAAGTATATTTAACTACCCCTTATACATTCGTTGTCATAATTTCTGTATTAAATCTATCTAATATTTTAAATAAAAGTATAATGTGCTTATATGTAGCATTTTAGCAAACTATTTAGATATTGGCAAACTTTTCTAGCAATAAATCAAAAAATCAAAGTCATTCTGCCAAAATAATTACAATAAACGTGAACCAATGAAGCTTTGATTGTTTTTAATTTGAAACCGATTTCGATTTAGGTGTTCCGAGCTATTTTGATGTTCGTCGCAGCGTCGCCCGGCAGGCGGGAGAATTAAATGGAATTGTTTTATCGCATGTCCAAATATTTTCAACCAATTTCAATTTAACTCGTTCAGTCCTGACTAAGTCGCTTAATTTGTTTGTTTTTACACATCGTTATACCAATATAACAATCTCATTGAAACGAAATTATACAATTTAATTTACTTTAACACATGGCGATCATTCATCGAGGCTAGACGTAAGTAAATTACTTTTCAATTTACACTTTATGAAAGTCAACAATATCAAAGACTTTTACAGAACAATACTTCTATTCATTGTAGATTTGTATTATTTCCACCGAGTCTTGCTAATTTCATAAAACAATGGGTTCAGTTTGCTCGGAATTCAGCAGTTTTACTTTATTGTTTTAAATAGTAGCAAAAAAATGGCATTAAACTTAGAAATGATTAAAAATAACAAATATGCCTCCCACTCTTACAATATATTGCAAGCGAATACAACTTCTAGTAAAATTCCACCATTACTCCTAGATATATTAACAGTGGTGGATTAAGCACGCGGGACGCCCCAGGCGCAATAAAATTTGGAGACAAAACTCCAACTAAAATAGTAAAAATATGTGAAATCTGAAGTAAAAGTATATGGGTTAAATTATATATTTATAATTTACTATTTTTGAGGCCCCTATAATTCGGAGGCCCCAAGCGGGCGCGTTGTGTGCTTACAGCATAATTTGCCACTGGATATATACACCTCCTACGTAAAGTATTGTAACTTTTAAACCGGCATTTTACACAAGAGATATTAACATATTTATAGTTGACAAGTAACATCCCTATTTTTTTTCAAAACGATCAAAAGCTCTATGTATACTTAAATTTTCGATATCTAGGGCAAGCGTTTAAATAAGATTCAATCAGTGCTTATTGTTATTAAATCGGCATCAATTTTTTTAGAAAGACATCGTGAATAAATACAATATTTTACATTAATACAACTTTTGTTGTAAAGAGGCGTAATATGTATACAATTTATTACATAGCTAGAGCAGGTTTTTGGCATCACATCAGGGGTCAGCTGAAGGGGACTTGAAGAGGCTCGCGCGAGCCCCTTGTTAAATTTTACTAAGGCCGGCGAGCCCCTTGTTAATTTAAGAGAAAACAATATTCTCAGATAAAATTAGTATATAAGTGCAATTTCTGATTTATATATTACCTACGACAGCTTTAGTATACACAGTAGTACATTTTTAGCCATTTAAATTGATAAGTTTACAATAAATAGCATATTGTCAAATATTTTAAGTGTACTAAGTAAGTAACAATCGATTGCTTATTTTAGTATTGTATATAATTGCATAGGAGTGATCACTCCTTTTACAGAACACCGAGAATTAAGCGAGCCCCTTGTTAACATATTGGTAGCCCACCGCTGCATCGCATGGACTTAGTTCCGATGACAGCGTGATGTTGAAACGCTTGGATAACTTTTAAAAATCATTAAAATAAAATACGAACGGATTCAGTTACTTAACTAGTTTAGGGCGATTTTTAAAGGGTTAACATGATAACATAAATAAAACGAAGAAGCGATTACATACACATACAAGAAAAAAAGACAACTGGCGCTAGGCTCGCTCCAGTCGACGAGGAAAAGCAAATAAAAAAAAAACAACATAGTAAACGAATTAAAACAAATGTCGGCGGCAGGGATGACCTATCAACTAAGGCTTGTACCTAATTTCAGGTCAGACCCATGTTTCAAAATGTCAATTGATTACAAATGTAAAGAGATTAGTATTATTTTCTACTCAACATTCGATTGAATATTGTTCATTTGTTATTATGGGTAATAAATAAATATATCAAATAATTTGCTACATACTGAAAATAAAAGCAATAACTGGATTTTTTATGCGTTTTTAATGTAAATTATATAAATTTATTTAATAATACTTTAAATTTGAATGTATATGTATATACATTTATACAGTAAAACCCCCATTTACACTATAGTCGGGATCGTGTAATTGGGGGTAATGTAATTAGGGGTGTGAATTTCATACAAAATTAGGGATTTGGTTTTTGTCTACGGAAAACGCAAAACTAAGATTTCCCTTAGTTTTGCAAAAAAATAAAATATGGATGAAATATTTAGTTTTTGTAGTAGTAGATATTCCACACACAGACAGACGCCCAGCTATGCGTGTATAGCCTGGCACGTGTTGAAAACACAGACGCTAGCCAACATTTGACTGTACGCGCGGCACAGACGACCGTCTCTTAGTAACAACAATGGAATGCAACCGTGCAATTGGGGGATTTGCGGCGAATATTTCAAGCCAGCGCGTAATTCGGAGTAGTGTAATTGGGGGTTCCACTGTAATTTTGCCAGGTACGTTGCCGAGTGGTAAACGTCATTGGCTTCTGTAGTGATACTCACGAGTTCGAATCCCACTATAGACAGTTTAACAATTTTATGATACCTTAAGTACCCTTCCACTCACATGATCCTTAAAAAATGAAAAACAACAAAAGTGATTAGCTCACCATTATTCCTATCCAAGCCTTATTCTTCTATTTCATTACACATAATTCAGACAAATACAATGTACTCTTTTTTTAATATTTCCGTCATGCTAAATTATAGTTTTGTTTGATATTTAAAGAGATTTCGTTTTCTTTTTGTTTTGTCTATACATACAACGCAGCATGTATTTCTGAATATGATTAATAATAAAAAATGTTTATTTCAATAAAGATACTACAAAAGTCGTACGTAATGATCTAAATTTTTTTTTGATAAATTATTTTTTTGTTAGAACCTTTATTGATATCCGGTTTTGAATTATAAAATTCCCAGTATCTATCAATGTTGTACAGTTGTTAATTAGTTTCGAGGATGTGGGACTGTGAGATTAGGGTAAGTAGTGACTGTCTACAGTCCGGTATTTCTAATGCGTTTTTTGAATTCCTCGCATAACGAACGCCCACTAGAGATATCAATTAGTTTCAATTTTTGTCAAGGGATATCTTAACAAATTTGCGGGATTCTTTTTTATTCAAATAAGGGTGGAGGATATCTATGGGCATGTTGGCAAAATGGTCGACTATCTTTATGCCTTATTTAAGTTATCAATTTAGTACCTTATATCCTGATTCCTAAATAATTAGCCATGGTTATATGTTATATCTTAAGTTGACTTCATTAATATTGGTTTAACGGTTTCTATAAATTTGAATGTCAAATTACTTAGAAAAAATATTTCGTTGAATCAGGGGTACATTTTTTAATAAAAATTATACCTTCTCTCTATTCGGAGAATATTGCTACCGCACAATCCCTCTAAAATTGTCTGTCTACCGCCAGTCTCTTTGCTTTTTTCCATTTAATCCTAGTGTCTTGTAGCGCCGTCGTGGATGGTAATTAGTGGGTGGATGGGTAATTAGTAATAAGTCCACGACAACGGGATCCATCAAGTTGATATAACCGATAGGAAAGATTCATACTCTCTTACGAGTATGAATCTTAGGAGGCGCAGTAACACAAAGGTTGGAAACCACTGCTCTAAGCAGTTTAGCAGTTGGGAAGCCCCCGCGCACTCATTCCGGGTTGGCGCGCACTACAAGATAGTTGTTCAATTAATATTTGATCGGTGCGAGCAGCCTCCACGCAGCCTTAGAAATTTCCGCACAGGTTACCTCTTGCCTAAGAAACATTGGTCAGGTCCATCATAACCAAAAGCATCCTGTACAAAGCATGTATCTTGACAGTGCTGCTTTACAGTTGCGAGTCATATATACAATAATATACTTCAATTGTTATCTTTTGTAAAACTGAGTCAAGTCTTAAGCCATCCGGCATGTCTCCTGCTATAGGCTAAATTTCCGTTAAGATCTAAAGCATGTATGTTTGTGATGTCAATTATCCTCGAGTTGATCTCGAATGACTGACAATTTTTTTTTCAAACTTCAAAATATACATTGCATTAGCTGTTATGCCAAATATTTTTCTTAAACACAAAACAAAAGTGACGATTTGTATTACTTGTTAAGTGGGTATTATTCCATCACACAATATTTGAAAACAGTTCTGGCTACCTGGTTCAGGAATTTAAAATGTGCAGATAACATTTTACGCGACATAAAATTAACGGCGGCTCTTAGGCGTAAACGTTTGTACGGCGATAAATAAATAGGAAAAGATAAGCGATCGCTCTAAATTACTATTCCTAATTAAGAAAAAGGTTGACTGCGTCAAAAAAACTTTTTGAGACAAACGGCGAAGGAATTCGATCGGCTTATTGTTACCAACACCTCCCGACTTTGGGTACATGAATTCCGAATATATCGATTCCAAAATGTAATTCTTACTCGCCTCGTATATTTTATGTATATTTATACTTAATGTTTTTATATAAACATTAAAATATAGGGTTTCTATTCAAATCGTCACCTCAATAGTCAGGTATTTAAGTCAAATTTTATGATTGTTGGCAAAATGAAATTCAAACATAATTTGACTAGCATCGATCTAATTTAAACTTTAGAATCTATAGTATTGTAATTTTAGAGTCTCGTAATGGAAGTATATCAACAGAAATATCTGTCAAAGAGAGTAGTAGGGTTAGAAGGATAAGGCTACGACAGGACTAGTGGTGAATTAACCGCTACGCCCAGTTATTGACGGATTAGTAAGTAGTAAGTAGATGGGAATTTTTAGACATCACAAACACCCATGCCTTCAAACAAAAATCGATCGAAAAATGCTGTTCTGAGACTTGAAACCTTGAGATCCGGCACGAAAGTCATGAACGCTATCCGCTGCGCCATATGACCCGAAATTATTCGACCCGTATTCTCTTATCAGTTGATAATGATCGTTATGAGTGAAACTGGTCCTGGTCATCAGTAGGTCATGTAGTGGAAGAATAAATAGGTACCAATTCGGTCATTGATTTCTTCCCTTTTTTTGTTATATTTTAACAATTAAATCAATAAAAAATAATTAAAACGCGCGCATAAATACGCGCATTTAAAAAAAAAACTCTACTCACTTCTTGTACATTTGATGATCAAAATACAAAAATTTTCAAATAAACCAAAAAAATAACGAAGATCAGACAATTGATGCACAGATCGAGAGTGAACGTTTGGTAAATTAATGTTGATATAATGATTTTAAATTTTATGAAAAGTATTTTGAATACATGTATGTACTTGCAAATTAAGTTACAAGTCAAAAAGGTGGGAGGGCGGCGCCCTGACTCATCTTCAGGTGCCAGGTCGCCGACCTGGCCCCACTACACCACTGCTGGTCATATAAAATGCAAGTGGTATTAGTACGAATAAGTGTTTTATGTTCTTAATATAATTTCTTTCCACCAAGTATTGATATTAAACACCTTAAAAGTGATAATTATAATAATAAAAAAACTATTTTTTCATTGATTTCTTTATTAGAAACATCATCTGATACGAAATGTTTACACGATTTTTTTATCGCGTTATGCGTGATCAATAAATGACCTGTTCTCGAAAAATTCACCGGATCAAAAGGTCAATGCATTAAACTGTCCAAAGAACATTGATATTGCGAAGGTGACATGAATTTGGTGTTGGAAACCAACAAAAGAATCCGCAGGGGGTCTTGTGAATAAATTCATTCGGAGGTAGCGATTTTGTTGGGATGTGTGCGTATGTGTAAAACACAGGTTTTGTCACTGTGTTTATTTTCAAAGTTATTTTACAAACATGTTTTTGTAAAAAAGATTTCCTGTAACACAACATATTTTGTTTTACGTTGTTACGTATCTACCCAAAATTGCATTATTTTGAATGCACTAGAAACAAGTTTTATGGATTATGAGTCGTATTTTAGAAAAAAATAAGTTAATTGCGTTGTAATATTCTACAAGTCTTAAAGTATTGCGAAAATGAAGTAACCTCAGTTTATACACATTGGAATAGTGTTTTGCGTAAAATAAAAGTATGCAATTCCACCAAAACACCAAGAAAAGACGTGATAAGCTCTAGAAAAAAGATTTACCATTTTAATACTTGGCTCACTTCACCTCTCGAGGGCTCATATGTATTATCAATATTTTTTTAAAAGCAATTTTCAAATAATTTTTCACATATTATTATACATTTTACTGTTTTGTTTACTGTTACAAGCTTGACAGATCTCTCAAGCCCATCCAATCTGAGGAAGTATTTTTTTCAATATAATATATATTTATAGCTTTTCGTTGGTAGAGAAATTATATTGTTTTATTGTAGTAAAATACGCTTACCCTAAAATTGAATTTACTCATAACTATGTTTTAGCGTTTACGCCGTTTGTGTTTTGAGCCCCTCAATTAACTAACAAGTAATAACAAAGCCTAGAAAAAATCAAAAAAGTTGTCATTTTAACACATAAATAATAGTGAAGTGCATGTTACTTGTTCGCATATTTCTTGGTTTCAACAAAATGGTTAATTCACCCTTTTTACAAACAGCGATGTTAATAAAATTTTGCTCGAGGCTGCTTTTCTCGATCACGTTTTAAATTTAGACTCTTATAATGTCTCAAATAACAGTAATCAGGGGCAGTCAGTAAATATTCTTTATAAAATACGTAGAAAGTTTCCAAAAGTTTTAATAACTCAATACCTAGTCAAAAAACTTATAAAGCCTTAATTTAAATAATTGAAATAAAAACGAAATCGCTCTTTTCCTTTTTTTTAATTGAAGGCTTAACATTATTTGAAAATGTAATTAAATATTTGTAAAAATAAAACTGCCGAATATTTTTAAATTCTGATCAAGCCTTTTTAAATGATTAAAATTCATTTAATTCAATTAACTATTGCGATGAAGAAGCCGGTGTTGATCATTGAAAAAAATTGAAATCAGTACAAAATGTTATTTACACCGACAGATACTTAAAGAGCGATATAATTAAGTAACTGCACAGTGTAGTATTTGAAATACTCAAACTGCTTTATAAATATGTAGATATATGTATACAAAATATAAATAATATTATTATTATAACAAACTTTGTTTGACAGTTTGTTTGCACACTGTTTGAAAGTCGCAGTATCTTGCTGAAAGTTAATTAAACTACATTTCATTAAATGCAACACTATGCGAACAGGAATTATTATTTATCACGGTTTGTGACGCGAGTTGATATTTACATATTTTAACAAAATTAATTTAACAGTCCTATTATTTGTTCAGAATTTCGTAACTGGTTTAATAAATATTTGATACACAAAGAAGGGAATCTCTCTATCATTTTATACTGGTCAAAAAGTTTCCAAACCAAACATGTTATTACAATTTAGTTTAAGAAAATATTTCAGATATTTGTAGGACAAAATATAAGTCTATGTACGTGTCTGCTTTCAATATGAAGCATATGACCTCATAATAGAGGATAATTAAACAAGAACTATTTTTTTCTCAGTTGCTTAACATCAATCGATCTATCTTTCAAATACAATAGGGATGTACCGTTTTGACTAAAATAAAACTTGTGGTTAGCTAATCGCTCTCGCTGTCCTTTAAATTATGAGGTAAATTTAAGACTTAAAAAATTCACCATGACTTCAAACTTCAACTTTGAATTTGACAAAAATTGTATTGAAGTGCCCATTCTGAGTTAATTTAATATATTTTCAATCCGTATGTAATGTTTCAAATATGAATCTGATTCCAACTAGGGCATCCAATCCCGGGATCCCGTTCGATTTTCTGATCCTGAAATCCCGGGATTGACACGGTTGCGATCCCGGGATTTCGTGATTGAGAAATTTTTAGCAAATCCCGAAAATTGATACGATTTTTGAATTTCAAGAGCTAAAAAAAACGCGTTTTGAAACAATCCGGGGGAAAAAGTATACCAAATTAAGGATTTCAAATTCCTCGGTTAGCTAATCCCAATCCCGGGATCCCGGGATTGAAAATAATCAATCGCGAAATCCCGGGATTGGAAAAAGGCTTCGGGATTGGACACCCTAATTCCAACATTTAATTCAAATAAATATTCGCCATAGTCTTAAATTTAAAATTTTGCATTGTTTAATGTATGATGCATCAATATTTACATACCATTTCTGTATGCTTAAGCAAAGGTGTCTGTATTTTTTTTTAATAGTATGCAATTTAAATTTCATATAAAGTTAATAATGGCAAGCATCACCGCGTAAATAAATGAATTTCATCCATCCATCACCTGAAGGGGCTACCCCGATTAAACGAGGATGAGTTATGCATTTGGAAGAGGTTCTAAGCTGTCGCCCTGAGGGGTGAATGGTTCTCGCATCCCAACCCGGTAAGCACCACGCCTTCTCATTAATATTTACTCAGCTAAATGGCTTTCGTATCGTCTGCCAGCCGGCGGGCTCAAGTTCAATACCGAACGCAAAAGCTACATTTAGATGCACATAAGCTTGGTCCGATTGAAAAATAATTTTAATCTACAGAAAACTGTTGCAAATAAAATAAACTATTTATTGATGATTTATAATTGTACACAATATACACATAAAATTATTTGATATCGCTAAACTATGATTTTTGGAACAAAAAAATCACTAATGATAAGAAATTTCTTATGTAATATGAATAACACAATTTAATAGTATGGTATGGTATATATGCATTCTATTTTTTGTTATTTATCTAAAATTACAATAAAAAATTACACTTTGCTAAATGGGTCCGTAGTAAATATCTCCAACAGCTATACTGTTTTTTATGAAGCGATGTTGGTTTAGTGTTTTGAAGGAAGTAATTTCCTTTATTATTCAAATTATATGTATGTTACAACCTTTATACGATATACAATCAGGGGTGGGCTCAAGGGGCCTTGGAGGGGCTCGTGCGAGCCCCTTGTTAAATTTTACTAAGGCAGGCGAGCCCCTTGTTAATATGAGAGAAAACAATATCCTCAGATCAAATTAGTACATAAATGCAATTTCTTACTTATATATTATCTACGACAGCTTTAATATACATAGAAGTACATTTTTAGTTATTTAGATTGATAAGTTTAAGGTAAATGGCATAATGTTACATATTATAAGTGTATTAAGTAACAGTCGATTGATCATTTAAGTATTGCATATAATTGCATAGGAGTGATAAAAAATTCACTCCTTCCCCAGAACACCGAGAATTCCTTTGAGATTAAGCGAGCCCCTTGTTAACGTATCGGCAGCCCACCGCTGTATACAATTAATAATAGCAAACTTTATTCTAGATATAATATTTGGGACTTTGTTTAAGACTACAAGCAACATAAAAACATGAAAATGTTAATTTTGTCGGTAAAAGGCAAAACAATGTAACCCACATTGAGCACATTTTACAGTAGGCACAGAAAACGCTTTTTGATGATTTTAAGTCTAAGTCAAAATATTTAATATAAACAACTTTGAAATACAAGAATACTAATAAAGTGGTGTTTTATTTAATCAATTTAATATAATTAATATAATAAGTTTTTTCTAGTTGTAATTTTCATAGCACCATCTTTTTTCAAAGTAAAAAGTTAAATTTGGATAATAATCTGGCATTTGCAGCTTAAACCCTTTTGATATAATGTGTATTAAGTTATATGAATTGTGATTATCAAATAAAATCTATTTTTAAACATTGAATTACGTTTTTTTTAATTTATACAATCGATTTGCTTGACGCTATATTATAATATATTGTTACTGTCTAAACAATAATATCTTAAAACTTAACTTCTTTATTCTTGTTACAATCTTACACCACTGTATTAATTTTAATTGTAGAATCAATAGTTGCTATTGTTTTAATTATTGCGTTATCTATGTATATATTTCGCGTACCGTTTCATTGTTTACTTCTAGCGCAACCTCAACGCGCTGTTTGCCTTTTCCCACCTGACGATCTGACACTTCTTTGTTTTAATTAACTTGGCAAAGGTTGATGGATGACGTTTTTTGCTACGCCATAGAATGAGTAACTGCCGTTTTAATTAAGGGCCGTAGGAATATTTATTTAATACGTTTTTGGCGAGTTTGATAAGGGAAGGAGGTGTTTTTTACTCAAAGCTATTTCAAAAATTAATAAGTCCAAGGTATTGAGAACTATGGTTTACAAAATATATCCAATTTTTCAACGCACATATTGCATCATGGATTCTGTTTATACGATTAGATTTTTCTAAAAAAAATCCAGATACGTGGTCGGTTGTAGATACCTACTAATTGAATAATTGATGTATGAGTCTACTTACTCAATTTCTATTAAGGGAAATGATTGTTATTCAGTCGTCCAACCTCTGGTTTTTTGATACATAAACAACAGAAGGTACTAAAAAAGGACACGTAGTTAGCTAATTGCTACGCCCTGTTTTTATGATCGGTATTGATAAAGGGGATGTGAATATTAACGACACACACCGTAAACGTCTTTGAACACAAAGAAAAAAAACAATTGAAATATTAATCCATGGTTTTAGTTATATTTTACTTAAATATATAAATTAACTTAATTTTTTGAATTGGCATTTAATTATAATAACGATAGAACTATATTAAAATTAGGTTAAATAATACCAAATCACTTTAATTCTACAGATACAGTTGATAACTATTTATCAAAACTATTGTTCTGTTCGATAGTTCTGATGAGGGCGGAAGTCGAAATAGCAAGCAACTTTATTTATTATATTCCTTTGTACTTTATGTTACTTAATTTAAAGTCAGGAATAAAGTGGAATAATGTACAAAGGAATATTGTGTTTTTACTAATACAATGCCTTTCCACCAAACATTGACAGTGAATACCCTAAAAGTGATATTTATAAAACTAAAATGCTTTATATTATTGATATTTTTTCACCTTATTCACATAAAAATTGTAGTGTTATTTTTTTTTCTTTTTAATTTTCTTCATAAATATTATATTATTTTAAATTGTTAAAGAATTGCTTTGTTTGAATATTACAAAATTTACAATGTTACACTTTTAACTCGATTTATAATACATAGTGTTTACACGATATAAATAAATAGCGTTTTATATTTTTAAAAAAATATATTGTTTTAGTTCTGTAGCTGTAAAATAAATGTTAAGAAGTTTTACCGTCTCAAAACATGTATAAACCTTGCCGACGGAAAAACAAATTAAATTAACATTCAAAAAACCTTTAGTTGAAATTATCTCTAAAACGATTAGACTAATGACAATGTCTAAATGGTTAAAAACTAATTTCAATCATAATTATAAGATATATTTCATAACTACATATATTGAAAAAATCACAAGTAGTTGAAGCGATGGAGTAATGCTGAAATCAAATACAACTAGGTTATGTAATTTTTGCGGTACTAAACAATTTGTCATTTTTAACCGTATAGAAGATATATAGTAAATGCTAGTTCAACCAATACATTGAAAGTAGTCGATATATCTAATTATTATGACACTAGTGGATTATTAGAGTTAACACTTATAATATACACAAATGGTTCAAAATGTGCGATGTTGTAGTGACGGCGCTTGACAAAATCAACTATAAAGTTTTTTTTTTTATAATTCTTGGGGAATGGAAATATTTGTTATATTACCTTATCCTAATTCTCATGTATTTGTACCAATCAAATTCAAATTTAATAAATAAATTCGATTGTCATTTATATAGTCAAACAAATGTTTATACTAGTGATGTATAATTTGAAGTACTGGTTTTTATTTTCTGATAAAGAAAATTCTTCTTATTAAATAAAAATAACGATGAACATATTATTTAATTCTAACTAAAAAAAGTAAAATAATATTGATAGTTATTTCAGCATAATGTACAATCAGAACTGTTCTTGTCCAAACTAAAATTTAATATAAACTTATAACATATAAAAGTTTAATTAATTAAAAAAAGAATCCTGTTGGATTCTAAGTAGCTTGATTTATAACATTTTCACATGATAATTAATTTAATGTAAACCTTTTTTTCACCACTTACTAATTACGGTTTATTAGTAAATTATAATGACCAAATTTTTTGTTATTTAAAACTGCATAATATAAAAGATTTGTGAATTCGATGTTAAATATTAAATTGAAACTATTTTTAAATCTAGCCGTTTAAATTTATAATAATTTCACAAAATAAACGATTTAATTGCACAATTTATTTTATAAAATAACTGAGAAAAATAATTTGACTGTTACGCAAGCATAAATATTTTTAATAGTCACTTGTTCTGATATTAAAAAAAAACAAAAAAACGTAATAAAATGTATCATTTGCGTGTTTTTATTGAATATAAAAATGCTTGTCATTATTTTTTATTTTCATGAAAAAAATAATTATATTTCAAAATTGTTCAATACCGTTACTTAATATGTAAAAGTAATTCTTACTCGTAATAAAAATACAATTTTTAATGTTCTTATGAACTTAAATATTTGAAAAGCTTACCTTGAGAAATAACAGGAAAACACCTTTTTTAATTAATCACATATACATAACAAGAGTTCAATATTTCTTGATTAATAAATAGCACAGAAGTCTTAAAAAGTTTTCCAAAATTGTTCAACAATATAACAAAATCTGTTCTGTCAAACAGTAAACACTAGTAACTGAATAATAATTATTCTCAACCGACGGGCCTGTTCGTAAACGCACTTTTAATGATGTCAATTCAGTGTTATTATTTTTATTGCCCGGCAAAAAAAAAACAATGGGGAAACAGAAATGTATGTAGTGACGCGGCGAAGGCACAACTGGTTCTGAAGTCGCATCTCTTTTCAAATAACATTATTCATGTTGTTCGAATAGCTGCGGAAAACCTCCGGCCAATCACAGCGCCGAGATTGGAACCGCCCAGCGAATGGGCGTCCACGATTTCCCGACTCCCTCCACACATTTTGAATGAATGGAACGAATATGTCCTCCCAATCTTTGTTGAGCGTTTTCAATGGGAAATTGATTTATTTGTTAGGGGGTTGAGAATTTGTAGAAGGGCGAGCGCTGGGGAAATAAAAAAACATTATAATTATATAGGTCCGTATAATGTTGGTAGCAGGAGAAATTTATTAAATGAAATTTATTTTATCGATTGGGGGTGCTTCATAAAGCCTTAATAACGTTTTATGTCACTAACGCTCATGATTTCGATAATGTATCCATTCTAAAAATGTTATAATTTTATCCGGCATCTTAAAAATGATTTAACCGGTAAATTATTACAAAAATCAGTTTTTTGTTATTTACTTAAAACTTCAGCTAACATTTTTTATACCATAATCATGAACATTTTTATATGCGAATAATAATTGGTTGTTAAGTTTCGTTAAAAAAGACGTTGATTTCTGTACATCGGTTCCAAAGTAATAACACACAAAAAGCACAATTTTGAGACAATTAAGGCATGCCAAATATTCTACTGTACATATTTTTGTAGATTTTAATTAAATTATAAAATTTTCTAAAAAAACATAGTTATAAACACAATATTGGCTGCGTGGTCGAGTGGTCAACATCGTTTGGTTCAGTTATAGAGGTCACAAGTCCGAATTCTGTATTAATTGATTTTCAGATTTTTGTCCGAAAACCAGAATGTATGTAGTATCTAAAATTATCTTCCACTCTTCGTATCCTCAAAAACGGGAGCGATAATCTAACCACAATTGCCATTCTAAAATAGCCACAGATTACCAGTTCATTTTGGAACTGGTAAATATCGATATTCTTAGTATTTCCTCATATTTAATAACTCAAACTAAGAAATTTTTGATTTATGGCACTTTTGAACTGATGTATCGATTTGATTATTTATATCTAAACACAACCAAGCTTAAAGATGATTTTCTAGACTAGTTGATACTATACAATTACGTGGAAATAGACGAATAACAATAAATCAACTGAAATAACAAAATATAGAGGAAAATGTATTAATTTGCCTACCCAGTTTGTTTTTCCCACAGCGTTTGACTTTGTATTCTAAATATTATAAACGTAAAGTTTGTGTCTTTAAAATCATAAAACCACGAAGAAAACAATTAAATCCAGGGCTGTGGAGTCGGAGTCGGAGTCGTGAGAAATGAGCGGCTCGATTTTTTTGATAAATATATTTAATGATGTGTATTTAAACAAATAGTCAAAAGTGTTAACATTTCATGCTTGGCTGACTAAAGATGATCTGATGGTATACATATTTATAAGTTAAAATGAAATTATTTTTTAAAAATCTTCGGAGTCGGAGTCGTTAATTATTTAAAAGCTGGAGTCGGAGTCGTCTTTTTTTCACGCAACTCCACAGCCCTGATTAAATCATGTTCAGCTAATATTAAAATATATATATATAGTTTTGATACGTTTGAAAATGTTAGCGGTAATTTGGCTCCTTTTAGATATAAGAACTTTTATTAGTAACAGTTTCGTCGAAAAATAATTGTAAATGTTTCAGATTGTTAACAATTCTTATTAATCAGTTTACTTTTAATTATTTTTAAAGATTGATTTTTTTGTATTGTTTCATTAATCATATACAATAATCAGGGCTTGTAAAGCGTATTTTCATGTATTATAATCAAATCGCTCTCAAAATGTTCAACTTCTAGAGGAGAATCTCAACATCATTTAACTTTTACTATATTGAACTACGTAATATTTTATATTAAATAATAATAACTTTTATTATATAATTATAATATAATTAATTAAAAATAATATATAAATTATTTATCCATACTTATAAACGTACTGCATTTATTTTGTAAAACTTACTTATTATTTGAATAATGATTTTTTTACTAGTTTTTTGATACATGTATGTATCTATTAAAATGCATAATAAACCTACTCAATTACATACTTTTATATACATATCTTTTTTTCATAGTTTGTATAACTCTAAAAATATTCTATGTCAGAATCTTAAATACAAAATAGCTTCTTATGATTTGACCAATCACACCTCTTTGCTTCTAGACGGTAAAGTATGCTAGCTACATATGTAGATAATATTAAAATCTATTATTTTAAATCTTTATTAATTGGATTTAAAATGAAAATATGCACTTGCCAATCGACTGATTCTGGCGATGGATACAAAATGTTCAAACATTAATCAAGGATATCCAAACAAGCAGATAAAAAAATATTAATATGATACCTAGTTACCCAATAATACAATATTAATGGTGTTATCTAATGCTTATTCCCATTATTAGTTTTTTTTCTAATGTAATGAGATATGGATACACTCAGACGGTCTCTAGAAAAACAAAAGAACATGCAGAGTCATTGAAATCTAATTTCGAATTGTCAGATTGCAAATAATATTCGGTAGGCGGAAAAGTTTTTTCATGGTGGCAACATTGGTGCCAACGTCAGGTGTATTTAATGATCTTTACAAATATTATAACAGACATGTTTTTTTTATTGTTATACCCACTTACAAAGTAGAAGATTGAATAGGGAGTAGGGACGTGACTTATTATAAACGAGCATGCTTTGTTTAATAATGCTGTATTGTAAATCAAGATTTTTAATAGAAATATGTATTTTAATGCAATTATTTCGATTTTTAAAAACATTTACACATTCAATACATACATCATTGTGATAAATATGTTTTAAGGTAATCATCTGTTCACTTGATAATTTTCATAAAATAAATATGCGCCTAGTAACAAACAGACACAGAGACTTATTATGCATAATCCTGTTACGAAGTTCCGGGATCTCGATCAATATATTGTACAAGGAGAATTAACTACAAAGTCATTTATACAAGAAGAGTAAAAGATTTCACGACGAAATGTGACAATAGTATGACAACATTGACAACCCTAATCTCGTTTGAATATTGTTTCATCCAGAGGTGGGCTGGAGGGGGCTCGAAGGGGCTCGCGCGAGCCCCTTGTTAAATTTTAATAAGGCCGGCGAGCCCCTTGTTAATTTAAGAGAAAAAATATTCTCAGATCAAGTTAGTATAAAACTGCAATTTCTGACACATGTATATATATATGTATATATATATTATCTACGACAGCTTCAGTATACACAATAGTACTTTTTTAGCCATTTAGATTGATAAGTTTACAATAAGTTGCATACTGTTACATATTAAAAGTGTGTTAAATAACAATCAATTGCTTATTTAATAAGTATTGAATATAACTGCATAGAAGCGATTAAAAAAATCACTCCTTCCCCAGAATACCGAGAATTGCTGAGATGAAGCGAGCCCCTTGTTAACGTATTGGCAGCACACCGCTGGTTTCATCAGCTTAAAAAACAGTTTACTTAATCGTTTAAACGAAAATAAAAATAAACAATTAATAATTTAAATAAAAATAAACATTGCTTGGCATGGGTAAAAAATAGCAAATATCTTATTGTCCATCCCTGAAGTAGAGTGTATTTCTATATTTTTAATTAATTAGTTTGCAATTATTACTTATGCCTATTATAAACGGTAGGTCTGTCTAAATTGTTTCTAATATTAATTTACTTTCCATATTATTCTGATACGACAAATAGCAAAACAAGAACATGGCTATCGATTTGTATTCGACTGGCTGAAATCTGATTGGCGGGCCAGTTTTTATAGCAATCTTGACCAATTGGAATTGTGATTAATGACTTTCAAATACATAAACAATAATTAATCAAAAGTTAATGATACGTACAACCAATTACCAAATAGGCATGTACTTACTTATTTATCAGCACTAGGTAGATTTCCATACTAACTGAATGGTAGCTATTCTGTTTTTATACTCATAAACCAATTATAATTACATAACAAAAAATAGGCATGTTTTTTAAAAATATATTTGTTCAAACGTATTTTAATATTTATTTAAAACATAATTACAGCATCCTGAGTCGGCTGTTGTTTTAGTTGAAAAAAATTATGTTTTTTATTTCATCCAAATCACACAACATTCGATGTACCCACCACGGCCACCACCGCCATTTTATATATGAGTATATTCTTGTCAAACTTTCTAAAATAAAAAAAATAACAAAACGCTCTTCCGAACTTTGACCAACAATAGAAATTAATAAGGCATCAATTAATATATATTGGAGTGTTTCGCTTCGCGAATAGAACAATTCAGTTTCAAGTTCTAGCAGGAGCATATGGCCTCCTTGTGATTAAATTAGGTATTAATGACTAATGCCCTTACAACCGAACTTCATAAATGTACAGTGTAATTTTCTATTGTAAAGGCGGGCTTATACAAGCGGCCGGGTGACATCGCATCAGCGGCTAGAGTCCCACAAAAAACGTAATTAAGCCACAATAATTAAAAAGATATTAAAATTTCACAGAATTAATTTCTCGAAATGATTTCCATTGTCTCCGTTGTTATGGGTTGGTGACTGGTAGATGCTCGCCGCTTGCCTACGTGTAATTATACAAAGGCCGTGATTATGGGGTCAGATATATGCAACCGGAATCTCTGATAAATGATTGTATCGAGTATATTATTTTGTACGCTGTTGTTTACTTTCACAAACTGTTTTTAATGCCATGCGTGGCTATCTGCGTAACCAGACTGTCGCCACAATTATTTTATCCCCGTCCATTGGCCGAGCGATCAACGAATGCTCTCGGATTCTTGTTCGATTTGGTTGCGGGATTAGAGTCTCTCTACGAAAATCTCTCGATCGATTTATGTTTTTTTTTTTATCCATAGAGTTTTTATAATATTATATATGAGGGTATTACATGCAAACCCGGCTCATTCAAAAGTTGTTGAAACATGAACCATAAATGTTATTTAGTAGATAAATAACGATTTTTAGAAACAGTTTCAAAGATGTCTTGACAACATTCAAAATATCATTCCAAAGTAATCTAAGACTAAAAATACTTTTAAAATGTATATTGTTTTTCAAAATGAAATTCAAGTTTTATTTTTTAATCATTCTGGAATAAGCATATTTTAGTTTTGCAAGTAATACTCTCATATACGCACTTATTGTTTTTTACACTGCTTTGAAATAACCCGGCTAGCTAAAAAACTGAATAATATATTTTTACATGAATTCTATACTATTCCCAGAAACAAAAAAATAGTGGAAGAAATTGTGAGAAATTCAACAGGGGACAGTAATAACAAACAAAAGATTTTATTTGATAATAATTTTGACATTTATTTTATCATCTTGTTACACATTTTTTTATTTAGTGTAAATAAAAGTATACTATCAACACTATTAAAAAAGGTTTGTTAACTACGATATATTATGTTACATATATGACCCTTCCTTTGCCCCTTTGATCATTTTATCATTGTCTTCTTTTACGGGGGATATTAGTTAACTAACTGCTAAGCAGTTCTTGTTAAAACAAGATTCTGCGTTAGCTTAGTTTCTGACATCCAATATTGAGAGCATACCTAATATTATGAACATATCTATTCCAAATTATGAAAATTACTTATCGAAATTTTATGTTGAATTTGTTTTCGGGTGGATAAGAAAATCATTTTTCATTTTGGACATATTACGTACATTTTCAATTTGCCATATACCATTAACATAGAAATTAGACATTGTACGAAATATTCTCAATCTGTATGCAGTTATTGTAGTTAACTTTCTTCTTTGATATACATGTAAGCAGGAGTGAATCTAGAAATACTAGTGCCACCTAAGCATGCTCAGTTTTAGATAATGATGTATTTATTAATTTTATAAGTTTAGTGATTTTTTATTAATAAACATTATAGATTTCTAGTTTATGATTATGTTCTCTTTTTCGAAAGAGAAATAGGCAAATCAAGCTTTGCCAAAACTAAAAAATGTTGAAATAATTATTTCTACTAGGTACAGTTTTCTAAATCACCATACAAGAGAGCAACTTACACCATAAGAGTAAGGGATCAGTGGTGGATTACCCAATAAGTGCACGAGGTATTTGCTTGTGTCCTCCAACATTAGGTGCCTCAAAATAGCATATTTCTTATAAAACCCACATACTATTCAGTTCCAGGAATTCTTAAAACAGGACCTACAAATTTGATTGAGCCTGGGGCTTCTCAAGTGCTTAACCCTTCACTGTACGGGAATTAAGGAAAGCGCTAGGACAGGACTAGTGTTTAGATGCCTCATGAATAAGAATGTATTGAGAAAATGCTATTTGTAATGGCTCTTAAGCCTGTGAGATCCATCACAGAAGCCAACGACGTTGACCGTTGTACCACAGATCCGACTATGACAAGCATTAACATTTAATTAAATAAATAAAACCTCACAAGTAATGTGTAGTGTTAAAACAACATTCTGAGTTAAAATCAAAAATTAGCTCTGTTTTAATATTATTGATATATTACTCAGTTGGCAATATTGGAATCTTAAGCTGGCACTGTTTAAAAAAAACATGATTTACATAAGTGTCATTGCTCAAAATGAAGTAGCGGAATATATTCAATTGAAGTTTGTCTCTTTTATAAGGTGATTTGTGACAATAGAGAACGGTAAATCGTGACAGATGCAAGACTCCAAGCTTCCCAGATAAATAGCAATTTAAAGTATTCAAGAAACTGTGACAGTAGATAACTTACCTAGATCTATTTTTGATATTAATAGAAATTTTACTAGCTGCAATTAAAAATTCATTAAGTACAACGCAGCCTTCACTAATTACTTTTTTTTAAATTTCTACTTCATGTTTTCATTAGATAGTACTTACTTACTTGTAGATATCATTATACACAGTATTAAAAACATATTTAACTAGTTACATACGAATGAAAAATGATATGGTTCAAATCACTGAGCGAATTTTCGTGTAAAAAGTTTTAATCGCGATATTTATTTATACTAATATACTGCCATTCTAATGAAGAAGTTAGTAACTGGTATAATTTAGCTTAGAAATGATTTTTCAAAATGTCGTATTTCCGTGTTGAATTTTTTTTTCAATAACCTCGAATGACAGTGTTAAAAGACAGAAAATATGCCGATTTAATTTTTAATTTTAAAAACAAATAAAGCCTAATTTGCATTTTTGATGCCACAGAAAAATCGATTTTTATATTACATCATAATAGACTTCTATGTCAAAAGTAGAAATAAGCAGCGGTGGGCTGGCAATACGTTAACAAGGTGCTCGCTTAATTTCAAAGCAATTCTCAGTGTTCAAGGTAAGGAGTGAATTTTTTTATCACTCCTATGCAAGCTATACAATACTTTCAGAAGCAATCGATTGTAGTACACTTACAATAAGTAACAATATGCAATTTAGGCTAATCAATGTAAATGCTAAAAATGAACTAATGTGTATACTGAAGCTGTCGTAGATAATATATAATATAAGTAAAAAATTGTAGATATATACAAACTTGATCTGATATTGTTGTTGTCTATTAAATTAACAAGGAGCTCGCCTTCCTTAGTAAAATTTAACAAGGGGCTCGCGCGAGCCCCTCCGAGCCCACTTCAGCCCAACCTTGGAAATAAGCCTTTTAGAAAAATCACTCATCAGTTATGATTTTCATCTATAATTTTGTAAGCTATTTTTTGTAGTATTATTCATTGTTTCTAATGAAAAAGACAATGCATTCGAGCTGCCACCAATTCGCCATTTACTTTACAAATATAATCAAAACGAAAATACAACACTATAGATCAGAGTTACCCAAACCGTGCGCAGTGAAAATTTTCCTTTACAAAATATTATTAATATTATTACTTTATAAAAAGTAAGAACAAAGGCGTAAAAATTGTTCGATATTCTGAATATATTTATGTTTGAAAAAAATATAAAGTGGACAAAGTGGGCAAATCAATAAACTTCTGGGTTTTAAGATTTACAAATTTTTGGAAGAGCTAAAAAAACGAGACACGCTGACATTTTAAGCAAATCGGTTAATTCCTGGGAAAAAAAACTATTAACATTAGGTTTACCATGATATAACCAACTTTTTGACTTAAGGCGCCACAAAAAAAATCCGATATTTTAAGGGCGCCGGAAACCGAAAAAGTCTGGGAACCCCTGCTATACATGATATTCAGTTTTAAAGCCGAATACTCACGAAAATAGTAACTTTAATGAAAAAATGGTTCTCTGCTGAAATAATACATTGTTCTTAGCAAAAAGACACTAACAATATTGTTATAAGCAAAAATGCAGTCAATGAACCTTATAACAGTTACCATTTTTTATTAATGCTTTTTCTAAAATACAGTAGCAAGTCATATGTATATCGACTGTGGAAAGGAGAAAAGACGTAACCCACAGTTTTTTTCAAATAAGTTTTTTTCGATAATCACAATGTATCAAACTTGATACACGTTCTATCAAAAGGATGCAAGCTGCAAATGCCGAATAAGTATCTAAATTTAGCTTTTATATTTGAAAAAGATGACCTTGTAAAAAGTTAAAACCAAGAAAAAATACTGAAATAAAGGTTTTTCCTAGACAATTTCTTTAATTAATCACAGTATTGCGATCTTAATTGGTTGTACTTTTTGCATTACTTAAAACTGGTATTTAATATGATAAACCGAACTACGGTATTGCAATACCGAAACAAAATTTGAATGTCAGGTCCGTAGCGCAGTGGTCAACGTCGTTGGCTTCCGTGACGGATCTCACGTGTTCAAATTATAGTACGAACTGGATTTTTTCAGTCGATATATCAAATTCTGGTCGAATGCATGAATGTTTGTGATGCCTACATTAGTAGACCATATCGACTGAGGAAAAGAAAATGGACGTAAACCACAGTTTTTTCAAAACAGATTTTTTTCAATAATCACAATGTATCAAACTTGATACACGTTCTCTCAAAAGGATGCAAGCTGCAAATGCCGAATTGGTATCTAAATTTAGCTTTTATATTTGAAAAAGATGACCTTGTAAAAATTAAAAACCAAGAAAAAAGACTGAAATAAAGGTTTTTCCTGGACAATTTCTTTAATTAATATTAGATGATGTCAATTAAACGTATAATTCATAATTTGCATATGGCCCAAAATCACCAAAACACGTTTTTTGCGCCTCCTGTAAAATTTGATATGTGTGGGTTACGTCCTTTTTCCTTTTCACATTTGATATGCCGAAAGTTTTCCAGAACCTGCTACCGCCTTTTCTTCGTTAGGGCAGTATAGCTCTCATGGAAAATAATAATATTCATGTACCTATATAATACTTGGTGTGAGAAATTAGTCACTATGGCAGGAATCGAATATTTCAAGTCGTCACTCGTCACCCTCTCCGATGCGCTCAATCGGTCGTATCACTAGGTAACAAAATTTCCATTTATTTTTCTTTTTTTCCACAATAGGGCGTTTTTTAAGGGATTTTTTAGTTGTGCAACTTCTCTTTTTCAAAGGTAAAAGGGATTAAAGGATAGGGCTAGCAGAGAACGACTCACCTTAATGCTTTTGCTACACCCAGTTTTCAGGATTGTATGGGTGGAAGAGAATTTTAGACATCACTAATGCTTTTGGACAGCAATCCACAAATCGATGGCATAATCAATATTATTTGAAATTCGTTAAGTCCGTGAGTACTACAAGCAAAGCCAACGACGCTGGCCACAGACACAGAAGTAATCTATTACGTTTCTACAATACTTTTTTGACATAAAATATTACAATAATAAAACAATATTTATTTGTCACAAGTAGATATTTGCGGGGGTGGGCTGGATGGGGATCGAAGGTGGTCGCGCGAGCCCCTTGTTAAATTTGACTAAAGCCGGCGAACCCCTTGTTAATTTAAGAAAAAAACAATATTCTCAGATCAAATGAGTATATAACTGCAATTTCTAACTTATATATTATCTTAAAAAATCAGTATAAACAGCAGTACATTTGTAGCCATTGATAGGTATACGGTAAATTGCATATTTTTACATATTGTAAGTGTAGTAAGTAACAATTGATTGCTAATTTAATTATTGCATATAATTGCAAAGGAGTGATAAAATAAATCAAGCTTTCTCCAGAACACCGAGAATTGATTTTAGATTAAGCGACTCCCTTGTTAACATATTGGTAGCCCACCGCTGGATATTTACCATTTGTCTACATAAGGATTTTTCCTGGCCGCTTCTTTTCGTTAACCTTATTTTCAATCATGAAAAAAGTAATTTGGACCACATAAATAATCCTCTCATAAAACGTTTCCGATTTCAATTGAACTAAGGTTTTTTTCTCGCTCCACTTGCTACGACAACGAGAGGTAACAAAAATAAGGTTGTCGATGAGTAGGACTTTCGTGTCTAGTATCAACCTACTGAAAAAACTGTTATATTATAAATTATCTCTTCTAAATTAATGAAGACATTTATTTCTTATATTTATATTATAACGAAATCTTTCTGCAGAACCAATACGTATTTCGTATTCAAAAATGTATTATTCTTTGATATGTTAATATCTTACACAAAATAGTTATGCTTTTTAAATAAGATTATCAATATTACAAGGTAATTTATGTGCACTTCCATAAAACATTCTATAAAAACGAGTTCGTGGATAATATTTTTTAATCAAAATTTTTTAAATATTCCTGTCCTGAAAATTATTCATTTTTCATTATCGTGAAAAAAAACGATATTAATTCTCATCTCAGAAAATTCCATTTTTGATTACATAATGTATTTTTGGCTTTAAGGCGCAACTTTCCTATTGAACATGTCGATTGATAATAAATAAAAAAATCAAAGATGCCGCCGTTTTTTTTTAATTATTCCTTAATTTAGTATTATTTGATATTCAAAAGTAATCAAAATTTAATATGATTTTTTTGCAATATACATATTTTGATTATTACGATATCAAAAATATTAAAGATTTTTTTAGTAAGATTTAATTTGAAAATTATTCCTGCCCAAAACAATATCCAATGTACTATTAACAAAAAACTGTTTTGATAATGACGAATAATTATTTGTCATTAAAAAAATAAAGGCATGTCTCTTAAAGTGTCAGAAAAAAACCAAATTTTAAATCTAATGTCACAGTGTTGAATTGAATTTATTTCGTATTCCGGGGTACTCATTAGCGTTGTCTCGGATCATACTTCGGAGCGGAGTAATTAAAATTAGATTTGATAATCATCCTTTGGTGACTAATTACAATTTACTGCCGGTTTTCGTGTTTTTTGTTTCTCTCCAAATCTAAGTAAGAAGAATTAGTTTTGAATTAGAAGACAGAGGGGCAATTACGTCTATTTTTTTCGTTGTAAATTGAGTAAACCGTAATCAGTGGTTTAATGCTCTTTTAAGGATTTGTATTTTTGCAATCGTACATATTATAATTGTTATTGTTATTTAACTTTTGACGAAATTCTGTGGGAGACATTATTAGGTACACTTTGCTTCTAATGTTTTTTTGATAATTATGGTTTTTTGCCTACTTTATAAAGGTAATTAGCTTTATTTTTTGTTTCTTATGGGAACGCTGTACATAACGTTAATATTATGTGACGAAATGAAGATAAATTAACTTAAAAGCTCGAAAGCTTTTCCTACTCATTTAATGCTGGTATACAGCAGGGGATGTCTAGTGTGTCGATTGCGAAGGTATTTTTGGTGGAACCCGCTCCTATAAAGAAAAATATTGTTCTCTCATAATATAATTACAAGCGATGTAAGTGGAGATACGTGGTTATCACGTTTTGCGATAAATGCGATAAATGCGAAATTAGTGCGAATTTTTTTTCTTATCTCATCTTAAATGAATGATTACTGGAAATCTTTTCTGACTCAATGATGAACTCTTCGTCTGTAGTATATGATTCCACACACAAGTTAGTATTAATAAAATTGTGTTTTCCTCTTGGTTCTTGACGAGCATTCATACAAGATGTCATACATACATTGTTGTTTAGCCTCAATATGGTTAGAAAAAATCTAAATATAAAAGAAAGAGCAACAGCCTACAAACAAGGGGTTTTATGTATATTCACGATAATAATATTTTGTAATCGAATTTACCACTATTTACAATGATAAAAACCACTCAATGTTTGAAAGGTTGTTCACACATTTCTAAAAATTTAGTTTTAGATATTCAAAGTGGGGTAAAATCAAATACTCTTCTGCTACTACTTGTAGTAAAAATGAAAAATTTGGAATTCGGCAGTACTGTCATTTAAAATTTTATTGTAATAGATCGCCGTACTCGGCTCACTATTCATCTATTGAAACATGTTATAATACATTTTAAGAATTTTGGTTTTGAACCTATGTTTTTCAATATTTTTCAATTAGTTTCTTCTAATATTGTATTTTTTACAAAAATTTCAAATGTTTTGTACTCGTGAATACTCTATTTGAACTTTTGTATGAATGTATGTATGTTCTCTTCTATTTTGAATTAAATTCATGTCGTTTTTGTATTTTTTTGTTATTATTTCAAATATTTTTTATCAATATTTTTTTTTATTTTTATTTGTTTTTTTAAACTTATTTACTATGAAAACAACGATTAAAAAATAAACGCTAAATACATGCTAAAATTTGATCGCTATTTTTTTTCAAATATATGCTAAAAATATGTGTCTCTAGATATAAGTCAATCGCGATCAATAATTTAAGAAACTAATCGCTACTATAAAAAACGACTACTGTAACGACTACTGCTATACCTAGATATTTATTGGCCGTTTTTGCACACAAATACAGAAAGAAGTTAATTTTTTGACATATTGTAGCTTAGGAAGGGCTTTGTGTAAGTATTGATCAATATTTTAGTATATAATATATTTTAATGTAAATGTGATATTTTTATAATTTACAGTTAACAAGAACCGTTCGTCATATACGGTATGATTTGATGACGCGTTAATTTTGGCATATAACTCATTGGTTTGGTAAGTATTAAAATATTTATAGTATTTTATTAAGTGAATTATCAGTCATAGTCTTATATTTTTATATTGACCATCTTATATGTAATACTGATAAAAAGTTGATTTAAATACTGTCCATATACAAGACAATTATTATTTTTAATATACAATAGTTTCATGAAATTCCACAAAAAAAACTTAATATAAAATTTGTTGACCAATTACTAACGGTAAGATTTGAAAAAAATTTTCTCATATTATATTCTACATGAAATGATATCATAAACTTAAATCAATGTTTTTATAAAGCTGCAACACCATTTTCTTTCACATCCCAAATAGTATTGTTTTTATAAAAGAGTTTATATTATATTTATAATATTTTTTTTTAAATTGTATGATTATTAACATCTTTTAAGGATTAGGAAACCCAAAATTTGGCTTTTACAAATGCATGATTTGGGGGCCACTGTTTTTTTTTCTTTCGTCTTTTTTTGATATATCAAATTCATTGATCTTAAAGTTCCTTGAGTCTCTTTCGCTGATGTATTGGTCATTTACATTTCTTTACCATCACTACCGACGGAAGGGCGTGATCGTTACAGAGTTGAGCAATTCTCGGTGAATACAATTCACGTGGACACCATATGCATTAAAATACAAATCATATTGTATATACCTCCCCATATACTATACCCATACATGTACACACACATACAATACACAAAGAATTATATTGCGTCATGTACTTATCATAAAAATTAATACTTCCAATCTCTGACTGTGGCAGTAGGACAGTTTTTATATTGAGTAATTGTTTGTTTATCAAACTGCATTTGGTGAAAGCGCCACTTTCTATGAAATATATCCAAATATCTGTTTTTATTTTTTGTTAAAAATAAACAGTTTGATCAATTATTTTATTATTAAAAATGATTCCAGCCTAAAAATGCATTCAGACAGAAAACAATGCTTACGACAAAAAATATTGCAAATTTAAATAGTGAGCCATATAACTTATTTAAAATGAGCAATACGACTAATGACCTGTGATTGTATCCATTCTTTTGTGTAGGGACACAATGTAATGAAATTATAATTTAAATTGCAATAAAACAAAAAAATAATTTAAAAACATTAGTGGGAAAAATACACGGCCATTTTGTGGGTTAAGTAACGTTATAAAACATCCATTAAATTATATATTCAAATGTTTTAACGGGCGATTATTTTTATATTATTTGTTCATTTCGGTTTTTTTATAAGCGGTATGAAATTTGAAATGGTGAACATTAAATTTGCCACGCGATATTTATTTATCAACTATAAATAACTTTAAAATGTGTACAAGAAAACTTCTGAACACTTTGACTAGTATGAAATAACATTTGAATTTGAATCGACGGTAAATAACGGGATTTGGAAGCATGTAAAATGTACATAACGTTTTTTGAAACTGATTTTAACTGTACCCTTAAAAAATGATAACATATTATACAGGTTGTGTAGTAAATTATCACACGTGTTTTTCTTTTTCGAAAAGCATTTTCAGACAAATACGTAAGGTTATTTACGAATAACCTAAAGCTTCAATCTTATTCATAATATATAAAATAAAAAAAATAGAGATTTAAGGTTTTTTCTTTCTACTGGATGCAGGGTGGGAGTAATATACAAACACTAATAGTATGAATTATAAAATTGAAATTAGTATGAATTATTCATATGAGAACAAGTAAATCCCAAAAGGAAATAAACAATTCAATAGCGAGCCCTTTGTTTTTTTTTAAATATTATTTACTAATGTTTTGTTTCTTTTAATGATTTTTTAATTTCCAAGAACTTTAAGCTCTTCATTCTCAATACTTTATTATTTACTGGATGGAATTTTTCAACATTCTTATTAAAATAATAATCATTTTCTATTAATTGATTCGCAAATTGTGAAGTTGTTTTATTATTGATATATTTAACTAAATTATAAATTTTAATTTTATATTACCACCGAACCCATTGAAGATATTATTTCGTACTATTTTAATTGATAAATAATTTAGCAGTTCATTTACTCACAAAGATCTTAGAAGAGATTTTTCTTGTTGAATTTGATGTAGAGATGATGTCATACCTGCAAATAAATAAATTATAAATTAGTTTCACTATGTTTGATAAAATTTACATATATATTAGAACTACTCCAAATATAAACAATAAAAAAAAAGAGAAATCGAAGAAAAGACCATTAATTAGTCAATCGATCTAGCTACGCCCTGTTTTTAGAATTTTTTGTGTGTGATGGTATTTATGCATTTCAATACAAATATTATATATACCAATTATCAAAAATCAATTCAAAATACATTTTTGAATTCAGTATAGATAAGAGAACTAACGGGCAACGCAAATGGATAAGAAAATCGTCTAGAACAGTGGTTCTCATGTGCGGCCACCGACAGTAATTTTTTTTTAGTAAATGAGACTGCTATTTTTATCACATCTCAAAACAAAAATTTGGTGCAGCATTGAGAAATTTCCACTGGTGTTTATAATGTGACCACAGTAAAATTTCATGTGAGAACCACTGGTCTAGAAGTACTGAGTACTCGGTTACAGGACCAGAAAAACATTTTTAGAAATGGATATTATGTATTCATAATATTTAAGCTAAACAGTAAGTTTATAAAGAATTCTTTTTTCCACATAAAAAAACGATATACTAATTAAGCTAGTGAAAGTATTATGAAAAAAAAATCAATGTATTGTTGCCATTAAAACGGCCTTGAAATTAGCAACAAATGCCAAATAATTTGGCACTCAAAAGGACACTTCCGGTTCGTGTCAACGATCGAAAGCCGCCAAAAAAATCGGGTGTCAAGATAACATGTAAAAAGCACATTATTACGGGAGTTTTTTTTGTCCGGGCTCAGACCGCCGGGGTGGCTGTCGCCGGGACTCGAGCCCTGTCATTAAGGCGCACCCGACGCTGGCAGGAAAGATCTTATTTAGGATCTATCTCGTCCGTATGACAATTTATTTATTTATTTACACGAAGCGGTATTACTTTAAGAGCCATATCCGCTTTTATTTCGAACAAATTAGGCTGTATTTTACCGCATATTACTACGGTAGGTAGCCAATTAGTTGGGAATATGTATTCTCCTCCACGGGTTATCGTCGAAGGATAGTAAGTGGTGTGCATGTTGGATTTTTAAATTTTCCAAATCTACACAATAGGTCTTGTAAAGTTTTAAGTTTTTAGTGAGCTTCTATCACCACACTGTCCCACTTTTAAATCCTGATTGTTATATCAAATGCCACAATACGTATTGTCACGTTAATATTTGATTTCAAAATCAAGATTCAAATCAAAAGTGATTTGTTTTTAAGCTGATTACAGAAAATTAATTACTTATCCGATCGTAATACGGTGTATTTGAAATCTAAATAGAGCATATCTCAAAAGAATTTATTATATTAGAAATACGTTTTAATCAATTGTGTAATTTCACTTTTTTAGAGGAATATGAAAAGATGAATAATGGCTACCAATGCAAGACTAGAAGTGAGCTAATCATTATATATGTTATAATTTCTAACGCGTTGGAAACGTCTGTAGTATCAAATAAACAAGCTTGAAATATTTTTAAAAATACGTTTAAAAACGGAACAATTGCTTATATTCTATAAGCTTTATTTAAAAACATAGCTGTTACCACTTAGATATTTTCTATTGAAAAAGCTGAGAAACCTCGACAATTTTTATAAATAAGAGCTGTGACTATTTTATTTAAAGACAACATTTGACTAAGTAATAATATTGAACAATCAAAAATTTCTAATAATAAATTGTTTAAGATAGAGATTTTTCGAAAAAATCAAACATGAATAG
The DNA here is from genome assembly GCA_031772345.1 of Himalopsyche anomala. Classification (NCBI taxonomy): domain Eukaryota; kingdom Metazoa; phylum Arthropoda; class Insecta; order Trichoptera; family Rhyacophilidae; genus Himalopsyche; species Himalopsyche anomala. Next base: position 11,553,780 of record CM062824.1, on the reverse strand, counting down.
ATTTTTTTTATTATCTATAACTTAAACATGAATCTGTTAACGGATTTCTCATTATGTTTTTAACGTATTGATAAGATTATTGTAAAAGCATATTTTTAGACTTTTATATCATAATCGTTCCGTCGAATACACTGATGAGAAAGATAAAAATTGTTTTATTAAAATACACAAGCACGTACAATACATATGTATGTGTTTCATTTAAAATTAAAAATAATAAAGCTATGGATGAGGGTTCAAAATTAATAGTGTTGTATTCTTGGAGAGTAATTGAACTAATGACATGTAGAGATGATTGCATTACAAATTCATACCGTTTTAATTATACGTGATTCTTTTTTGAAATACATGATTTAATTTTCATGCCATGTTGGCTTAGAGAGCTTTCGGTATAACTAAATATGACGGAATCTTATTTTGCCGAGCACAGTTATCTAAAACATGCTCATTCTTATTTAGACATTCGTTTTTCAAGTAATGATATAGAAAACTACCAAAATTATTTGTACCTCTTTTCGCAGCCACTAATACATTTAGATTTGTGAAAGTATTTGACTATGTAAATTACGGTGTTTTTAATCTTTCTGTAATAGTATATTAAAAGTGTATACATGTAGACCACAACTATGGAAGTAAATTGTTAAATCAAGTTATTATACTCTAAATAGTTTATTTGAAAGCTTCTTTTAAATGTCTCAATATGTAATATTTAAATTTAATTAAGCTCCCAATCTTCCAATCAAAATTATGCGCGTGATAAATTTTGATAAAAACACGATCTGTTTCGATATTTAAAATTGTCCTCAATACAGCAATAAAAAACAAAATAATCACTATTACTGAATTCGTTTGGTTTGACAGAACATTTTTTTATAATCTTCCTCGTAGGTCTTTTATGAGTTACTCATCACGGTAATGGTATCAGTGTTTTCAAAACATGGGCCCGCGAACAAAGTTAGCTATTTAAATCAACGTGAATTACAACGTGATTACACTGCCAGCTGATTTTTTTACGTAAAAACAAAAATAAAATGTAATTCATTGTACTTACCTCCAATATTTTACACTATGCTCAGATTTTTTAAGACATCACAAACACGCATGAATTCGAACAGAAATCGATAAATCAATCAAAAAAAATGCTGTTCGTAATGGAACTCGAACCCGTGAGGTCCGGTAAGATAGTCCACAACGCTAACCGCTGCGCCATAGGACCCGAAATCAAATTAGTCACGGGAAATAGCAAAATTATAGCGTGCGATTTATTTGTCAAATTTCAATGTGTACCCCAGTTGGAACTAGGGTATCCAATCTCGGGATCCCGGGATTGTGACAGTACTAATCCCGGGATTGAGAAAATGAAGCACGGAAGATATTTTTAGATTATTTTCAGTAAATCCGCAAAATCCTGTGATTTTAGAATCGAAAAATCTTGGAAGAGCTAAAAAAAGTTCCCACGCAAATTTCTGTATTTTTGAAATTGATATGAGATCCTATGATCATTTATGATTTTCAATCCTGAAATTCCGGAATCATAAAAAGGGTCCGGGATTGGAGACTATTTAAGTTGGAACTTTTTAAGTGTTTAAAAATTGACCTCATCTGAAGTAAAATATTAGATTTTAATTTGGTATTTGAAATCCATATTTACCAACCGTCAACCACACGCCAACCGGATGGAAGCATGGGCACTAACTACATGAGTAAACAATTTTCATTTAACCCTTTACAGCATCGTTACCGTTTCCGTGTAAACAGATCGATCTGACATGATAAGCCAATTGGTTTTCAATAGGCAAAGCAATAAAATTATGTTTAATTTGTAATACGATTTCATTGTTATAAATCAGTGATTACTTTATATGGAAACAGGTGGAAGTTAAACTCATTATGTTACTGACATTTTCATGTTTAAATCAAACATCCGTTTGTATTTACTTTAAAATTAAATGCAACATTGATAATTACTAGCATTACTGGAAGATATTGGTAGACAAATTTACTTAAAATAAAATTACGTTAAAAGATTGACACGTTGAAAAATCATTTATAAATAAGTGTTTTGTATTTATTTCGGAGAAAATTTTAATATCTACCCACAAAATTGAAAGCAAAAATTTTACTCTGTCACGTGGAATCATAAATACATTTTTTAATATAAATTCATTATCATATGCGTGATTTCAGTGGTGTCTCAACAAGACGTCTCTTACAATTTTTCCTCAATTCTTACTATATCGGGAACATTTTATTGCAAATGAAAAACTAAAAAACATTAGTAAATTGTTGTTACGACATCAAATTCAACCTTCTCATTTAGGTTATTTCATAAATACTTCAACAATTTAAATTTTAGCGTATCTTATTTACAATACCATACAATTACTTTCCAAATACATGGATCTATGTGATATCCTCAAACCCATCCTATCCTAAAAACGCGTAGCGAAAGTAATTAGGTTACCGCTAGTCTTGTCCGCGTCTTATCCTGATTAGGGCATCTAATTCTGTGATCCCGACCAACTTTGTGATCCCATTATTCCAGAATTCACTCATTGAACTAAAAAAATCCTTAAAAGAAAAGCTCAACAGCGCTGGATTCACTGGCTAACATAACTTTTCCAGTAGAAGAAACTTTAAACAAAATCTCACATTTTTATTATTTTGGAATCTGTCATTTCGTTACTTTTTTCGCCAGTCAATCAATCCTGGGATTCCGAAAGCCTAAATACATTTGTGAATCCATAAATCTCAGAATCAAAAAACGGGTCCAGGATTTAATTTTCTAAGTCTGATTTTTTTACTTTATTTATAAACTGAGTAACGAGAAATTTTCTTTGAAAAACATATGTATGTTGAGATATATTCTACTCATATACTTCATAATTTTTTCCGTCCTTTTTTTGCTGAATAGGTAGTAGGTAACCTATGGTTTAACTCCTTCCAAAGTACGCTTTTCAACATCTCTTTATTTTTACGTAGCGTTACCTTATAATGTCACTTAACATTAAATACATATTTGTGATCTGAAGGGTAAAGTCGATCGATAATAATATCTGACGAAAGTTTATTGACGGTTGCGGTGGCATCGTCCGATACTGAGATGGAGTAATTTTTCCGTGTTATGCCTACAATACTTTACGTGACCCATTCTCTAGTCAAACAGACGACCAAATTTCGAAATGGACCAGTAACAAAGGCATTCGTAACGACCAATAATTCGAGGCTAATTTGATAATGCTACATTAAAAATTTATTCAATCAATATTGTCGGGGGAAATGTCTATTGGTTGTTAGATGAAAGAAGAGCTCGTTTTTGCTGTGCTGGTATTCTTGACGCGGAATCAGGATTTTTAGGGGGTCTAATCTACAAAATAGTTTACGTCAGAAGTATATTTGAATACAGGACATAAAAAAGGTAATAAGTACCAAAAATCAAAAACGTGTATGAGTACGTTTAATGTGACACATATATTTTTATTTCATGTATTCATTTATGTATTGAACTAAGTTTAATATTGGAAAAGTATGAGTATGGGGAAATATTTAGACATCTCCAATGCCTTTAAAGAAACACATATCGATAAATCAATTGAAAAAAAATGATTTTCATACTCGGACTCGAATCCGTAAAAGTATCTCAACAGAGTTTTTTCTACGAAAACTGAATGTTCTTCAGTTGTTTAACTTTTCTTTTACTTCAACGACAGTAGGGATATAACGTTTAGGTAAAAGCAAGCTGCTCCTCTTCACAGCAATTACTCGACCAATCATGGTGTACGCTGCTCCAATATGGACGTATGCTCACCGTAAACATATGAAGACTCTCCAGATTTTCCAAAATAAATCACTGAGACAGATATGTAACGCCCCGTGGTACGTGCGTAACTCGCTGCTTCACAGAGCCTTGAAAATATCTACCAAACGCGAGTTCGTTCGTAAAATATCTCATAAGTTTCACAGCGAGGTAGGAAATCATTTTAACCCAACGATATCTAATCTCCACAACTATGACGAGACACTGCCTGAGAATCGTTTTAGACCCAGAGCAGTCCTGCTCGACGACCCGCCATAGATCTTATGTCGTCTAAAATTGTCAATTTTAGAACGAACTTAGCATCACGAAAATGACTCTCTTTGTTTAAACTTTTTGTGTACTTTATGTGTGTATGTATGTATGCCCACGTGTGTGTACATGTACGGATATAGTATGGAGGAAGCATATGGAATGTGATTTGCAAAACAATGCCTATGGAGTTCCCGTGAACTTCTTATCTCTGTAGTGATCGCGCCCTTCCGTCTGCAAACGACGTTAAGGGGATGCAATTTACAATTTTTCAAAATCTTTATCGATGAAGGAGACTGGAAGAACCTTGGTGCGTCCTGGTACTTGAAGCTCCATAAATTTGATATCCAAAAAAAAAAACGTTTAGGTTTAGGACATGACAAATGGTTAACTAATCGCTCTCGTTACCCTACATTATTTTAGAATTGGATTGGTGGGAAGGAATTTGTAAACATCACAAACGCTGATGCCTTCGAACAGAAATCGATTGAAAAAATTCTTTTCGTACAGAGGCTCGAATCCGTGATATCCTTCACGGAAGCCAACGACGTTGACCACTGCGCCACGGACCCGACAGTGTAACTCTACCAAGGAAATAATAATTCAATCACAAAATTTATTAAAAAGCAAAACAAATCACGATGTCGATGTTTCTTACGAAAATACAAACACAGCTCGTTCTTTGTATCGAATTATTATTAAATTGCTCTCGTTTCGCGATTGGTCGAAAGCCCCAAACCGTTTTTCATTGATAATCGCAAACTACGTTACTTTAGCGAAAACGATGATACAAAAAACCTTCACGCATGCCCAGTCGCTGGTCATCGGATATCAGGGTCTTCTCATTAATTGACCACGACGCCGGGTCTTGCGGTTTCCATTGGAGTGCATCACCATCGTCGTTGAGATGCTTCATCATTGCCTTGTTATTTGTGAATCTCCTTCATTCATTCGTTTTGAACTTTTTGCCAGGTAGATGTTGAACGTTTTGCACTCATAACAATCGCGGTGGGAATATTTATTGTATGTTTTTTAATCGGTTAAATATGATTATAGATATAGATACATCGTTGCGAAACTATATTCAGTTACTTTCAACAAAGTTACCAGTAAATAACAGCAATTTCTAACTATTCACAGCACTTTTTAAGGCTTGACATGATGAATAATAAATAAGCAGTAATATTTTTTGACACGTAAATTTATTAACTTCGTTGGTATGAAGAAAACAATGGCTGCACAAAACCAACATTATTTTTAGTGTTTTATACACTGTAATTAAAATTAAAATATTTAATCCATACGAGTTTTTTACATCGAGTTTGAAAAATGAATGATCAATTCATTTCAAAGTGAACCTTTCATTTTTTCATTTTATAAATGTTTTTTTATGCCGTGCCCGCTCTCAGTGTAGCATGCTCCAAGGGAGCCACATAGACAAAATTAATTTAAGGCGATCCTCATCACAGTTTTGGGGGGCCACGGGAAAATATCCACAAACTCCCAGGTTTTGAAAATCGGGCAGCGACTAAATATTTTTAAATTCTGGTATCAGCAAATTTTTTGAAATTAAGAAAAGCTAAAAAAAAATGTCTCGCGTCTTTTCATTTTGATAATTTCGTAAATTCCCGGGTTTTTTTAAATTGTAACTTCTAGGAAGAGCTAAAAAATAAGTATCGCGTCTTTCAATTTTGGGAATTACGAAAATTACTTGGTCAAATTTTTAAATCTGGCAGCTAGCAATGTTCAAAAAATTATTTTGGGAATTTTTCAATCTCTCAGTCTCGAAAAACTTATGTTTACGGCCACGGAAAAACATGAGACTCAAAGCTGGAAAACAATTAGAGCAAATTCATTACATGCTGTTCATATACATGCTTATTCCGAAAGGTTTTCTACTGCCATAACCGCAATAATTTTATATTTGTATGATATACGAGTATAATATAATAAATTGCAGTAACGAAAATAGTAATTTTATTTCTCATAAAAAAACGGTAATAATTGAGGTGACAAGGCCGACAAGATGAAAAAAGTATAATGCGAAACAAGGGTCACCCTATTATTATTCCTTCCGCAAAATGTTAAACAATATCAAGGTTGCACACACATTGTAATTCTAGTATATCCAATCTCGCTCAACTTTATTTCACAAAGATATTGTTAAAAGTTCTAAATAAAAAGGAGATGCATATGTATTTAGGTAAAATATTATAAATCCATTATTTAACACCATATTGAGAAGCAATAAATCTTCATCCCCTTAAATAAATTCTGTAGATTTACGAAAGTTGTCAAACATCATGATAATATTGTTTTCAAATTATTACAACTATCTATGTATAAAACCACTTTATTCTCAATAATAATAAACCGACAACTCTACCACGCTTGGGGTGTTCACTGTCAATATTTGGTGGAAAGGCATTATATTAAAAAAATACATACATGTTTACTGATTTCCACTTTTATATAATAATATCAGGACCGGTTTCGTTCATGACGAGCATTATCAACTGAATAATGTTGATAATTCTCGTCATGAGCGAAACTGTTCCTGATCTTATTAAATAAAAGTAGGAATTAGTACAAATGTATATTTTATTTTTTTAAGACAATTTTAAAATGAGATTTTTTAGGATATATCGTGGGCCGGGGAGTGTAGTATAAGTCAGAAATTGACATTTTGAGATACAGCTAAAACAACAATTAAAAAACCTGACAGCATACGTAAACTTAAAAATAAGTTAAAACCAGGGCTGCGGAGTAGTGTAGAAAAAAGACGACTCCGACTCCGACTCCAGCTTTAAAATAATTAACGACTCCGACTCTGAGGAAATTTTTCAAAATTAAAAGGAAAAAATCGAGCCGCTCATTTTTCACGAGTCCGACTCCGACTCTACAGCCTTGGTTAAAACTTAAAGTGCACCTTCTCAATACTATAATTTTAATACCATCGAATTGGCCTGACTACACACATCAAAAGAGTATTCCTTTTTAGTCTATTGGCATTGATTGACTTTAACAATGTTTTGTGACTAATCTGAATACACACCCCGACCCACGATTTCATCTCAAGGGCTTGGGGTGACAAGGACAAAATTACAAAAAAAATATATTTGTTTTATCATCTACTATTTATTGTATTTAGTATTTTATATATCCACTTTATTTTTTAGAAACAAAAAAGCAAAATTTTGATCTTTCAACAGTATTTTTTGCCGTTAAATATAATATTTCTAAAATACAAAATTACTTAGACAAAAACAATGTCAGCGTTTTTCTCAAAAACATTATTTTGTAGTATCACCCTTTTCACCCTTAGGGCACGACATAGTTACTAGTAAATTGTTGATAAATACTCTCGGATTTGTGTGAGGCTTTTAACTCTAGTTCCCATTACACACACATGAAAAACGAATTTCCATTACACATACAGAAAAGAGAAATAAAAAAATATTTATTTTTAAAACACATAGTATGAGCACTTTATTGTATATATTTTAAAATTATGTACGGAAATGGTTAACAATATTTTTTTACTTAATATTACAAAACTGAGCATTGATCAAATAGTTTAAATAAATTAAGCATACTTAAAATAAGTATTTTTCATAAAGCATAATTCGTATTTAAAAACCAAAATGCCGAAACGTGAAAAACCATAATTATTTTAGATTGTACCTTTAGTGAAGTTTATATTCTCATGATATTAAGTAATGTCAATAAAAAATGAATTTCATCTAAAATTACAACTAAATAAAACCAATTAGATACCCGCAAGTGTAATTTTTGAGGAGTTGGTAATTTTTTCGGACCTTTTTTCAGTTAACTTCCGTGGTGATGTTCAGTGGCGTGGTTTAAACTTAATGCTGTACGTTAATCACAGATTTTTTAAATTCATTACTATTAAAGAGAAAAAATAAATGTTTTATCAGTGATTTTTAATATTTTTTTTATCAACGGAAATAATAAAAAACACGTATAACAGATTATTTATACTGTATAGAACATTTCCAACCGGTGAGGAATTTTTCTATACAAGACAATTTCTAAGTTCTTGAAAAGTATTATTTTAAATACAACATATGATATTCCATCTATTAAATACCCTGTAATTCTACTGAAGTGTTTGTTTATTGAAATATGATTCTGTAATTTCAGTAAATAGTTAGTAAAAATCATCTCATTAAATTTATAACATTATTTACATAAATACCTACAATATAAAAAAAGGGTTTCAAAACCACTATGTAATGCATGTATATTATTTCGAATATACCTTTTTTACTATCTTGGATAGAGGAGGAATTATATTCTGAACAATAGCGCAAAGGGCAATGGAGCGAATAAGTTTGGGAACCCCTGGAATAGAATATTTAAAAATAAAAATGAAGTTATAGTTGTTGTTCACATTATGACACTATCTTTGCAAGCGTTTCATACGAGACTTTGGAAAAGTTTAAAATTCATTAAACATTTTGTTACTATTGCAAAATAATTCAAATCCTTTATTTATATATCAATGTCATATTTTGTGATGTCATTCATTTACTATATTAGTTAATAAGAGTGATTTTTCAATTTCTTAGTATCATAAAAATGCAATTCAACGATCATTCAAGTCGTATATCTACGTGATCAAAACGGATTACACTCAGTTTATTTTATGTTATCATTATATACCCTGCTTTGGTTATAAAGTATTAGAGTAACAAAGCCAGGAATTCACGACTATTCTAATATAACAAGTATATAAAATCGATATTCGTTATTTACAAGGATTATTTCGTATCGAGTCGTTCGTTTGCTTACGACGCATTTCTAGTACCTATTTCAAATGTGAAAAATAAAAATATGAAACGCCACTGGCGATTCAAAATTTTCCGTTTTATCCAACTGCCTAATTAACCGGACAGATGCGGTGGGCGCAATTACAAGCCTTTTTTTTCATTCCTGGCAATGCAGTACGGTATTTTGTTTTGATGACAACATTGTTTTATTATGACGGATATGCTGGTGCCATGTCCATATCATTTATACAATTCAATAATTGTTTTGCTTTATTTCATTTCTAGCACTGCAACTTCATTCCTGGATGAACACTTCAATGATTACAATAATTCGAATAATATTGGAACTAGGGCATCAAATACCAGCCCTTATTTATTGTCCTGGGATACCAGGATTGAACATTCAACATAAAATCGTGTATAAATTCGGGATTGAGAAATTTTTTCTCGACGATCTTAAGTGAAAGATACGAGACCTTTTTTTTAGCCCTCGCACAATTTTCTCTAATTTTATCAATCCCGAGATTACAGGATAACAAAATTGGACGGGATCCTGGGATTCCGGGATTGGAGGCACTAAATGGAACATAATAGTTTTTGCTCCTGCTCAATTGAGGAGTGATTTAACACAGTTCAAATTATTCAATAAATGAATTATGACCAGTATTTCAACTGATTTTCCAATAACGAAATACCGGATTTAAATACAGCCGTTGATGGCACAAGTCAATAATTTGTTTTGCATTTGTATTGCATACACGCTATTCAGCAAATCCTTTTTTATGCATCGCGTTTTTTTATGTAATCATTACATAAATATACGCGATGCATAAAAAAGTTCCTCTTATTTTCGAATTTATGATCACATCTATAATGTCTTTGTTTAAATATTAATATTACTTATTTAGTATGATTTGTGTTGCTTATATTATTTTTAAGAGTTCTGTATTCAAACAAAAATTATAATATTTTGAACTATTTTTGTCGTTAATTAACGTATCGTCGATTTGATCCAAAAATTCATCAACTGACAAAATGTTGATTCTGAGATAATCGATTTTTAAAGTTACAGCTACACTTTATCAATTATATCCAAACTTTATAAATAACAAAGTCTTTTTGCCTTGCTTATTCTAAAGCTTACAAAAAGAAAAAAAACAGATACTTATTCTCTCGATTCCAGAGAAAAGTTTTCAATGGTAAGTTACGGACATAGTTAATTTTTGCAAAAATTAAGTATCAACGTGAATAAAAAGAGACAAAAATCGTGTTTTTCGACATAATTACTTGTTTTCTGGGTAAAGCATGACAAAATACGTAAGTTGTGACATTTAACTCAGTTTTGACCGACATGTCACTTTATGCCTTCTTGCAGGAAACCGACGATATATTTATGTTAATATTTGTATTGATAAATTCACTAAGTGCACATAGAAATCACAGTTTTTAATGATATTAAACATTGAAAAGTGACAAATAAAAATAAAAGTATGTACTTATAAAATATTCATTTTTTTTGTAATGAAATTTCAAATAGTATTAAGATATTAACAGATTGAGTAGTTTATTTCAAATCTTATAAAACATAACGAGAACTCGCTGTTCATATTTTCTTTTCCGATGTGGTTTGGGAAATTGGTCTGACGCACTTATGTTTTACAAACGATGCACAACGGTTTACAGAACGATTTAAACTATATCACAACTAAAGATTATAATACCGACATTACCGAAAACGGAATCTCGGTACTCATGGTGGTTTTTTAATACCGAAATACCAAATTTACAAAATTTAAAAAAATCACAGTATTGCGATCTTAATTGGTTGTACTTTGCATTACTTAAAACCGGTATTTAATATGATATACCGAGCTCCGGTATTGAAATACCAAAACAAAATTTGAATGTCAGGTCCGTAGCGCAGTGGTCAACGTCGTTGGCTTCCGTGACGGATCTCACGTGTTCGAATTAAAGTACCAACCGGATTTTTTCAGTCGATCTATCAAATTCTGGTCGAATGCATGAATGTTTGTGGTGCCTAAAAAATTCTTTAGTTGCGATACCTACATTAGTAGACCATATCGACAGTGGAAAGGAAAAAGACGTAATCCACAGTTTTTTCAAAACAGATTTTTTTCAATAATCACAATGTATCAAACTTGATACACGTTCTATCATAAGGATGCAAGCTGCAAATGCCGAATTAGTATCTAAATTTAGCTTTAAGGTTTGAAAAATATTACCTTGTAAAAAATTAAAACCAAGAAAAAATACTGAAATAAAGGTTTTTCCTAGACAATTTCTTTAATAAATATTAGATTATGTTAATTTCACACCACTTCAGAAGTCTCCGTGCACTTCAAGGTTGTGTATAATCATAGCAGTCTTAAGTTCCAAGCAGTGCTGTAGAAAATCAGCAAATTCTGAGCTGGCCGTTGAATCCCTGCTTTTACTAACAAATTGTATGGCGGTTATACGTAGATCAACTCTAAATTCCAATTTGTGAGCTTATTTTTCGTTAAATGTAACATGTATGTTTGAAAGATTTCTCGTATGGATATTCTGTGATTCGTTGGTGTTATTAATTTACAATTTACGATACATCGGAAGGGCCATATATGCAAATTAAGTAATGATTGTAAGAAATATAGCAAATCGCAAGATTCCCACAATTAAGTATCACAATTATATAGAATATAAATTATAAATTACATAAACGACGGTAACAAGCGGAATTCATATAATATTATATAAGATTTTGACGCCTATTGTGATATTATGAAATACATGCTGCGTCTTTTATCATATAATAATGGCAATATACCAAGTAAATGACGATTTAATCAATAACAATATAAAAAAAATAATGAAGTGAAATGTGCTATCCTAGTTTGACTTACTGATTTTTGATTACTGATATGACTTGAGAAATCTTATGGAAAGATTGAGTGACGAACCAGTGTGCACAAATAAATTTCGAGATTAATATTAATTGATTAAAATCCCAATAATGACGTTGGTTTTTTTAATGAACTATCCAACTTCATATTCTGTATTGAAATATTGTAAAAAAAAAAATTAAATAAAATGATTTGGCATCTTTGTTTGCTTTTGTTCTCAGAGATTTTTATTAAAAAACCTTAGAAAATGTGATTTTTTCTTATTTAAAAAATGATTTAATTGAAAAAATATATAATTACAATATATATATATATTTGCTTCAAAATAACAGTAATAAATGGTTTCATAATGACGTGATATTACTTTGAAAATTATGACGCCGGCCCGTTCATCTGAAAAAAGTACCTGTTTTCAACTATTGAGCATGGCTTTGACTATAGGGGGCTTTGGTATAATTCATAATTTGCATATGGCCCAAAATCATCAAAACACGTTTTTTGCGCCTCCTGTAAAATTTGATATGTGTGGGTTACGTCCTTTTTCCTTTCCAGATTATAAAATTAAAATAAAATACACGAGTTGCCCATTTTCAATATTTACTTTATTCATTTTAATTTGTTTTCTCACAGAAAACGTTTATTACCTTTATATTGAAAAGTTTACTATGTTTTCTTGAATCCAATCAAATCGAAATTAGGTTATAAAGGTTATCAAAATATAAAGCTTCTATACACATTTTTTTGTAAGTATCTTAAAATGAAAGAAAATAGACAATATAAAATAACTTAGATTATTCCACGTATTGTGCTACAAATGGTGGCACAAACATTTGTGAACGTAAAGTCTGTCTGAAGATGCCTCTGAAAGAGACGAAACACGTGTCACAGTTTGTAGCATAATACGTGGAATAATCTAAGTTATTTTATATTAAAATGAATTTCCACAAAGTTACCGCTGAATCCATCGAAAGTATGAAAATAGACAATCTTAATTTTAGAAATGTGTATAATATGCATACATTGGGTTTCCGTGATCAAGTGATCAACGACGTTGGTTTCGATTGTAGTAATCACGGGCTCGAATCCCAAATGCCAATTGTGGGAAAGAAAAGCGTACAAGCGGGTAATCAACGTACTAATGAAAAGGGAATGCAGAAATACCGCAAAAAAACGTTATTTCGGATAACTCAAATTAAAGTTTCACTGTATTTATAATTGAGCCTTTGAGAAGTGAAGTGAGCCAAGTCGCAAAATGGTAAATCTTTTCACTTGAAATTTTAAGTACAATCAGTAGTTTCGAGGATTGAATATTTTTATTTTGGGAAGAAAGCACTATATCAGGGGTGGGGAACCTTTTCATTTCTAAAGGCCGCATTGATTTTTCTGATTTGACATGAAGGTCGCAGTAAATATTGACTAGGGAATTTTTGGGAATAAACAATTTCATGCCAATTTCTAAAGCCCAGAATTTTGCGGATTTACCAAATTACAAAGGTACCAATTATGAAACCTTTTTTTAGGTCTTTCAAGAATTTTGACATCGAAAATCCCAAGAAATTACAAAAATTTACAGAATTAGAGAATTGGCCAGAAGACCGCACCAGAGTAGCCAAAAGGCCGCAGTTCTAAATCACAACGAATCGATGCAACAAAGTCTTGCATCAATATTGTTATATTATACAACATAATTGAGTTGATAATAGCAACAGCGTGTGTGTATTTTTTCAGAAACTTGTCGGAGCATCGCAGACCGCAGAGTGGTGTTAAAAAGTCGCTCTACACAATTGACCCGCGCATCGTTCACTACGATAATTCGAAGCGGATGCCCATCATACCACCATTTCAGCTTCTTCCATCCTGTAATCGAGGCAAGCCATCGAAGTTATTTCATCGCACCTGCGTACGAGCGCCCGCACTAATTCATTTTTATACGATTCAACCTGTTGTATGCCTGCAACTTTATTTTTATACTCGCATTAGACTCGGCGACAATTTACGGTGTCACTTCATTGATATCATACATATATGCTTTCGTTAAATTTGCCGAATATCAGCTTTACATACAGGCGAAATAGGCAACCGCATAGGGCGAAAACCATCAGAGGGCGCATAAATGGAGTATTAAAACTATTTTTATATCCTCTAATAATAATAAATAATAGTAAATTTTATTTTATTTTGATGCTTGTATTAATCGTTCGTTGTAATTATGTATCGTATTCTATATCGACTGTGGAAAGGAAAAAGGACGTAACCTACAGTTTTTTCAAAACAGGTATTTTTCGATAATCACAATGTATCAAACTTGATACACGTTATATCAAAAGGATGCAAGCTGTAAATGCCGAATTAGTATCCAAATTTAGCTTTTAAGTTTGAAAAAGATGACATTGTAAAAAGTTAAAACCAAAAAAAAAAGACTGAAAAAAAGGTTTTTCCTAGACAACTTCTTGAATTAATATTAGATTATGTCAATTAAACACCAGTTTAGAAGTCTCCGCGCACTTCAAGGGAAAATTCATAATTTGCATATGGCCCAAAATCATCAAAACACGTTTTTTGCGCCTTCTGTAAAATTTGAAATGTGTGGGTTACGTCCTTTTTCCTTTCCACAGTCGATATGATTCGAAAAAGAGATTTTAAGCGACTGAGTAACAAACAGCTCACGTAGAAAAGCTTCTGTTGAGATACCTCTCTTAGGAGGCCATACTTAAATATACATATATAAAAAGAAATATAATGATCCTAAATTGTCCTTGTTTCATTATTTCAAAAAAAAATGGAAGATTTGTTAAACAGGGGGCGCGTCAATAATCGTTGCCTTGATTTACGGTAAAAATAGTTAAGTGTTATGTTGCACAAGAATGACATAATACTTCTACACTAGTCAATTTTTTCCGCTAAAGTGTGCGCGCACACTTCCCAAAATGTGGCCGCACACATTTTTACACTTCCCGCACAGGCTGCACACAGAAATGTTGTATAAAGAAGTTTGTTTTGCCAAATTTTGTTTTCACTTTAATACTTATAATTTGGGGAAAAAAAATACTAAATATTTTTGTATTCCCTTCAGTTGTTAAGGCTCGTCATTTAACCGGTCTAGACAATATTGATTAAATGAAGACAAATGCATACTGTAACAGTTGATAGTTATTGCGGTATCTTGCCATCGTCAGAGATCTTAGTTATTTATTTTTAATTAACATTGCACAAGGTTGACAAATCATAAATTTAAAACTTTTACGATGGAGAAAAAAAATAGTAGAATTTAATATTAAAAGCAGTAGAAAAAAATGGCTAACTAAATGTTATAACTATCACTCGATTCCGAAATAACTTTAGCTGGAAGACACACCAGGCGAAGTAACAAGTGTAATAGCAAATTTATTGATTTGAATTTTATACAAAAAGAATCAAAGACTAATCCAAGTTAATATTGTTTGCCATTTCATAGAATGATAAATAATTTACGCAGTTAAAAGTTAAGAGCGCCTTTTCCTTCCCATAATTGAGACCTAAGATAGTTATTTAAGTAAATAAAAATAATATACTTCATCATCATTACAAGACGCTCTCTTCTGGTTTATTACCGGTTAAATGTCAATAATGTCTCTTTTAGAAAGATTTTTTTGACATCCTTTTAAATCTGTTACACCAACGGAAATGAAAATAAAGACAGTCACGAACGTCAATCTACTACTGTCATAAGAACAATCATATTTTATACGTTTTTAAATGACTGTAAAACAACATCGATTAAAACATTATAAAGTTAATAAAAATACTATTTATTTAAGTGCAAATCCAAGAAAAACGTACCCCAATATCTTTCTAGCATTAATTAGTAATTAAATTCGTTCACAACAAATTTATATATTTATGACTTGTAATGGGGCTATCGTTGATAGGTATATAAAAAATAATTTATGGAATGTGGTACAGAGTCCGTGGTCATCGGCATTTGCTTCCGTGGCGGATGTCACTAATTCAAGTTCCAGTATGAACCGCATTTTTTATTCAATCGATTTGTCGATTTCTGTTCTAAGGTATAGGTGTTTTGGATGTCTTAAAATCCCCCCCAAATTTAAAATCCTTAAACAAAAGGGAGTTGCGGAAGAGATTAGTTTACTACTTATCCTGCCGTAGCTCTAGCTTTCTACCAATACTCTCTTCGAAAAAGGAAAGTTGAGTAACTGGATAACTTTTCCGGTTCTAAGCTCAAGAAATGCGACCCCAATACCCACATTTTCTTAAATATCTATTTTAATATGGGTGATACAATGTTTATAATTAAGGTATTCTTATATCATAGTTTTTTTAGACCTTTTGTAGTTTATATAAATACGCGATAACGCGATAATGCGATAACGAGATAAGCACCCGCTTATCAGCGATCGTTCGTAAGATAATTGAGCTGAACGCGTCAGTTGCAAATTAATGTTTGTACTGGAATGACGTATTTTTTACGCGCAACTTAAAATATGATTATTTATTTAAAAACCATGTATTTTTATATAAAAAAAAATGTATGAGGAATGATGCAGAGAGATATTTTAAAGTCCTTAGACTATTTTTTTTTTTGAAATTCATAAGAATAAGGCCAATGATGAGGAAACCACTGGGGTCCCTAAACGACCCCTATCGGCAGAGAAGTATTTTTCTAGTCTCCGAGCACCGAGAGTTAACAAGCAGTTCTTGTAAAAAAGATATTTTCATAAGGTATATGGCCATCGAGAAACGAGAAATGAGAACATCGTGAGTGGACATGGATAAAAATAAATACATAATATAATAGTTGTGTTTCTAAGATATATTGGTAATAAATTCAGACATTTATGATAAAAAAATATATATTTTTATTAACTAAGCTTACATTGTGTGAAAATAGCGTTTTTATATTTAATTTATTAGTATTTTTTTAAAAATAGACTTCATTTTAATTTAGTAAAAATATTTAATTGTTTGATTACACTAGAAATTTAATATATATTTAAAAGCCAAATAGCCTTTGCATCATCGTCAGTTCTAACGCCAAAATGGATTCCAACTATATATCCTAAAATTCTTGCAGAACTAATTACTATAATATTTTCACCAAATTATATGCATCATCACGCCAACCAGATCTCATTTCTAATGCTTTCAGAATACATTGTTACACCAGCACTAATAAATATTAATACTATATCACAAAATAATGAAAAAAAAACAAGGTTTTAATTAAATATTTGTTACAGTAATTTGAACTTTTTTAGGTAACTAAATTACAAATTGAACGATGAATAGTAGGTAAGGTATTTTTACCCAATAATTAATTTAACAAATGAAACTTTAGTAAGATAATTCTGATGAAATTGCGATAAAATTTACGCATATAAACTAAAACATGGTTGCGGATGTTAGAACCGGTGTCGCAAGGCAAGCTACCCGTGCAGAATTACTTAACAATATCCATCGATGTTGTGTAAAGACAATTACCAGAACCGAACTAAGGCCGTCACGATTAGTGCGTAGAAATTGTAATCAGATGAATATTAAATTTTTTGAGTGCTTCGCAGCGATAATCAATCCTATTACGAAGAAATGATACGCTTGCGTGATGTCTGTAAAACAAATAGACCGATAAATAAAACCATAGAATATCAACAATTGTTACTGAAATTAATTTGTATTCATATTTTCACAGGCCGCGCACGAAGTTAGTGAGTATAAATTAAGATTTAATTAAAAAGCTCTAAATTTTGGAGTATTAACGTCGTTGACTTAGACCACGGATGTCACGGATTAAAATCTCAGTACGGACAGTTGTTATATATTAATTTTTAAATCGATTTATGAATTTCTGTCCAAAGGCATGAATGTATGTGAAGTTTTGAATTCTATCCCACATATCCTATCCTTAAAAACGGGCGTAGCGAGAGCTATTAGCTAACCCACTAGTCCTATCTTTAAATCCCTACTCTCAATAGCTTTTAACTAAGTACCAGTAGGTTTTATTTTTAACAAGCAACAGTTAAAGTCCATCCTTCCATTTGAATCGTTCAAATTATGTGCATTCACACAAGTTCTGTCACTAACGATCCGGGTTTCACCTTTCGGTATCTTCAGAAATTCAAGTGCACGGATGAACTTGAGTCGAAATCTTAAATTAATTCATCGTTGCACTTAAATGCTTGAAGATGCCGAAAGGCGAAACCTGGTTTGTTAGTGACAAAATATGTGGGAGTGTACAAAATTTGAACGAATTTAATATTTGAGCGATTACCAGTCGCAGTTTAAAAAAGGTAAGTTTGAGATTAAAGTATTATTTGTAAGAATAAAGACGAAGTCTCTTTGGAGTTTGGAGAACCACTCGTTTTGTTTGTTCGCCTATTATTTTGTTTATCTGTGGCCACTTTCTAGGCTTAGGCATATCTCCTCTGCGGTTCACAAAAAACCTAATTCCAATAATCGTCATCATTACCAACAATATCCAAATGGAATATTGATTTCAATTATCGACAAAGGGTAGTTCGGATCAAGACATTGTTACGCTATAACATTTTTTTTACTGTCGTCCTCTCAGGCTTAGTAGTAAGAGCTATTTCTTAGCGACAAAAAGGTCAATATCAAATATAAACAGTGGCGGATTAAGCACTTTGGAGGCTCTAGGCGCAATAAATTTTGGAGGCCCTGTTTTTCGAATTACATAAAAGTGTTACAAAACTCTTCATAGAATAATAATGAATATTGAAAACTGAAATTAAAATATAAGGATTTATATGGTTTATGATTTTTTTGAGACCCCTAAAATTTGGAGGCCCCAAGCGCGCGCCTCTTGCGCTTATGGGATAATCCGCCACTGATATAAATGTTTTCAATATATTTTTTCAGATTTTAGGCATAAGTGTTTGTGATTTCTTTTCTCATATAGTTGATCTTCAACGACCTTAAAATAATTATCGAACCTGGTGATAGCCTGGTGATTTTTTTTTTATTTGGTATTTAATGATTTTTTTACCTGTAAGTAATGCACAACATATTTTTTCTTAAAATATTTTAATAATATGCAAATAGAACTGAGCTAAAATTCGAAATATTGTACCAATAATAAATGAAAGTTTAATTAAATTTACCTCATGTTAGCGGACATGGACATTTTAAACTTTTTATGCGAAGTTTACACACATCCTACAATATGAGTACGTATATAATTATGTTCATTTTTGCATACCCGAACATCTTTATTTTAAATGTCGATTACTTGGAAAAACCTTGACATCTTGATTTTTTATTAATTTTTTGAAACACAAAATTGTCAGACATAATATTTTTTCAATGAAAACTTCGTAATTTTTTTTTTTAATAAACTACATAGAAAAAGTGTTTTCGTGCCGTTAATCTACATTGCGAACCATATGATCCACATAAGAAACGGAAATGAATCAATAAAGCAAAAGAAAATGAAGTGCTGTCGCAAGTTAAAACAAATCAAACATATTATGTAACCTAATCTGCGACAACAGGATTCAGGGTTTAATCAATTATTTCGATTCATTTAAATAACATTGTTCTCAAAAAAATATCAAGCTAACCACATCAATGGTATAATGCAGGGGTTACCAACCTTTTTGGAACCTAGAGCGCAATCTAAAATATTGGTAGGGTAGCGAGCACCACATTTTTTCAAAATCTCAAAACCCAGGAATTTACCGAATTCCCGAAAATATCACCGAAACTCGTTTTTTTAGCTCACCGAGGAATTTGAAATCTTCAAATCTCTATACTTTTTCCCGAAAATATCTCCGAAACTTGTTTTTTTTTTTAGCTCACCGAGGAATTTGAAATCCAAAATTAGTTGGCGGGCGCATTGGAATCGGTCAGTGGACACGGGGTTGATAGCCCCTGGTGTAATGAAAAGTTTTACAATTGTATTATTACTTATGGTGACAGTATCAGGGCTCGAAATGAAAAAAATTCACGTGTAGGAATTCTAGATAATAAAAAAATGTCAACATTTTTTTAGCAATATTGTTAAGTTTGAATCGTTCAAATTATGTACATTCAAACAAGTTTTGTCACTAACGACCCGAACGATTCAAATTTAACATTGAAATTCCACCGAGCACCTTCAGTCGAAATCTTAAATTATGTTAATATTGTTAATTTGATTTGAGTTATTATTTGACAGCTTAAAAATCGAAAGGAAAATTTTTACTTATACAAAACGTATGCCGCTCCGATGTGCTATGGTCGCACCAAGCAGTAGAATATTATAATTGAAAAAAAACGGTTTTAAAATAATATAGTAAGTATCTTATAAAATAAAATTTGATTATTATGTTTCAACTTTCAAATACAACGTGAGTGTGTATCATACGTAATAATAACTCAATATAAAATGTTAATTCATTGTATATTAGATACCATTCAGGGAGCATTCAATCAGCAAACAAATTACGTCCATTCCATTATTGTAAATGAATAAATAATAATATGAAGTGAAATGCTTCCAATAATACAAAGAGACATTTTAATAATTCATATCCTATAATCTGATACGACAATCCATACTATACTTATTGTTATGTTCTACTAATTACGTACGTAGGTCACTAAGGGGGAAAAAACCATTTTTCCTTTTGTTGTACCTATCATAATAAAAGATTTGTCTGTTCTGTGGACGAGTGGACAACGTATTTGACTACCGTTACCATTTTCGCAGTCGTTCAGTCTTAATAAATTGGTTTTTAATAGATTTATAAATTCATGTTTCGAATTGTTAAATTTCTCTGTTGTATAAAGCTCTCTCTCATTCATCCGATCCTAAAAATGAGGCTTTGCGATCAGAGGTGGACTGGAAGTTGTAATTGTTTGGTTGTTTACAAATGGTGATACAGTGTACTCTCGATTATCCGTGTATGGATTATCCGGTTTGCGGATTATTCGTGCTTGAAAATAAATATTTTTTAATTCAAATTTAATTTGATTGATTTTTTCTATTACGATTATAGGACGCATTAATGAATTGCGATCTTGAATATGCGCGTTATTTGAAAAAAGGATGAATTAAGCGGTGTGTTTATGTTTACGTAACTAACCCTGAATTTTTTTTAACCACTTGTATCTTTTGAATGTATGAATGTTTGCATATACCGCAATAAACATCATAATTTATGGGACTAGAATGTGTCAAGAATTGAAATCCTTTGTACTCCACATGTCTTTCTATTTACAATGGTAATAGTGAAGTGCGTAAACCTTCATCAAGAAAAAGATTCTTCCTGACATAGAAACAGATTTAATGGATTTGGAAGAGAATGAAGAAAGTTTTGTAGCTGAAATGTGTGAATTATTGGAAGATTTAAATTTTTCTGAAGACCTGGATAAAGAAAACATAGAAGAGTGGCTCAACCACGATTTAAATGATCCAGACTTTGAACGCATGGACGATTTGATATCGTTTCTCTTGTTACCTAATAGGAAGAAAATGACAGTAGTACTACAAGCGAAGAAGATACCAGTGGTTACGTTAGTCATGAAACGGCATTGAATTGTATTGAAACATTGCTAGATTACGCTGAACAAAGGGGAACTGAATATAATAATGTAACAGCTTTAAGAATATTTCGAAGTGAAATAAGGAATTCGTTAAAAAAACTCTCAGAAACAGATTTTTTTAAATTTGTATACACATAAAACTATACTTTTTTATATTTTTCTTTTCTTATATACGATAAAATATTAATTTTTTACTTATTTCTTTGTGTTTTCTTGATAAATAATAAATATATAATTAATGTGTTAAAAATCTGTATGATAATCGAATATGATATTATATTCGAAAATATAATAAAAATTTGATGATTCTGATTATCCGTGTTTTTCAATTATTCGTGACCATTCTCCCCAGCATTAGTCCGGATAATCGAGAGTGCACTGTACTTCAATTCAAACATATATTAATACAACATGAACAGGATGTTATAAACAATTCGATCAGACAACATGTGCGTTATAAATTATGTATAAAAAATAGTTTACTACTTCGATAATCTTAGACTAATACCGAAAAAACTACTGCAGGATTTCAGTTAGTGGGTAAGTTCTGGGACGTATTATTATTGAATTAGCGACACATTAAGAAAGTTCTTTGAAAAATATTTAGCTACTGAATCGCCCGATATGTTCGAATCGTGAAAACTTTCAAAAATGTATTTAATGTTAATTTTCATGCATAATACAAAAACAGATACATAATATTGTTTATTTTTTTTTCACTCTTAAAAATATCTTTCTTAATCATAGCGCACAACAATCATGTACACCCATCCCTCGCTTAACACGGAAGATAGGTTCTGCTAGACCACCGTGTTGCACGAAACCGTGTAAAACGAGACTATCAAATGTATAGAAAAGAGGGTTATAGGTTCTTTTTTAGAAATATTAACAAAATAAATACATATTACTTTTGAATATTATGAGACATTAAAAAATATTATTCGATCTCACTATCACTATAAATTATCATGGGTTTTTTTTTCTTTTTTTTGACTGAATGTCATCATTGCCTTCGATTGTATTTCCGTCATTTTCCGTCGGCCGTATCAAAAAATCTGTAATCTTTGATTGTCTATCTGTTTTGAGATACACGTAAATTTTTTCATATCTAACAATGCATTGTTTCATTTCTCGTCGACACTAAGAGTCTCAAAACACTACAATGCAAGATTTAATAAAAAAAGTCTCCAAAATGAAAACCGTGTTAAACGGAAATCGTGTTAAGCGACGGATGGCTCTAAATTAAATAGTCAGTAAAATCGATCTTGGTTAGAGCTTACACTACCGAACAAACATGTCTGGGTTCGATTCCCGGTAAGATCACAGTGAATTTGAGAATTATTCAAGGTTGTGATCAAAGACTGGGTATTTATGATGTCAATTCACATCATCTTTTCTCCTCCAATCCTTCTGATCCTTTAATAACCGGGTGCAGCAATAGCGATTAGCCAACCACTAGTTTTGTTCTAGCCTTATCCTTCTTTCCATACTACTCACTTTGAAAAAATTGAGGTTGAGCGACTGAGTAACAAACAGTTCTCGTAGAAAAAAAAACTTCTGTTAAGATACCTCCATTAGGAGGCCATATGGTCCACATTGCAAGCGGACATGGATTTAAAAATAAAATAATATATCAATAATGTGTAAAAATATATCAATCCAGTCCACCCATGCACGTGTGTGTGTACATACGTGCATGGGTGAACTGGAGAGGGCTCAGAAAAATATTTTATTACCTTCGAAAAAAGAGAGTAGGTTAGCAGCGAGCAGTTCTCGTAAAAAAACTTCTGTTGAAATACCTCCATCAGGAAGCCATATTCTCAATATTGGGAACGGATATGGATTAGAAAAAAAGCTTGACAAGAAGATTAAAAAAAAAAAAAAGCACTGCCCTTTAGCAAATCTGTTATTGTATGTCATCAAAATTGGTGGTGAGTGGGCTGGTGTTATCAGATCTTCCTAATGTGCCACGCCACAGCGGGTAGGCAACAAAATTTGCCGCCCTTTGCCTACTTTGTCCCCGCATAGATGGCTATCTGGCGATCGTATCGCGGCACCACCCAGACCTAACAAGACTCATTGTTTGATTACGAATTAGCCACCACGACGACTGGATGTTTTTACAAACATTAAGGGAATTATGTTGTAATGTGCCGAATTATTTGACGCCGTATCCCCTCTGCGCCATATTCGTCAAATATTTTTTTAATTTGAATTTTCGCGACATTAAAAACA
This sequence comes from Himalopsyche anomala, assembly GCA_031772345.1. Lineage (NCBI taxonomy): Eukaryota > Metazoa > Arthropoda > Insecta > Trichoptera > Rhyacophilidae > Himalopsyche > Himalopsyche anomala. The sequence goes on along the minus strand of CM062824.1, from coordinate 11,530,246 downwards.
AAAATACCGACGCTAACGTGACTTATTATAATTAACTGTATATGGCTGTTGGTGGCTGTTAGTGCTGTTGGCTTCCGTGCCAGATACCACATTTTTTCGATAAATTTCAGTTCGGCGGCATGGGTGTTTGTGTTCCCTTCTACCTTTCCTATCCTTTAATAACTGAGCATAGGACAACGAAAAGTTAACCACAAGTCCTAGTCTTATTCTTTAAATAATTTTACTAATCTCTTTAAAAAAGAGAGGTTGACTAACTAAGTAACTGTCGAGATACATCCATTAGGTGGCCATATGCTCCATATTGGGATTAAAAAAACATATTAGTTTTTAAAACCTTCACAATATTTCCACATAATTAATACAAATAAGACAATCAACTCTTTAAATAATTCTAGCTGTTTAGTATAAAGTGATAATATAGTTTAACAGAAGACAGGACCATACAGGCGAAAAAGGCAACCACCTATAGCGCAAACCATTAAGGGGGCCATAAATGGAATATTCAAACTATTTTTATATAGTCTAATAATAATAAATAATAGTACGTTTTATTTTATTTTGTTCGTTATAATTATTTATTTATTGTTAAAAAGTAAAATTATAGTACATGACATAACAGCTGACGCCAATTCGACATGTACTTGACTATATAAAATAAAACTACATAATACATCAAAATCAAGAAATAAAATAGTAAAATTTAACAAACAGTTCATAAATACTATCACTAAAAATGTCCACTTCTCTAGGCTATGAGTTGATCAATCGAACGGCCCTTGGAACTGGAGACTCATACCTCCTAAGCGAGGTATAAGTTTTTAGAAATAAAAGTTTTTGCTCATAGTTTCGCTCACGTAATAATAAATTGGGAGCATGTAAATTAATAGTCATGAGAAAATTTCAGGATTATTAACTCGACCGCGAATGAGAAGAGAAAAATGCTTTAAGCTTGAAAACGATCTTCGAGCTTCAAGAGAGTGAAATGATAACATTTCTAAAAGAAATTATGTATTACCAATTAGGTAACACTTCACGTAGAAACATTTCTGTTGAGGTACCTCATTAGAAGGCCATATTCTCCACATTAAGAGCGGACATGGGTATATAAAAAAATCTAATCATTATTTCGAAAAAAAAAATGGGACGATTTGTTAAAAAGGGGTCGCGCCAATAACTGTTGCCTAGGGTGCCAAATAACCTCGCGTCGGCACTGATATTACATAAAATATTACATATCAATTAGATTCCAAAAGAGTACATTAATTGAATAAGAATATTATGTCTAGTTTTAAAATACATCATACATAAAATTTAAATGACAATCCGGCACGGTTCTACTGCGCCAGTCGCGGATAACGCTAATTGACCCGTGAGGTGTGACGTTATTGCCAAGTGCATTTTCATTTTGATCTCATTGATCTAAGGTCACGATTAGGTCCGCATCATTTACGTTATATCGACAGCGTGACCAATCACCTGAAGGTATTAAACACCTCTTATTAAGTCGATTCATTACAACACGTCATATTAAATACAAAATACTCGTTTTTAGTATCAATCACAAAAACTCTAAAGCGTCATGAATGATTGAGTGGTCGTCGACTATTTAAATGTATAATTGTTCAGCCCACCACGTCTTTCTCTTGCTAAGCCAGCGGTGGGCTGCCAATACGGTAACAAGGGGCTCGCTAAATCTTATAACTATTCGGTTTGTTTTGGAAAAGGTGTGATTTTTTTATCACTCATATGCAACTATATCGATTGTGGAAAGGAAAAAGGACGTAACCAACAGTTTTTTCAAAACAGCTTTATTTCGACAGTCACAATGTATCAAACTTAATACACGTTCTATCAAAAGGATGCAAGCTGCAAATGACGAATTAGTATCTAAATTTAGCTTTTAAGTTTGAAAAAGATGACCTTGTACAAAGTTAAAATCAAAAAAAAAGACTGAAAGAAAGGTTTTTCGTAGACAATTTCTCTAATTAATATTAGATTATGTCAATTAAACACCATTTTAGAAGTCTCCGTGCACTTCAAGGTTGTGTATAATTCATAATTTACATATGGCCCAAAATCATCAAAACACGTTTTTTGCGCCTCTTTATAAATTGATATGTGTGGGTGACATCCTTTTTCCTTTATACAGTCGATACTTAAATAAGAAATCGATTGTTACACACTTGTAATCAGGGGTGGGCGGCCGGCGAGCCCCTTGTTAAGATAAGAAAATCATTCGTCTTACATCAAATCAGCAATTTCTGTAGATGGTTAAATTTTATTATGAAACAAGACCCTTCATTTTTTCATTCAGCGTTGTGGGCTTCCGTGCCGGACCTCATGGGTTCAAGTTAATCACTAGTCCCGTCTTAGCCTAATCATTCTATCACTACTACAATCTTTGGAAAAGAGAGGTTGAGCGACTAAGTAACAAACAGTTCTCATAAAAAACAACTTTTGTTGAGATACTTTCATTAGGATGCCATATGCTCCATATTGGGAGCGAAAATGCATACAAATAAATGGATACGATTTACCGAGCCCTTTGTTATGATATTGGCAGCCCACCGCTGCTTGTAATATGTATTAATATGCAATTACCGTAAACTTATTGCGAATGGCTAAAAATGTACCACTGTGTATACTGAAGCTGTTGTAGATAATATATGTATGTCAGAAATTGTAGATATATACTTATTTGATCTGAGAATATTTTTTTTCGTAAATTAATAAGGGGCTCGCTGGCCTTAGTAACATTTAATAAGGGGCTCGCGTTAGCCCTTCCGAGCCCCCTCCGGCCCACCCCTGTGCTAAGCGAATAACCAAGCAACTAAATTCTATACTTACACTCCGGAATAAGACTTGTTGTAAAGCTTGTTAGATAATTATAAATAAACATCGCCTTGCCACCTGCTGTGGCCCAGTTGGTTAGAGCTTGCTTTACCGATCACGCAGGTCTGGGTTCGATTCCCGGTCAAATCGCAGATAATTTGAGAATTATTCAATTCAAAGTTGTGATCGAAGACTGGGTGTTTGTGATGTGAATTCACGTCATTTCCTCTCCTTCCATCCTTCTGATCCTTTAATAACTGGGAGTAGCAATAGCGATTAGCCAACCACTAGTCCTGTTCTAGTCTTATATTTCTTTCACTTTAAAAAAAAGTGAGGTTGAGCGACTGAGTAACAAACAGTTCTCGTAGAAAAAAAGCTTCTGTTGAGATACCTACATTAGGAGGCCATATGCTCCACATTGGGAGCGGACATGGATTTAAAAAAAAAAAAAAAAAAAAAACATAGCTACCTATTTACAGGTGTTTTTGGCAATAAGAGCCTTGATTTTGTATTAAGGTAACTGAAAAAAAAACTTTTTCAACAGTAATCTAATTTTTATATTATGACAGAACTTAAACAGAATTTTCAACGTAGTTGAATTCAAATGCAAAGACAGTTTCATTTGTTTATTTTTCAATTGATTTATGGATTCGTATACGAAAGCATAGAAGAAGTTTACAATGTCTTATCCATCCATTTTATCTTTTACAATAGGGCGTTGTAAGAATGATTATCCATTCATTTTGTCCATGCCTTATTCTTTACTCTTTAATTTATTTAAACAAATAAAAAATATATATATTTTTGTACTCCATGTCATCTCCCAATGTGGAGCATATGGTATCCTAGTAGAAATAACTCTACAGTTTTTTTTACGAGAACTGTTTGTTACTCCGTTGCTCAATCTCTCTTTTTCAAAAAGAGTAGGAATAGAACTAGGACAGGACTAGTAGTAAGCTAATCGCTCTCGCTACACCTGTTTTTTTAGGATAGGATGAATGGCATCCATGGCTTCGAACAGAAATCCATAAATCGATTGAAAAATCAACCTATAAAAACGGTCCGTTCTTGGATTCGAACCCGTGACCTCCATGTTCTAAGTCATCGAAATTGACACTTGACTCAGTATCAGCCGACCAAATCAGAGTTACCCAGTTCCTATTTGTAGTATTGAGATATAAACAGAAGCTAAAAATTAATTTAGCATTCGATGGGTAAATACTTTCTTTTATCTACTCACCTCACAGTACGTCACTGGGTAAATTACGATATGAAAAGTTTCTAAATCGAAATTGTTGAAAGTATTTACTGGCAGAATTCACTTACCTCTTCAAACTCGTGATCTGCCATAATCTATATTCTACACCACGCTATATTATTTAAGCCATTAGGTATAATATTATTATCCCCAAGCATTTTGTAGATGGATTTCATATTACTTCACACCGTGGTCAGTTTAATAATGTTCTCAGCTCAAGCCTATAATTTTGTTCAAGTGATAATACGAGCATACAGTTATAACAATTGCCATTTTGAGAATTGCGCTATTCCGATTCGCATAGATTTAACTAGTTTGTATCGATTTGATTCCCATAACTGTTGTTTCATTGCGTCTTTATCTAGACCAGTTACCAGTGATCACCAACCAGCTCCTTACCACCCACTAGAAGGCGATTCAAGAATTAATGGTGGAGGTGTTTGTCTGTCGTTACAACCTACTCACGTTCTTCTTTTTATTTTTTACAACAATTTTCAATTTCAACGGATTTTTTTTTTTTCGGAAACTGGGTGCTACTCAGATTCTCAGTCTCTCTTTTTTAAATCAGGTAATAATAGAAGTAGTAAAATTAATTGGTATTCAAAAAATAAAATACGTATTTGTGCTAACTCTCACTTCTATTTAATAAGATCAGGACTGGTTTTACTCATAGCGAGTATAATCAACTGACAATGCTCACAATTTTATCAGTTGATAATGCTCATCATGAGCGAAAACTTTGATAATCGTATTAAATAACAGTGGGAATGGTACAAATGAGTTTTGACAGTGAATACCCGAAAAGTCATTGATTAGTTATCTTCAGCGTGCTTTTTGTATTATAAGGGATGGTTCGATAGCAAACATACGTCTATTTAAATACAAATAATCTAATTTTACAAAACAATTCATTGAAATTTTCAAATTGGGATTTGAGTGCGTTAACTAAAATATAACTAAAACGACACGTGACGATAAAATCAGTTTGAAAGATGGTCGATATCTCTGGATTTGGTTCACAAAAACTATTTTTCCTTCTTTTTCTGTAATATATTTTTTAAACTGTATACATAGAATCTGCGTATATTTTATCATTAATTAAGTATTATCTATTAAATTAAATTATTATTTACCTAATACAGATTGTTTAGAACATTTAACCTTTAAGAAAATGTATTATATAATAATATACAATAAAAAAATACTTGTACTGCTTGCAGCCAAAAAAATATGCATGTAATTGTTACTGCAACTAATATACATAAATCAAATATAAACTAACAAAACGATTCACATTTAATACCCATGAAAGACTGCGACTTCGCTGGGTGAATGGGATATAACAGGACGTGCGATTGATGGAAGTCAGCAACTGGCGTAGGAAGGCAGAGGACCGAGTGGAATTAAGGAGATTGATTGAGGCGACCAAGACTTTGGACTTTAGTAAAAAAAGAGGATGAAACACAACATAAATAAATAAATGTTTAGCACTGTTAGCTAGCCAACTACAGTAAAAGGCAGGTCTTAATCGTTTTCTGAAAAGAATACAGTCAGATGTTTTCATACGAATTTGGTAAGTAAACTTTTTACTTTTTTCATTCCATTGTTGAATAACAGAAAGACAAATCGACATAAAAAATGGTTAACAAAAATCACAGGGAACGGTCAAACTCGTGTGGGTACCGTTTGATGTTCGGCCAAATTACACGTACATATACTTATTTGTAGATGTCTTATTAGTTCGAACATAATGAGGATAAATTTTCAAATTATCTCCGATACTTAACACATTAAAGAATAACTAAATAACATGATACACTTTTTCAAATATCACGACTTAGTTTCGCGGATTCGAAGCTGAATTATTCAATTGAGTGTTATCTCTTTCACACCTTATTTGTTTTTTTAATGTGAGAGCAAGATCGGTGATTTATTGTGTGTTACATAGTTATCTTACGACTGGTACAACACGTAATCACCAAGTGGGAACGAGTGGGCAATGGATAAGCTTAGAGATATCATTGACCGTTTATTGTTTTCCAATCTGAAGGGAGTTTGGGGCGAGTGTGTCAAAATGAATTAATATTTTTTGATTGAAAATATTATTACAAGTTACACTATTGAAAGGAGAAATATTTATTTAAGCCTAATATTATGAATAGAAAAATAGACAAGATAATATATCAACTAAATGATTTTTAATATATAAGATTCAATCTCAATTCATAAACTATTTAAGTTCACACTCCTGTTAAAAATAAAATTCTTCTAAAGCTTAAAAAGAAGCTAAAACTAAATTCATTTACATTTAATTTCATTCGTGTAAAAAAATAGCTGTAGTCGTTTCCATGAACCATAAAGAATATAGTTGAGGAGCTCGGAATCAAATATGACCGGAGACAGTTTTCGTTATAGGATTATATTTCGACCATTATTATTATTTATTAATTGCATGGAAACTACGAGGTTTTTAGCGACGTTAAAAAATAAATGTCTCAGTACTCCAATATTAAAGCGATATCTATTTTCTTCTCAAAACCAAAAGAAAGACCCAAAATAGCATTTATTCTGTAAAACCCATATAACATTTTTAATTCAGTTTTAGTAATTTGAAAAACAGGGCCTCCAAATTTGTTTACGCCTGAGACCTCCCAAGTTTTTAATCCGTCACTGCATCTACTCTCTCTAAATAATTTATATCCATGTACTACTTTATAACAGACATTAGATCTATCAAAAGAATACTATCATAGAAAACATATTCCTAATCTTAAATTAGTAATCTATAATTATATTTATAACATACTTTTTAAGTGTTCACTGTCAATTTTTAGTGGAAAGGCATTACAATAATAATAAAAAAATTGTCCTAACTAATTCCATATTTTAATTAAAGGGTGAAATTGTTTCTAATCTTTTATAAAAATGTTAAACTAGTTTGAAAAAATGATTTTTTTTTTAATACATATAATAATACAGTTGAAATTTATATTTATTTGCCTCATTCGTCCCGTTATCCTTTTTTCAATAACACACCCAACCATATAATTTAATCACATTACATTCAAATTTTCACGGCCTCAATTTAATATAAATGTTTTGTTCTCTGAATCGTTGCATTTCGGATTCACAAAACATAAACCACGACCATTCCAAATACCATTTACCCATTTAGCACGGTGATGGTATCACTTCGAATGTCATATCTAAAAGATGGACTAAGATAAATTGTATGTGTATTTTGATTTTCGTACAGTCGAAACGATTTTTGAACGGTGATATATGCGATCTTGTCAGTTAGAATTTGATCTATGGTTTAATATGTCTCAATAAGGGACATATTGAAAGTTGTCTGATTTCAATAGATATATTGTATTTATTTACTTTTAAAAGTTATGTTTTTAATTGTTTTTTTGAATAAATACAAATAGGCACATAGTGTTTACCAAACTGAACGTAAGAAAACTAAAATAAATTATTCTCATACACCGCAATAAATAGAAACATAAAATGTTAACATTACAGCAAAAGTGCATTTTAACTCTTAAATGTATGATTTAATATTTTCAGTTGAAAAAAAAACATTGTCAATGTGTAGGAATTAGTATTTTAATAATACAAGTAACAAATATTTAACCCAGACTAAAAGTGTGACAACCAAACTTTATTAATGTCAAATTGAAATAAACATAATGTTTGATAAGTACTATCGATCGTCTAAATTCAATATTTATTGGTGAAAAATGATCATTAGTCACGGAATAATAAAAAATACTTTTCAAATAATAGGTTTTACTAAAACTACATAATTAATATACAGTTTGTTGCGTATATGGAACACCATACATTTAAGGGTTGCGAAACTAGCCTTTCACTGATGTTTTGGTGAAATCATATTCAAACATATTTTTAGCATGACATATATTTATCTACGATCAATATACATATATTTACTTAAAACCACTAGTAAAATTATATTCATCCTCAAACCTAATTTGACAGTTGATATATGACCAACGAAGTCATAGAATCTGACAAAATATGCAATCCCAGTTATTCAATGTTTTCAATATATAAAGGTTGTGAACAGGGCCGGCTCGAGGATTTCTGCGTCTGTGTGTGAGGCGTCTTCGGCCTATAATAACATAGTTTTTACGCGTTGCTTATTATATTCTATAACAGGAATGAAAATACATGAGGTTAACATGAGCCACATTTTTGATTTAATATATAAAAAGAGTCACACCATAGTCGCATTCTCAGGTAGTATTAAATACACAAATTAAAATTTAATGACGATTCTACACAAATCTTAATTAATTTATTTTCTCACCATCATTCGTTGTGTATATGCAGCTAATGTTTGATGGCCACCTTCCACAACGCTATCGAATTTCTATATAAATATACGAAACATTTTTATCAAGAGATATTGAGATCCACACATAACTCAATGCAGAGCCACATTTGCCTACTCTGTTCATTATGGTTGCGTTGCGTAGGGCCTTATTAGACATTCAAAAAAAGTTAAGCATAAAACATAATTGTTATTTTAATAATTATTAAGTTTATTAAACGGGTAGATCGTTCAAAAATACCCATTGTCCGAAGTGTTGCAGGTGGGCCTTAGTTAAATTGGGCTTAGTTAAAAATTAAAATTTAGTAGAATTTTATTACATTTGACATTGTTATATTGAATTTATCAGAGTGACCCTTGTCCCAATGCCCGATCAATTTCAAATTATTTATTCCATAATGTATACCCGTTGAACAAGACTCACGATGTTTCGTATTTAATCAGATCCAAATTGTACAAATCGCATCAGTTTTATTTTACTGAGGCGGCTCGAGACTCGATACTTGAGATTCTGACTGTCCGTAATGGCCGCCCTAATTTGCCTAATGTCCGTGCGTTTACTTTTTTTACCCCGTGTCCGATTAGACCCCAACTCCCCAACAAATGCTAACTAGCTGTACATACATCTCAATTTTCAATTTTACTGCACCAAAAATTCTTACGTGAACTTATTTTTCACACAAAAAATATTGGTGACGGAACAGAATATAATGGTATGAACTTAATATTGAATTGATTGATTGATTGAAATGCGTTCAATTTTTAACTAAAAATATTTTGCTCATACGTCATTGTTTATAAAACAGGAAAATCAGGGATCGTATACTTTTTTGGAAGCCAAAATATTTATTGTAACCATATACCAACTACTCTCTTCGAAAAAGAAAGGTTGGTCAACTGAGTAACACTAATATTTTATGTTGAAATAGTATTAATATTTATTTGGAAAAAAACTTTGTTTGAGATACTAACATAAGGAGGTCATATGCTCCACATTGGGAGCGGACATGGATTTAAAAATGAAATGCTTCATTACCGTAACATATCGCGACAGATTTGAGTGAAATGGCGATTTTGAATTCTCTAAAATGCTGAAATTATTATATAATAATCAACCTTCATGCATCTCTACGTATTACAAACTACCAACTACCAATGCAATACTTGACCTTTGACGACCTTGACCTTAACCCTCCAAGGACGAGCGTAACCATATGGTCACAGTAAACTCCGTTGTCTATTGATCCCACTATTCATCCTTTTTCTACCCAAATATCGTTGCTTTCACTCATATTCGGTTAAGAAGGGTACAGACTTCAGTTACCATCAGCCGCGGGGACAGAAACGGCCACTAAAAGCACATGCGATTTTTTGAATTTCATTTTTTTTAATGGACTTTTTGAAACGTTTTTTATCAAAACATTAAATTATTTACAGCTCTTTTGATAAAATATTTGTATTAAAAATATGTTGATCTAAAGAGGTAAAATTGTAAATATTTTTAAAAAATTCACGTTTAGCTATATTTCAACCCCGAATGTTTGCGTTCCCATACGGTCACATTTGTCCTTACTACTGTCCGTACACAATATTACACGGTAATAAAAAGATGAGCATAACCATATAGTCATGCGGGGTTTCTATACAGCGTTTTTTTTTTTTTAATTATTAGGAATAAAAGTTATCCGTGACTTCAATATGGTTTAAAAAAAAAATCGTCTCTGGAAGGTTAAGTTTCCAGGCACATTTTCACAACATCAAAACATACTCTTTTGGACTTGAAATTACATTATGAAACCATACAGCTAACTTGAGATGAATAAAAAAAAGAATGTGTGAAAAATTTTAATATTCAACTTCGATCTCTCCTATTTTTTTTATATATTTACGAGATATATATTTGACGTCTACAGTTTGCAGGTCTCTGGCAAGAGATCTCGTTTGCGAACAGCCGTCAACGCAATCTCTTAGCGCCGTGTTAACCATTGATTTGCGGATAATGCTCAAACCAATACATCTGTCTATACAATATAATCATCCCAGATACTGGACCAAGAACGAGACTATTAAAACGAAACCAAAGGTGTGCACAGTATTTAAAAAAATACATTTTATTTACTTCCGTGTTGAATTGAAAAAAAAATACGTTACAGTTATTATGTGTAAAAGACTTTTATTGATGGTTTTAATGTAATTAGGAAAAACTATCAAAGTATCTAGTTCTACAGGAATTCGGTAAAAGTAGAAGGCATATCTAGTTACTTTCTTTCATTATGTGATGTCTCGATTATAGTCAAAGATATTATTATTATGAAGACCAAAATGTATAAGATTAATATCCATTATATCTTTCACACATTTCCATCATGAAAACAGAGTTTCGGAAAAGTGCGTGGGTATCCATATTTTGCTACACTATTTAAACAAAAAAAGGCAAAAAAAGTTACGTTTAAAATATGTATATTAATCATTAGTATTATAAATATTCGTACGAAAAATATCAGAATAAAATCGAAATTTACAGTTAAGTGTTTAATGTTTCGCATTTTATTAACACCAGGCATCGAATAGAAAACACATACAAAAACAAAAACCGATACAATTTTACTTTTTCTTTAGTATCTAATATAATATATTGAAGATAAAAAAAATTCCGCCCCCCTTTCCAATCTTTAAGTAACGGCGAAATGAGAGCGATCAGTTAACCATTAAACTTATCCCAGCCTAATTACTACTCTCTTCAAAAAATGAGAGGTTGAGCAACTGAGTAACAAACAGTCCTTTTAGAAAAACATCGATATTCAATTAGGAAGCCAAATTCTATATTACAGTTATTAAGCACATTAAATTACACATTTTTTAAACTTGCTGTTTTAAATTTTATTTTAAATCTGGGTTAAAGATTGTAGATCGAAGAGTCGTAGCCATATTCTAAAACATAATAATTATTTGAAATTATGGCAAACAATTTCACCGTCAAATATTAAAAGCAAAATAAGTAAAATATTTTATCTTCGATACGGAACCGAGAAGCTAGTTTTAACATCGATAAACACTATTTAATAGTCATACATAAAAAAAAACTATAAACTCGATATATTTTTTGTAACATTCATTTGCAGCCACGAACGCCACTGTTAGTCACTTAGATATCATAGTGGTATGTGTGGATAGTATTAAGACTAAACCGCTTATCTCCCAGGTATCATTATGCTTACTCGATTATTTTGAAGAAATCGAATGGAATTCAACAAACCGAGACCTGTGATTATTGTTTAAATTTTAAATCAATATTTGAATGTTTATTCACCACGTGTGAATGTGGAATTGATATTGTTCAGCCATAAAATTGTTTTTTTCCTTACCCAATAATCAATGGGTTGTGTACACAATATTATGCCCAAGTATATAACATGTACTCGACCCAGACTTGGAGATCATTTATTTGTATTTTTCATATATGAATACATGATGATTAAGGCGTAAAAACAAATATTTACTTTGAAATATTGAACTGAAGATGGCTTTAAAGTATTACAAAACTTGTACACACCCCTCGGGCAAATACGTCAATCTAACGCAGTGGATCTTAACCTTTTTAATGATTTGCACCCTCTTCAATCTGAAAATATGGTACTCACACCTCCATTAAAATTTTATTCCATTTTTTTAATTTCGGAAAGCACATTTATAGCCAGATATTTTCTTATTGAAAAATAAATTCATAAATTTATACATTAATACAACAAATGTCTCAATTTTAAATGACTAGGCGGGTTTTAGTACATATAATAGATCTAATTTTAAATGTGTAAAAATAAAAACGGAAATGCTCTTTTGCACCCCAGGTTTAGAACTACTAATCTAACGGATTAACACTTTTGGGTATGGATACTTTAATATTTCGTTCTGTGATTTTTTGCAATCGATTTAGCAAACTTTTATTAACAGTTAAAGAGAGATAGTAGATTTTTGAGTCCGAATAATTACTACCTTGTCGACTTAAAATAATTTTTCAAATGCATGAATTTCTGTGATGTTAACATGCCTTCTCATCTATCTGATTAAGCGGTAAGCTTCCAATAAGTTAACAATTATGTGGATTGCTTAATCTCAAAGGTATTTGCGGTAAAAGCATCTAGTAACTATGATTGTTTTGGGCCTCACATAAAATCTGAATGGGCCGCATAGCTGTTCTAGATAAAAATTCTGCCAATTATTTCTCATTTTGCCTTCAAGTACAGAAACCGACTTTAAGGTTCCTTCGGTAGTTAATTAAACAAATGTAATAATTGCTGTTTGTGATATACTTGTACATAAATAGAAAATTTCACCAAGGGGGAAAACGTTTTCATATCATCAAATCATCAGATCATCTAACGGCTGACTCGCGTCGTCAATGCGTATCCCCACGTCATCATCCGACCACAAAGTCGATCGTCTTTTTTCTCTCGCGGTTTCATGCAAATTGTATTGACAATTCAAATGAGAAATGTAAACTGCGACTCGCAAATCGACGGGGAGGGGCACCGGCCGCAAAAAGGATAATCAAAAATAATCCCCTACACCTGCTGCTGCGTAAAATGAACACTTTGCTTATCAGGAGACGTAAAAAAACGCATTACGAATTTAAGTAGGGTTATAAATCGTATAAAAAATATCGACAGCTTACAGAAGAAAGCTCCCAAATATTATGTAAAATCAAATTGAAATGCCACATTGAAACATTTTTCGTCTGACATATTCTGTAAAAAAACAAAATCTTGCAATTCGAAAATATCAGTTTTCCAATCAACTTCATTTTCCATAATTTAAAATAATATTTTTCATTTTCCTTCCAATACAAAAGAAAAATGAATACTACCACCAATGATCTTTAAAGCGATTTCCACTCTCAGATGAGATGTTTAACGAGAACCGGTTGTTAGTCAGTAAATCAAGCTTTTAATATCATAAAAATGATCATTCAAAGAATAGAGGTTTAACAGCGCAGGGGAATACAACGAGGCCGACTAGCTTTAACTATTGTAGTAGTTAAAAAATTAAAAAAAAAAAAAAAAAAAATCCATGTCCGTTCCCAATATGTACCCAACATTATCTCAACAGATTTTTTCTACGAGAACTATTTGTTACTCAGTCGCTGAACCTCTTTTATTCAAAGAGAGTAGTAGAGATAAAAGGATATAGCTAGGACAGTGTTTAGCTAATCACTATCAGTGCATTCAGTTATTAAAGGATCGGAAAGGGTGGGAGGGATTTCTTAGACATCACAAGCTTCCATGCCTTCGAACAGAAATCAATAAATCGATCGAAAAAATTCTGCTCGTACTGGGGCTCGAACCCGTGAAGTTCGGCACGAAAGCCCACACAGCTAACCACTGCGTCATAGGACCCGACAATCAATATATATTTATAAACCGATAACTTGAGAGTTTTTTTATATTTAAAGTCAATTATTGGTACTAAAAATTCAAAATGCATGAATTTAAATTGAGCATGTCCAATTTTTTAAATCATTCAAATAATAACATTTTTAATATTTTTTATATTAAAATCAGCTGCCAATATTGGCTGAATCTGTTCAACATTTATTATTAAATAAACGATGAAGCTTACTTTAAATAACAACTTTAGCAATAGACATTATTCAAGATGTTGACGAAAAGTTTGTGATTCAATTACTTTTTTCGTATCGAACTGATAAATATCACACTTCAGTTAACACGTAGTACTTACTATACAAATATAGTATTTTATTTTTAACAAATTTTTAAAGTTTTCACACGTATCAAAGCTATAAATTAATATAAATCGGAAACACGCAAAACATGCACTTGCGATAAAAAAAAATGTACGTGCTCTATTGTCATAAAACAAATATTATTAAAAATATATACGTTTCCTTATTACAATAAAAAAAGAGATTGGCGCAAAGCACATTCGATTTTCGCAAATAAAATTCGATCAAAACGCAACTTTGTCATGTTCAATTCTATTATGAGGAATTTATCCATTTATGATTGCAATATTGATTTCACGATTTAATTTAATCTGCCATCGTACTATTTGATATTTCAATATTACCTTGTTTAGTAATACAATAATTGTTTTGATATTTTAAGCAAATAAATTCACAAATAAAGTTTTTCGTCATATTTTAAATTGCCGTATCGGATATTTAATAAAAATATTGATAAAAAAAACTCCGACTCCGGTATTTACAAATAGTTCGATTCCGATTTTAAAAATATGCAAAAAATTATGACTCCGAATCTGACTTTGCGATCCTGAGTAATCTGTCCTCCAGAAAACGTTGTCTGATCATCATTTATTTCAATACCAATATTTCATAAAATATAACGATATTTTAAATATAAATACTGCCATTTCAATATTATTTTCCTACAAGAATTGCTTGTTACTCAGTTGCTCAATGATTATTTATTTGAATAAAATAAGAGATTTTTTTAGAAAGGTTATAGCTAGGACAATACTAGTAGTTGACCAATAACTATCGCTATACTCCGTTGTTTTAGGATTGGAATGGCGGGAGGGATTTTCAAACATTAAACATCTATGCCTTCTAACAAAAATCGCTAAATCAATTGAGAAAATGCTCTTCGTACTGGAATGCAAACCTGTGATGTCTGGCATGGAAACCCACGGAATTGACCACTGTGCCATAGATCTGACACAATGAGGCTTAATATATTTATAAAAAATATAATAAAAATTCTGTACTGTGGAATTATACTATACAAATCATAAAATTATCAAGACTGGTTTCGCTTATAGCAAGCATTTTCTTCTGATACAGCTCGTTTTGGGCGTAACCGATTCTGACTGTTTATAAAAATGTGAATTGTAGAACTGTGAAAACTGTGGTTTCTTTTTTTAATTTTATATCATGATTCTACAATATATATTGGGATCGGAAAACGTTTTATTAACAATAATCATAATATTTAGAAGTATGTATACGAAAAATGTTTTCAATTAATTATACACGTTAAAATCATACTATAATATGCATATCTACACGAAGAAAACTAATTGATGTAATACTTGGACATTTTTCAAGGATATAAAAAACCTATTAAACAATTATATTCAGTAGTTGAATTTATTTCCCTAACAAGAATATCATACAATATGCATTTAATTGAGTCGCTATACAGCTTGGTGTAGGTTGCCATACGAAAAGGTTATGGAAACATTTAATTGAGTCAATTTTCTTCGAATTACGTACTAAAACGATTTATTCCGTTTAATGGCTTAATAAATAATTAATCATAAAAGATTGAGAGTAAATGTCGAACAAAACAAAACAATATTTTTGTATGCGTGTATATATTTGTATAATGTAATATAACCACACAATTGTTTCAGATGCTTACTAGAACCAGCGCTGAGACGTATTTTTGATTTTATTCAGCGGTGGGCTACCAATACGTTAGCAAGGGGCTCACTTAATCTCAGCTATTTTCGATGTGCAATAAAAAACGTAATAAAACCTAAAATAATTATTATCTACAGGTAAAAGTACCTACATACTTTAGCTTTTAAGAGTGATGAAAATTGACTCAGATATAGATAAGTACTATACTTTTTGCTACAATTTCATGCTTCAAATGTTATACTTAATCTGTCGTCAATAATATTACGCATTTAAAAAGAGGAACTGGTTCGACCTGAGGATATTGTTTTTCTTAATTCAACAAGGGGCTCTCCATTAAAATTTTACAAGTGGCTCGCGTGAGCCCTTCTGAGCACCCTCCAGCCTACCTCCGATCGCATTTCAATACCAATATATTATCTAAGCCGAGA
This sequence comes from Himalopsyche anomala, assembly GCA_031772345.1. NCBI lineage: Eukaryota > Metazoa > Arthropoda > Insecta > Trichoptera > Rhyacophilidae > Himalopsyche > Himalopsyche anomala. Next base: position 11,513,972 of record CM062824.1, on the reverse strand, counting down.
TCTTTGCATTTAATCGGAATTTTCAATGTCGATAAATAAAAAACGGTTCATTTATTTAACAAATTTGTGTGCAACAAACTTTTAACATTTGCACGTAATAATCAATCGAGTCCTAATTTCAAATCAATGAAACATTATAATAAACGTATTATTTATAGCAATCTTTAATATTTTTGTTATACAGTAATAATTGTTATATCTTTTCAAGTCTACGAAGTTAACAGTGCTATAACTTAAGAGTACTGTTTTTCTACCTGTTACTGTATTGAACTAGTACAACGATATATTTATTTACTTTTTACCATGTCCGCTTCTAATGTGGAGCATATGGACTCCTCATGGAGTTTATCTCAACAGAAGTGTTTCTGCGAGAACTGTATGTTACTCAGTTGCTCAACCTCTCTTTTCCATGGAGAGTATGGAATAAAAGGAAAGGGCTAGGACAGGACTAGTGGTTAGCTAATCGCTCTCGATACGCCCCGTTCGTTGGATAGTATGAGTAAGAGGGGGGAATTCAAGACATCACATACATCCATGCCTTTGAACAGAAATTCATAAATCGATTGAAAAATCAATTTATAAAACTGCCCGTACTGGAATTCGAACCCGTGACCTCCGTAGCGGTAGCCAACGACGTTGACCACTCGACCACACAGGCGGCACAACGATATATATGTTAGGTATATAAGGATATTTGTACAACATTAAAAGACCTTTACGACATCAAATTAAATTTGACAACTTCGGAATCAAATTAATAAGTTATCAAATTGTATTGTATATTACAAATGAATTTCCCCAACGTTACCATCAGTCGAAAATACATCCTTTACAATTTTAAAAAACATGACATTTAACGTTATTACTGCTAAATTCTCTTATAAGTATAATAACTACATATACTGCTTTGACAAGCTCATTGCTCCGCTACCTTGAATTCATTTAAAGATCAGTTTTCCTCAGTAGCGAAATCTCAGGTACGAATTACCACAAACAAATTAAAATTATACGTTTACTTTTGAGGTTTGTTACGCAAAAAAACGAACATAAAAGGTGAATCCAATTATCTATGTCCTCCACACAAAATGTCTGTCTGTTCATGACATGTATAAATCCAAACGTTAAGACACTATTTGACATTTATTTACTTATTCCATAAATCAGACATCAAGAACATTTTTTTATAAAAAAATATAAATAACCACTTTAATATTATGTATTACTTGTTGTATGATTCGTGTTTTATATTTTGTGTATGCCTTAATAATGGAAAGTATAATAATACTAAGATTAAAAATTTAACAAATGCCTGGGAATTGAGGCCACGAAATAAGGATTGACTCACAGGCTATACAGATCATATTAATTTGTAATTTCATTCAATTTAAGAAAGATGATCCACTGGTTCTATTGAATTATTATTACTTGAGATTTTACTCATATATAATCTCACACGCTTTCCAAAAACTCTTACTTATCACTTAATATTATAATAGATACTGTTAATTATATTACATTCAATACAGGTCCTACACGCCAAATTCAACATTTTACAAATTAAATTAAACATTTTACAAAACAAATTATATAATATAATTTACAAGATGTATTTTTCTTCAACGAGATATATTAATAATAGTTTGTTTTTATTCCACGGCTCGTTAGCTTTAGCTGTGATTCTTTTAATTTTCATTGCAAAATAGAGCAAATAAGTCAAATACAATGTTGAGATTATAAATCATTCGCCATGGATTGTTCTGTGAGTCTACTCGCCCGATTTTATTGACCATAGTGAACTGTTGACGGTATTTCCTTGATTAACGCCAGGCGGTGAAACCTTTCCATATAATAAATACGTCACATTATATGAAATGTTATCACTAAACGTCTATCGTGTTGGGCCCAAGCAGAGCTTAAGATGGTCTGTTTTCTGAAGGACTGCAAACTAATTAACAATTAAAAATCGCGATAAATCAAAAAATCAGCCAAATCTATTTATTCCAACTACATTGAATCTTTCGTTATTTTCGCTAATAAATTATGAAAATGTGAAAAAATATTCGTTTTCTTGAATAAAGTGTATTCAAAAAAGCTCACTATCAACTAAAAATAAGCCGATGTCCCGTTTTGAGGAGACAATAAATGGTCACATTGCGATAATTATCGCGTAACTAACGCCTTGAAGTCGATGTTTGAGAACACATAAAATGGGCATGTTTTAATGTTATTTTGAATTCGGTTGATTAGCACCCCATTTGGGTATGGAGGTGCCCAGGGATGGGATGGAGGGGGCTCGGGGGGGTTCGCGCGAGTCCCTTGTTAAATTTTGGCGCTGCCGGCGAGCCCCTTGTTAAGATAAGAAAATCATTCGTCTTAGATCAAATCATCACATAACTGCAATTTCTGTAGATGGATAAATTTGAAAATTAGTTGTCGTTTCATTTTTTCATTCAGCGTTGTGGGCGTCCGTGAGTCTCAGTACGAAAAAACATTTTTTCGATCGATTTATCTATTTTATGTTCGAAGGAATGGGTGTTTGTGATGTCTTAAGATTGCCTTCCACTCTTCCGATTCTTCAATTCAACTGGGCGCTACTATTAGTTAATCACTAGTCCTGTCTTATGCTTATCATTTTATCCCTACTACTCTCTTTGGAAAAGAGAGGTAGAACGACTAAGTTAAAAGCAGTTCTCGTAGACAAATAACTTTCTTTGAGATACCTTCATTAGGAGGCCATATACTCGACATAGGGAGCGGACATGGATAAAAAAATGGATAGCATTTACCGAGCCCCATGTTAAGATATTGGCAGCCCACCGCTGGAGGTGCCCCTACAACCATTGCATTTTTCAGTGCCCGGCGTTAAACAAGGAAGTACCTTTTTGACTTCTGCACAATATTACATGCCAAATTATTTTCAATTCTTTCAGATTTACTTTCGAACCAAATGTTTGTGACCGATGATAAAAACCAACATGATTGTGGTCTAAAGTATACAGTGGTCCGTAATTAGAGTCGCGGTTAGCGAGCTAAAGTCGTGTAATTGAAAAGTCATATTTTCAGAAGCCCACGGTTAATTTAAATACTCCGTCCATTTTTTTTTATAATCGGATGAATGAGAGACGTAAAAAAATGGCTACGCTTCATCGTACAGCCGGAATGCTATCGACTTGATTGCATTAGAAAAGTATGTCAATAAAATAATTGCGTTTCATTCGTAATGATATTTTTAAATAACGATTAAGTTTTTTTTTATTTGCGCGTGTTTTGATTCACTAACGGTCATTCTATATGTCATTAAAATAGGCAATTATCGATAAATAAATGCCATTATATCTATTTTTTATAGGAAATTCTACTATGATTACTTTTCGAAAACAAATTTAACAGAGAGGAATAAAGATATTATAATTTTATATTAAGCTATTGACAGCTTTAGGTACAAATCAAGACTCAGTTTTATTAATTTTCCAGTATAGTAGTGGGCCTTGAAAATGCTAACCATTCTATGTAATATGAATGACTATACAGCAGTGTTATTAATGCAGTAATATTATATATCGTTACCTCAGTTCCAAAATATAACAAGTCAAATATGTGTTGCTTTAAGTATGAGAAAATACTTACATTGTCAAAACTATCACTCTGAAAATGTTACAAGTGGTAATCTGTGATTATTTAAGAATAGCAGAGGCTAATATTCTTTAAGCCGGCTGTGTTGTCGAGTGGTCAACGTCGTTGGCTTCGGTTACAAAGGGCACGGGTTCAAATCCCGGTGCGAACAGTTTTATAAATTGATTTATGAATTTCTGTTCGTAGCCATGGATGTAAGTGATGTCTTTAATTCCCCACTCCCACCCATCCTATCCTATGAATGGAGCGTATCGAGAGCGATTAGCTAACCACTAGTCCTGTCCTAGCCCTATCCTTCTATCCCTACTCTCTTTGGAAAAAGAGAGGTTGAGCAACTGAGTAACAAGCAGTTCTCGTAGAAACACTTCTGTTGAGATAAACTCCATTTCGTCGGACATGGTTTAAAAAAAAATCTTTAGATTTACTCATTCACAACTCTGAAAACCCATTAAAACTCAGATTTAAAGGCAGGCAATTGGTCCTATTGATAAACTTATTTTATTATGTTTTCCATGTCAACATAAAGTCGTATATAATTTGATTTTATAATTAAACATTTTTACATAAATACACATTATACAGACAAGAAGCTTTTTCTTAAAGGCTCCAATAACAATGTACATTTCTTGAAACACGTTCTATCAAAAAGATGTAAGCTGAAAATTTCGAATTATTATCTAAATTTAGGTCTGTGGAAATTGCGATCAGGAAAAGACGTAAAAAAAGTTGTTTTTTATATTAAATTAGTATCAGATAATGTTAATAAAAAACTAGTTTATCAGTTTCCATGCACTTTAAGAGTGTGTATATTCCATAATTTTCCTTTGGCCTAAAATCATCAAAAAACAGTTTTTGTGTCTCTTGTAAAATTTGTTATGGTTACGTCTTTTTTTCCTTTCCGCAGTCGATACATTAACAAAAAGAATAGTAACAATTTTGGGTAAATCTTGAAATTCTTTACTCTTGCAAGGTAGATTATTGCATTGTTAAACTATTGATATTAATAATTTTACAGCATATTGCGTGTTTTTACTTAATATAAAATGGTATATTTAGTAAAGTTCGATTGAATTAATATTTATTGCGTACCCATTAGCTTGACCACCGCTAAAAACTGTGAGATTAAGCGAGCCTCGTGCTATTGGCATCTCACCGAACACTCACACCAAACTATTCTAGGTTTATCAGCTAAGTTTAACAAGTAAACAAAGTCATTGACAATTTAAAAAAATATTGTTTCTTTGCCCTTAACTGATATCGGAATTCTCCAGCGTGACGAAAGACGTTTTTTTAGACTTATTAGATTAACTGGTCTGAAATTCAACAATGTTTCCCAATTAATTTACAAATTAATTTTAATACTGCAAATTGGTTTGTTCAACTTGACCTCGCAGCACGCTTCAGTGGACGGCTAGTTGAAAGACGCTTGGTTCATTATTTATGACAAATTATCGATTCCCAGAAACCTACTTGTCATTAGCGGAAACAGAACGTTTCTTTCTTGGTAAAATAATTTTAATCATCGAATTGACATGGCAGGAAATTTACTTCATTAACAACACAGGCTGACATGTTCTTATAAAAATTAAGCACTTACTGTTTTTGTCTTTTTATCACATAAGCTATTTTTGTATAAATGACACACATACTATCACATCAAATTTTTCACTGTTAAATTCAATAAGTCAAAAATTAAATTATGTTCTTTTAAATTAGTATTCCAATATTATAGCGATATTTCATTTTTTCTCAAAACTAGATTTGGGCGTGTTTGATCCAGGGGTGGGCTCGGAGGGGCTCGCGCGAGCCCCTTGTTAGATTTTACCACGGCCGGCGAGCCCCTTGTTAAATTAAGGGAAACACTATTCTCAGATCAAATTGGTACATAACTGCAATTTCTGACTTATATATATTATCTAAGACAGCTTCCAATATACACAGTAGTAAATTTTTAGCCATTTAAATTGATTAGTTTATGGTAAATTGCGTATTGTTGCATATTATAAGTGTATTAAGTAACAATCGTTTGCGTATTTAAGTATTGCATATTAGTGGTAAATTGCTTTGATATAAAGCGACCCCCTTGTTAAAGTATTGGCAGCCCACCGCTGGTTTGATCTCAAAATTTTGTGAAGTGAAGCAAAGATCTCAGGTGAAGTTTATTGAATGCGGCTTAATTATATTATAGTCAAATGATTGCGGCCTTCCGACACAGTGGGGGATTACTATATAAGTGAATGAGGAGCGCGCTTGGGGCCTCCAAATTTCAAAGGATTCAAAAATGGCTTATGTTGTATAACCCATTTACGTTTTGTTCAGATTTTTGTAAAATGTATTATTTAATTTTGTTGACGTTCTTATGTTATCCAAAAAACAGAGCCTCGAAATTGTATTGCGCCTGGAGCCTCCCATGTGATTAAACCACCTTTTTTCCGACATGTACACATTCTCCATCTCAGCCGCAGACAATTAATATAGTCTACTGTCAGATATCATTGCCTGTGTAAATTATGTAACAAAACATTCATTTCTTTATAATCCGAATAAGTTCTGCCGATTTTTGTGGCTATCTAAATTTGATCAAACAAAGCTCCTTTTCATCGGTGAATCTTATTTAACGCCTGGATTTGACAAGTGGTTCTTGATATACATCACTAATCCTATAATCAGTAGAAACTGGGGCTGGTGTCCGTGGACAGATTGCGCACGCCTGGGCATTGTTCAGTAAATGGCATTCGTTAAGTAATTACGAGATGACTGGTCGCTTCCGTCCGTTTTGCGGATCACTGATCTGGATGCGGATGACCAGGCGCTGGGCCGTAAGACGAGACAGCGTCAGTGTTGACCGTCAAGTGGCTCGATCGAACCGGTTGATAAACATAAAGCACTTTCTACGAACCTGTTCTAAACATCTTTAACCACTCTAAAGCTAACGACCCACCGGTGTGTCGCATACCTACGAACCACACACGCTAGAGTTGAATTTATTTAAGTTTGCCGTTTTACCACATTGATACGCTTTGTGTATAATACACAGAACGTGTAAGTGTATTAGTATGTATTTCTTCTGTGATTGGTCAAAAGACGCTAGGGTCGCTTTTTTGATCTCGAAAACAAGGGTGACCATAATATAATGTCAGAAGTAACGAAATAGGATGAGGTAAAGCACTGTGCGGTTAGACTAAAGAAGTGGTTATAAATGTGTATAACTACATAAAAAAATACACGAGAATGTTGACTAGGTAAATATTTATTGATTTATTCATTTATTAATGTTTTTGGATAGTACTTACTTATTGTGATCGAAATTTCTGTATATAGTGCATTTTTTGACATTATATAATAAATATATAGAATTCACATTCATTGTCGACGAAGTCGAAGTCACATACTGGAAAGGGAAATAAAGACTTAGTCTGTACCCACTCTAGCAAGAACTTTAGACAGGAAACTAGGTATGTATCCGCTTCGCGGACCCCACATATAGTTTTAATAGAGAGTAGAGGTAGGAAAAAAAGATATTCTTATAGTTGTGAGCAAAACCGGCTCCCATCTTATAAAGGAGAGTTTTAGTTTTTAAATATTGGACATTCGTCAATTATGCTACGCTACAATCCTAAATATTTTAATAAAAAAATGTGTGCAATTAATCGACATAATACACAAAAAAAAACTATTATTTATGTATTTTAGTTAAACTTAACATCAAATGATATTCTCTTGTATAAATATATATAGTTATAAATAAGTGGATAATTTAATTATTAAAAAATATAAATTACATCATGGTCACCCTAAAGGCGACCGGCAAACTTATATTGTATGAAGTCTACCCACCCGTGTGTTGTCATTATTACGACGTCAATAAATATTTTTTAGAGTTTGCATCATTGAAAAAGGGTCCGACATCTCTTAAGGACTCACAAAATGAATATTAAGTTTTCTTTTATTAGTTTCTAGAAAATCGCTAGCTTACAGGACAAATAAACGTTATTTTCTTCCAGCTGTTAACGGCTTAAGATGTTTCGAACCAGTTCATCAAATATTGCAATTAATTTCAGTGAACAAGTACATAGATAATTATTTTCTTTTTTCGACTACTTTCAGCTAATTTACAGAACTTAACTTGACTTAACAGTATTATAAAACATGATTTGATTGAGCAAAACAAAGTTTAAGTTACACTGTCGCTAGCAGTATATTACTGTTTAAAACTATGTATTTATACGACAGTCTTAATTTCAGAATTATTTTAGCTATTTCTGTATCAACCTGGATCCTGCTTTATGGAAAAATCCATCACATACCTAAAAGTCTATTTTTTACATTTACCGGTCATGGGAGGAACAATTTAGCGTTTACGGCAATTGAAGTTTGTCGGTAAATTGCAATCCCCAGTGATAACATCCCAACTACTAAAATTTTATACTTAATTTCAGTTATGTTATAACTCAATTCAGGGGAATGTAATAAAATGTGTATAATGAAGAAGACATAGAATAATAGATAATCAATAATTTCTATTTAACATATATTCTGATGCAAAGAAAAATATATTTGGCGATCCGTTAGATAAAATAACTATAGGGGACGACACTAGACAGGATAGGACAGACACTTAAATCAGGAGATGAGAGCTGTGACAGTCTTATTCAAATGTCCGATAGTAATGTAGATTTAAATTGGTTACGCAGTAGGGTGACCATCTTGATCAATGCTGGGAATAGATATTTTTTTAATATCAATTATAATATAATATTACGAAATGTTATAAATAGGTATGTATCGATCACGAATACATAACGCTATCAAAATAAAATTAACACCATTTTTTTAATCGAGATCTGTTTGAAAGTATGGATGTTTGTGATGTTTACAAATGCCTTCACACAGTTCCAGTACTAAAATAACGAGACGTCCCGATTAGCTAACCACCAATTATGTCCTAACCCTTACTTTTCTATGTCTTACTGTCTTTGAAATAAAAGAGAAGTTGAGCAACTGAGTAGCATTCAGTTTTCGAAGAAAAACCTCTGTTGAAATATTTCTACTGGGGCTCCACATTAAGAGCGGATATGTATTAAAAATATATGTACAATATATTCAACTCTTTGAAATCTCCTTTAGTCCCGCCACTTTACCAAAGCTTTCCAACTGTAATTTGTAAAATTATCTAAGGATTAGATAATATATAATACTTATTTTTTGTTCTATAACTGCAAAGTATTTTAGGATCACTTCGTCATTATTTTACGAAAAGGGCAACAGAGGCAAGTACAATTAATTGGTTGATATAGAAATTATTTAGTTTCAAAACTATAATAAACAGATTTTCGCTTCAATAGCTTTCACCTATGCTACACTCATCTATGATTAAACATATTATAGATCATTTTACAAACTCGTATTAGTATAATAGATGCTTATAATAATATGACGTCTCAAGATGCGGGTACTACAATTTGCTCCATTTGTATTCACTGTAATTATAATAGAAAATTTATTAAGTATAATTAATTGATATAACTCAATGGTCACACTTCACTCGATTGGATTGAAGACGATTGTGAAAGAAAACGCAAGATGTGATCGATGATTGAAATTTTGTCCGCATGACAACACGACTCTCTCGACCGTATCAATCTACGCATAGAAGAGAGTATATTACTTCTGCCATCAGCTTCTGGTGATTGAAGATACATATTGATTATAGAAGTTAACTTAAGTGATTGAATTGGAATTTAATTGGTATAACTTTATATAGCTAAGTATTAACATTTACAATAGTGTTGTAAAATTGATAAATGATTGATGACGAAATAGTTATCAATTATATTTGATAATTCTTGTGATACTTATCACTATTATATTATTTTGTTGTCAATCTATCTCAATCTGTGTATTTTATTCAAATTATGTACTAAAAGTTAATAATCATTTTGATATAAATATCTCTAGCACTCAATTTTTCATTCGATCAGTTTTCAGTCAGTTCATGTATATATTTTTTTATTATCCAATACAGATTTTAATTTGACCAATTTATTTGTACAAAAACTACCATTTTTGACTACCAGCTGCGTAGTCGAGTGGTCAATGTCACGGGCTTGAATTTCACTCCGGATAGTTTCTATAATTTGTTTTCAGATTTCTGTTCAAAGGCATGGATGTATGTGATGTCTCAAAACGTACATAGCAAGAGCGATTAGCTTACCATTAGTCATATCCTAGTTATATCCTTCTATACCTAAAAAGAGAGGTTGAGCAACAAACAATTCTCGTAGAAATACTTATGTGAGATAAACTCCATTAAAAGTTCATATGCTCCACATAGGAGGCCCCAGGCCCAATTAATTTTGGTGGTTTTTCGGATAGCATAAGAACGTCAGACAATCCCAAGTATTATAAAATAAATCTGAAAAACAAATATATGGGTTTTATGTGCCCATTGGAGGTGAAGTGAGCCAAGTGGTATTTTAGAAAAAGTTAGCTGCGTTGTAATATTTTACACGTCTTAAAGTGTCGTAAAAGTGAAGTAACCTCAGTCAATACACATTGCAGTAGTGCTATCTCCGTAAAATAAAAATATACAATCCACCAAAACGCGAGTATTTAATAGTCCAAGAAAAAAGTTTTACTATTTTACTAATTGGATTACTTTACCTCTCAGGGGCCCATATAATATTTAATATAAAGTCATTTTGAGGCCCCAAGCGCGCGCCTCATTCACTTTTAGGGTAAGCCGACACTGTTTATCGAGTATCTTAAATGCGCTTCCTTTTCTCAGCGTACAATTTGCGTTAATCACGAATCTATCGATGCAGTTTATGACAAATAAAGATTTAAATGAATTGAATTACGTGAAATTAGATAATAATTTAATCCCATTACGGTCGATGTTCTTCGGCCGAACTAGTTGGCAGTTGGACGAGTTTGCCAACGGGCGGACGGATGTGCGATTTAACGAACTATAACGGAGTTGTAATTAAAATCAAATACCGTCACAATGACCGTGACATTGCACTCATTCGTAACTATTGCTCCGACTCTGGAATCAATAACTTGGATTAGCAATGGCAGCTCGTTAAAAAAGGTATTATATATTATAGATTATGTTTTTTCAATATTTCAAAATCCAAAATTGGATGGCGCACTGTAACATATATTAAATAACTAGAGCTTTTTAGTTACTTAGCCATTTTTGAAAAGTGGAAGGAGAAAGAAGGAAACCATTAGTTGAGAGTATTACTTGCAAACCTGACTTATTTCAAAATTGTTGAAACATGAACCATGAATGTAATTTAGTAGGTAAAAATAATTTTTGAAAGTATTTTTTTGAAATTAGTCTTAAACATGGCTTGACAACATCCAAAATATCATTCCAAAGTAATTTAAGAATAAAAATACTTTTAAAATGTTCATTGTTTTTTATTTATTTATTTTTTACATCACTTTTGGAGTGTTCTCTGTCAGTAAAAGTTGACTAGATAAAGTCTATTGGAAAGGCATTATACTCAACAGAAAAAACTCATTTGTACTAATTCCCACTTTAATTAAATAAGATCTGGACCAGTTTCGCTCATGCCGAGCATTATCAAGTATCTTCAGTTGATTATGCTTGTCATGCGTTAAGCATATTGTGTATATAGTTACCGCCCATTTTAAAATGTCTAAAAAAATTGCTGACACCGGTACCTGAGTGAAGCTAGATTTTTTCATAATCTTATTTTACTTAGCTCAAAATACTCGCCGTCACTGCAATAGTATTGCACGAAACAATGATTGAGAATTACTGGTCTACACCACTGTTTTAAACAAATCTCGTTCAAATATTGTAATACGGATCGCGTAGCGAATTGCATTGATTACTCCGTTGTATTGACTTTTTTGTGCGTTTTTCATGAGCTCGGTTCATTATTATCTACGACTCGACAACGCTACTACGTTTTATACATTTTTTTAACCTGGCATTATCTTTTTAGTCGTACACCTCTTTCTTTGGCCGTCAAGTTGTCGCCCGTGATAACAGAAGCATTGTCAGGTTTATCGATGAAACTAATCGTTAAATGTATAGTTATCGATCTATTTACCAAACGTGAGTAACTTTGCAATACTTTTTTAAATATAGGGGAGAAAATTTCTCTTAACTGAAATGAAAGATTTCACTTTCAAAACACAAATATTGCCTTTTCTTCCAGCTGTTCCGGATTCCAAATTTCTGAATAACAGTTGAGCACCATTCATTTAGTGCACTTAGCAGAATTTTAGATTGCTTCTATATATCATATAATATTATGGGAGAAAGCAAAACCATTTTCCGATGACAAGGGATCTTGGAAATGTCTTGGTATAAAAAAAAGAAGTTGCTCCAACTGTTTTTGCGAGAAGTTTCGTAAAAGTGACCAGTGGAGTTACGTAAACAATCTAAGCCACCAAACCTCTATCAACCACCCGTGTTCAGGGTCAAGTGAGAATGTGTGAAAAAAACATAACAGAGATTAATCATCTTAAAACGAACGAAAAATCATTTACATAGTTCGACTGTGCAAAGGAAAAACGACGTAACCTAAAGTTTTTCAAAACAACTTGATACACGTTCTATCAAAAGGATGTAAGCTGAAAATGCCGAATTAGTATCAAAATTTAGCTTTTAAAATTGAAAAAAGAAGGACCTGTGTGTATTGCGATCAGAAAATTTTTTTTTTTTTAAATATTTTAGTAATATTAGAAAATGTTAATTAAAAATTAGTTTATCAGTCTCTATGCACTTCAAGGTTGCGTATAATTCATAATTTTCCTTTGGCCCAAAATCATCAAAAAACGTTTTTTGTGTCTCCTGTAAAATTTGTTATGTGTGGGTCTTTTTTCCTTTCAACAGTAGATATATATTATATTGTTTTGTATTAGAGAGAACCAAAAAGTGTTTGTTCTTCAGTATATGTTGCTTCTTATTATTTGAAAATGTTTACAACAAAACTTTCATATCCCTTTTTTATAATTTAAAATGTATAGCTTTATCTGTGGCATAAACAAAACGCTTGATTATTGTCGTTCATAATTCACCTTTCATGAACAAGGGTTTAAATAAACCAAAATTCCTGATTATGTTTTCTTTTGAACTAAATAAGTTATTTTAAGAAATTGAGATGCTGAAAAACGTCAGGTTTATTGGATTTATATTTTTTAATGACTTCGTTCATTCATTGGCAAGCAACATAATTAAACATCTGCTTAATAAGTTGAGCGGTACAATTATGTTTTGGTATCAATAGATAATTTATTTTACGTTTGATTTTTGTATTCTGTTTTATAAATTCTAATTATAAACCTTAACTGTCATACAGAAGAATGGTCTGATGCTCTTGGATGTTTTTGTTACTTCAATAATTTGGAATAACTAATATTTAATTTTTGGATTTGTGTTCAAATACTCTGACGTTAGAGGTGTTCGCAATCCTTTCCTCATATCTGACTCTCAAAAATGGGAGAAACAATCCAAATTATTTAACTTATAATCCTGCCCTTCCTCTAACTTTATACTCTTAACCTCTCAGGAAATGAGAGGTTGAACCATTAAATAACATTATAATTCTTCTATTGCGTTAAATCTTAAGACCGTGACATTTTCTACCATATCTTGTCATCAGGTATTTTGAAAAAAAATACTGTTTGTCTGATAAAAAAATGGTAATTCCTGGTTTATATGTGTGGCTTTTAATTGTGTGGCTTTAATTGTGTGTTTATATGTGTGGCTACAGACGTTGCAGATAAATCTTGACCAAGCTGATATAACTTACGTTATATTAGCTCAAATTCATTGATGAAAATAGTTCTTCCCAAATTGACGTTGAGCCAAACATTGTCAAATTAACGATTATCAATTTCGTCATTTAATTATGTATATTTACTAAAATCATATTTTCCTCTTATAATTCTACTCCATTGTACACTTTAATATTTCCACAAAAAGTTTCCATATTAGATTTTAGCAGTATAAATTTATTTTTTCAAACAAATATATTTTTGAGAATCCGCCAATTCCATTTCTAAGTCTGCCAAGCCAATAAAATTGAATCATGAAAATTGAATGTGTTAATTAATACTCAATATAATACGGTGAAATTAAACCAGAAAAGTTTTTAAAGCTTGTTTTAAAAAAAATCTAAGCTACTATAGACATTGAACTCCGAAAAACATTTTTTAATATAAAATTCAAAATTGCATCCGTATCACCGAAATTATCCGTATGTCATAAGTTCACGATCACTGGAATAATCACAAAATCTCACAAACATAATTCTTCGTTGTTTACTAGTTCTCGTAAAACAAATCAGATAGAACTTTGTGCAATATCATTATGAGCGAAGACGATTGAAAAAATATGTCAAAACAATTGCACGCTAAATAATATCATTATACGCCATTTTATCTATCTGGATATATTGATATAAAAACTTCCTAAAAATTCTTTCAAATAAGAAGAATATTATTATTTTTTATCATACAATAAAGTATAAAAAATGTTGACGTTATTGGCACTTTTAAATCACTTCCAGTTAACTTTTCGTGCTTTCTATACGTGATCACTCTAAGAGTCAAAGACACCAATAAAATGTATATTGAGTAAATGTTTCTTGGAATCAAAAAACTTTGAGAAACAATGCCCCTCACAGCTATGACAACTAGTTTAAAGCGGATGACGGTCGTGAGGTCAGGACGGATTCTGAGGTGAGGTGACGTCACACGTCACATCGAATCGATTTATACGGCGACTTCTTTCGACAACTTCAATCATTTGTCCATTGTGCTTAAATAAACAGATCCGTCATTTGATTACAAAGTTATCACGAACCTTTTTCAAATTTAGAACTCCAGAAAATGTTGGGAATCTTTGATTTAAGAAGAAGACGTCATGAACCTTTTTGAATTTCGAATGGCGTGCTAAGTTGATCATGCGTACCCAATGCTTCTCAACTTTGTACCTTTCTTTAATATACCCCATATCAAAAAAACTCAAACATAAAAATTTTATGCTAACACATTAACTAGATTATATAAAACGATAGATTACGTATATGTAGATGGTTATTTTACTGCAAAATTTCGAAGTATTTATTATACATTTAATGAAGTGCGCAAAGATAAATGATACGGGCTTAATATGGGCAGTGGCAGATTAAATACATGAAAGGCCCCAGGCACAATTAAATTTGCAGGCCCTGTTTTTTGGATGACGCAAAAAAGTCAGAAATATCCATAGAAAATAATAAAGAAATAAAATAAAATGGAAAAAAGTACATATGTACATATAATATATGGGTTATATACAGTGGTGAAGTGAAAATGAGCCAGGGCGCCACCCTGCCACCTTTTTGTCATTTTATCAAAATTGATCTACCTAAAATAATAAAAAAAGATTACACATGTAATTGCGTGTTTTTTTATTGATGTAATTTTTAAAACTTGTGGTTTTTTAACATTGGAAGAAAATATAAAAAACAAAAAAAATAGGGAAGAAATCAATGACCGATCTGGTACCTATTTATTTACCACTACACCACTGGTTATATAATATAAACCACGGGTTCTCAAACTGGGAGTCGCGAAGGATTTTCAGGGGGGTCGCCAACTTTTTTCGATTTTGGATTTGAACAACAAAATAACGAAAAAGTATAGCAAATCGAGGATTTCAAATTCCTCGGGGGGTCGCCTAGTCACATGGCTTTATAAAAAGGTTTCGCCACCCGAAAAAGGTTGGGAACCTATGACATAAACCATTTGCGATCCCCTTAAGATTCGGAGGCCCCAAACGCGCGCCTCATTCGCTTATAGGATAATCCACCCCTGAATATGGGAACAATTAATATCATATAATCCACATACGGAGTAGATGTGACTTAATAGGAAAAAAATGCACTGTCTTCAATATATGATAAAAGTGTGTAAAACAGCCAGGGAGCTGGAAAGCGTTGGACTGCAAAAGTTTTGATTTTACCTGCTGAATAAATCGCTCACGAAGTGATGAAATGAACTTCCCCCCAGAAGTATTTAAAGTACCTATAATAAAACATATTATGAAAAAAACATATCGACCAGTGGTTGTCAAAACCTGACCATAATCAAAGTGTCTCCAATCATTTGTGACAGGGTGTGAAAAATTGAAACGGCAAAGTGAATTCTGCCATTGTTACGCAGTTTCGCCACAGACTTATTTTCGTATGTATTTTCAAATTGATCTTTTGTAAACGCAAACGCGCCAAATGACAAACATTTTCTAACTTTGTTTGCACAGTTCATGTAAAGCAGGTGCACAGAATCTTTGGAAAATTTTAATTTTCTCACTATTTATTAATCTATTTTTTAATAATTACTATAATTATTCACGCATACTGTTTCATATCACAGTAGTTAATTTAATTTTTATTTTATTTATGCTTTTAACTTGTATTTTACCTTATTTTTATGAAGGTATCTAGCATTTGATAAGAGGTGATTACATTTTACATAATTTTGTAAAAAACATAGTTCTGCCAATCTTTAAATGTGATGCAAATGAAGCATTGCAAAAAAAATATATACTTTTAAACATGTTATTTTATTTAATTTTATAATAACCAGAGTTGTTTTATACGAAATTTCATTTTACGCAACAGTTATAAGATTATAGTATTATTCAATAATATAGGTTTTTTATAATTGTACATATCGGTTTGATGTATATATTATCGTTTCATGCTGCCGGTTCAACCCGAAAAATACTTATCTGTATTTGAAAAATCTGACAATTTAAATCTAAGCCACACAATTTGAGAAAATCTCTACTCGATTTTATAAACTAGTTAGCGGTTAGAAAAAATAACTTATATTGAGATCTAGTAGGAGTCAAGAGCGAAATTACAAAACAATGTTTTAGTTAAAAAAAACACTATGCTAATTTAATTTTATTATTATGCTAATTTAATTTTAATTTGTATAAGTATTTTTTTATTTAAGATATTATATTAATCGATAATAAATACAGTTTAAAGATGAAAGATTCGCCTTTATAATAATACTGTTTTGCAATAATATAGTACTTTTACATAACACTGAATAAAATAAACAGTATTGAAATAAAAAGTGTAGTATTTCTGTAGTCTTTATATTATTCTTCACACTTTGAGAGTACATAAATAGTAATGTATGAAATAATTTTTAAATGAAATCATTATTTTTCCACTCTCCTTGGCTTTTCTGAGCACTAAAACTAAAGATATTACACAAAAATGACTGAGAGAAAGTCTCATATTTACAGAATGCTGTGTATCTCTTTCTAGGTCCCAGTTTATGCAAATTTTATCTCAGTTTAAATATCAAATAAGGTAAGAACGATGAAAGTTTATTAGGCTAAAATATAACCATTGGTCCGAGAAGAACGTGTTTATTTTTTTTTATTCTTTTTAAACACCAGATAAACAGATTACTGTTCAGCAATTATTTTCAACATAATATAAACTAAAAATAGCACATTGGATGAATTAAAAAATGTTTTACATTATTTATATTACCTTTCGTCATAATTAATTCACGGTGGCTCTCAATAGGTTTTAAATTATGAACTGATTGTTTATCGCTGATATTATCATGTTATATTTGAATAGGTTGTGTTAGATACGTTTCATTGGAAAATATTAACACAATAGATAGTCAGCTTACCAATTTTAGACTGTTTGATCCACAACTCACAAAAAACAAATATGCTTTTTACTATCTGGTAATTTTTCTTGGTAGATAATAAAATGTGTACACGGTGTTTCGGATAACGAGTTCACTCCCGCTAAATGGGTGCATTTTTACATTTACAAGCTTTTATTTCTTTCGTTTACTTCGTAAGGGACTAATATACTACTCGTAGGATATTTTCTAACTTAATAACACTGGCTTATCACAAGCGGAAGCTTAAACTCAGTGGTAGACAAGTAGTCCTGAAGTGCTGATTGTTGGGCATATGCTTTATATAGGGATCGGATATACTACAAAAATATCCATATTGTACAATGACGCATACTCTCAATTTAAAAAAAATATATCACTTCGAAAAAAAACGTTTAACTCTAAAAACGTATTTATCCTTAGTGATATTACATTCCTTTCAATTCAAAACTAACTACCAAAGTATAAGAAAAATCGTCGAATAAGGTTATTTACCAAGCCCACTATCTCCAAGCATTCATTGAAGTCTTGTTAAATCTTGACATCAGTATGTTTTATGATCAAAAACTTTTTCACATCAAAGAAAATGACGGAATTATTAAAAGATTATAATTGTTAATGATGAAGTAACTTGCATAAAATTCAAAACTTTCGGGGAAAAAATGGGAATATATTTTAGTGCACCGTGTAGTAGAAGAATTTTATGGGAAAAAATAATGTCAGCCTTTATTTACAAAACAGCTAAGAAATTTTATACAAATTAGATATGAGAATATCCAATTTAAGCACATCAAAAGATTTTTTTATGTATTAAATTATAATAATATATACTTTATACTTCTTTGATTTATATTGATTTGCAATGCTCTTTAAAGATTTGATGGATATCCATTTCTGATTTTGATTGCCAAACATGACATTTGAGTTACGATCTACATAATAATTATAGAGTAAATTTTTATGTAGTTTAATAAGTATTTCAATAGTTTTTAAATTCATGATAATATATGTAGAAAAAATCACTTATACAAACACGTTAAAACAATTAGCTGTACCAGAACCTGGAGAAGCAATCGGCAGCTTTTTAAGAGTTTGCAAATGTTTCAATGCAAATAACACGATCATAAAAATATATTTTTGCTCTTAGGAGGTAAACTTTTTACGCAAAATTGCAAGATAACGCTATAAAAAAAGACACATGACCTTATTAGACATAGTTCGAATATTGCAACTCGAGAACAACAATTGAATACCATTAATGTCTTTCGATGGATTCGGCGGTAACATTGTGGAAGTTCATTTTTAATATAAAATTAATGGTATTTGAACGATTTCTTTACCGTTACTTTTATTCGGCCAAAAATCTACTATTAGAACTTTTTAGTTCACGTTTTGTCTATCTAGGACATCGATCACTAAACTACGGCCCGCCGAAGATTTTCATCCGCCCGCAAAATGTTCTAGATTTTTACATATAAATTTTTCATATAAGAAATATAATTTTTCATTATTTAGTTGTGAATTCACGACAGCTATTTATTTCAAATCATCAATTGTCATACAAATATCTGGTAGGGGACTCAAAGTGAAAGAAGTTGGATAGAAATTGGAGACGAGACGACCAGATGTTCGTTTACTCAAAAAATTCTTATTTATTGAAATTCTAAGAATGGCAAACATTTGCTTACATTCTAATTATTATGTAACCACATAAAATGAAATAATATTCTGGTTGGGTTCCAATAAGAATTTATTTGTCGTCGGCCCCCTTTGTTATTAAAAAGTTCGATTCGGCCCGCTTCTCAAAAAGTTTTGTGACCCTTGATCTAGGATATAAACCTGAAAACTGAAAAGTGTATAATATATAAACTGTCAGTCAATATGGAGCATTAGCTGGTTATTATTTGGCTTTCTATTTTCCATGAAAACATAATGTGTTAAATAATATTTGCCGTTTTTGTTTATATATAACGACATTGAATATTTTGTTTTGACGAGTTTTAAGATGGGAAACTTAAAAACAATTTGACAGCCTATTTTCAAATATAGATATTATTACACTCAAAGTTACTTAAATATTTAAAATTGTATTTGAAGATTTGAACTGTTTTTGTTATTACAGTTTACATTTTAAACAAAATTAAATGTACTCAGCCCTTTTAATGTGTCCCAGCAATTAAATTGACATACAATTTGTATTAGATACATGTATGTCACACATCTATTACGAAATAATACAGTGAATTTTTTTCAACCATAATTACACAAACCAGTGGCGTCCGCGCAAGTTGACATCTCTCCACAAAATGACGAAAAAATATCCAAATTAATCTCCGGCGGACACGTTCCTAGCGAGACGAATCACCTCAGTTTCCAACTCAGCGACATCTGTGTTACGTTACGTACTGCGTCATTTTGTTATATCTACGCTGAAAAAAACTAAAAAAATCGTTTAACTTTTTCTCCGCGCTGCGGACAATGGACCCCGGCATTCGAGCCGTCGACTTCGGACCGAAGGAAGCCGCTCGAAAAAATCCTCGTTAAATGAAAATCACGAGCGATTGGATTGTTACTTTATGTTGTTTATTTTATTAATTCGGTTAATTTTATTTATTTTCTTTCTCAATTGTCTATTATGTGAAAAGAACGATGAAAATTATTTTACTTTAATATGATTTGTACAGCTGTACAAAAATGGAAATTGCAATTTATGACTCATTTTTTTGTGAAATAACACTTTATTAAAAAATAAAAAATAAAAACAATAGAATCTGCTCTCAATGTAGTACTGGTCTGATTGAAGCGTCTGCTTAATCGAGAACAGGTTTTTATTCAGTTGCTGAATCTCTCTTTTCTGGATAAAGTATTAAGGATTTATGCAGCGATGGGCTGGAGGGGGATCGGGGGGGGCTCGCGCGAGCCCCTTGTTAAGATAAGATAATCATTCGTCTTAGATCAAATCATCATATAACTGCAATTTCTGTAGTTGGATAAATTTGAAAATTAGCTGTCCCTTCATTTTTTCATTCAGCGTTGTGGGCGTCCGTGAGTCCTAGTACGAAACAACATTTTTTCGATCGATTTATCTATTTTCTGTTCGAAGGCATGGGTATTTGTGATGTCTTAAGATTGCCTCCCACTCTTCCGATCCTTCAATTCAACTGTTAGTTAGTTAATCACTAGTCCTGTCTTATGCTTATCATTTTATCCTTACTGTTCTCTTTGGAAAAGAGAGGTAGAGCGACTAAGTAACGAGCAGTTTTCGTAGAGAACTAACTTTCATTGAGATACCTTCATTAGGAGACCATATGCTTGAGATAGGGAGCGGACATGGATAAAAAGTGGATAACGTTTACCGAGCCCCTTGTTAAGATATTGGCAGCCCACCACTGGATGTATGTATGTATCGGGCTAAAAAATGACTATTTTTAATATAAAATTAAATTTGAAGACTTAGTTACTCCATTTGTTGTATTACAAATTGTGACCCGTTTTTTGTCTCTTTAAAACGATTTATCAAACAGAACATCGCAAGTTTTAAACGCAATGAGAAGAATCCAAGATTTTTTAACAAGCTTAAAATGAATGTTTTATATAAAAAAAAATATTTACGCGATACTTTTTAATGCACCTTCAAAATTTTATATTAAATGAATGTCTTCATTTACACGTATTCACTACAATGTAACATCTTATGATTTTATATGAGTTACTTGCCTGATTTACACGGTTAAAATTTGGGAGGATCGTAAAAAATGAATCTTCCGTGTAAATAAGTGGTTAGTCTGTCGTATACACACGTTCGTAAGTAAGTAATGCGTTTTTTTTTTTTATTTTAATAAATAATACATAATATTTTGCTTGGAGAATATACCTTTTGGTATGTAAATGTTCGTTTAAATTTAATTTAATACATACTACTAATTTGTTTTGCTTTACTTTTTTAAAAAACGTACAATAATTTGTAATTATGGGGAAAACCTGAAAATATTATAACAATATATTGATTTCTCGTAAACCCTTCGTAACTCTTATTTTTTGTGTCAGTGGGCATACAACTAATGAAAACTTTTCCTTTTTGTGAAGATGAAAACTAATTTCAAATCAAATTAAGGAATTATCTAATTTGGTCGTAAATGAAAATTCAATCGAAACTATGTCCCATAAAACAAATAAGAGTCTATTTCAAGTTTTTCTAGCTTACCCATTACAACCGGCTGGATAAACTATTAATTCATGTTTGTTTGAAAAAAAATATTACCATTTTAGTCCCATCAATTTAAAGATATCTGACATACATCATAGCTTGGGAATCCGATATCGGACCCTTTTGTGATGCTAGGATTGCTCATTTACAATAATTACATATTGTCTTTTTTATGTATCCATTTAATCTATGTCCACTCCCAAAGTCGACCATTTGGCTTTGTTGAAAGTATCTCAACAGTTTTTTCTACGAGAGCTGCTTGTTACTTAGTTGCTTAACCCCTCTTTTTTCTAAGAGATTAGGAATAGAACGGGTAGGACTAGGACATAACAAGTGGTTGTCGAATTACTCTGGTTACACTCTTTTATTTTAGGATTGGAATAGTGGGGAGAATCTTTAGACATCACAAAAATCTATGTTTTTAAACAAGAAAACTGTAAATCTACTATTCAAATAGAATAACCAAGTTATCATATCTATTTTTTTTATTAAAAATGACCTTCTACAAAGTTACCGCCGACTCTATCAAAGATATTCATTTTTTATCGATTTGAACTAATAAAAAATTCCTCCATGCTTCTATCATTTTGTTTTTGCAAATATTTAACGATATTTTTCTTTTTAAAATGATCATTTTTAACTTATCTTAACATTTAAAATCTTATATGAAGTCGATCGTCAGGAAACTCCAACCCCAAAAAGGTGGCATTCCCTTTGTGTCTGTTATCTTAAGTTTATGTCGTATTTTTATACTTGTTTGTTCAATTCAATGGCATTATTAATTGTTATTTATTTTTAAAATACTTTCACTAATTTATAATTTATAATATTATATCGTATATCAGTGGCGCAGAATGGGTAAGGAGAATTTCTCGAAGCATTCGTTTCACAAAATTAGTTTATGGCCACGCAACGCAGTTATAATAAATGGAAACAATAATAAAATGAGATTTTCGATCCGAGTTAGTTATATCGAATATCCTTTCACGACGTTTTCGTAATTTTACTTTGTTAGGAAACCTGATAGGTCTTCTCAAAATGTTTGTTCCTGCCTCCCCTGGGCAAGGTTAAAAGACATTTTGAATATTGCGTCCATAGCTTATCTTTTACATGAAGTAACTCTCATATTTTGTATCACTTAAATCACTTATTATAATTCACATTCATAAAATATTTTGATTTACAATCAGACTTCACTAAAATCAAATTATTAAAAAACAACAATAAACCAGAATTATTCAAGCTGTTATGTTTTCTATGAACTTTGGCAGCTTTAATGTTATTGTGGCTTAGTTTATCCTTGCTTGTCTCTTCTACCAACCAGATAAATCCTGACGTCTTAGAAAGCCACTGATAACCATCCATATGATGTACTTGGTGGAGATACAAGACACTGAGCGGATATGGAACAAAAAAATAGTTCAAATCATTCAACTGATGTTCAGTTCAACTGAAAATATTTACTTACAAAAATGGATTTCAATACCGGACAATCATATAAAGCTCGGTATTTTAGTATTTCAATATTGGCATAAAAAAAAAATTGTGATCGCAATATCGGGCAAGTAAATGAAAATCAATATTTCAAACAAAACATCGTCATTAACACCTCCATGCCCATGATGCAATCGTAAATAGTTGAGCCATTAAATAATTCAATATTTCTCTAAATATTGTCAATAAGTATTTATCATTTTAGGTATTCTAGCATATATACATGTTTAAAATTATTTTTTAGCTTCTAACATAGGTTTTAATACTGTCAATAAACAGTGAAACTGAGATGCCATCTGGCAGAGAACGTGATTTTTTAGGATGGCATGTTACGGGTTAAAAAACATGTTCTTAAATAACGTACGGTTTTTAAAGGGTCATTAATTTTCCAGAGATTTAAAATATTTCAATTTGCCGCGAATACAATTTTATTAACATTTTATGCGAAGATTTCTATACATACACAATTTGGTTTTGGCTCATTTTCAAAACAAGTATTTTGGTATTGAAAAGGCATCATGAATACCGGTACACTTACTAACAACCATACGTCGTTACAATCCACACTGCTGAATTAATCTAGTAATCGCAGGTTTTCTTCAATATCTTCAGGATTTAAAAAATATTACCTTAAATATGATATATACCGCATGTCTTATGGATTAATATTTTGTGACTTAAGTTTGACATTTTCATACTGTAACTTTTTGAATAGTTAGGTAGGTTTATGAGGAGGTCTAACTGAGTCAATATGATAGCATGACAAGCAGTCGTCAAGCATAACCAATTATGCAAGGCACCACCCGCTTTATGGCTATACAAATATTAGGAATTGCCAATCAGGCGTGTGATTCACGGGTTTATGAGCTGAAAGTGATAACAATATGTATCAATATGCTATAAAATAACCAAAGGGGATCAGAGGCAAGAAAGCAAGTGTTTTTTTTTAAATTCTAGATTATTCTTCAAATTAAATTAGGCCATCTATTAGGCACAAATTACGTAATGAAAACTTTTTGTTGTCTACTATCAATTCTTGATGAAAACTATATTGAAAAAAACGAACACTATTTTGTACTTATTGAAAATTTAATATCAGAGCCGGTTTTATTATTCAGTTGATACACAAAACTGGTTCTAATCTTAAAAAAAAAGTGTGGAATTACTACAAAAAAGTTTTATTTAAAAACAAATGGAACTTTGTTATTCCGATTGCTGTGTTAACACTTCTTTTATAATGGTAAACAATACTTCCGATATGTTGCTGGCCTTTATAGAACCTTTTGATGGACGGTAAAGATCCAGGACGTACATTTTTAAAAAACATGTTTTTCACTTGTTTCTTTAAGGGCCAGCAACATATCGGAAGTATTTTGTAGTACCGTAAGGGAAGTGTTCATAGCACTTTTTTTAATAAACACCATAGTGAATATTTCGTTAAAATATCCTTATTGAACACCTAATGTGTTTACTGTCAATACTTAGTGGAAAGGCATTATATTAAAAAACTAAAGCACTCGTTGTACTAATTTATACCACTTTTATTTTATATGATCAGGACCGATTTCAGCCATGACGAGCAGATAATGCTCGTAATGAGCGAAACCGATTATATTTTTGAAATCATTATCAAAGGTGTCGATCGTAATCACTAAAAACATATTAAAAAAACTACATGTGGAAGAATAATTGTTTGCTGTGGGTAGAGAAAGGAAAAGAAGTCTTATTATTAATGTACTGTGCGATAAAGATTGAAACATGTTAACATTAAAAATCTGAATTTGAAGAATCCTATTCCATATATTTCTCAAATATATTTAATAATTCTCCCTATAAGTTGAATCTCATATTCTAAAAAAATACTGTGCTTAAGATGTACCCATTTATTCTTACTTTCCGATGTATTGAGCAGAACAGTTTAGTCAGATTAGCTTGTAATGCAACTCTTGGTAAATTTCAATAACACAAAAAACATATTATATGATGCATAAAGGCAAACATACGATTTGAGGATGTAAAATAATGAATTTAAATTCAATTTTTTTAAGTATCCCTTGAATGTTTTTTTCTTTATTTTAGTAATTTTATTTAATGCAATTATCTAAGGCTTTTATTATAATTCGCATGCTTAATAATTAACACACGGTCGTATATAATTAATTGTTCGCTGTTATTAGATATCGCAGTTTTGATAATAATAAAATGTACATCTTTTTTGCGATAAGGCTTGTTGAAATTAAAGTAAATTTTTTGCACATTTTGACTTTATTTTCAACAATCTTTGTTTTTAAATATGTAAAACTGCAGTATATCATAACTGTGAAAATCTAAAAACGTTTGTATGTTTTTAGACATGCGATTTGATCAAATCGGGTCATCCATTCCATAGCTTAATTATTTCACAGTTGACATTTTTTTTTAAATTAAAATTGCACAAGGTTGACAAATTATAAATTCAAAACTTTTACAATGAAGAAAAAAAAATAGTACAATTTAATATTAAAAGCAGTAGAAAAAAATGGCAAGGAAGTCAACTGAGTAAGCTACGACGAACTCTACTTTAATACATAAAAAATAGTATTCGTCAGAACTCTAAGTCTACGTGGAATATGTCAACATCCGAAGCAATATTTTTGAACACCGTTAAAGCTCTCCCTAGTGATATCTCCATTGGCAGGCTGGTTCTACACCTTATGAGAACAAACAATTCATGTCCACGATTTCTCAAAAAATAATCAGGAACAATGAATAATGACAGTCACTCACCCATTTTCAATTATTTGCTAACAGATTGTTACTATTATATGGCAACTCTTTGATAAAAAAATAACATTTCTTAGAAGTATATATGGTATATTAAATAATTTTCCTTAACTGTCAGTAACGGCTTCTTTCCTTCCTTATTGTGTCGTGTCGGTATAATAAACTTAATGTCATTATAGACGGGTAATGATTGTTAAGTCTTCACATTTTATACATGCCTACGTATTTTTTTTTATTAGAGAAAAAAAGAATAAGTACAGCCATGTTCATATTGGATTTTTCTAATCAAAAACATAATACAAATAAAAGAGAGTGAATTTCAATTATTGGTTTGATACGCGTATAAATCAAAGCACGAATTCAATCATTCTTGCTTCTCATAAGAGAAATCCGTTTTTTTGTTTTCGGTTGAGATTCACTATGTCATGTTCACCGGGTAATTAGTTACGCTCTTTGGGTGGTAGAATGTGTCCACATATTGACAACGTCATTGCATTGTGGTTTTAATCAAATCTAAGCCACGCAAAGAAAAGACTACCTGCCCTTTTGTAACAGCAGCATTTGATTTTGAATTCAATTATCTTTTATTTCAATATAAATAGGATTAGTCAGAGAAGAAAAACTTTATCTTAGTGACTAGCAAACAAACTATAACTGTATGGTTTTTATTTATTTTCCATAATTTATATATTTTGATTATTTGTAATTTCAATCGTGAACGCACGTCATTTTAATATCTGTGTCATAAACTTAATCTGCTACAAATATAACAAACGAAGCTTGTCCAAACCAAGAATTTGTGTCATACTTCAAAACCATCACCGAAAGAACGAGTGTGAACTTCCATTTTAGTTTTTATTGAAAGAATCTAAGACAGGTCTAGTGGTTAGCTAATCGTCCTTGCCAGTAAGAAAGCATTCAATCCCGGACCCTTTTTGTGATCCCGGGAGTTTTTAGTCGTCGATTTCAAATACCCAGGAATTTGCGGATTTCCCAAGACGAAACGACGTAAGACCTTTATTTTTTTACGTCTTCTCAGAATTTTGAATTCAAAATGTCAGG
This sequence comes from Himalopsyche anomala, assembly GCA_031772345.1. Classification (NCBI taxonomy): domain Eukaryota; kingdom Metazoa; phylum Arthropoda; class Insecta; order Trichoptera; family Rhyacophilidae; genus Himalopsyche; species Himalopsyche anomala. Next base: position 11,487,121 of record CM062824.1, on the reverse strand, counting down.
AATTTACGGATTTCCCACCCGAAAATGAAACGCCGTGAGACCAGGTTCTTACCAGGTTCTTCCAGGTTTTACAATTTCCAAAACCCAGGAATTTACGAAATTCCCAAAATAAACGAACTTTTCAACCTTCTTTTTTTTTAGCCCTCGCTCAACTTTCTCTCATTTTCTGAATCCCGAGATCTTAGGACTAATACTGTCACAATCCCGGAATTTTGGGATCGCAGAATCGGATGGGATCCGAATAGCTGGAAGGTAATTTAGACTTTTATAATATGGAATAGAAATCTAAAAATCGACTGAAAAATCAATTTACGAAACTGTTCATGGTAGGATTCGAACACACAAACACCGCAACCGAAGTTAAAAACGTTGACCGCTCGTCTACAAACTCGGTCTATTGATATGATATGAGAGATGGTCAGAAGCAATCTACTTAGAATTTACTACATAACTACTAAATAAGCGATTTAATAATGATAACTAAAACATTTATCAAAAGGTTGTTTACCTGAGCGACTCTGTTATATATATATTTTTAAATAAATTACATTATCCAATTGTTTCAGATATTATAAAACCTTGCCATGAGTAAGTAGTAAACGACAAAAATTTCCAGACGTCCGCCCTTACACAACAAAAAAATTGGTAATGCGGATAATTCTATACGATTTTACACAGATAATATAAAAATACTTCTGTTTTTTATTTTATTCAAATACATGAGCTTCTATGGTGTTTTTCACTCGTTTATTTTACTTTGATGATCGAGAAAACGACTGACAATTTTAAAACAAATCTTCTAAAGTGATAAAGCTATTTTTGCAGATAAAATACTTCGTTCGATTAGAAAAGCATAGTTAAAACACGTCATTAAAAAATAACAAGACACTAAGACGACAAAGATGTGGTAAGGAAAAATTTGTAGTTAGTTAAGCTACATTACTCCGGGCTTAAATGGGGGATGTTTTTGTACGAAAGTCCGTAATTAATTGATATCCAAGATTTAATAAAATTGTACGTATTTAAATCAAAGCTCGTGGACATTGCGATTAAAAAATGAGCATTCATGAACATAGACCACATGACAACAGTAACGGCAGACAAAATAACTACTTAATAATGTGAAAAATATAGTACACATAATTAATTAATCAGTGTGCACTTTTTTTCATTACTTCCTACATTTCAATGCTTTGCATAATACTTACTCAATCGCATGTGAATATTATGCTTATAAATATCGATTGTTATAAACAGGGCTGTGGAGTCGTAAATAAATGCAACATTGACTGCAACATTCACCCACAATCGGACTCCGACTCCTATTTTAAAAATACAATTTTGCCTCAGCAATTTTCTACAGTTCCTTAGCTCTAACAACAATTGTATACTCATATGCGGAAAGGCAAAATGACGTAGGCTACACATATTTTTTTATATTAGGCACAAAAACGTTTTTTTGATGAATTTGGGTCAAAGGGAAATTATAAAATATACACGATCTTAAAGTGTATGGAGGTTTATTAACTGCTGTTTGGTTGACTTAATCTCATATCAATTTGATAAATTGTTTTTTTATGTCTTATTTCTTGGTCGCAATTGTCACAGTCCCTTCTTTTTTCAAACATAAAAGCTAAATTTAGATACTAATCCGAAATTTGATGATTATCGAAAAAGGCTAAGTCCAATGGCCTTTCTAAAGTCTATATGTATTGATAGGTCAAAATATTGGTACCGGTATGAATAAATAAATACGACAACATATACATTGTGAGAAATTTTACCAAAATATGACAAAAAGACACAGATATAAATACTTTCTTTGACAAATCTGCATACAATACAACAACATATATACAATATATATTTTCATTTATTGAGTAATTTAAGGGTGAGTATAATGGTTTACAGTGATATGTATGATTAATTTAAATGATTAAGTGACTTATTTACAAATACTGTAACTTAAAAAACTTACAAAAAAGTGTGTAATTGATAAAATCTAGCTTAATAGAACTTTTGAAACATATCAGTTCATTATTCTATTGTAATAACATTTGTCTGTTATAAGAATAGAATAATAAAGAATGCTTAACTCAACTAGGAAGTTTTAAAAAAAATATCAAGCTAGATTTTATCAATAAAACGAATATTTCTAAATAAGCCACATAACAATTTGTCTTAATTATAGTTGTCACTGTGGATCATTGCGCTAACCCTTAAGAAAAGGGTATAAAAAGAAGTCGTTCGTTTTTTACGATCACACCTCTGCTCATAGCTGATTGAGGTACACAGTCAACATTCGTGATCAAGTACAGTAAGCTTCGAATTTAATTACGTTCATGACCAGGCGATAAGTTTTCCTCGAGGGAAAATCCCAACGCCAGTTTTCTCGCTTTTCTTTACACTAAATTATGTTGCCTGATGTTTCCAAATTAGTGAAATGTACATAAGTGACTGCGGTAAATGGATTTAACTTGTTACAAAATTAGTTTCGCAAATTGAGCTTGTGCGCTATGTTAATTCATTAAACACTAACGCTAAACTTGGTAAAATTACAATAGAACTATGTGCTTGATAACTTATGGTAGACAAACATATTATATAATATTTTAGAAAAAAAATGTTAGTATGTTAAAAATAGTATGTATTATTTAAGAATTGGAGTCTGTTATATAAACAGTATAACTTTGAATGAAACAGCTTTGAAGCTCACTCATAACTGAAAAAATTTTGAACATTTTGCAAATTTTTAAGACGAAGGGGCACATTTAAGAATTCAATATTTACTGCGGGCTGCGTTACTATTTTCAGATATACACTATGTCAGTATTCTTCAACCTGTAGTTCGCGGACCGGAACCGGTTCGTAAGAGTTTATTACCGGTCCGTGAAAAATTTTCCACTTGAATTTTTTCTCAATACAGTTAATAGTATATATTAAGTATAATAAAAATCTATTGAAAATTATATTACAAAGTAGATTTCACACTAAGCAAAATGAAATTTTATTAACTCTAATGGTTAAAATTCTTTGTAACATTGAATTGACTTTTCAATTTTCACTTTTAGGATGTATTATCCGTACAAGCAAACACGTACAGTTGTACATTCAACTCTTGGCTTGCAACGAGTTTTTTGGTACCTTGGACTTGAGTCGAAACGGCCATACGTCGAATTTCATAAAAAAACTTCAAAAGTAAATCCAATATATGGCATTAAGAAAAAATATAGTTAGCACTACAAACGTTTAATTTTGACATTTATATGGGTCACCTGCAACCTGCAACCAAATATTAAATTATAAAATATTTGACAGAAACTTTCTTCTTTGACGACAGTCTTTCAATATTCTTTTTAATTCTGATGCCAATTCTGGTTAAGATTATTAACTGCATTTTAATATTAATCAATTTAAAGCATTGATCAAATACCATTACGTTATTTTACTAGATTAAACAAATTAACAAATGTTCGGAACCTATAATATAATATATTAGGTTATTTGAATTACCTTTCGGTATAAATTTTTAACTAATGTTGATTTAAATGCTCATATTAAGCCAGTTATACAATAATACTGTCCCGAAAGAATGACACACTCCGTTATCAAATTCTTTTAAGTATTTACCTCCATTTAATACTTAGCGATAGCTTTCCATTAGTGGAGTAAATTATCGTTAAGAAATAGAGTTTTTTTTGTAACGAATTCGTCTGCTACAACAAAATGTGACTCTTAAAGTCTTAAGCCAATACAAAACTAAAACATATTTTAAAACATTTAAAGAACAAGAACATTAAAAATGTTTCTATATATCGGGATATCGCTTTATATTTATTTATTTAAGTCATTTCATATTTTTTACATTCTTTTATAACTTTAGCCTTCCTACATTAAAATTTTTCGCCTTGTAAACTAATTTTGATTGTGAGTTCACTAGAACTACTATTTTTTAACTATGTCCTCTCCCAATATAGAGCATATGGGCTCATCATTGAGTTTATTTTAACAGAAGTTTTTTCTACTGGAATTGCTTGTTACTTAGATGCTCAACCTCTTTTTTTTTGAAGAGTAGAGATAGAAAGGATAGAGCTTAGACAATACTAGGGGTTGGCTAATCACTCTCGCTACACCCCGTAATTTTAGGATAAGATAGGTGGGGAGAGTTTTTAGACATCACAAACATCTATGCTTCAAACAGAAATCGATGAATTGATTGAATGTTGTTCGTACTGGGAATGAAGCCAGTGACGTTGACCACTACGCTACATGACCGATATAGTACCAATCAGATGGAGTGTTTCGGAGGACAGGACTAATATGGTTAGATAATTACTTTTGCTACGCTCCGGTATTTTAGGATTGGCGGGGCAGGGGGGAGTTATGAGTTTGAGTGGACATAGACAATTTCTTTTGTATCGCGTGTTCCACATCTTGATAACCTTGCTTTAACTTAACAATATTGTTAACACTGTAATTCTATAAATAAATATTTAAGTGTTCAATCTTTTAAATCAACAAAAATCTTAAGACGTAAAATTTTATGGCTTACAGATATATGGATTTCATTTATAAGAATGGTGGTACAACCACAATATGCGACATTTGTATTAAAATTAGTTCTAAGTATGTGTATTATAAATTGTTAATAACATTGGTATAGGGCACTGATGACGAACTTTTTGAGGAGTGGGTCAAATTTTGCTCATTATTTTTTAAATACCAGCCCGTGGGTCACTAAGTTAGTGACGTCGCTTGAAAAGTGGGACGAGAGGAAGCCTTCGTGGGTCACTGTCTGACCCGCGGGTCATAGGTTCGCCAGCACTGTCTATAGAGTTTTCGGTGACGATACACGACTCAGTATTGAATATTGACAGGTTACCTGTATCTATTTGCATGGTGGCCATATCAATCAGGGGAAGATTACTGTTTATATATTGAAATCAGAATAAAAAAAAAATTGTAGTCATATTCTATTCTAAATTCTGAACCACACTGTAATGTATTAATTTAATTAATATTTGATAGAAGATGGTTACCTCAGTTAAAATATACGAGACAATTTATTAGTTTTTGTGCCCTTCAGTAGTATGTTTATTTAATATTTTACGCCTAAAATATTAAATAAACTAAAATCATCAAAAAAAGTTGTTTGTGCCTCATGTAAAGTTGTTTTTGTGTGGGTTACGACATTATAGTATTATACCGTTCTATAGTAGAATGGAACTTGTCGTTATTCGGTCGTTCAGCTACCCATTTTGTGAAAGTAAAGATAAAAAAGATCGTTTTCAAATTGGGAGTCAAACCCGTGATCACCAAATCTAAAATTAGTGACGAAGACCAACTATAAGCCTAGCTTAAAATAACCTGCGTTGTGTCAGGATATTACAAAATTCTAAGTAAACTTCTTGATTGCTGGTTGTTAGTTATTATATTATGAATAACTTTTAAGATAATGATTCAACTCACGGAGTAACGATTGTAGCTTGTTACTTGTTACACATCCCCGTTTCCTGACAACGCGCATTATGTAAACAACAAATTATTCAAACTGTCTTTGAGCAATAAAAAAAGCGACAAAAGATGCAACTCTAACGACTTTTGCATTGCTAATGACCGGGGCACCTTTTTAATATTACGTCCGCGCATAATAATTATTATTAATTACCTACCCAAAGTCATAAACAATGAATAAGGGGAACAAAAAAAAATACGTAACGAAATCTCAACATTGTTACCATTTCAGAAGCAGTTAAAATGTTCTACTGTGAACTTACATTCTTTTTGACAAGTCTTTAGGGCATCGTCTTATCTAGGGCTGTATCAAAATACATTATCAAAAGATGCATGACAAATTACAGTAGGAAATTGAAATAGAAAAATGAAGTAGAACCTCGATTATCTGGACTTTTATTGTATGGTTTATCGGCTAAAAAATTTGTTTGTTTTTTTAAATTAAAGATAGAATTCTCTACAAAAAGGATATTATCTAAAAACATCACTTTTTGATTAAAACATAAAAACATAATTAGCAGCAAATATTAAAATGTGTAGATCTCCTTTTTTATAACTAGACTCTTCAATGATGGTGTTTCAAAATTGTCGATAAAAACCAATAAATTAATAACAATGTGTCAGAATCTGATTTAGAAAAATTACAAAACGATGGCTTTATAATTTGGCTCAACTTTGTATTGTCACTAAGTTTCAATCTTTGCAACATACATATCAATATACATATTATTCTTATAATTATTTTAGCCGATGTAATGTGGTAGTTTAGTAGTATGCAATTTTGCACATCCCTAAATAGCAAAGTAAACCTTGTATTTTATATTTATTTATGAAGGCAGATACTATTTATGTAGTGGTGATGTTAACAGGAAAATGAGATAGTAAATTTTATTCCGACGTGTCATAAAAGTGCGATCCTGCATTGGATTTATTTATTTATGAGGTGAGACCAGTCACATCATAGTAGTAAAATATTTTTCATGGAATATTTTATTTTAACAAGATAATGATATGCACCGACATAGACTATGAATTCAATGATCAATAAGAATGTAAGAGATATAAGAACTCTTTACTACGATATGAACGTATAATTTTTTTTTATTTTTTAACAGTGTATTTCCGTTTTTACGTGAAAACGAGGGAAGTGTTTTAAAAAAATACTGAAAGACGTGTCGATATCCATTATTATGTAGTTTAACTCTTGATAGAAGTAAATCATATTTTCGATGGTAACTTTGTGGAAGTTCATTTTTTAAATTAAATTAAATCTTTTACTCTAACTCTCTTATTCTATTTGTGTTACAAAATTTGATACATGACTAGTTTATACATAGTACTATAGATATTTGTATCTTCCAATAAAAAAGAACAAATGACAGACCTTTTTGTAATTAGAATCATTTTTTAGTTTATATGAAAACATTGCGATGTTATATCTGATGATGCTTCTAAAAGAGGCGAAACACGTGTCACATTTTGTAATACAACTAATGGAATAACAATGTTATCAAGTTTAATTGTATATTAAATTATATTTATTAATTGCAGCGCTATTAAATCTTCTTTGTTAACTTTTTAATAACACAAGCTGGTATTCGCTCAGAGATTAAGCATTTTCAAACTTTGAAGAAACTTGAAATATTTAGTTAAAATTCTGTTTTATATTTATTAAAAAAAATACTCAATGAGTTAATAAAACATTACCATAGGCTTAGATTAACTCAACGGAAGAAGGCATCATAAACAGTCGTGTACAAGATTTTGCTGAAAAAATCTAAATCTTACATTGCCATGAATGTAACTCAGAAATCTCTAATGCTCTTGATTCTAATGAATTCATGAAATTGACATTGTCTATAATATAAATATGTGTCTATGAATAACGTATACACAGTGTCATTTTGTTGTTGTTAGCCAATTGAAACGAATAAACATCATGTCATTTGCGACCTCTGAATAAGGGTTTTTCTTAGAACAGTTTTTAGATAATATGACTTCAAACTATAATCAAGTTACCCTAAACCAAAACAAATAAAATATATGTCAAAATAATAAAACAAAAGTGAGGCGAGACTCGTCTTTTCCCTTTTCAATAAATGTCTTGACCTTTTCAACGGCACTCATTTGTTCCGATAAATCTGACAAAAAAACGCAGTAAAAACAAATGAAAGACGCTCATAGAGAGACTACAAAACGGTCGTTATGAGATAAAGCTATTAGCTTGAAACATTTAACGGAATGACTCATCTCACTTCGGGAATTTTCAAGGAATTTAAATTGGTTCACGTGGAGAATATAGATTATTTGAATTTTGTCAAATTAGTTTAAACTGCTTAATAGATGCAACGTCATATTAGTCTGCGTGTCTGTTAGTAGGGGTGGGGTAAAGGGGGCCCGAAAAGGCTCGCGCGAGCTCTTTGTTATTTTTAATTTATGCTGGCGAGCCCCTTGTTGAAATTTATTTTTGGATTAAACCAGATTCTAACGACAATTTCTGACATATATTACTATTAACGAATGTTAAAAGTATATTATTTTTAAATATGAAATTGGAGCAAAAATAATAGTATTGATTTCTACTTCAATCATGGAACTCTTTGAACGAGATGTCTCGTATTTTTTTTTGTGCTCAACACGCCAGAGACGAGTTATCTCGTCAATAATTAATTAAATTAATAGTTGCAAATCATAGCCGGCGTGCTAGGTAATTACTATTAATTATCTACGGCAGCTAAAGGGTTAAGCTTGCAAGCTAAGGTAGGATAATACGTTTTCAGATATTGATATCAATTATTTATCAAGTACATTATTGAATGGCTAAAGAGTTATCGTGTATGATTTTATGGGAATAATAAAAAAATCCACCCCTTATCCAGAACTCTGAGATTAAACGAGTCTCTCGTTAACGTACTGGCAACCCACCGTAGTCTAATTATAGTATTTGATTTAACAGATAAAACAATTGGCATAAAAACAATGGATAAACCACTTTTTATGTGTTGACTATGAATTATTGGTGAATAGACATGACATTTAAATATTACGTTTGTATGTTTTTGACTTATATCGTGTTTGTACGATTTTCTTGACTAAACGTCGATGTTAATGTAGATACAAATACTTACTTTTTTAAACAATTTGTACAATAATTAATTAAACAAAAAAATATATCGTATCATTTTCTCGATATCAACTTAAAATAAGTCTAATGTCTTTTTATCAAATCTTAGCAGTATTTCTAAATAAAATCTTATATGAAATAGTATGCATGCCTAAGTTAGCGCGAGCACCTTGCTAAATTTGACATAGTCCGGTGAGCCCCTTGTTAACGCCAAAAAAAGTATTTTAAGCTCAATAAAATTTGGCGTAGAATGTAGATTTAGGGTGGGTAAATATTGTTGCCGTCGGACCACATTGGGGATGAATGTTTGGTCGCGGGTCAAATCATCTTGGAAGAAATTTCACGTAAATTATTAAGGAATTCCACGAATATTTTGAGCTGATTGTATAATGATTATTAAATTCTACATTGAAATTCTCTACACTTTAAATTTTAAAATTAACTGCTACTTTTCCTGTCATAGGAATTTCATTTTTAGCCTTTTTTAATTACTAACAGTCATAAATTTCAATGTTGAGTTAAGGGCGTGGTTAAGAACTCATAAATTATTAAATTATTGAAGAATTTGTAGCAAAAAGCAGCATTTTTCATTCTTTCATTTATGACACTTTGATAATGACGAGGGTCAGTTCAACCTCTTCTTTCTCTATTTAGACTTGTAATTACAGCTTAAGACACGAGAATAATTATTAATTAGATTCGACAAAAGCAATTAAAATTCGACTATTGATGAAATTTATTCATGAATTCCACATTCCATAGCGTAAATTCTTGCATAATGTTAAAATTGAATTGATAACTATGCATTCAAGACAAACTGGAAGTAACGAAAACCTACAGAATGATCTTAAACTTATGTATTATGTATCTTTATTGGCATGTGCTTTTATCTATTAATTTCCATGTTTGTTGCCACATATTCTATAATTAAAATCTTAAAATAAGTGAACTGGAAGGAATATAATAAATAAATACAATTAATAAAAAGGGTACTTAGTACCAAAAAAAATAATTGAGTATTAGATTTCTTGTATACATACATATATTATATTACAGTCAAAGTATGCATTTATTCAGTGTATAAATTAACCCGTCAACAAATACTGTGTGTTTTGTTTTTAACTGTCCTCGAAATTACCCATAACCTAAATAAAATCAACGTCTTGTTGTCATTCTCACCTCCTTTCCATTCAACATACCTAACAAAAGCAGTAATGTTATGTCAACTTTGACTAGCGCTTGTCAGTTTACTAACCTAACCTAAACTATAATGTCATTTCTACTCTATCTACAGCTCGTTAGTGAGTTTATCTACTTACTGGTTAATTGAATTGTCAAAGTGTGTGTGAATCGAAATGGTATAAGTTTCAATAAAAAAATGCTAGTTAATGTATACTTTCACTAGTAAATGTATATACACTGACGATATTTCACACTTTGACTGTGGCATGAATACAATATACAGACAAAAGGGTAGATATTATTAAAATAGTGAAAAAAACTAAATGTCTCATACATAAAATTAAAATATAATGCCAGTTAATTAAAAAAGTGAATCGTACTATAGAAATAGTAAAAACAAAAAAAAAGCAAAAAGGAAAAAACATTTTTTTTTTAATTCGACAGATAGAAAATGAAAATACTGTACGTTTCTAATGATACACAACGTAAGGGTGTTTTTGGGTACAACGTTGAGTATACATAGAATATAGAAATTTCATGATACCATAACAAGAGTGAATATAGAGCCTCAGTTTTTACATTTAAGTTTTTTTACCATGTCCGCTCCCAATGTGCAGCATTTTGACTACTAATGGAGTTTATCTCAAGATAAGTTTTTCTACGAGAATTGATTGTTACTCAATGTATACGAAGAGAGTAGGAATAAAGGGCTAGGGCAGGACTAGCGGTAAGCTTACCTCTCTTGCTAGGATCTCTCTTTAGGTAAAGAGTGGTGGGAGAAAAGAATTCAAGACAACACAAACATCCATGCGTTCAAGCATCCTAGTGCAATTGATTCGTGAATTTCATTTATGCTATACCAACCGTTAAAACCAAGGACAAAAATTATGTATACAGTAACAGGAGTATAAGAGACCCCCTTAATTTAAAGGTTTTAATAAATTTAAGAATAGCCTCGCAGGAACAACACAAATGGATAAATCTTTTTTTACCAAACCAAAGCTTACTTCAAGCTGTTTATCCCGAGATTATAATCATCAAAAAAACGTATTTTGTTTGTGACACATTTTCACCAGAAAGCTTAGTAGATTTGATTCGACAAACCGAATTGACATTTATGAGGCCATTTCTTACTATAAGGCAATTTGTGCTCAAATAAACAAAATAAATATTTATATCCTTGTACCTCAGTTTGTTCAGCTTTCAAACATAATGAAAAAATCCTTGGGTGACCTTTGATAAAATTATTTTCTGGGTAGGCAAAGTAAAAAATAAAATGGTATCACAAAATTAAATTTATGAGCCCCTCCACGTCTAGACACCTTTACGACTGTTGGTTTTAACTTATGATTTGATTTATAAGAAAAACGTTTGTAAAACTTTCAATGTAGGTATTTATTTTTTTTATACCAATAAGATTTAAATCGACTTATATGTTACGCTTTCTACGTGTAGAGTTTTATTTTATTCTCTTCGAATAAATTAATATTATTTGGTGTTAATCTCATATTGTCAGTTGTCACTCCATCTGATATAACCAGTATATTCTACGTGTAGTTGTATCTTACCAAATCACCGAAGCTTTCCTTATTGATTTCACAATAGTAAAAAAAATATGAAAACTTTTATTGCTACTTTTTATTTAAATAAAAATAATTGTGGTCAACGTCGTCGGCTTCAGTTACGGAGGTCACGGGTTCGAATCCAAGTACGGCCAGTTTTATAAATTGATTTTTCAATCGATTTATGAATTTCTGTTCGAAGGCATAGATGTATGTGATATCTTGAATTCTTCCCTCACACCCATCTTATCCTATGAACGGGGCGTATCGAGAACGATTAGCTTATCACTAGTCCTGTCCTAGCCTTCTATTCCTACTCTCTTTGGAAAAAGATAGGTTGAGCAACTGAGTAACAAGCAGTTCTCGTAGGAACACTTCTGTTGAGATAAACTCCATTAGGAGTCCATATGCTCTATATTGGGAGCGGATATGGTAAAAAAATAAAATAATAATAATAATTATCAATTCAGGCGATCAGGCGCATCAAAACTCATGTGATGCATTTATTTCTTATATAAACACGAAACATTCATTTGCTATAAGCGTCAGTCCAAGTTCATCCGTGCACTTGAACGCCTAAAGATACCGAAAGGCTAAACCCGGGTCGTTAGTGACAAAATCTGTGTGAATGTACATAATTTGAACGATTCAAATTTAAAACTCATTACCTACATTTATTTTATTTATTTAACATTGCAAAAGATTGACAAATTTAGTATTGAAAATCCACCAAGCACCTTCAGTCGAAATCTTAAATTATTACACATACTTTTTTCTAAAAAAAATATTTAATTAATATTTGATTGACTCAATAAAACAACAACTTATTAATTAGTCTTCGTGTAATTCAAGGTTTTGTAAATTTCATATGTTGACTTTTTTCCGAAAACCATCAGAAAACTTTTTTTTTATGTATGAGTTATGTTTTTTTTTACTTTTCCACAGTCGCATATTATGCTCCGCATCGGAAAGGGGCATGGTTATTTTACAATTTAATTTAGAATTACTTGTATCAATGTTTACGATATATCATGAAGATAGGAAGTCAAAAATGATTTTTAAAAAAAAAGTGATACACAACCTGCGGTCCACACTGACTAAATACGAAGTATCCCAAGACTATTTTTTTTTTAAATTTAATTGAGAAGATGTTTATTATTTATTTCCAAATGAACTCTAATTAATATTTTTAAGATCGAAAAATATTTCACACTGAAGTGAAGTGCATTGTAGTCAATTTTTTTTTTCATAACTAATTTAGTGTTAGATCTCCACGAAAAGTTAATCAAAAGGCTGCACGCATAAATCATCACAGAATAACTGTTTGCGAAATTTTTATAATCAATTTATTTATATGAGAACTATCTGGTAGACAGTTATTCAATTAAATAAAAATATTATATGCACACCAAAACTCAGGAGAGCTTAAATTAAAATCCGCAAAACTTTTTACCTATGTATGTAAAATATATGGGGAAATTATCCCCTTTTTTTAATGAGTTGTGAATAGGGATTTTAATATTGGAAATATATAAAAATACACACTAGTATTTCATTATTTCAAATATAAAACCGGTATTGCAAATATCAATACTTTATCTTACTTACTTATCAATGTGTAATATTCGGTATTTACAATGATTTAAATCAGTGTTGTTATAGTTTTTTGATTACATTTTTGATTTGCTTTTGAACTCTTGCGGGTCGGAGACTAGGAAAATACTTCTCTGCCGATGGGGGTCATTTAGGGACCCCAGTGGTTTCCTCATTATTGGCCTTATTCTTATTAATTAAAAAAAAATAGTCTTTAAAATATCTCTCTGCATCATTCCTCATACATTTTTTATAAAAATCCGTGATTTTTTAATAAATAATCATATTTTAAGTTTTGCGTAAAAACGACGTCATCCCAGCACATATATGAACTTGCAACTGACGCGTTTAGCCCAGCTATCTTACAAACCATCGCTTATCGCGGGCGCTTATCTCGTTATCGCGTATTTATATAAACTACAAAAGGTCCAAAAAACTATGATATAAGAATACCCTAATTATAAACATTGTATCACCCATATTAAAATAGATATTTAAGAAAATGTGGGTATTGGGGTCGCATTTCTTGAGCTTAGAACCGGAAAAGTTAAATGTACATAGTAAAAAGAAAAGGTGTTTACTTAGTATTGTAATAAAACTACATCTCCAAACAATAGTTATATGTTATCCTATTTTTTAAAAAAAAAATTTAACTACACGAGTTTTATTGCAGAAGAATATGCAACTGTGAAGATATGACTGCTCTGATAAACAAATTTTAATGTGTCATTGTTTAAAATTTAAAAGTTTGCACGCGGAAGACCTTAAATGACTTAAAGCTCATTAGAGTAATTTAGAAACGTCTTCACGCGAGTTGTGAATAAATTATTTTACGTACAGAGTCGGTTGAAGATATTATAAAAACCAACGGGCGAATCATTACTAAAAATTCAATTTTAACGCAATTATTAAAAATACTATCATTCTTATTATGAAATGTCTATTACCATAATGGAATATGTGAATTTTATTTATTTTAGAGATGTTTTGGCTGTTATGTGTTCTGACTGACTCCTTGTCTAATTTTCTGATTTTCATTGTCTAAGTATTTAATTTAAATAACTTTATAATAAGTAAATGTTTTTTGAACAAAACAATCTGCTATTCCTGAGTAATATTTAGCTTATATTATATTTTTGTATATCACTATACAGAAATAATTTTGAAAAATTAAATGACATACATGATTATACAGTCAAAAAAGATGTACCACTGAATTGTTTTCAATAACATCATACCTTCGGTATACTGGCAAATAGAGTTAATTCAAAGAGTAATAATTGCAAATAATCAAATTTACACGCTGTATATTCTAAAAAATATGTTCAGCCATGTTTTGTGTATTTTTCAATAATTTAAGAATTATATATATCAAATCAATTCAAATTAAATGAAAAAAAAACTATAAATTACTTAAAGCTTTTGTTTATGTGAATCGAATTCGTTAATCATTGACGAATTTCGTGTAGTTTAGAAAACGATAATATAAGTTAACGTGCACAAATAGAGTTGTATTTCATAATAAACTTTTTTGACTTATCGCCTTCTGCCAGTCTACCGATACTTAAATCGTTTTTTCGTTATATATACACAAAATTAAAAGCAAAGATAACTTATTTTGCATTCTTCATTTTTGATACACGAAAATATATATATATTTAATCCACTTACAAACAAATGCATATGAATATCATAAATCGCATTATTTTTTTCATAATAATGCATAATGTTGACAAAAGCTTTTTTTTACATAACTTGTTTAATTCGTCAAAAGCCGGATAAAAGATATAACCATAAAAATTTGATAAAATGTGTTATTATATAAAGTGACATTTATAACACGAATCTTGGTGCGGCGACCTTGGCGCGCAGGACATTATTACAGAAAATTTGTAATTTTAGGAAGAATCGCTTATAATATTGAAATTTAAAATTGTCTTAATATGTCTGTATGTGTTTTAAAGTTTTATTCATATGTATGTTCGCTCTTTTCATTTTATAAGCACACCTTGGGAAGTTGGGCACGCCATGAAATGGCTTATTTTAATTGTAATGTGTTTAAGGGTCTGATGTCGGCCCTGGTGTGATTATGATAATATTTTTCCCGCGAAAGTGCATTCCTTTTTATCGCTTACAACAAACAAATAATAATAGTTGTAGAGTTTATTGTAGATAGTTTATTATGACATGGGGTGGGTCGTGGTGCGTCAACTGACAGCGCCATTAAAAAAAACACTCTTATCTTTTCCTTCATGGAACGTTAACTTTTTCTTCTGAACGACATATAAAATGCTTGTAAATCATCATCAACAATGTAAAATTACTTCGAAACAATAGTTTGAGTATCGTTTTATTATTTGAATAAGAAATATCGTCTGTAATCATTTTTTTACCTGTACAAAAAACTCTTTGAGAAACATCCCGCCATGACAACATACAACCGAAGTATCACGTTTAATTTAATTAAAATATTTGAATTAAAACCCGATCACAATTAATTGAGTAGTAAGATTTTTTTTAATGTTCTATGTCAAAAGTCGTTAAAAACCTAAATATTTAGATAAAATAACTTATTAGATCGGAATAATATAACTCTTCGAATATTAGATTTCCATTGTCACTTTTGAGTTGCGGTAGAGTTCGCTTTATAGTTTTTAAACCGGTGGAATAATTCGAATGTACTCAAATATTTCTCAAATTAAAAAAAAAAACAATATTCCAGTTGTGGCTAACAAGGAAGAGTATTCAACGTATTTTAACAACTAGTTGCTACGACCATTAAATCTATATATATAAAAATATTATAATAAAACTCCTTTAAGCCAATAATTCTGGTAAATATTCACTACTAACGAAAACACATGTAATAGACCATTTAATCAAATTAATTAATTAAAAAATCAATTCACTTAAAAAAAAACTCTTTATTATAATTAATGTACAATGTGTACAGTGTATTTTTCAGCTTTCTACGTAAATAAACCTATTGACACCTTCTCATTTTTTCGATAAAGAATAAATAATAGAATTGTCATGTAAAAACGCCTTGGATATTATAGATCAGATTTCTAACTAGTATTCATTAAAGAAACCACTTGCTCGTAATAGAAATAAAGAAAAACATAATAATTTAATGATTATTAAAAAGAAACTGTTTTAAAAAAAGAATAAAAACTATCGAAGTCAGGATAATGGTAACGAATAATCGCGGAAACACACGACACACATCTTCGTTTTTTTTTTCTGCACTCGGAAATTAAGTGACGCGTGCAAAAATAACAAAGTGGTGGATCGAATTTGAAGAAGTAAATTATTTAACGGCTAAGCGAGGTTGATTGCTCCATGGTATTTCTCTTATGTAAGGAATGAATATGAAATTTTGCGAGAACGTCTTAATTAGCAGTTAACATCTTTTCTTAATTTTTAAAAAGGATCATTCAGCGGGTAAACTAACAGGAGACTTTTAACCAAAGAAAATTAACATCATCAATTGTGGTCTCTGAAATTCAAATCTCGGAGCCATAATTTTGTCACTATCTACTACAAAATAATGACTAGCTTTCTGCATTTTTTAAATGTTAATAAAATGTCTCAGATCTTTCTGAAAGTAGTTTACCAATGATTTAAAATGTTTTATTTAATTAAGAAACATAATAGATAACGAGTTCTCCTTCCACCCCTTTTGTTTAGATGCGTAGAGACGGCGTTAAACAGGTGATTTAGTTTTTAGAGTGGGAGGCAAACTATAAAACCCCCCTCCCTCTTCAGAATTAGAGAGTATACAAAGGGTTTTGATTGATATAGGTCACGTTTGATTGTTTTAAATTCGCTGTCGTTCGGGAAGGCAGATTCATAATTATAAATTCAAGTAACGGTGCAACAGAAAAGTTACTTAATTCATTAAATATAACTAAAATCACTCGGTGTTCAAAGGATTTTTAGTTGGCAGTATACAAGTTTTCTTATAATAATTTCTACCGAACGGCAGCGAAAAACAAACGACAGGCAAACAAAATGGAAAGCTAAGTTCTTTTGTTCTTTAAAGAGAAACGTATAAGCCTAATATTTTAATTTCGTGTTTTAAAAGATTATTGTTAACGTGTTAGCTTTGAAAATTCGCGTAAAGGAATTTTATTTTATTTTGTTTTTCAACTATGAGGGTTGATTGTAAGACACGGGTATGTGTTGTAGGAACTGGTTTATGTGTAAACTAGTGCGGTTCAATCACCGGAGAGAGAGTGTAGTATCACCTCTAATTTTTTTGAATACGAGAGCGCCGTCATCCCTACTCTTTAGGTGCGCAGAAGTAGCTCGAGAGGCCCTGGTCGTGGGGTTAGCAATGGGGTGAGCCGTGTCTCGTATAACATGTTAGTGTAAGGTAGGTAGGACATCCTGAGATGTAAGGAGGTGCCTACAGGAGTTAGAGTGTTTTACTTTAGGTATGGAATGTGACAACGTAGCGCGTATCAAATGGGATACGGTTATAACACCGTGAAGGCCAAAACAATTGATCGGTATGTGCGATACCGCATACGGTCGGATCATTTCCACTGCATCCTGACCCGATGCAGGAGGAAAAATAATAGAGAAAACCAAACGCTTGTCTAGCGTGGTAAACATTGGATAATGTTTACACTTCAAGTGGCAGAACTTTCAACGGTTGATGACCTTCAGCCTTGACAACTGTCGGGAGTCAAAAATTGGGTCACATTTCTATATCTCTAGGACATAAACCTGTTAGCGTAGCCATTGTAGTTTGAAGGTTGTGGAATTGGATCAGACGCTTTGCTTGGGAATAATGATTGTTATAGAGCCTCCATCTCCTTTGAGGCCGTGCTTCTTGACTGGATGTCAGGAAGGGATCAAGGTGGTTGTATGCGTAGCGTAGGAGGTGAGTCTCCGCTAAGCTTTATCCTTGGATCCGAGGTCCCTGAACGGCCGGAGTCTATTCCAATTCACAGACAACCATTTATAGTTAGGAATTTTATATTTGACTTTGTATTGTTTCGTGATTCCTTCTTTTTAATTCTTGTGCACTGTATAAATATGTAAAGAAAAATCAGAGACGCTGAACCAGGTCATTGGCGTGACTGGTGATTGGAAATAACTTTTGCGTTAATTTCGAGTCATTCCATTCAATTCTGTGAACCGGCTCGAAGGCAGACGATAACTACTTGGGTGAGTTGTGATTTTGTTTATTGTTGTAAACCCTTTGCTAGATGTACATCAGCGTACTACCTTTTAAAGTCCCCATCAAGTGTGCCGAATGCCTTCGACCGGCAATTTATGATAATGTGGCCTTCTGCCGCCCTTCAGTCCTAGTCCTAGTTAAGGTAAATATTGAAGTAACTTAATGAAATAATTAATGTTTGTATCGAATTGTTAAGTCGTTAATGACATAATGTATTTCAGTCAACTTATTGACAGTAGTGACATGAATTTATATGTAATTTTATAATCAAGTTTACAATTCAATTGCTTCTACGAATACTTAATTATCATCTTATTATTGTGTTATTACGAACTTATGTCGAAAATGGATTCGCCCCCCTGAAACCCTGAAAGATGAATGACATCTTTTGTTATTGTAGTTATGAATATTGTTGTATGTACTTTAATTGAATAAAAATTGTAGTACACATGTTTACTGAGACCGAGCCTTTTATTGTTTATCTTTGATTTCTTATAAAAATAATTATGTACCTAGACTTGTCAAGGCCACACCAAATCTGAAAGATCGGACTGGGAGAGGTTTTCCTCCCCAGCTCTATCCTAAGAGGCTTTGCCTATGTTAATGGCGCCCAACGTGGGGCCATTGGCCCATGAAGACAGTTTTGATTATTGATTTAAATAATAATAATTATGGGATTGGCCCATGAAAACCGTTGTGATTATTAACTTTGATAATAATAATTATGAGAGATTTTGCCCCATGAAGACAGTTTTGATTATTGATTTAAATAATAATAATTATGGGAGGTTTTGACCCATGAAGACAGTTTTGATTATTGATTTAAATAATAATAATGATGGGAGGTTTTGGCCCATGAAGACAGTTTTGATTATTGATTTAAATAATAATAATAATGGGAGTTATTAGCCCATGAAAACCGTTTTGATTATTGATCAGCTGTTATCAATGATGAATGAGACTGACAGAAGCAGTTTTCAAGAATGCCAGGAGAGTGATAGAAGAGATGATGAAGGACTTTGGAGGATTGTTCACCAATACCATAACCTTGTTATTAGAACTATCGACATCACAGAGACGGAATCAGGAATTTTTAAAAAATAGGCTCTCAGCATTCAGCTCGAGCCTTGAACACACAACCGATGTACTTATTGGGACAATAGGCGAGGTAAGCTGATCAAGGCGCACGAAAACCACTTGCGACCGATGCCACAACCATGTGACGAAGCCACCTTCCCCGGAACGGTCCTTCGGAGAGGGACTGATGATCAACCCCCGCAGCCAGAAATGGACGCCGTGAGGGTCATTTCCAGCCTGAAGGCAGTCCACCAGCCTAAGGATGATATTCCCCCCCCCCCCCGAGATTGAGGGACCAGAAGAGGAAGAAGCCGGACCCACTCAAGTAAACTATTAATAGGCTCCTTCAGAGTGCGAACAAGTTGTGTGTCGCCATAGAAAATTTTCCTGTTTCTGAAATTCTCTCGAGAAAGCATAATGTAGAAAGAAATTGTTATTTGTACAATTATTGTAATAATCTGACCGATTTGGTTGTGTCAGGAGGCACCATAGAATCTCTTTGATGAAAAGTAATGTTTGTTTTGTTCTTTTATTTAGTACGATAAAGTACTTAGCAATAAATAAAAAAATAGTTACATGTACACGAGTCGAGTTGAACGTAGAGATAGCAACATAGTAGCATTTTTCTATGTGTGGAATTCGTTTTCTAATGAAAGAGTTTCTTTAGCATTACTGAATATATTTTTTTTGGGGTAGTATCATTCTTATAACATTCTTGTAATTTTTTTTTGCATCGCTAGTGGTTGAATACTGTAAAAGAAAGTCTGATCGTTTAAAGGGAGGAGGTTTGACACCTTCTCATTTTTTCGATAAAGAATAAATAATAGAATTGTCATGTAAAAACGCCTTGGATATTATAGATCAGATTTCTAACTAGTATTCATTAAAGAAACCACTTGCTCGTAATAGAAATAAAGAAAAACATAATAATTTAATGATTATTAAAAAGAAACTGTTTTAAAAAAAGAATAAAAACTATCGAAGTCAGGATAATGGTAACGAATAATCGCGGAAACACACGACACGCATCTTCGTTTTTTTTCTGCACTCGGAAATTAAGTGACGCGTGCAAAAATAACAAAGTGGTGGATCGAATTTGAAGAAGTAAATTATTTAACGGCTAAGCGAGGTTGATTGCTCCATGGTATTTCTCTTATGTAAGGAATGAATATGAAATTTTGCGAGAACGTCTTAATTAGCAGTTAACATCTTTTCTTAATTTTTAAAAAGGATCATTCAGCGGGTAAACTAACAGGAGACTTTTAACCAAAGAAAATTAACATCATCAATTGTGGTCTCTGAAATTCAAATCTCGGAGCCATAATTTTGTCACTATCTACTACAAAATAATGACTAGCTTTCTGCATTTTTTAAATGTTAATAAAATGTCTCAGATCTTTCTGAAAGTAGTTTACCAATGATTTAAAATGTTTTATTTAATTAAGAAACATAATAGATAACGAGTTCTCCTTCCACCCCTTTTGTTTAGATGCGTAGAGACGGCGTTAAACAGGTGATTTAGTTTTTAGAGTGGGAGACAAACTATAAAACCCCCCTCCCTCTTCAGAATTAAGGAGTATACAAAGGGTTTTGATTGATATAGGTCACGTTTGATTGTTTTAAATTCGCTGTCGTTCGGGAAGGCAGATTCATAATTATAAATTCAAGTAACGGTGCAACAGAAAAGTTACTTAATTCATTAAATATAACTAAAATCACTCGGTGTTCAAAGGATTTTTAGTTGGCAGTATACAAGTTTTCTTATAATAATTTCTACCGAACGGCAGCGAAAAACAAACGACAGGCAAACAAAATGGAAAGCTAAGTTCTTTTGTTCTTTAAAGAGAAACGTATAAGCCTAATATTTTAATTTCGTGTTTTAAAAGATTATTGTTAACGTGTTAGCTTTGAAAATTCGCGTAAAGGAATTTTATTTTATTTTGTTTTTCAACTATGAGGGTTGATTGTAAGACACGGGTATGTGTTGTAGGAACTGGTTTATGTGTAAACTAGTGCGGTTCAATCACCGGAGAGAGAGTGTAGTATCACCTCTAATTTTTTTGAATACGAGAGCGCCGTCATCCCTACTCTTTAGGTGCGCAGAAGTAGCTCGAGAGGCCCTGGTCGTGGGGTTAGCAATGGGGTGAGCCGTGTCTCGTATAACATGTTAGTGTAAGGTAGGTAGGACATCCTGAGATGTAAGGAGGTGCCTACAGGAGTTAGAGTGTTTTACTTTAGGTATGGAATGTGACAACGTAGCGCGTATCAAATGGGATACGGTTATAACACCGTGAAGGCCAAAACAATTGATCGGTATGTGCGATACCGCATACGGTCGGATCATTTCCACTGCATCCTGACCCGATGCAGGAGGAAAAATAATAGAGAAAACCAAACGCTTGTCTAGCGTGGTAAACATTGGATAATGTTTACACTTCAAGTGGCAGAACTTTCAACGGTTGATGACCTTCAGCCTTGACAACTGTCGGGAGTCAAAAATTGGGTCACATTTCTATATCTCTAGGACATAAACCTGTTAGCGTAGCCATTGTAGTTTGAAGGTTGTGGAATTGGATCAGACGCTTTGCTTGGGAATAATGATTGTTATAGAGCCTCCATCTCCTTTGAGGCCGTGCTTCTTGACTGGATGTCAGGAAGGGATCAAGGTGGTTGTATGCGTAGCGTAGGAGGTGAGTCTCCGCTAAGCTTTATCCTTGGATCCGAGGTCCCTGAACGGCCGGAGTCTATTCCAATTCACAGACAACCATTTATAGTTAGGAATTTTATATTTGACTTTGTATTGTTTCGTGATTCCTTCTTTTTAATTCTTGTGCACTGTATAAATATGTAAAGAAAAATCAGAGACGCTGAACCAGGTCATTGGCGTGACTGGTGATTGGAAATAACTTTTGCGTTAATTTCGAGTCATTCCATTCAATTCTGTGAACCGGCTCGAAGGCAGACGATAACCACTTGGGTGAGTTGTGATTTTTGTTTATTGTTGTAAACCCTTTGCTAGATGTACATCAGCGTACTACCTTTTAAAGTCCCCATCAAGTGTGCCGAATGCCTTCGACCGGCAATTTATGATAATGTGGCCTTCTGCCGCCCTTCAGTCCTAGTCCTAGTTAAGGTAAATATTGAAGTAACTTAATGAAATAATTAATGTTTGTATCGAATTGTTAAGTCGTTAATGACATAATGTATTTCAGTCAACTTATTGACAGTAGTGACATGAATTTATATAATCAAGTTTAAAATTCAATTGCTTCTACGAATACTTAATTATCATCTTATTATTGTGTTATTACGAACTTATGTCGAAAATGTATTCGCCCCCCTGAAACCCTGAAAGATGAATGACATCTTTTGTTATTGTAGTTATGAATATTGTTGTATGTACTTTAATTGAATAAAAATTGTAGTACACATGTTTACTGAGACCGAGCCTTTTATTGTTTATCTTTGATTTCTTATAAAAATAATTATGTACCTAGACTTGTCAAGGCCACACCAAATCTGAAAGATCGGACTGGGAGAGGTTTTCCTCCCCAGCTCTATCCATAAGAGGCTTTGCCTAT